>OY992878.1:91479484-92029484 GCA_963921405.1 Cepaea hortensis | reverse complement strand
CCACTGCCTCTCTTCTTTGTGTACCCTTTATCTCCAATGGAGCATAGGCTGTCAACACAAACTCACAGCAAACTCTTCTACCTTTTGTTGCCTCCAGCAGCTACTTTCATGTTCTCGAGTAATATCCATCTATGTCTCTAATTATCTTTATGTGTGTTTCTATCCCACCCCCCCCCCCTTCCTCCGTATTACATTTGTCATGTTGGTTCCAGAGAAAGGACTATCTAGTTATATAATTATATTTAGGTTGTGTCAATATGTGTCCTGTTCAGTGCCGGCATCTTCTCTTAACCTCAAGATTTTCCGGATTCTGTCTATTTCTCTTGCTAAGCCAAAAATGTATGATTCTGACATACTAATGTAGTCTTTATATTCTACTCAGGTACCTGTTAGTGCATGTTTGCAATGTATTATCATTTATTTAGTTGTCCTGAATGTCCTCAGACAGGCAGGGTGGTTAAACTAATGAAGTGATGACTGTGAATCTACAACCTTGACCAGGCTGCAAGAGCTTCAGTGAAGCCAAAACAATGCTATGTAGAAGACCAAAGAAGAACAGGCAAGCAACACAGAATTGGTGACGTTAGACACCACACTCTGGAGGAGATGCTGAGGATGTGGAATTCGAGCACTTCTAGACTGAATTGTTCCATATGCAGTGAAGACAATCTGCAGTCTAACTAACTAACCAACCAAACAACCAACCAGCTAATCAATTAAGTAACTAACTAACCAACCAACCAACTAATTAACTAATTAACCAACCAACCAACAAACCAACCAACAAGTAACTAACTAGAAGTAGGCCTCTTTCAGTCCTGAAGGACTATAGAGTTGTGCCGCTGGGGAGGTACCTGACAACACCGCTGGTGGCTGTATAGTCCGATACGAGAGTGACAGTCTTTATCACAGTTTCCGCATCTGTAAGACGAGGCAGGTCCCGCAGTAAGTGACTGCGTTTTGATCCTGTGCCCAGTGTTGCCATCTCCTTTTGATGAAAAAGCACCAAAATCGACCCCAAAAAGCATAAAAAAGCACCAAATTTTTTTGGGAAACACCAAAAAAAGCACCAACTGTTTTTATTACAAATGTAACAAGGTAGCACATTATAATTTATTATTATCACTTCATATTACAATTAAGTTTGTTTCAGATCTGCCAAATCTCAATCAGAACTACTCTCGAGCCAAAAAAAATCACTAAATTGCAATAATATTTTTTGGGAAAGCACTAAAACAAGCACTGCCGGTATTCATTCAAAATGTTATAAAGTAGCACATTATAATTTATTATTATCACTGAATATTAGAATGAAGTTTATTCCAGATCTGCCAAATCCCAGTCAGACAACTCTTCTTCAGTTATTGTAGCTATTTCCTGATGTGTTTGTTCTTGCGATGATGATGGTGATGATTGAAAGAAACGTGTATATGATTCCTGTGATCCAATTTTTCGTAGAATATCCTTAGGTAGGTTATAATCATGACAGCATTTGCCATATCTCTTCATTCCATATCTAATAGTCAAAACAGCTGTCAAACTCTTGATGCTCAGTCTGTTCCGCAATTTTGATTTTATAACTCCCATCTGACTGAAAATATGCTCCACGTCCGTATTGGAATGAGGTAAAATGAGCCCAGTTAAAGCTAAATTTAAATTTAAAGATTTAAAGATTTAAATTTAAAGATTAAAGAGGAGGCAAGTGAAATAATTCGGCCACGTTAAACGACATGATACTCTTATAAAAACCATACTGGAAGGCAAGGCTGAAGGCAAGCGAGCAAGAGGTAGACAACAATACAAGTGGGAGGATAACATGAAGAGATTGACGAATCTCAGCCTGACAGAATGTACAGTCAAGGCGAGAGACAGACAGTGTTGGAGATCCATTGCCACCAACCTTCATTGTGGAGACGGCATATGATTGATTGAAAGCTAAATCTGTAAGATCTTGGAAAAGATTTTCTCCGGTGGCATCCCTGTATGAGGTTTATTTCTGCCCACAGTCCAAGTGTGTCAGAAGTCTGTGTCCACTGCATATGGTGACGTTTTCTCCACTTGAAATTGATGCAGGTGAGAGTAGCTGCATGTTCTACAGATATTTTAGCAAGATCCAATATACAGGGCTTCATTGGCTGTAGACATTCACTTCCACTAAGACATGACATGGACTGCAACAATAAAACATTATCGGGCAAACTTAAACGCAGCTGTGTCAACATCTCTATAAAAAAATGGATGCACCTTCCATAAATTTCTTTCTCATCGGGAAACTGGTAGCCTGCTATTTCTTTCTGAAACTCATAAACTAGATTGGGATTAGGATCTAAATAATCTTGAATAGCATCACTTTCTGTTATTTTTCCCCCACGAATAGCGATCATTGAACTGATAGAATCAGTGAGTTGGAAAAGATCGCTGAGTAGTTTTGATGGATCCTGTATTCGAATTTCTTATTCACACTTTGAACTTCTCCGAGAATATGCTTGAGAAATATGAGATACACATAGTTTTTCATGTCGCTAAACATCGAATTTAGAAGTTCTGCTGTATAACAGCGCTCGTTGAGTCTTGCTATATCAAAATGAGTTCTGAGCTCGACCCACTGCTGCAATATTCTGACAATGGCAGATTGAATGTACATCCATCATGTCTGGCTTAATTGAACAACCTTCAGCGGATGTTGTTCATCATTTATTGAAGCAAAAAGCTCCCTGTACTTTGCCTGAAGAAGACTTGAGTGAGAAAACCAGTTATATGTTTCTCTAATCATGAACTATATGTTCCTGGGACGACAAGCAGCTGCAGCCTGTGACACTGCCAGCTGAAGGGAATGACATACACACCTAACTAGTACCAGATGAAGAACTTCGGATTTTAATTTTGCATATACTCCATTGTTTACACCTGTCATGACAGATGCATTGTCAGTGCCAAGTGCAAGTAGTCTTTGCAACTCAAGTCCATTCTTGTTTAAACAATCTTTTAACGCATTGCATATTGCCTGCGCGTTGCAGTCACGCACTTCAACTAAACCGTATTAAAGGGACTTAAATTTCTTGAATATTGCGCGGTAATGTACTAAGACTGTTTTACTCCCTCGTTTCAGTTCAAATTTTTTAAAGTAATTCTTACCCCCCCCCCCCCCAAAAAAAAGCACCAAAAAAGCACACCAAAAACCAAACAAACCAAACAAAAAATTTTCAACATTTTGGCACTAAATGACTTGAAAAAAAGCACTACATTTGGTGCGAAAAGCGTCAAAATGGCAACACTGTCTGTGCCACCTATCCTCAGTTTGTTGGATCAGATTGCGCTCAAAGAGCACCAGTCCGTTTCGTACATCTCTTGTCCAGGAACATCTGTCTGTTGCAACTCTCTCCCACGTGTCTGGATCTATTCCAAGGGTTTTCATATCTTGTTTACACACATCCCTATATCGCATTTGGGGTCTTCCGGTTGGCACCTTTCCTGTGGCTAGTTCTCCGTATAGGAGATCTTTGGGAATACGTTCATACTCCATTCGAGATACGTGGCCCAGCCACCGGAGGCGTATCTGCTCGAGGAGGGAGTGCACTGTGGTAATATCTGCTCTTTCAAGCACATGTTTGTTTGTTATGTGGTCTTTCCATGATATGCCAATGATACGCCTCAGACATCTCAAATGGAATGAATTCAACTTTCTTTCCTGTCTGGAGTACAGGGTCCAGGATTCAGACCCATAGAATAGTGTGCTAACAACACAAGCTTTATATACTTGAACTTTTGTACGCTCTGTTAGTCAATTATTCTCCCAAACTCTTTTAGTTAGCCTGGACAATGTTGTGGCTGCCTTTTCAATGCATCTGTCGATTTCTGTCTCTAATGAAAGATTATCTGATATTGTCGACCCCAAATACACAAACTCGTGGATGACCTTCAATTCATAATTAGAAATTTTGATTGACGGAGGCGCACCAGCATCTTGTTCCTTCACCTGTGTTTTATTTAGGCTGATGGTGACCCCAAAGTCTTTGCAGGCGGCTGCAAAACGATCTATGAGCCGTTGGAGATCTTCTCCTGTATGAGTAGTCGGTGCTGCATCATCTCCAAAAAAAGTAGTTCTCTTACGCATCTTGATCTTATTTTGGTCTTTGCTTTGAGTCTTGATGAGTTAAAAAGTTTACCATCAGATCTTGTATGGAGTTTTATGCCTTCAGTGGCTGTCCCAAATGCCTGCCTTAAGAGAACGGCGAAGAAGATACCAAAAAGTGTAGGAGCAAGCACGCAGCCCTGCTTTACTCCACTGCTGATGTTGAGCCGTGAAATAAAATGGTCCCCTGCATGTTTTCGTGAAATGATTTCACGAGACTAAGGAGGGTGGGTGGACATCCTATCTTTTCAAGTATCAATAAGTAAGTCACACAGTTCTGTGGGATGGCGGGTAATGTGGTTGGTGTTTTCTAGAAGTCTCACTAGGTGACAGCAACATCGAACTTTATATTCCCGTTTTTCAGGTGACGCTAGGTGTCTCATGCGCATGCGCAGCGCATAAATAAAATAAAATGGCGACTGTTGTGCGTTTTTTTGTGTGTGTGGGCAAAAGGACTGCCTACAAAGGATATTAATAAGGAAATGTTGACAGATATTTGTCCCGTAAAGCGGTGCATAGCTGGGTAGAAGGATTTTCTCAAGGACGCTCTAAAATTGTTGATGAAATCCGATCTGATCGTCCTGTTGAGATTGCAATAGAAGCCTCCGTGCAGAGGGTGGAGGAGATGTTTAGAGGTGACAGGCGAGTAACGATAGACTCTGTAGCATCTGCAATAAGGTGCTCACATGGTTCAGCATACAGCATAATGCATGATCGATTGAAATTTAAGAAAATGTGCTCAAGGTGGGTACCCAGACAATTGAAGGACGAAGACAAAATGAACCGATTTGGCCTGTCCTTGCATCATCTCTGTCGATACGAAGATGAAGGATAAGACAAGCTGATCAGGATTGTTACTGGGTACGAATCATGGGTGCATCACTACCAGCCCGAATCAAAGCGTGCTTCAAGGCAATGGAAACATCCTTCTTAGTCTGGTGTCGAAAAAATTCAAGGTTACGACATCAGCGGGAAAGGTTATGCTGACAGTGTTCTGGGATTGTCAAGGAGTGCTTTTAATTAATTTCAAGAAGAAAGATGACAATGTGAATTCTGAATCGTACTGTGAAGTACTATAGATGCTTCATGATGCAATTCGAAAAAAAAAAAAAACGCCCAGGACTGCTGACTAGAGGAGTGTTGCTTCTTCATGATAATGCCAGACCACATACGACTCGATTAACTCAGGAGTAAATTAACCAACTAAGGTGGGAGTTTCTGGAACACCCACCTTACAGTCCCGACTTAGCCTCTAGCGATTTCCACCTGTTTGGTCCACTGAAAACCCAACTTGGCGGGAGACATTTCGCAAATGACGCCGAAGTTGAATGTGAAATGAAAACGTGGTTTAGAAAACAGAGCTCGTAGTTCTATGCAGGCTGGTTTGGGAGGACTGATAAAACGATAGCAGAAGTGCATCAATGTTGGTGGAAATTATGTTGATAAATAAAGGGACAATGTTTGTATAAAATTAAACTCGTTTCAAGTTGTTATCATATGTAATTATTTTTCTACAGCAATTTGTGACTTACTTATTGACTTCCCTCGTATATTTGAGCTAGGTTAAATTTCTGTTGCTTTTTACACACTTCATATCAATATGAAACCCTCGCTTGGCATTTGTATTCTTATTTTAATAGGTCTATCTGTTTTCCCAATGTTATCTTCACTGCCACTCAAATAGGTGTCGGATTCCACTTCATTAAATGACTGTCAGAGTCTTGTTTACAGCAAGGACACTGGCTCGTACATACCAACAAGTGTGATACAAAACACGGTCACAGAATGACTTGACGTGACGCACTACACTTACAATGCAAACACTTTATTCACACATCTCACTCGTCGCAACAATTACATGTATCATACAATTACAATGACAATGCAATAATACATTCAATACATATATCAATACACTACTACACAATTCACAGGCGCACAGTTCTCTCTATGGCGTTCATGCATACGAGCATCATTCAATCACGTCTGTCTCCGTCAACACTCCCAAGCCGTCTGCCGGCTAACCGCTGTGAGTCTAACTACGCGGGCCTGCGTGACTGCGTGGAGATCATGTCTCACATGCGTTCATCGACTGGCCCTTCCTGACACAGTGTGGTTAGCGTCGTTCACCGGTAGACCCCTGGCCGTATTCGCCAGGCGTCATAGACGACGACGCGGTAGAACTAATGGTGAGATTATGACAGTCTCCCCCTCTCCATTTCATGAAAGGACTTTTGCCTTTCATGTACTCTATATACATATATGGTTTCTTTACTAAACTTGTCAGAATCGACCCATTAATTGTCGTCTGACCTGACACTTTAGTTTACATTTGAAATGTGCAAATAATTGTAAGTTATATCCACTCATTCATCAATGCTGCTAAGAAGCAACACTCATCAAGTACAATCCACTCGATGGGTTATTACCTTTAGTTGTAATATGACACAGCCAGTCCCGTAGCTATTCAGCGAACTCGCAACTACCTCTCGACAGATAAACAAAAATTGCAAAAACGACATGACTCCAACATTTGACCTCAACCTCATTTGGTTGGAGAGTCTTATGAAGGTCTACAACTTGGGTAATTAATACCATGCACAGGTGACGTCATCTTGATGTGTCACCAGCCTGGCAACCTGAAAATGGCTTTTACACATGTTACACATTATTAGAAATTGCAATTGTTTCCCTTGAAACAAATACAAAATCAATGGGTGATAATTTCAACATGCTGTCAAAGAAAATAAATTACATTAGAAAATTAATTTCTAAACGTCATAGATTGATGCTTATTGACAATAGCGAACTAAATGTCACTATTGTGAAGAAGTGAATCAAGTTATGATTCTCAGATTATATCTATCAAAATCCTTACATACAATTTGTATATGTAATCTTTCAGCTCACAAAGTTTAAATACATCGTCAATCCTTTGTGAAGATGACATTATAGTCTGCTACTTTTCGAATAAATTTAATAAACACCGGAAATACACAGCTGATGTGTTAAGTTGTAGATAACACAATGTTCTTTCGTCTGGATGTTACCGAAAGGAACGGAGGATACAGTTCTTAAGTACAGCTGCTGGATTAACTATTTCTTTCACGATGTTGTTCTGTAGAACTCAGATGTCACAGTCTCTCTCCCACTGGTTAAAATACGTCTGAACTTTCTGCGTGGCAGGTACTACTACTACGGATATTTTCACAGTTCTGGTGAAGTAAGTCTTGCACTCCTGTAGCACTGTTCGTAACAATGTTTCTATATAGTTAAAATAAAGTTTCCTTTCTAACACATGCACACAAGTATTCATCACATGCATTACTATAATTATAAAGTATATACACTATATATTTACATTGGGAAATAGTCCCTATCACATAATCTGTACAGCGTTACTGAAATACATTTCATAGTGCGCTGTGTTGCTGAGCGTTATCTTACTCTGAAGATTTTTCATTCATCTGCTGTGTGCGCTAAGACACCATTGGGCTTATGGGTGTGTCGCCAGGACATCGTGACAGAAGATCAGCAATCGTATTATCGGTGCCAGAGATATGCCTGACTTCGAAACTGAAATCTTACAATCACAGTGACCATATTGCCACCCTGTGGTTGGTAGGAGTTTCTGTAGTAATGATTTTCAACGGACTATTGTCTGTCTCTACTTACGACATGTGTTCTCACAGAGTAAACTGGGTGGAAAATTTGGGTCGTGATGTTGTAAAAGTACTGCCCCAATCGCTACGGAGCTTGTGTCCGTTGTTAATCTGAAAATAATACACAAATTTTGGTAATTTAAGAATGGGATTTGGAAAAATAATACAATACTTATGTAAATGCAGGTCTTAGGCATTCGTTGTTTACAATTTTGTTAATAGGTTAGTGAAACACTCCGTACATATGGCAAAATTTTGATCCAAACTGTCTGTAATAATTTAACAGACCCAGGACATTTTTGAATTTTTTGTCGTAGGAAGTGACAATTTTAAGAATTATTGACATGATGTTATCGTCAGTCATGACAAAGCCATTCCAAATTATACAATTGAAAAATGAAATTTCTTGGTAGGTATGTTGACTTTAGATGGTTTGTCTATCATTTCGTGTTGTCTGATACGGTCGAATGTCTGCTGTATCGTTGTTACTCGTTTCGTCTTCCGTACAAATATCGCCATCTTGTAACAGTTGTCTGCAACTGTCAGTCTATGTCTGAGTCAGATTAGGATTTGTCTTGATGTCATGTCGATAGTTTGTCGTGTCAAGTGATGAGGTCGGTATTTCGTCGGTCTCGTTATCGTCTGTGTGGTCTACTATCGTTGTGCTTGCTATTGTCTCATCTTGGTCCCCGTCTCTGTTGTAGTACGGTTTTAGCATGTTGATGTGAAATATTTTATGTTTGTCTTTCACTGCTATTTCATAGTCAACAGTCGAGATTTGTCTCAGTACTTTATAAGGTCCTTGCCATGAGTCTGTCAAGAGATGTCTGTCGCTTGGCAAAAGAAGTAATACGTCCTGTTCAGGTGTCAATGTTATTGTCCTATTTCCTCTGTTGGTATACTGTCTGTAAATAGCACCAGATTGTTTCAGTGCTTCTTTAGCTAACACACAAGATTTCATTATCCTATCACGCAATGATATGACATGTTCATATGATGATACTGGTTTATGAGTAGTTATACTTTCAGTTAACATAGAATGGTACATAGATAATGGGCCGCGTGGTTTGGCGCCATATACAAGTTCAAAAGGTGAGAAACCTGTACTGGAATGAGGTACTTCGCGATATGCAAATAGTATGGCAGGTAAATACGTATCCCAGTCTTCAGGGTGTTCCTGGGTTACTTTTGATAACATATGCTTGAGATCCCCATTCATCTTTTCTATAATTCCTGTCGAATGAGGGTGGTATGGGCTGTTAAAACATTGCTTTACCCCTAACATTCTAGTGAAGGCTTGAGTGGCTGCAGCTATGAACTGGCTCCCACGATCTGAGAGAATGGTATCAGGAAACCCCACTCTAGAAAAAATATGGAAGAATACTTCCATAACATCCTTGGCAGTTATGTTCTTAAGTGGAATCGCCTTAGTCCATCTACTGCAGAGGTCAATTATTGTTATTATGAACTTATTCCCTCTCGATGTTACGTGGTTAAGAGGACCTACAATATCAACAGATATCTTTTCAAAAGGTCTACTTGCCAGATCTGTAATTTGTAACTCCGCTTGCGGGTGTTTACCCTTTTTAACAAGCTTCTGGCAGATGTCACAATTTCTGCAATATTGCTTGGTATCACTGCAGAATTTGGGCCAGTAGAATTGATTAAGTAATCGTGATCTAGTTTTCGAATAAGCCATATGCCCTGCAAAGGGTATATCATGTGCTAGATGTAATTCTTGCTTGCGGTGTTCGGTTGGTAACACCGTTTGTTCTGTGGTGATGGTACCTTTGGTATAGTACCGTGTAAGGATACCGCCTTTCAGTGCAAAATGCCATCTAGCATTTTGGTCAGTCTTGGCTTTTGGCCTATAAGATTAAAATACTTGTGCAAAGATAAGTCAGCCTTTTGGGCTGTTATGAAATTCTCCCTCATGGTTTTAGAAGGTAATATCACTGGGCTTAACATTTCCAAAGCCTCAGTCTGATCAATTTGATCTTGCACTTTGGCAGCAGATCTAGTTACTGCATTTACACTATTAACAACATGACATGGTGGTGTTACATTTATATCAATACATTCATGTGATGATGTCAATGAATTGGCAAACATACAATCAATTACAGGTGACAATACATTTTCAACAGTATGGTCAGTTGACGATGATACAGTATTATCAACTATACATTGGACAGATGATGTTGCACTGTCATGTGGCATGCCATTTACCTCAACAAGGTTACTAACAATTATGTCGCAACATGGGTTGGATAATGCTGCGCATTTAACCTTTACTGTGAGAAATGGGGTGTCAATATATGCCCATGCAAGTGGGTATTTCTCGATGTTATCTGAGAAAGTTATGCATGTAACATGTTTGCCAGTATAATCTGAAGGTAAAATAAAGTCTCCCTTTAGACCAATGAGAGTACATCCACTATCACATAAGACGGTGGCAGCTTTGCCATTTACAAATCCATGGTGGATGTAAAGTTTCCCTCTGGAGTTTATTACCAAATTAGCTTCTTCATTGGCAATAGGTATTGCATGGCCGTATGTTAGTAGGCCATCTTCATGAAAACGATCACAGATGGTACATTTATTCAGATGAAATACATCAATGGCCTGTGGTGAATTTACAGGATGATTTTCACATGTTTCTTCTATCAAACATGGCTGCATTAGCCTTTCTAGTCATTTGTTTGCCTTTACAAGCATGACGCCAGTGGCCATACGCTTTGCAAAGGAAGCATTTTGTTAGTCGTTTATATCTCTTTCGCTCCTTATCTTGCTTATCTATATAGTTTTGCAAGTATGTAAGGTACCCAGGATGTTTGCCACACATATCATTTTCGTTATGTGACAGATGACAATATCTGCATTGATAATATTTCTCAGCAGATTGTTTAAAGGGTTTCTTGTTAACATAGGGACCTGACTTCGTTCTGTCATAGGTAGCGGCTGCTACAAAATCAGTGTCAGTCAATCCACTACTGAAACAATATTTGTTGGCTGTAAAATAAGCCGAACCTCGTTTCTCAATATGTTGCACACTCTCACAATCACATTCTATCAGAAACTTAGAAAATGGTGGTGGTAAAGATGAAATGATCTTATCTCTTAAAATGAGATCTTTCAATTTATTAAAGGTATTTACTTTGGCTGATGAAAGCCATTTTCTAAATACATCCTGTACTACTGAGATGTAGTCAGAGAAAGTTTGCGTTGGTTTTGGAGCTAATTTGCTAAACTGTCCTCTGTAGCCTGCTTCATCTAACAGGAAATGTGACATGATTTTGGATTTAATATATTGATAATCTTTCCTAAGATCTTTGGTAATGGTCTCTATCCCTTTCATAGGTTCCCCAGAAAGACTTCTCATATATATTATGTTCCATTCAGTCTCTGGGATCTGATAATGCTCCATTATCGTTTCAAAGTTCTGGGTAAATGCTGCAATGCAGTTCCCAGTGGTGAAATTTTTCACAATCCCTTGGTACTTTTTGTACTGATTCTCTTTTTCTAGTCTTTCTGACTTTCGAGAATCTCTCTCTACTGATGTGTCAGCCTCCAACTGTTTAATTTTCAGTTGCATTTCAAGTTCTTCTTTCTTCGTTCTTGCATTAATTTCAAGCTCTTTTCTCTTGCTTTGGGCAGAGATCTCAGCTTTCTTTATTTCTGTCTCTGCTTCTGCCTGTTTGGTTTTGACAGCTAACTCAGATTCTGCCTTTTTAAGTTCTCTTTCAGCAGCTCTATCCTCATGTTGGATATGCTCTGTATACATTGCCTCACTCCATTTTGTTAATTCATCACCAGTTAACTTTAATTTCAAACCAGATTCGATGAAATCATTCAATGTAGACATGATGAAATGTATGATATACAATGAATGTACCCAAAATATTAATTAAGGTGTTAGTAAATAATTTGTACAGGATTTATCAAATACAACCTGTGCCTAAGCCTACACACAAAAGTGTATGTGAAAAAAAATACTTAAGTGATCTTTGGAGCTCTGGGGACCGGTGGAGAACTGTTCCAGAGAATGGCTGCCTAAACTGTACTACTCGGAAAAAGTGGACTTCACTTCTTAGTCACTTCGGATGACACAACAAAAAACCTGTTGCTTTTGGAATAAGAAGATATTAGGACATGTATGTTTATGTGGTGTATGCGTTGTCAACTAAGTTTTGTAGGTTTGTGTGCTGTCAAGTATGTTTGTTAGTCGTACTGTCGTCCGTTCAAAACATCCAACAACTTGCTTTCCATGTTACTTTCCTTCCAAACCTTTCCGCGTACATACACGTTCAATACTATTTTATAACTGATTCAAGATGGACGCTGCACTCATATTTACACTATTTAAAAAACCGGACGAAAGCACCCACGTTCACACTTGTCAGAGTCTTGTTTACAGCAAGGACACTGGCTTGTACATACCAACAAGTGTGATACAAAATACGGTCACAGAATGACTTGACGTGACGCACTACACTTACAATGCAAACACTTTATTCACACATCTCACTCGTCGCAACAATTACATGTATCATACAATTACAATCAATCAATCAATCATGTGCCATGCCGGAAAGCGTGGGCGCTCATGATTCGCCATTTCACTCGATCACCAGAGTCGTGGATCAGCTCAGTGTTCCTGTCTCGTCCATGCCATGTGGCCAAGCCATCCAGGTATTTTCCTCTCGGTCTTCCTCTTGGTCTGTTCCCTTCGATCTTGCCAGCTGTCACTAAGTTCTCCAGTCCATTTCTTCTCATAACATGTCCAATTACAATGACAATGGAATAATACATTCAATACATATATCAATACACTACTACACAACTCACAGGCGCACAGTCATATCTTCTCACAGGCGTTCTCTCTATGGCGTTCATACATACGAGCATCATTCAATCACGTCTGTCTCCGTCAACACTCTTTAGCCGTCTGCCGGCTAATTGCTGTGAGTCACACTACGCGGGCCTGCGTCACTGCGTGGAGATCATGTCTCACATGCGTTCATCGACTGGCCCTTCCTGGCACAGTGTGGTTAGCGTAGTTCACCGGTAGACCCCTAGTCGTATTCGCCAGGCGTCATAGACGACGACGAGGTAGAACTAATGGGGAGATTATGACAATGACGTTTCACTAAAGGCGACCGTAGTACAATAACCGTGATTTATTAGCATTATCTTTGTCTTTCTCTGTGCATTTTAGACCCACTTGTTTTAACTTGCCATCAGAGTGTGTTTAGTTTATCTTGCGTCTCATTTCATGAGTGGGAAAAGAGGCCTATGTCATTGTCATGTCCAGATCTGCTCTACCAGAGTACAGTTCATGTTATTTCTGGCGGCAGCTAGTCTCTTCATAATACAGCCGACAGTCAATAAGAATAATAAAGGCGACGAAGAACATCCATGTATCGCTGCTCTTATAATTTCAATGCGTAATATGCACTGTTTATGCTTACAAAATCCATTTGACAATGTTTTCTTCCCCTATGTAAATGCACATTTGATGAATGAAAGATGAGTGATCGTAAGGGCCGAATGTAAGACGGGCCTGCGTGCCCAATTTGTTATCCTTTTAAAATAAAGTTTGTTCGTTCGTACGTTCGTTCGTTCAAATGCATTTGCTATTTTTCATTATGAAAAACTCTGCATTTCATGTCGTTATATGTTGTCCTTGTTAAGTTAAAGATTTTTGGTGGATCCCAAAGCACTTCAACAATTTTCAAAGAATTCACTATCAGTGGCACCGTGAACACCCCCAAAGCCTTCATGCAGTGAATTCAGCCACCGGGACAGCCGCAGAAAACAATTCAACGGCTTTCTTTCAACTTCCAAAGACCATGAGAGAGTTGAGAACTGGACACACAATTAACGTTTATGACGACACCTAGCAAACACTACAAGAAAAGTATTGTTTTCTTTCTGCCCATCCATCCATCATGTGCCATGTCGGTAATCGTGGGCGGTCATGTTCTGCCATCTCACTCGATCACCAGAGTCGTGGATCAGCTCCGTGTTTCTGTCTCGACCATGCCACAAGGCCAAGCCATCCAGGTACTTGCTTCTAGGTCTTCCCCTTGGTCTGTTCCCCTCGATCTTACCAGTTGTCACCAAATTCTTCAATCCATTTCTTCTCATAACATGCCCAAAAAATTTTGACTGTCTACGTCTAATTTCTCTAATCAATTTACGATCTTCATTTGTTTCTTGAAGGACTTGTTCATTGGTCTTTCTGGCTGTCCATGGTATTCTTTGCATTTTCCTCAGAAACCACATCTCTACAGCCATCAGATGTTTTTCAGCCGGACTACTCATTGTCCACGCTTCACATCCATAGAAAAGTACAGGTTCAATGTAGCATCTCAACACTCTTTTTCTCGTTTCAATTGACATCTTTTTATTGGTCAATATGTTTTTCATCTTGCTAAAGGCTACTTTTGCCATGGCGATTCTTGTTCTAATCTCTTCAAGGCATCTCCCATCAGATGTTATTGCTGTTCCGAGATAATTGTACCTGCTCACTTGTTGAAGAATATTCCCATTTACTTGTATATTACATTGTGGTATTTCGTCCTTCCTAGTGACGACCATAATCTGTGTCTTTTTACAATTTAATTCTAACCCTAGTTGTTCACTGTGTGTAACAATCGCATCTACTAAATTTTGCAGGTCCTGTTCATTGTCTGCAATCAAGACTGTATCATCTGCATATCTAATGTTATTGATGCATCGTCCCCCAATGTTGATTCCTTCCATATCTTCAATATTTTTGAAAATACTTTCACTGTACAGGAAAAAAACATCTGGAGACACTACACATCCCTGTCTCACACCCCTTTTAATAGGCTGATATTGGCTTACTTCATTATCAACTCTTATGGCAGCTTGTTGTTTCCAATATATGTTTTTTACAAGTCTAAGATCTTTTCCATCAATTTGTAGATCTTCAAGCATCCTTATCATGTTGACATGTCTCACTTTATCAACTTTTCTGTGAATTTCTTCATATTTGGCAGGATTGTTTTTGTTCTGTCTTCTTGTTTCCATTAGTTGTAAAATTTCTTCAGTCATCCATGTCTTACGGCCCACTTTCTTCACTTTTGGAATAGTTTTTTCTGCTGCGCAACTGATTGAATTCTTCATCGTTTCCCATTGATCATCTACATCTTGAAACAGGATCTCTAGATCAGACAATATATCAAATTTGTTCTTTACTTCTATGTTAAAATTATCTTGTATTTCTTTGTCAGTTTTCAATTTGCACAAGTCATATTTAGGTTTTCCTGCTGTATACTTGACTTTCCTTAACTTTACCCTCAATGTGCCTGTAATTACATTTAATTTTGTAAAAATGCCTGTAAAATCCTCTCCTGTCCTTATCCCTGCTCCTTTCCATCTCGTTTCCGATACTCCTAATATGTTAATCTTCTCTCTCCCCATTTCTTTTTTGATGTTTTCTAATTTTCCATCTGCATTCATTGTTCTAACGTTCCAAGTTCCTACTTTCAATGATATTAATCTGTTGCACCTAGTAGCCTGTTGACGGTCTGGAGTCACCTGGTGCGCATGACTATCCCTACCGGGCGAGGCTGCTCCTATGAAGCACCCATTTACGCCGTTTCTCTGATTATCGATGATTTCACACAACATGATTTTCTTGGTATCTGTAAAGAAGGTAGTTTGCCATTGCTTTCCTTCCTAGCAGTGACCATACTGGTCAGTGACCGTAGCCATTGTCTCCTCAAAATAGAGATCCTCTGCCTACCGTCGTGAAGGTGGAGACCATAACCTACAACTATCTGTTGGCTGCTCTCCATCTTCATCCACCACATGCACCCATGGCTTCACGTAACCCTGATCGGGGGGCTAAACGGGTACTCCACCTTGCCCAAGGGTGTCCCGTAGGCTAGCGGAGGGAAGGAGGCGCCTTACTTCTCCTTTGATAGGGGATACCCCTACCCCGCTACCCAATTTCTGCCCATACACATATATATTATCAATACCAATAGCTCAGACACATACACCCACCATCTGTGTTGGAGTGTTCTCCACACAATACTGGCATGGAAGCCAAATACAGACAATATTTTAACACAGCCATCCTAAGACTAGTTGTAAGTGAACAATTAACTGGAATATCTTGGTGAGAAAACATGTTATTAAGTCAACACTGAAGTAGTTAGGACAATTATGAAATACGTCGTAACCTCATTGAGAACAGCAGCAATAGTCATATTGGAGCAATTAGCAGCAATAGCCATTTTGGAACAATTAACTGCAATTGCCATCTCGGGAAAAATTAGACAAAGCCCAAAATTTGGAACTAACAATAACATTTGAATGGATTAACAGCACCCCTATTACAGAAATGGAAAATGCTGTTACTGGGCCTTTTCAAATTTGATGAAAGTACAACCTTCTTAACCTACTTGAAAAACTGAAAAGATGCTGACATGAAAACTTCAATCAAGAACCAAAATAGAAATATGTAGATGAATTCTAAACCATTGCGCAAGAAAACCACAAACACTATACGGATGTACAAGAAAACCACAAACACTATATGGATGTACAAGAAAACTACAAGCACTATACAGATGTACAAGAAAACCACAAATACTATACATATCTATATCTTATATATAAAAAAGGATGTAATATGTATGTATGTATGTCTGTATGTCCTTTATGCGTTCGCGAACGGTCCATCCGATTGAGATGAAATTTTCTACACGTCTTCCTCTCATTCCCGCGCTGCCAACTGTCATATTTTTTAGTGCAAAATCGGCTACTTACTCAATATTATTTAATATTTCATTTTTCATTATGATTTCTATATAGCAAGGGGACTTAACTCTAGAAAAGTTATTTCAAGGGGCATAAGTTTTAATAACATTGCTATATAACTTATAGTCATACTGTTGCATGGTTTTCAAAGATTTATAAACTCTTTGTCTATAGTTATTTACCGGCATATGATTTAGAATAAATAATGATATAATCTTTAAGGCATTTTCAAAGTTTTCATAAAAATAATGCATAATGCATAACATTGTAACTCATCTTTTTATGCTTAAAGAAGTTATATACTGTCATGTAGGTGATTAACAACAGTTTTCATTAAAAATAATGGATGGTGTGTGGAAGGACATTCTTTTAAGTTACTTTTTTTTTGTTGTATGAGTTTAATGAGACGCTCTCCGCCAGGAGCTGGGAGAAGCCACGCCGGGTCCGATAGATAGACAGACAGACAGATAGTCGGGAACGGGAGCTTATATGACTACTTACATGAATTAACTGAGATGCTCCCCACCTTTTCGCTGCAGTTATCTACAGGCATATGCGCTATAATCCTCCTCTCCCCTCCTCCTCCTACCCTCTCTTTCTCCTCATCTCCCCCCTCTCCCTCCTCTTCCTCCTCCATCCTCCTCCTCCCTCTTCCACCTCCTCCTCCCTCCTCCTTCCTCCTCCTCCCTCTTCCTCCTCCTCTCTCCTCCTCTACCTCCTCCTCCTCTACCTCCTGCCTCCTCCTTCTCCCTCCTCCTCCCTCCTCCTCTCTCCTCCTCCCTCCTCATCCCTCCTCCCTCTCCCTCCTCCCCCCTCTCCTCCTCCCTCCTCCTCCCTCTTCCTCCTCCTCGCTCCTCCTCCCTCTTCCTCCTCTCCATCTCCCTCCTCCTCCTCTCTCCTCCCCCTCCCTCATCCTTCTCCCTCCCCCCTCTTCCTCCTCCCTCCTCCTCCTCCCTCCTCCTCCTCTCTCTCCCTCCTCCTCCCTCTCCTCCTCCCTCCTCCTCCCTCCTCTTCCCCTCCTACTCCTGCGTTCTCCTCCTCCTCATTCTCCCTCCTCCTCCCTCTTCCTCCTCCCTCTTCCTCCTCCACCTCTCCCTCCTCCTCGCTCCTCCTTCTCTCTCCTCCTCCCTCCTCCTCCTCTCTTCCTCCTCCTTCTACAGACAGACAGACAGACAGTCGGGAACGGGAGCTTATATGACTACTTATATGAATTAAATGAGATGCTCCTTAACAGGGGCAGGGCGAAGTCGGATCGGGTCAGACAGACAGACAGACAGACAGACAGACAGACAGACAGACAGTCGGGAACGGGAACTTATATGACTACTTATATGAATTAAATGAGATGCTCCCCATCAGGGTCTGGGCGAAGCCGGGCCGGGTCAGACAGACAGAGAGACAGACAGACAGACAGACAGACAGACAGACAGACAGACAGAAGACAGACAGACAGACAGGTAGATAGTCGGGAACGGGAACGGGAGCTTATATGATTACTTATATGAATTAAATGAGATGATCCCCACCAGGGTCTGGGCGAAGCCGGGCCGGGTCAGCTAGTAAATATATAAAAGAGATTGTCTGTATGTATGTATGTCCTTTATGCGTTCGCGAACGGTCCATCCGATTGAGATGAAATTTTCTACACGTCTTCCTCTCATTCCCGTGCTGCCAACTGTCATAGTTTGTTAGTGTAAAAACGGTTATTTACTTAATATTATTTAATATTTCAATTTACATAATAATGTATATATAGCGAGGGGACATAACTTCTAATAGCATTGCTATATATGTAAAATTGTTGCATATTTCTCAAATAGGTGGACCCTTTCGGTACAGTTATCTACAGACGTAAGCGTTACACTCCTCCACCTAAATCCTCCTCCTCCTCCTCTCTCCTCCTCCCTCAAACACAAACACTATACGGATGTACTAGACAGTGAAACTTTCTTGCTTGAAACGCTCATCCAGAACCTTAGACAACCTGCCAAGATCTTCCCATTAGAGTCATAGAAGTCCCAGAAATACCCTCACAGGACGAAGAAAACTGAGTCAGCGCAATGAACTTTGTCTTTTCCAATGCCCAAGAAACAGTATGCTAATAGCACATGTGGACACGTGTGTTCACTGGCGGCTCCATCTTAGATGCTACAAAATAGTCAAGCACAGGAATATACATTACACACTAACATGGCAACACAGAGGGACGCAGAGGTGTTTCCAAGGCACCAGGGCCAGGGCCGGGTTATATACTGGCCAAGACCTATTGACGCGTCCTCGTCGAGCGTCCTGGGCAACAGGTCCCTTCGGGGTCCTGGCTAAAGTCAGTAGGATCGCCGATTCCTCCGAAGTCGGAGAGTGTCTGCCTGTACGGCGAGGAACCACCAGTCTGCACACCAATAAGCCAGACATGGGACAACGGATACTCACGCAAAACTCAGGTCCTGTATGACATCACACTGATGTTGGACAACAGGATGCCTTCATCCGACATACAGGACTTCGCGTTGGAGCTCAAGCCAACGAACACAAGCAAGCAAGCAAGCAACACAGAGATACCTTCTTGCGTCATGAGAAACTTTCACTAATTTCAGAGCAGAGCCAACCGCCTTCTTGCATGTATGCAGATCCTTAATATAGTTAGTTAGCTAATTAGTTTGTTAGTTAGTTAATGCTGGTTGGTTGGTTAGTTAGTTAGTTAATTAGTTAGTTAATCAACGGATTATTCAAATTGTACATCAAACTAAAAGTCCATACATATTCATATACCGCCTCTACACCCTCTCCCTCCATTTTTCAGTATCTACCTCGACATTTAGTGACTGAAGAAACCAATTCTATCTTAGTGGACTACTCTTATTTGACTCTGCCCATAGCGCTCGTGTCAAGCTTCATCCTGTTGGACTTGATGTTCTTACAGTCTAGTCAAGTTCCAGAATCTCAATCATCCCTTGAGTCGTTTACTCGTTCTGAGTTCCCGAGGGTGATTAGAATGTCATCTTGGTCCATTGCTTCACTGTTCCCCACAGCAGCCATGCCGACAAGGCTAGTCGATCGTTTCCTCTTACAGCAGCGTGCCCAGTCACACAGCAACCAAACCCACACACTAGGCTAGTCAATTGTTTCCTCTTACACCAGCGTGCCCAGTCACACAACAACAAAACCCACACACTAGGCTAGTCGATCGTCTCCTCTTACACCAGCGTGCCCAGTCACACAGCAACCAAACCCACACGCTAGGCTAGTCAATTGTTTCCTCTTACACCAGCGTGCCCAGTCACACAGCAACCAAACCCACACACTAGGCTAGTCGATCGTCTCCTCTTACACCAGCGTGCCCAGTCACACAACAACCAAACCCACACACTAGGCTAGTCGATCGTCTCCTCTTACACCAGCGTGCCCAGTCACACAGCAACCAAACCCACACACTAGGCTAGTCGATCGTCTCCTCTTACACCAGTGTGCCCAGTCACACAGCAACCAAACCCACACACTAGGCTAGTCAATTGTCTCCTCTTACACCAGCGTGCCCAGTCACACAGCAACCAAACCCACACACTAGGCTAGTCGATCGTCTCCTCTTACACCAGCGTGCCCAGTCACACAGCAACCAAACCCACACACTAGGCTAGTCAATTGTTTCCTCTTACACCAGCGTGCCCAGTCACACAGCAACCAAACCCACACACTAGGCTAGTCGATCGTTTCCTCTTACACCAGCGTGCCCAGTCACACAGCAACCAAACCCACACACTAGGCTAGTCAATTGTTTCCTCTTACACCAGCGTGCCCAGTCACACAGCAACCAAACCCACACACTAGGCTAGTCAATTGTTTCCTCTTACACCAGCGTGCCCAGTCACACAGCAACCAAACCCACACACTAGGCTAGTCAATTGATTCCTCTTACACCAGCGTGCCCAGTCACACAGCAACCAAACCCACACACTAGGCTAGTCGATCGTCTCCTCTTACACCAGCGTGCCCAGTCTCAGCAACCAAACCCACACACTAGGCTAGTCGATCGTTTCCTCTTACACCAGCGTGCCCAGTCACAGCAACCAAACCCACACACTAGGCTAGTCAATTGTTTCCCCTTACACCAGCGTGCCCAGTCACACAGCAACCAAACCCACACACTAGGCTAATCAATTGTTTCCTCTTACACCAGCGTGCCCAGTCACACAGTAACCAAACCCACACACTAGGCTAGTCAATTGTTTCCTCTTACACCAGCGTGCCCAGTCACACAGTAATCAAACCCACACACTAGGCTAGTCAATTGTTTCCTCTTACACCAGCGTGCCCAGTCACACAGCAACCAAACCCACACACTAGGCTAGTCAATTGTTTCCTCTTACACCAGCGTGCCCAGTCACACAACAACAAAACGCACACACTAGGCTAGTCGATTGTTTCCTCTTACACCAGCGTGCCCAGTCACACAGCAACCAAACCCACACACTAGGCTAGTCGATTGTTTCCTCTTACACCAGCGTGCCCAGTCACACAGCAACCAAACCCACACACTAGGCTAGTCGATCGTTTCCTCTTACACCAGCCGGCCCAGTCACACAGCAACCAAACCCACACACTACGCTAGTCGATCGTCTCCTCTTACACCAGCGTGCCCAGTCACACAGCAACCAAACCCACACACTAGGCTAGTCGATCGTCTCCTCTTACACCAGCGTGCCCAGTCACACAGCAACCAAACCCACACACTAGGCTAGTCGATCGTCTCCTCTTACACCAGCGTGCCCAGTCACACAGCAACCAAACCCACACACTAGGCTAGTCAATCGTTTCCTCTTACACCAGCGTGACCAGTCACACAGCAACAAAACCCACACACAAGGATAGTCGATTGTCTCCTCTTACACCAGCGTGCCCAGTCACACAGCAACCAATTCCACACATCAGGTTTGTCGATAGTTTTCTCTTACAGCAGCGTGCTCAATCACATAACAGCGTGCCAGTCACACGGCAGCCACACCCATACACCAGACTAATATATCGTTTCCCCTTACACCAGTGTGCTCAGTCACACAGCAACTAAACCCACACACCAGCCTAGTCGATCGTTTCCTCTTATACTAGTTTGCCCTGGCACAAACATGAAACAGATCATAGTCAGTCTTAACCTTCTCAGAGAATCAAGCCATTGGCTTCTGACCCAGCACATCTAGATCATCCATAGCTTGCTCATGGAGTCGCCGAGAAAACATGCATGTGTGAACATGTGTCTCCAGCCACGTTATTTCTTTTGTTGCTACCATGACCCCCATAGTTACACTTGTAAACCGTTAATATTCGAGTGATAGGGTAAATAAGCAGCTGTTTTCACGTAAATTATGTTCTTTTTTCTTCAAACCTTTTCATGCCCCAAACACGACATGCTCATGCAGAAAATAAAAAAAGAAACAATATTAGTATTTTATCCAGAAGAAAAATATAAAATTCCCCCCCCCCCCCCCAAAAAAAAATATTTTTAAAATGATAGTCTTGCAGTGGTTACCAGAACACGGTGGTACCTCTGGAGGTACGGGAGGGGGGTGGGCAGATTAGCATTCAGTTGCAGGATGGAACCTGGAGCAGTACTTTCAATCCCAGAACTTTTAAGAATTAAAGACATTTCTAAAGCTGGATATGTTTACGAGGTTGAGAAAACAATGACTACATCATAATAGCACCACATTTATTTTTAAACTCAGAATACGACCCTGTGAACTCACCGCACACCTTAACTGATTGGTGGCACAGACTCTGCCAGTTGCAGCTGTGGAGCCCCAAAATAAATTCTACAGAACACGTTAACACGATTGCCCAAATGTGCCAATCAAAGACACAATTTGGTGCACAGGAGCAACCCTACTAACAAATTGCAGAGGACCGGTAAAGACCTCAGTCGCGCCGTCCTATTTATAAACTAGTCCGGAATTAAGGATTCAAGAAGAACCTGGACCACTTGCTGTGCCACGAAGCACAATAATGCAATGCTGCAGCATTGTAGAGCAACAACCGACGATATAAACTAAATATGACAGAACTGGGGCGTTCTGAATAGTTCCCGTGTAACCGGATATGTTTTACAGAGTTCCACATTTAACTAGATTGGCATAAGAAAGTAATACATTAATTGTGCTAAATATTGTTTTGAAAACTCATAAAACATTAGCTTTGTATGTAAATTTGCAGTATAAATTGAAGGGGAGGTACGGTAGCGCAGGCCTATCTGGCGGCGCAATGGTCGTGTGTCTAAGCCACACCAACATATTTCGGTCTCAAATGACCTGGATTACCAGATCGTACGAGTACCAGCCAAAAATGGTTACTGGGACATTTCTGTGGTAGTAAAGGCGGTCGGTGTAATCATATCACCCACCCCAGTGCTAAATAATCTATAAGTCATGGAGCTAGCACAATATACCCAGTAGGCATGGCGGTTGACTTGGAGTCGTAACTTAGTGGCTATTACAATATGAACGCCCTGACATACTCCACACCATATTTCTAGACAGGTAATATGACATCGCAGTCACACTTTCTGTTCTTATTCTTTGTTTCCTAATAAAACCTTTGTTACCATGATAATGTGGGTTTGTAGAAGGCAAAGGTACAGTAAATGCAGTATATACGCTAAGAAGATTAATTGAACGTTCTTTAGAAGTAAACAAAGGCCTACACCTTTGCTTTATTGACTACACAAAGGTTTTCGATAAAGTAAGACATGTCAACATGACAGAAATACATGCAGATCTACAAATTGTTAGGAAAGATCTTAGACTTGTGGGAAAAAAAACCCATATTTTGGAAACAACAAGCTGTCATAAGGATTGATAATGAAGTAGTTAAATATCAGTCTATTAAGAGAGGTGTAAGACAGGAATGTATAATGTCCCCAGATCTTCTTTCCCTGTAAAGTGAAACTATTTTCAGAAATGTACAAGATATGAAAGGAATCATCATTGGAGGTGTCGCA
Organism: Cepaea hortensis; assembly: GCA_963921405.1. NCBI lineage: Eukaryota > Metazoa > Mollusca > Gastropoda > Stylommatophora > Helicidae > Cepaea > Cepaea hortensis. The sequence continues at coordinate 92,005,906 of OY992878.1, read as the reverse complement.
GAATAAACTTGTTAGTTCGATCAATGACAGACTAGATCCGACCTTAGTCTGCAAAAACAGCAACCCTTTGATGTTGTAGGGAATGAGATCAAAGTGAGTCACATCCCCATGTCTGCACACGGTCGACAATTTGTTGACAGGTTGTTGTTCGAGAGACGTGCACTGGCGGTATCTGTCTGCAAGGCGGGAATCGGCCGTTGAAAGTGATAGACAGAATGTCTGCCAGAGGTCGGAAGGATTCTGTGATATGGGGGAAAGGTCTCTGGCTCACAGACAGCCAGGATCTTTGTTGTATGAGACAAAGAATTTCCCAGATGAAAGTAAACTTGACAGCGAATTGACTCCGGTTAGTCTAGAAACAGGAGGACAAAGCCAGATTCTGGACTGATTGGCGTCTGGACTTTTTGGTGACATCACTCAAGCACCCATATAAAACCCAGTTGCGGTAAACAGGTGGAGGGAGTCGAGAAAAACATTCTGAAGTGTTAGGATAGGTGCATTATTCCGAGTTGTGTTACATGAGAGAGACTATGATGTCTAAGTGGTGATAGTTATCCGCGGACATAGATCCAGTCTGATTGAATAGTTTCTCGAGTAGCAACTGAAATAGGCATATGGTAGGCTATTTATAATATCTAACTTAAGAGTATGATTAGGAATAGAGTACAGTACTGTGCGGTGATCTAATGTATTATAGGTGCAGTGATATAATGTAGTAGGATTAGTGATAGAGTGTTCTATAAGTGCGGTGCTAGAAAGTATCATAGGAGCGTCGGCACTAGTATCCTATTGTGTGGCTTCAACTAGCTTGTGTGATATATCATTTTACTCAGGGAGTTGAGGACAATATAGTGGAATAATAATTAGAGAGATTAAAGATGGTTGAGAGGGGGAAGAGGTATGTGAAATGGTAGTATCTTCCAGTATGGCATCTGCTGGGTTTCTACCCGTTCCTTTATTCTTTCCTGGTGTTGCCATGTCTCAGATCATATGGTTGAGTTATTTGGCCGTATGACAGAGATCGGATCTCTGTTATAGATCTGAGTGCTGTTATTGGCCTACACTTACCTAATTCCGGCCAAGACTGAGTTACCCTCACCATAGTATTCTCTATTCTACAGGTTCCATTTACAGGTCCACGTATGTGTGCTTTGATTTTCAACAGTGAAGCTAACACAGTTTTAGAAGATGATGGCTCAGAATTTGAAGACAGAAGTTGCTGAGAGGCCGCTACATTGGGCTTATACCCAAGTTGGTTTGCGGGAACCTGGCTTCTGCTGAGCAGGACATGCTGATGAGATTATGATTAGCAAGTGATAGTGGTATCATTGAACAGTCAGATCGTTGTAGAGATACACTATTGATACCAGGAACATTCACACCAAAGTTATACTGATACAGAGAACATTTAGACTGTGGTGTTAATATGGGGAATCTTTACAACCAGTGACACTAGATCCATTGAGATTTCCCAAATAACAGTGACAATAGGGTTATAATTTTCTGATTAACAGTGAGTTAAATAACCGAGGAAATTCATAGTGTGAATCAGATTGAAGACTCTCATTGGACGGTATTTGTCATGGGTGTCCAAGCGTCCTAGTGGTTCAGGAGACAACGGAGGAAGTCTTAACGTGACCGGAGGAGCATCACTTGGGTGAGGCTACCTGTATGGGATACATGGTGCTGGTGTGTTTTCAGCGCAGGGATGAGAATGACTATAGTCCTGAACACTGATCTGAGTCTATAGACACTGTAGAGTACACGTCACACCTTCTACACCTTATATATACACACACACACACACACACACACACACACACACACACACACACACACACACACACTTCTCTTACATATACTCTTTGCTTTAATAAATTTCTTGTTTTTATTTGTTGAAGCGAGAGTTGTCAAGTATGTTATGTTGGGGAAGAATGAGAGGGGGCATGATCCAGAGGTGAGTAAGAGTGAGAGGAAGGTGTCTTCAGATTGAAGGAGTGTGTGGACGGAGTCTGCTGGATATCTCCAGGATAGAGATATTGGATTAAACAATAATGTGGGTGTTGATTCCCTTCACTCCAGGGACGACACTAAAGTGGTAAAGAAGAACTAGTAACTACTACGACATTCATTCTTTACACACACGACATTTATTGGGGGCTCGTAAACGGGATCTTTTGTACAACGGGCTCTTTAGACAACTGGGTCTTTTAACACGGGATCTTTAGTTAGAGGATGGAGATATCCTATTAGTGAGAATCCAGCTAGAGTGAATGTGGATAGGTGTTAAGATTTATCTTACCTGTTCACACTTCACACGTCTGCATAGGTCTGTGGTCCTGATTCTACTCTTGTCACTGAGTGATTGTGTTGTGTTGTATGGTGTGTTATATACATATAGATAAATTGTATTTGGTCATTATCTATATAGTTGTTTAGAGATAATCTATACTCTATCTGTTGAGTTACCTCTCTATAAAATGGCCACTCCTAAACTGACTACGGCAGAACTTAGGGCAAAGGGGGAAGAAATGGGATTGTCGGGTTCTGCACTAACAGATTACATACAGGAGGTGGAGAGAGAGTATCGTCAAGCAGAAAGGGAAGATCGAAAGGCAGAGTTAGAATTGAGAAGGATGGAGTTGGAACAAGAAGCTAGGAAATTGGAAGCAGAGCAAGTTGCGAAGAAATTTGAAGCTGAGCAAGCAGCTAAGAAATTTGAAGCTGAGCAAGCAGCTAAGAAATTTGAAGCTGAGCAAGCAGCTAAGAAATTAGAAGCTGAACAAGAAGCTCGGAAAAGGGAGCATGAGTACCGGATGCGGGAACTCGAGCTTAAGAGGCAATCTAGTGGGGAAACTGAGGGAGCAGTGGGAGGTTCCTCTCTCCCTGGCTCAACACCAGTAGGTGGACATAGCTACCATGCTATGAAGTTCCCTCTAGCGATCTACGAGGAGGACAAAGAGAAGATTGACCAGTACCTTCAACGCTTCGAGGCTATGTCAGTTGCTATGGGTCTGGAGCGTGACAAATGGAATCTCAAGCTATCCCAGGGATTACGCGGGACCGGTTACGAGGTTTATTCTCGCCTGCCACCAGGACATGAGAACAATTAGGACGAGTTGAAGACGGCTTTGCTAAAACGTTTTGAAGTTACGTCACATACCTACCGGAAAAAATTTCGAGGAGCAAAACGAGAACCGGGGGAGTTGTTCGCCACCTATAGTCTGCTTCTGAAAGCATATCTCCATAAGTGGATGGATTTGGCTGGGTTCGCGCATGACTATGAGAGTCTGGAAGAGCTCACGGTAGTCAACCAGATGCGGAAGCAAATATTGAGACCTCTCAGGACATTCTTGGGAGAACAAGGGGCGGAACGAATCGACATGGTGACGAAATTGGCAAAACGGTTCGTCGAGGCCCATGGGGAGGCAGCAGAAAACATTTCTACAAACACCAAAAGTCAGGAAAAACATAAAAAGTACAGGAACTAAGAAGGTGGAACCATATGTCAAAACTTCAGAGGAGAGTTCGGAGAAGACGAAGGGGGAAAGCAAGAAAACTTCGAGCTCTACACAAAAACGACCATGGTCGGAGAAGTGGTGTTCGATATGTAAGTCACCTTCTCACAATACGAAGGAATGCAAATCGAAGGCTAAGAACCCTCACTTCGCGGCAAGTCAAGTGACGTTAACGCAGGTGGACACTGACAACGCCAAGGTCGACAAGGAAGCTCGCCACTAGGAGAGCTCAATAAAGTCCGGCACTAAAAAATCTAGGACAGGGAAATGGTGCAAAAATTGCAGGTCGAATACACACAATGCTATTGACTGCAGGGGAAAGTCAGGAGACACTCAATTCGTAGTGTGCCCCGGAAAACCTAAGGTGGGGCCCACCGAACAGGTCGAGGCCGAAGGAGAAACTCCAGACCAGGAAAAACCACCTGTAGTGGAATTGGTAGAGGTTAACGGTCGTCAAGTGGAGTGTTTATACGACACAGGACTGGACGGGGAGGCCGTGATTTCTGCGGATCTGGTACTTCCAGAACAATTCACAGGTAAAACCATGGAGATACAGCCTGCACAGACGAGTGCTGTAGCCCTGAAATTGCCCATTGCCAGAGTGGAGATTCGGTCAAGATATGTCACCGGCACCATCAAGGCCGCTGTGTTGACCGATCCTATTTTCCCGTAATCCTCGGTTGCCGGTATGTCTTTCTGGGAATGCCCAGGGAGCCAATCCATATGGGAGCAATACAGACTCGCTCTCAGACGAAAACGGATGAGGCAGAAGCAAATGTGACTAACCCACTGCCAGGGGAGTTACGAACTGCCCAGAGTGAGGATGCTACGTAAATCCTTGCTACAAAAAGCTGCAGAAAAGTGCTGATCCACCCAAACGGGGGCAGTACTATATGAAGAATAGGATACTCTACAGGAGAGCCGGAAGGGGAGACAACCTACATGGTCAGTTGGTGGTCCCAAAGGCTCACCGTTCCCAGATTCTTCATATGGGGCATACCATCTCATTTAGTGGGCATATGGGTATTGCCGCCACGATGCAGCGAATTTCCTGCCATTACTATTGGCCGGGAATGACAGGTGATGTGCGTCGGTATGTGAAGTCATGCCCTGAGTGCCAGAGGGTGGCACCGAAACACTGGACAGCGCCGGTGGTCTTGGGTGAAATGCCCATCATGAACTCTCCTTTCGAGAGGGTAGCCATCGATATTGTGGGTCCACTTCCTAGGACTAGGAAGAGGAACATGTACATACTCACCATGGTGGATTGCTGTACAATGTGGGGTGAAACCATACCGTTGTCCACGATTGACTCGAAACGAGTGGCGGACGCACTGATGGAGGCCTTTACAAGATTGGGCTTTCCTGATCAAATACTGACGGACAATGGGTCCCAGTTTTGTGGAAAACTTATGGAGGAGGTATTTAGGGTATTCCACTCTAACCATATCCATACCAGCCCTTACCACCCTCAAACCAATGGACAAGTAGAACGTTTCAATGGCACGTTGATGACAATGCTCAGGAAACTAGCGCAGGAAAATCCTGATAAGTGGGATGAATATATCCCAGCAGCCCTCTTTGCCTATCGGGAAGTTCCTCATGGCTCAACAGGACTACCACCCGCTACGTTGCTGTTTGGTCGTCCAATCAAAGGACCGTTGGAAGCCATGTTGAGGAGTTGGACTGAAGAGGGGACGTCAGAAGAAGTGATCTCTTCTTACAAATATGTGGAGGAACTGAAAGAAAAACTTCACAAGAGATGGACTCTGGCAAATCAAAACTTGAAAAAGGCCAGAAAAAGACATGCGGCTTACTACAACCGTAGGTCTAAAGACAGATCTCTAAAGGTGGGAGGCAAAGTATTGTTGCTACTCCCAACGGGAAACAACAAACTGGAGATAGGTTGGCAAGAACCATTTCCCGTGGAAAGGGTGATATCCAGAACCAACCATCCGGGGATCCGGGGAAAGTCTAAGATTTTCCATATCAATCTCTTGCGGAAATACGAAGAGAGACCCGGAGAAAAAGCAGCTCACCTCCTGACAATGGCAGTTGCAGTGGAGACAGAAGTGGGAACCAACGAGGGCAGGGAATATCCCCTGGTATACCAGGAAACCTACAAGGATGTACAGGTGAACCCTGATCTGACTTCCCAGGAGAGGGAAAAGATTACCCAGGTTCTCGAGTCTCATAAGGAGATACTGACTGATAAACCAGGACGAAAGAGGTTGGTGGAGTTCGAGATGACTTTGACCACTCAAGAACATGTTCGCCAAAAGGTTTACCCAGTGCCATTCTCTAAAGAAAAGGTCCTGGAGGGGGAAATACAGAAACTGTTGGAGGATGACGTGATGGCACCTTCCACATCCCCATACAATGCGGGGGTAGTTTTGTTACGAAAACCAAGTGGAGAACACCGGTTGTGTATAGACTATCGACTTCTGAACAGTCATACACAATTTCAGGTGGAACCTTTGCCGAAACCAACTCATTTATTCGCGAGGCTCCATAAGGCAAGGTATTTTTCAAAGCTGGATCTGAGTCGCGGGTATTATCAGATTCCGGTCAAACCAGAGGTTCGACCCCTATTGGCCTTCAGTACCCCCAGTCGACATTATGAATTCAAAGTCATGCCCTTTGGACTCAGCAATGCACCTAGTGTGTTTACTCGCATGATGAGGACTTTACTTGATCCTTTAAAGGATCCGTCCATCATCTCATTCATTGATGATCTTCTGATTTCCAGTGACAGTTTGGATGACTATTTACAATCCTTGGAAAGAGTTTTCAATAGGCTCAAGGAAGCAGGGCTTACAGCTCGCCCAACCAAGTGCATGATCGGTTACCAGACTCTGGAATTTCTAGGTCACACCATCACTCCAGGACACATTGTCCCAGAGGAAAAGAACCTAGGGAAAATCATAAGTGCTCCAAGGCCAAAAACGAAGAAGGATGTGCGATCTTTTCTCTCGTTGTGTGGTTCTACCACAAATTTATCCCACATTTCACTGAACTGGGAGCTCCTTTAACAGAAACCTTGAAAAAGGGATTCCCAGACCAAATAGTTTGGACACCAGAATGTGAGAGTGCCTACAGTCAGTTGAAGGAGGCCTTGGTCAGCAAACCTGTGTTACAGCTCCCGGATCTTTCCAGCCCATTTGTGTTGAGAACGGATGCAAGTGGGATTGGGATTGGGGCAGCGTTGTTACAGGAAGGAAAAGACGATGCTTCGGTTTTGAAACCAGTGGCATACGCAAGCAAGAAACATCTCCCGGCTGAGAGGAATTATTTGACCGTTGAGAGAGAGTGTTTGGCTCTCGTATGGGCCGTGCAAAAATTCCAGCCTAATTTGTATGGAGTTCAGTTTCGAGTTCAGTCGGATCATCAACCCTTGATGTTCCTGGCCACTTCTCAGAAGCTCAACGCCCGTTTGATGCGGTGGTCGTTGCTACTTCAGCCATACCACTTAACAGTAGAGTATATACCTGGAAGGGAAAATGTTGGAGCTGATTTCCTGTTTAGACATCCAGCTCCTGAGGAAGAGGAATAGATCATCTGGATCGAACCTCCAAGAAGAACGAGTTGTCGCGGACTACTCTCTTAGGAGGGGGGCCTATGTCGCAGAATAAACTTGTTAGTTCGATCAATGACAGACTAGACCCGACCTTAGTCTGCAAAAACAACAACCCTTTGATGTTGTAGGGAATGAGATCAAAGTGAGTCACGTCGCCATGTCTGCACACGGTCGACAATTTGTTGACAGGTTGTTCTTCGAGAGACGTGCACTGGCGTCATCTGTCTGCAAGGCGGGAATCGGCCGTTGAAAGTGATGGACAGAATGTCTGCCAGAGGTAGGAAGGATTCTGTGATATGGGGGAAAGGTCTCTGGCTCACAGACAGCCAGGATCTTTGTTGTATGAGACAAAGAATTTCCCAGATGAAAGTGAACTTGACAGCGAATTGACTCCGGTTAGTCTAGAAACAGGAGGAAAAAGCCAGATTCTGGACTGATTGGCGTCTGGACTTTTTGGTGACATCACTCAAGCACCCATATAAAACCCAGTTGCGGTAAACAGGTGGAGGGAGTCGAGAAAAACATTCTGAAGTGTTAGGATAGGTGCATTATTCCGAGTTGTGTTACATGAGAGAGACTATGATGTCTAAGTGGTGATAGTTATCCGCGGACATAGATCCAGTCTGATTGCATAGTTTCTCGAGTAGCAACTGAAATAGGCATATGGTAGGCTATTTATAATATCTAACTTAAGAGTATGATTAGGAATAGAGTACAGTTCTGTGCGGTGATCTAATGTATTATAGGTGCAGTGATATAATGTAGTAGGATTAGTGATAGAGTGTTCTTCTTCTTCTTCGTTCATCCGGAGTTTTTTTTCGGATGTGATTGCGTTGTGCCTGTTTACAGCAGAGCTGCGTTCTTGCGCCGTTAGGCCGACACATCCGACTTCTGCGGGCATTTGTTGACCGGGTTAACCTTCCCGGGGGTTTCTTAGGACGTTTGACTCTCACTGTTGTGGTGTTATCCCCCATCCCAGCTGGTCCATATAGAACAGCCAAAGATCCTGGTCGGTCAGCCCTCAAGGGAAGGCAGGGGCAGACCATGGGCATTCCCCGCCATCCAAGGAGGCTTCCATACTTGCAGAGCCGATACATAGCGCTCTGGTACTGGGCTCACCCAAGGAATCGTCACGTCCTGTACATGGCTGCTTAGCCTCACTTCCGTATATTGGGCCTTCTGTTCACCATAGGCTGTTCTTCCGGAAACCAGAAGTATGCAGTCTGCAGATGACATCCACACAGTGAGCTTTCGATTCGGACTTTCCATGTAATGGATTTGCTAGCCAAGCAATATTCCATTTCGTGCCACTAGGACACTTTTCCACCTTTTATGAAGCCCACACAGTGGGCTTTTGATTCAGACTTTCCACGTAATGGATTTGCTATCCAAGCAATATTCCATTTCGTGCCACTAGGACACTTTTCCACCTTTTATGAAGCCCACACAGTGGGCTTTTGATTCGGACTTTCCACGTAATGGATTTGCTATCCAAGCAATATTCCATTTCGTGCCACTAGGACACTTTTCCACCTTTTATGAAGCCCACACAATGGGCTTTTGATTTGGACTTTCCACGTAATGGATTTGCTATCCAAGCAATATTCCATTTCATGCCTCTGGGTCTTCATGCACCTTTAAATGTCAACCTGTATATAGTTAAAGTAATCTGCGGTCAACTTTAGCTTGTTGATATCTCCATAGAGCTTGTCCTCAAATGAAGCAGGTGTGGGCCAACATATCTTTCTCTGTTCTGCATACTTTGGGCAATCCTGCAGCAAATGTTTTGCTGTCATTTTTCCAGTTCTACAATTACATTCATCGGTATCTCCTATCTTTAGTTTATTGAACAAGTGGTATTTCAGCCTGTTGTGTCCTGTGCGGAGTCTGAAGATTGCTACTTGTTCTCTTCTGTCGAGTTTGTAATATGCATCATCCTTCTGATGGCCTGGATGCTCTGATTCCCATTTGGTTCTATAAGTGCTTTTTATCAACCTCTTTGCCTCATTATAGGTTATGTCTATGTCAGGCTGTGGTAGTCGTCCGCCCTCTTTTGCCAGTCTGTCCGCCTCTTCGTTTCCAGGTATACTGCAATGTGATGGGATCCACTGTATTACAACTTTTTTGGATTTCTGGCATAGACCATGGAGTGCTGCTCTTAGGTCAGTTAGTTCTGTGCTGTTATTGCTCGTCAGTATTGAGACAGCTGACTTTGCATCTGTGAAGATAGCTATTTGCTTCTCTTTATTTTCCTCCATCAGGAGCATTTCTGCTGCAGTTTTCAGAGCCTCTACCTCCGCTTTGAAGTTACTTGAAAATTTTCCAGTTGCCATTGAATGTGTTTTTTTCGCTCCATTTTTTAAATTTAGGAGAATTCCTCCTCCTCCATTCTCTATTGAATTTTTGGCTGATCCATCTGTATATGCATGGGTCCAATTCCTGCTTGGGTATTGTTCTTTTATGTAGTTTAGGGTTATTTCTCTTCTTTCGGTTTCATGCTGAGTGTTCTTTTTCTCAATACCAGGAATGTTTTCTATCATCTCAGGCAGTTGCTGCTGTCTCCAAGCTGGGAACTTGTGTGCATTGTGTATGGGCTTGACTGTTGATATGTTAAGAATAGGATCTGACCTAATCCTTCGTTTTGCAGTTTCTACAAAGTTGCTACGCTTCAGTCTTCCCTTTCCAAAACCATTAAATCTGTTGTACATAGGGTGGTCTGTCAATCTTCTAAATTTTTCTGCTTGTTGCTGGGCTCTGCTATCTCTTCTATCCTGCATTGGTTGTAAACAAGTGATCTTTTCTAATTCATTAATAGGCGTTGTCTTCAGGCTTCCAGTTATGATTCGCATTCCTTGATTTTGGACTCTACTTATTTTGTTAAAGTTTGACTTAGCTGCTGTTGCCCAAGCTGCAAATGCCATATTCCAGTACTGGCCTCACCCGCCCAGTATATAACTTCTTGAGAACTTTCTCATCTGCTCCCCATGTTGTACCAGCAAGCTTTTTCATGATTGCCATTCTTTGCCTTGCTCTTGTTCGATTTTTCTCAACCTGTGTCTTCCATGTCAGGCGACGATCAAAGGTGACTCCTAGATAGTTTGGATTTTCTTCATGGCGCAATATTTTTCCATTCAATACCAGCTTAGGTTGCTGAGTTTTAGTTGAGAGGGAGAACACTGTGCATGTTGTTTTCTCCTCACTTATCTTCACTAGCCATGATTTTGACCAGTCCTCTAGCGCTAATAGGGCTTGCTGTATTCTGCTGTTAGCTGTACTAATATATTCTTCAGATGTCCATATGGCTAGGTCATCTGCAAAGGATGATGTGTGTACTCTGGCTGGAAAATTTTCCGTGATGTCGTTTATATATGCTAGGAATAATGTTGGTGAAAGAACTCCTCCTTGGGGGACACCTTGCTCCAACAGCATCATTTTGCTGGTTTGTCCTTGTACTTTTGTCCTGGCAGTTCTGTTCTCAAGGTAGTGGCTGATCCATTTGTACATTTTCCCGCAAACATGCATTTTTTGCAGTTTTACTTTCAGTCCTTCCTTCCATACTTTATCAAATGCTTTTTCTAAATCTATCCAGACTGCTAGTGTGTGCTTTTTCTCTTGGAAGGCATCCTCTATTTCCTGAGCTATATAGGTTATTTGATCTTCAGTAGATCTGTACTTTCTGAATCCTGCTTGGTGAGGTGTTAAGAGTTGGTTTTCTTCCAGATGCCATGTTAGCCTGCCATTGATAATGCGTTCCATTAATTTTCCTACACAGCTAAGAAGACTGATAGGTCGATAGCCATTTGGTTCTTCCAGGTCTTTTCCTTTCTTTGGGACTGGTATTAGTATAGCTTCCTTCCATGCCTGTGGGACTATTCCCCTCTTCCAGCTGTAATTTAGGACTGCTAGTAGTTTCTTGTTTGCCTTAGTGCCTAGTCCTATTAGCATTTCATTTGTGATTCCATCCTTTCCTGGTGATGTCTTCTTTTTTAGGGTATTCATTGCCTGTTTCATTTCTTCCATTGTTAGATTTGCCATCATATATTCTGCTGCTGTCTCTGTATATGTATGATGCATCTGTTTATCTTTGATTGCTTTCTTCTGTTCGGCTGTAATATCAATGTGGTTTGCACTGGCATAGTGTTCCATTAGTGCATTTGCAGCCTTTTTTCCTGTAAGCAAGGAATTTCCTTGTTTAATTGTTATTTGTTTGTTTCTAGGTCCTTCATTGTTCATGGCTTTCACTAGTTTCCATAGTTTGTTTCCATCCCTGTCAAAATTCAGGTTTTCTGTTTTTTTCCTCCAACAATCTCTTGTTGTTTGATTTACTGTTCTTTTATATTTTGCTGAGATGGCTTTGAGAGAGATGTTCGCTTCAGTTGTTTGTTCTCTCTCTGGGGTCTTCCTAGCATCTTCAACTTTGTCCTCCAAAAAATGTAGTTCTTCAGTCCAGTATGGTTTGTAATTTTTCCTTGCTCCTCTTGGAATAGACTCAGTGGCTGCCTGTATTATTGCTCTGTTTAGACTTTCCACCATTTGCTTCATGTTGCCATATCGTGTATTTACGTTTTCACAATATTTGTCTGTTAGTATGGCAAATCTGTCCCAATCTGCTCGTTTGTAATTCCAACGGGGCAAAGGCTTTTGCTCCTGTGGAACATACTCCATATTTATTACAAGCTTGATTGGTCTGTGGTCACTACCTGCTAATTGGTCCAGCACATGGCGATCGATTTTGTGGAGGATGTCTCCTGTGCAGAAAGCTAAGTCTGGAGTAGAAGTGGTAATCCATCTTCTGGAGTAGAAGCTCGGTGTGTCATCCGCTTTGTTAAGTAGATGGAGATTTGAGTCTATTTCCCAGTCCTCCACTTCATCTCCTCTTTTGTCAGTATCTGGGTATCCCCATCTTTCTGAACGGCTATTAAAGTCTCCGACAACAATGCAATTTGTGTCAGTTATTTCCATGTTTGAGAGTGTAAGATCCTTATCTGCCGGGCTATATAGATTGTAAATTCTTATTTTCACGTCCTTTATCATTATATCAACACCTATAATTTGCGTTTGGTTGTCAGAGATCACAGATACTTCGCTGCAAGGTATTGTATTTCGTGTAAGTATTACAACTCCTCCTTTATGTCCTTCGCGGTCGAAACGTGTGGCCTGATATCCCTCGACTGAAAATGTGCGATTGGCGTTGAGGTGTGTCTCTTGAATGCATGCCACATCTATTCTATCTTTATGAAGACGCTGTGTTAGGGAGGCTTTCTTGTTATAAACTCCTTCTGCATTCCATTGTAGTATGTTGAGTGTCCGGGGTGTTTGGTCAATAGCTCTTAACCTACTCCTCTGTGCCTTGACTCCACAGCACAGGGGAAGGTGACCACCAGTAGTCATGGGTGGACCCCCTCGAGGCAGGGGGCCCGGCACTATCACCGCCTGATGGGACTTCACGGGATTAGCACCATATCGATTAACTTTCATCTGTGGCATCATGAAATGATAAAGTTACGTTGCACTTCTTTGTCAAGCCTGTGGCTCAGTACATCCGATTTCGACAAGCATTTGTTCGGGATGCTTTCCCTAGCCTTTGACTGTCCCCAGTCTACCTACAAGGCAGCAGGTTTGTGCGTCACTTCGTCTGGTCCCTCTCCCTTGACCTGTCCGACATGGGTGACCCTACCAGTAGCTGTGCTACCGTCGGCATAGCTCTTGGGGTCATTGGAACGCTCAAGCCCCTCTACCTCGTCAAGGTGGACGCACGGCAGAGGGGATAGAGTGTTCTATAAGTACGGTGCTAGAAAGTATCATGGGAGCGTCGGCACTAGTATCCTATTGTGTGGCTTCAACTAGCTTGTGTGATATAGCATTTTACTCAGGGAGTTGAGGACAATATAGTGGAATAATAATTAGAGAGATTAAAGATGGTTGAGAGGGGGAAGAGGTATGTGAAATGGTAGGATCTTCCAGTAGGGCATCTGCTGGGTTTCTACCCGTTCCTTTATTCTTTCCTGGTGTTGCCATGTCTCAGATCATATGATTGAGTTATTTGGCCGTATGACAGAGATCGGATCTCTGTTATAGATCTGAGTGCTGTTATTGGCCTACACTTACCTAATTCCGGCCAGGACTGAGTTGCCCTCACCATAGATTCTCTATTCTACAGGTTCCATTTACAGGTCCACGTATGTGTGCTCTGATTTTCAACAGTGAAGCTAACACAGTTTTAGAAGATGATGGCTCAGAATTTGAAGACAGAAGTTGCTGAGAGGTCGCTACATTGGGCTTATACCCAAGTTGGTTTGTGGGAACCTGGCTTCTGCTGAGCAGGACATGCTGATGAGATTATGATTAGCAAGTGATAGTGGTATCATTGAACAGTCAGATCATTGTAGAGATACACTATTGATACCAGGAACATTCACACCAAAGTTATACTAATACAGAGAACATTTAGACTGTGGTGTTAATATGGGGAATCTTTACAACCAGTGACACTAGATCCATTGAGATTTCCCCAATAACAGTGACAATAGGGTTAGAATTTTCTGATTAACAGTGAGTTAAATAACCGAGGAAATTCATAGTGTGAATCAGATTGAAGACTCCCATTGGACAGTATTTGTCATGGGTGTCCAAGCATCCTAGTGGTTCAAGAGACAACGGAGGAAGTCTTCACGTGACCGGAGGAGCATCACCTGGGTGAGGCTACCTGTATGGGATACATGGTACTGGTGTGTTTTCAGCACAGGGATGAGAATGACTATACTCCTGAACACTGATCTGAGTCTATAGACACTGTAGAGTACACGTCACACCTTCTACACCTTACACACACACACACACACACACACACACACACACACACACTCACTTCTCCTACATATACTCTTTGCTTTAATAAATTTCTTGTTTTTATTTGTTGAGGCTAGAGTTGTCAAGTATGTTATGTTGGGGAAGAATGAGAGGGGGCATGATCCAGGGGTGAGTAAGAGTGAGAGGAAGGTGTCTTCAGATTGAAGGAGTGTGTGGACGGAGTCTGCTGGATATCTCCAGGATAGAGATATTGGATTAAAAAATAATGGGGGTGTTGGTTCCCTTCACTCCAGGGACGACACTAGAGTGGTAAAGAAGAACAAGTAACTACTACGACATTCATTCTTTACACACACGACAGGAGGAAGAAACATCAATAACATTAGATATGCAGATGATACAGTATTGACAGCAGACAATGAGCAGGAGCAGTAACAATTAGTAGATGCGATTGCTGCACACAGTCAGCAACTAGGATTAGAATTAAATTGTAAGAAGACACAGATTATGGTCGTTACTAGGAATAAAGATATACCACAATGTAATAAACAAGTAAATGGGAATATTCTTAGGCAAGTGAATCGGTACCCCGGGAAGGTTAACCCGGTCAACAAATGCCAGCAGAAGTCGGATGTGTCGGCCTAACGGCGCAAGAACACAGCTCTGCTGTAAACAGGCACAACGCAATCACGTCCGGAAGAAAAAAAACAACTCCGGATGAACACAGAAGAAGAAGAAGAAGAATCGGTACAATTATCTCAGAACAGTCATAACATCTGATGGGAAATGTCTTGAAAAGATTAGAACAAGAATCTCCGTGGCGAAGGTAGCCTTTTGCAAGATGAAAAACACACTAACGAATACAAAGAATTCGTCATTTGCAACGAGAAAAATAGTGTTGTGGTGCTACATAGAACCTGTGCTTTTGTATAGATGTAAAGCGTGGACAATGAGCAAACAGGCTGAAAAAGATCTGATGGCTGTGGAAATGTGATTTTTGAGGGAAAAGCAAATAATACTATGTGTGGCGGGCGTGTAGAACATAAATTAGAGAGGGATTCCCCAATTCTCAAAGACCTCCGGATATAAGAAAACCTGAAACGGCTCGACAAGACTCCCTAGGGTGGAGATAGATTAGATAATTAGATGTTCTCACAGAAGGCCCAATGGAGCACAGGACCGCTACCGAACCTCAGAGAGAACACCCCTCTGTGCACGCTGAAAGTTCTGGTAGTTGTCTCGTCACCTGTAGATTCATATTTATGATGTCCATTTCAACTTATTTCAAGTGAAAACACACATGTGAATGCAAAAACACTCAGTAACAACGTAAGAATCAACTCGTGATTTAACAATTATAACAGTCTATTGGGATCACAAAAATGGGAGGGTTCCTATGTGTTTGCTCGAGTGATATGTGGCAATACACACATTAGCAATATTACACTCAAGAAAAAAACAAAAACAATAACAACATTGTAAACCCATAGATAATTTCTAATTAAGATGAATCCGCTGAAAACGGTATACTTTTAAATTGTCTCTCATCTTGCAGCACAGCTTAAGTATCTAAAATGAAGTTCATTATAGCACACGGACTATCAAATATAAACAGTCCAGTATCACTTAATAGTTATTCAGCCAATCATCACACACGGACGCTTAATATTAAAAGTCCATAAGGTCTGGACCCCACACAGGTCATCTCTGCTGTAATCAGTCTTTCTTTAGTTGGCACAGCACTCATTAAAAAGGATACCAACATGGTGGTTAGCCATTTGTCATATGCTGAGGACGCTGTGAAAACCTCAGAGGTCAATGAGGCTTAAGGGGTTCACTTTTGGTGCCATGACAAGACAAATCCCATTCATCTCTCATAAATGACGCGGACTCTCTTGTAGATAATATACAGCATTCTGGAATATCTTCCAGTCTCAGTCAAATAACGAAGAAACCTCCGTGCCCTGCAGACAACATTGTGCCAAACACTATAGTCATACCAACAGAAACCAGTGAAAAATAAAAGACAACAATCACCAAACACCACCAACAAAAAATAAACAAACAAAACAAAACAATAAATAGAGAGAGTTAGAGAAAGAGAGAGAGAGAGAGAGAGAGAGAGAGAGAGAGAGAGAGAGAGAGAGAGAGAGAGAGCGAAATCGAGAGAGAGAGAGAGAGAGAGAGAGAAGGTGTAGTGATTGTGACTCAGGGATGGGTCACTTAGACCTGGCCCTATCGGGCTCCATCACCTCAACATCTGATGCAGTCCCTCACTTCCTATACTGACATAATATGCCTTCTCTCACTCCTGCCTTATGGAGGAGAACTATTCTCGTTCTTTCAAGGTTGTAGCGCCGAGAATATCTGGTGGAATCAGCAAGGCTAATGTCATTTCTTCGTCTTGGCAGTGCTCCTCTTTCCCGTATAAAGATATAGGTAACCACATATTCAGGTATACATTTATAAATAAATTCACTATTAATTCTCGACACCTTTAAAGAAACATAGTCTCCTCTGACTATAGAGACAAAGATAGTGTCATCTATAAAAACTACAGGTGATATCCAGGAACAGCCACATAATAGTTCAGGTGGAAACATAGCCACACATGGAAACTCTAAATGACCAGAGGAAGGTAAGTTCATCTCTCATATATCGTAAGAACAGAACAAGAATAAAGTTTTGTCACTATCTCTCAAAGTCGAAGGAATAATCACCTATTCTCTTCCTAGGACAACTCTACAATTTTATAAAGAAACTCTACAATAACTTCAGATGTAGCAGTTCTTAAGTTAACTATGGTTTCCAACTTAACAAAGGATATCATGAATTTACACGAAAACAACACCACAACAAGAGCAGCCGACTGGCAAACACGTCCTGCGCCTTCAATACATTATTAGAGACTACCAACCACTACAGGTTTCTTTTGCAAACATCCCCTGGACTCCTAGAGTGGGTGCTGTTGTCGACATGACTGAAATTGGGGATAGAAGGGGTAATGTTGTATTCAATCCTTGGTGTAGGCGTCAAATTCTCCGTGGCGGTGTATGCAGTCAGTGTCTCTTTGAAGTCGCTGTTTCCAATTTCCCAACGTCTAGACGTTGAAGGTTGTGTACAAAAATCAAGGGGGATAATCTGAAACCAAAAGGTTGTCGTCCTTGTTCCTTGCCAAGCGTTAATGTTTTTTGTGACACTGATCCAGACAAATATCCTCTGGGATGGGCGCATTTCGCCATCTCGCCGGTGATCAAACGTTAGATGTCCGTCTATTCTTAGCTTGCTTACAACTCTAGTCGCTGACACTTTTCCACAAGGAGACGGGCAAGTTGGATTAATGTTAAAATTAAAATCCAGGTTGTGTCTCGTCTTCATCACTGCGATCTTTTAAGCCGATTCTAATCATAGTTCAACCACCTAATAAGATAAAGACAGTCTTTGTCCCTGTATTTGTTGGTTCTTTCAGTATGTTTATTGCTGAACCATGGACACCATGGACATACAGAAAAACCAATGACCAAGTCCTACAAGAAGCAAATGAAAATCGTAAACTGATGAGAGAAATTAGACGTAGACAGTCAATATATTTTGGTCACGTTATGAGAAGAAATAAATTGGAGAACTTGGTGACAACTGGCAAGATTATGGGGGAAAGAACAAGAGGAAGGCAGAGAAGTAAATACCTGGATGACCTGACCACGTGGCATGGTCGAGACAAGTACACTGAGCCGATACATGACTCTGGTGATCGAGTTATATGGCGAGACATGACCGTCCACGCTTAACGGCATGGCACATGACGATGGTGGCCATGCTAATAATTGTAATCCTATCACATCATCTGGTCTATGATTGTTCTATTTCATTCTGAGCCTGTCAGTCCTCTGTTGCAAACATGTTTGTCTAGATATTATAAATGGCCTAGCCAGAGAGTTCTGGGAGGTTCACCATAGTAACATTTATTTACTTTAATATTAACAAAGCAATATTACCAATAACATGAGCTACAAGCAGCCTCAAACTGTGCAATAAATTTCGCCATCAGATTCTATCGCGCTAGACCTATAGTTAGCAGTTCTTAACGGATGATCAACCATATTTATAGGTTTCGTGTTCATGTTTATACCCCAATATTGCATTGCATTTTGTAAACTCGTTTTAGTGGAAACGTTTCCAAACATAACTTCAGCCTGAAAATAAAATTGTTCACCCGTAACAACTGTGGATAGATGGTTTCGTGTTATAGTTGTTAGGAATGTCCGCAGTAAATAGTATCTATGGACGCCAAGAAGTTTTATTTCGCACCCCATGGAGGACAAGAGGACGGGGCGTGGTTAGAACACGCTGCCGCTGTGAATGGCAATCAGGAGTTTCATGGAGATTATTTCACACAAGGAACTTCCCAGAGTACAGAGCCGTGTGCTTGCTTGCTAGTGTCGGTGGTTAGGTTCTTATACTAACTCCTTAAGAGAAGTGCAGAAAGTTAGAGAAAGGATTGCTTTGAAAGTTTAATTGGATTGCATTAACATATTTATAGATATATATGTATATATATCAAACTAGGGCAACCTGAAATTATGCAACAACTATAGAACTGTTGCCCTGATCAGTCATGCAAGTAAAATTCTACTAAAAATCATAATGGGAATACTTCGTAAGAAAATGGAAGAAGAAATTAACGTGGTTCAAGCTGGATTTAGACAAGGAAGAGGAACATTAGGTCACGTACTCAACATGCGTTTAATAATAGAGAAGTACACATAATTTGATATAAACCTATTCTCATGTTTGTGGATTATTCAAGGGCGTTTGACTGTGTGCAACATCAGAAACTTTGGGAAATCATGAGGAATACGGGCATTCCATCACATGTAATTTTGTGTGTGTGTTGCATATCCTATTTACAGGACATCGCTGTCCACACCAGCATTTTACTGCTGTTGTTGATGTCTTGGCAAAGTTTGCGTTCAGTAGTTTGCCATTTCTTTCTGAACGACCGGTTCCCATACCAACACGTTAAAACCCAGCACGGCACGATCTGATGCAAAATCTGTCGCAGTTGTGTTTCGAGCGCAGTCAAGCGGCATCACGAATCGCGTCCGCAAGACCTTGGCCACGGAGACCGGCTTCACATGTAGTACAACTCATAAAAATGCTTTATCTAGACCAACAAGCAGCGGTTAGAATAGATGGCGAGGCATCAAATTGGTTTGACATCAAGCAAGGAGTCAGTGAGGGCTGTGTGATGTTCCTCTATTTGTTTCACATGTACGCTGAAAATGTAACGAGAAATATCAGAGTTCAAATAACCATATGATGCCATAAATATCGATGGTCATGAAATATCAGACATTCGATATGCTGATGATACAGTATTGCTATCAACATCACCGAATAGTATAGAAAACCTAATAAACTCAACCCAAATGAATAGTGAAAATCATGACTTATATCTTAACATAGCAAAAACAAAGATAATGCATTCAGATACAACTACTATGAAGAAAGAAATATTTATATGTTAATGAGGAAAATTGGAGGTAGTGGAAAATGTCGAATATCTTTGGTAATTGATTACCAATAATGGTGACACACTGAAATAAATCAAACGACGCATATCTATTACTCTTCAAAGACTAAAACCACTGAATAAATTATGGAGTGGGACATATAGAACTACAAAAATTAGATGTTTAAGAGCACCTTTCTCATTGCAACATACGAATGTTAGACCTGGACTGAACAGCGCTTAAATGCCTTTGAATGTAAATGTTATAGACGAATTCTAAGAATATCTTGGATAAAGAAAGAACAAATGCATCCCTACTTCAAGAGCTGAATATTGAATAAGATTGGCTATTAAAGACGATAAAACGAAGAAAATTGAAATATTTTTGTCACTTGAAACATCGTAAAAGTTTGGAGATAACAATAATGGAGGGCTATATGCCTAGGAAGGAAGGAAGAGGAAGGCCAAAGAGAAGTTGGGTGCAGGATGTTGCGGATGATCTCCAGATAGGTGTATCGGACCCGGGACATCTTATTAATGATCGAGAGATTTTCCAGAAGGTTGTTAAGGGAGCAAGGTATTGAAAAGGACATGGTACACAATGAATATATATATATATATATATATATATATATATATATATATATATATATATATATATATAAGGGGCGTTCATTTGAAACCCGCTCCAATGGCTTTAGAACAAAAGCATGAAAGAAACAGGTGTGGTAGAATTAAACAAAGCATTCAATTTGAATGAATTATGCACCATGGGTAGGTCAGAAGAAGTCGCCGTAGAGATTCAGGCAAGCATCCCATTGCTTAGGTAGGTGGCGAAAGCCGTCCGCAAAAAAGGGATTGTGGTTGCTCACTTAACCAAGTGTTTACCGCGTTCATTACGTCTGCATCTGTGTGAAATCGTTAACTCTTGAGAGAATTGTTTAGGGGTCCGAACAAATGAAAATCACATGGTGATAAATCAAGACTATAGGCTGGAAGTTGCAGAATTTCCCACTTCTTCCTTGCTAATGCTTCCTGCGCAATCTTTGCGACATGCGGACGAGCATTATCGTGCACCAAAATCACACCGCGAGTAAGCATACCGGATCGTTTATTCTTGATAGCTATTTGCAGCTTGTCTAGTGTTTGCAAGTAGTGGGTAGAGTTGATGTTGACACCAGGTTCTTTAAAGTCGGCCAACAATAGTTCTTCACGGTCAAAAAATGCGCTCAGCATAACCTTACCAGCAGAAACCTGTAACTTGATTTTTTTTTGGGCTTTTGGTGATCCAGCATGCTTCCATTGCATGCTCTCTCTTTTGCAGCTTGGCTCAAAGTGGTGACACCATGATTCATCGCCTGCCACTATAAGGAAGAGAAATGCATCACCCTCCACTCTGTTACACAGCAAGTGGTTCAAACACCATCCCACGTGTTCCTCTTTTTGGTGGTCGGTCAACATCCGTGGTACCCACTGTGAACACACCTTCCGATATTGCAGTTTTTTAGGAACGACCTTTTGAATTGTCCCAATTGACACATCAAATTCTTTCGCTAGCGAACGTATGCTTCAACAACGGTTCATCTGTACTGCTGCATCAATTTTGGCGATGTTTTTTTTTCTGTTGCAACAATATGCGCTTGAACCGTCCGTCGAAGATCTGTCGAAGATCTGTCGCAAACTGACGTCCTTTCCGAAATATTCGTGCCCAGTCTGTCACTGTTGTCTTCGATACACATTTGTTACCGTACGGTGCCTGCATTCTTCAATGAATGTCCACTGGTCGACATCCTTCAAATGAAAGAAACTGAATCACCGATCTCATATATATATATATAAAACATCATAAGGGAAGAAATACAAACTAGAATCAACTCTGGAAATAAGATATACTATGCACTACAACATCTACTAAAATCAAAGGCGCTATCTCGTAACACCAAAATCACAATATACAAAACTCTGATCAGACCAGTTGTGCTGTATGGCTCTGAAACCTGGAGTACAACGAAAGGAGACGAAGCCTTGTTACAAACCTTTGAGAACAAAATTTTAAGACGCATCTTTGAACCCATTAGGGATACACAAAGTGGAGAGTGGAAAAGAAGAAGTAACAAAGACATTTATGATCTGTTTAAGTCCCCGCTAATCACTGGTATGATGAAGGCTAATAGACTACAATGGCTGGGGCATATAGAAAGAATGGAAGATAATAGGGAAACAAAACTCGCTTACACTCAGGAAATAAATGACCGTAGACCCCGAGGTAGACCAAGAAGGCGGTGGAGAGATAATACATGTACAGACCTACAAGCACTTGGAATCAACGACTGGCAAGAGAAGGTCCACCAGAGAGACGAATGGAGACGGATTGTATTTGCAGCAAAGAACCTCAATGGCTCGGAACGCTGAAGAAGAAGAAGATATATAAAACACCTCATTAATTAGAGTATTCCGACAGAGAAGATTGAAGGATCCTTACCGACAATGTCTGATCCAGATCAGCAAGAAAAATATACTGTCTCATGGTGTATTGCATTCGGATCATGTCAGAACTAAACTATCGTGTGATCAGTAAGCTCTGCGAGACATGCCGCTGGTTCACCAACTGCCGGGCGCATAGCTAGCTCCCTGGCTAGCTCGCTTGCATGCCAACCCGGTGGTCTTGAGCACTGTTTTTTGTTTACCTAGGATCACAGGATGAGCAAGCCTAAAATGAGTACCAGAAAATTACCTGGTAAGTAAAGGCGGCAAGTGTGATATTGAGCTCATCACTAATCCAATGCCGATTGGTCCAACAAATGCAGCTAGCACCAAACATAATACGTCTTAAAGCGTGAACAAGAATCCAGTACAATTATTTTTTTCCTCCCACATACTGCCACACAAATGTCAGTCCAATGGAACTCGATTTGGTTGCTATTGACTTACGTATACAATGCAATGAGAATAGGGCAGGTTTAATTACGTGCCGATTAACGAATTTCCCGTTGCACAAACACAATTAGTGGATTCATTTTATTGTAAAAATACCAGCACTTGTGCATTACTTACTTCGTACCCCAGACACTTTTATGTGTTGAGTCAAGTAGAATTGAGTCAAGCACCGACATGACAGCACTCGGGAAATGTCCATATGTGTTCCACCTTCATCTTCGACAACAAGCCAAGGGTGGTAATATTGACGGTACCAAGTACCAGTCTGAATATGTGTCCGAATGGGCACTCATTCACTCCCTGCTGTAGCATTCTCTCCAGGCCATGATCATTGATGTTCTTCCACAATATTCACGTGACCCCAAAGGGCCCTGACCATATCTGCCTTATCGCGTACCAATACACCACTCAGCGTTGCAGACCCTGCCAATCTGTCCCCCTACTCGTTTCCCACCTCACCAGCATGTCCAGGGATGAAGATCCAGCGAATCTATCTGGTCTGTTTGTTTGTGTAGACAGTCAAATAAACATCACAGTGGCACTGAACATCAATGCTGGTGTGTTCCTGCAGGTTATCGTACAGGCCGTGGAGCTGTGGGCAGCTAGCCCCAGCTGTCCTCGGCCAGTGTTACCATATAAGACGGTTTTATTGATTTTGCTTCCTCGTGCACTGCCAGTCATTTCTGATACAGACGTTCCTCCATGCCGTGATGCTAAAGTATCTAGCATCTTCTCGCCTGCTGTCCCGCTGTCACGGGGTACCTGACCCCTCGCATGATGTGATCACATGATGTGGATTGTCTTTTTCTGATGCGAGTGCCCAGTTCTCTTAGTTTGTTATCGTTCAAGATATCTTCATTGCGCATTTGATCTACACTTGGTGTTCTCATTATTCGTATATAAAACCGCATCTCTGTATCTTCCACATTTGTATTTCCTTTGAGTTCCGAGAAATGACCCACCTTGCTTTTCCGGTCTGTGTGTGTGTGTGTGTATGTGTGTGTGTGTGTGTGTGTGTGTGGGGGGGGGGGGGGTGAAGACTAGATTCTCGAATGTGTGAGTCAGGTGAGCTTTCTACTCGGCCACCTGCACCTCATGTTGATTAGCGTATTATTTATGTGTTGCGCTATATATTGAGAATATATGGTAAAGAAGAGCGAGATGATGATACTGAAGTGATAGTGAAGTGATGGCGATGCTTTCAACGCAGTGTCTTTGACTAAGGTGACAAGATACAACTCAACAACATGTTGCTGTTACAGGTGAGTGTTTAATATGACCTTGTTGGTTCTGCTAACGCACAGAGTGCATACATTAAACAATCATGTACAGTCACGTACAACATATAACAATACGGAGTATGTACAGCAGGAAAGCAGTCGTACAACATATATCAATACGGAATATTTACAGCAGGAAACAACGAAATTATAATTATTGTAAAAATAAATATTTCTTTGGTTTATGAAAAGACATATGTACATAAGCAGTGTGACCTATACTTAGATGCCACCCTGTAACATAATAAATTCTACACAACAGACATAATTCACCACAAAATAAGCTTCATGTAAGATAAGCTACACAAGTGACATCACATACAAGTTCCTAAGCCCCTACAAATGTTGAATAGCTACAAGACATAGCAGAAAGTGTGTATCTCATTTGCTATTCTATCGTTTCCTTGATCGTAAACAGCCAAGAAAGATCATAAAAACAGCACAGCATGTTCACTGACAGATGGCCTCCTAGACTGCTGGTTCAGAATGCATATTTCTAATCCTTGCAGCTATTTACTTTCTTGTGCTAGGCTAGGGCATTCTATAAATCCTACTTGTAAAGATATACCCTTAAATGCTAGGACTTCAAACATCACCAGAGATTAAATGCGATAACCTTTACGAACTGTGAAAACAACACCCGTGTCTGTGTCATTCCCTCCAGCTCTCGAATGCCATCTATATATTCGCTAAAAGCGAGATTTCAGTTGGCTGCTGACACCGCACACAGGATGGAGGCAGGTTCCGTGGTCATTTTCTAGTCAGACGCCATCTGTCACAGCTTGATGGCAGAGCTGGTATCAATGCAGCATTGACTTGTCAGTCTTTACTTCTTTATTGGTTGTTTCAGTCGTTATTACTTATGCCATCCTTTGATTATTCCGTCAGCATTTTACTACTGATATCGGCCGCTGCTTCATAATTAGTGAGTGTGCTTGATAGACGGCTACGATGATGTCATGAGCGCGGTCGGACGAGGTTCCAAGCCTACGTTCATCGTCCGCTAACAGAGGACAAGACCGGCCACGTATTTCTCCGTACATTCAGGCCTACAACATATGATGGTCCTATCATACCACAGGTTTAAAAACTGTGACATATACATGTGATGTTTCTATCACATCACGTGCCTACATCTGACGGCCCTATTACATCACAGTCCTACAGCATGTGAAGGTCTTATCACATCACAAACTACATGTGACGGCCCCATCACATCACAGGTCTACAACGTGTGATGGTTTTATCACATCACAGACCTACGACATGTGACCTACAACATGTGATGGTCTTATCACATCACAGACCTACAACACTTGACGGCTCTATCACATCACAAACCTACAACACTTGACGACTCTATCACATCACAGACCTACAACGTGTGATGGTCTTATCACATCACAGATCTACACCATGTGATGGTCTTATCACATCACAGGCCCGTAGCTGGTTCCTGCTCGGGACATGTGTCTACATGATACTAATGGTTTTATTAGTCAACATGATACTAACGGTTTTATTAGTCAACATGATACTGTTTTATTAGTCAACATGATACTAACGGTTTTATTAGTCAACATGATACTGTTTTATTAGTCAACATGATACTAACGGTTTTATTAGTCAACATGATACTGTTTTATTAGTCAACATGATACTGTTTTATTAGTCAACATGATACTAACGGTTTTATTAGTCAACATGATACTGTTTTATTAGTCAACATGATACTAACGGTTTTATTAGTCAACATGATACTGTTTTATTAGTCAACATGATACTGTTTTATTAGTCAACATGATACTGTTTTATTAGTCAACATGATACTAACGGTTTTATTAGTCAACATGATACTGTTTTATTAGTCAACATGATACTAACGGTTTTATTAGTCAACATGATACTGTTTTATTAGTCAACATGATACTAACGGTTTTATTAGTCAACATGATACAAATGGTTTTATTAGTCTACATCAGTGGTTCTCAACCGGTGGGGAATCCCCCCCCCCCCCCCCCCAGGGGGGAATTTAAGGGTTTCCAGGGGGGCGGGGGAAATGAAGACCATTTCAAGATCGCGTTAATACAAGAACCGATTACTTGATATTGTTTTTCCCTTCATACTTTACAGTTACGTACGTCTCATCTTTCTAAAATTCATTTTATAAAGTAAGTAGACCCACAAATCATGTTTTATGTGGATGTCTAGACTTGTTTTAGTATATGCTATTAAATTTACCTTCCATTTTTACGTAGGGGTGGGTGGGGGGGGGGTTTAGCTAGGAAATATGAAAGGGAGAATGACGTTCTGAAAATACGGTGAAGGGGGCACGGGCCAAATTTTTGATAGGAAGGGAGGGGGGAATGACGTTCTGAAAATATGGTGAAGAGGGACACGGGCCAAAAAAGGTTGAGAACCACTGGTCAACATGATACTAATGTTTTATTAGTCAACATGATACTAATAGTTTCATTAGTCTACATGATACTAATGTTTTATTAGTCAACATGATACTAATGTTTCATTAGTCTACATGATACTAATGGTTTTATTAGTCTACATGATACTAATGGTTTTATTAGTCTACATGATAATAATGATTTTTTTAGTCTCCTGTTTGTTATGTCCCTGTTTGGGACATGTGTGTCTACATGATACTAATGATTTTATTAGTGTATATGATACTAATAGCTTTATTTGTCGCTTGTTTGTTGTTTGACAACGGTTGTTCAGTCAAAATGTCGGACAAGTGTGTTGTGTTGTGCTCATTATTAATTTTCTTTGTGGTTTTTATATATTTTAAATTACATTTCCTAATATCTTCTTCTTCTGCTGCGTTCATCCGGGTTTTTTTTTCCGGACGTGATTGCGTTGTGCCTGTTTACAGCAAAGCTGCGTTCTTGCGCCGTTAGGCCGACACATCCGACTTCTGCGGGCATTTGTTGACCGGGTTAACCTTCCTGGGGAAATTTCGTAATTTAGTCCCCCATAGTTAAGGTATTGTATTTACGTGATCTAAATTAAATTTCCTAATATATGACCCTCGGGTAAGATATAGTATTTAGGTGGTCTATAATTTCTTTTCACCTTGGTTCATAAGATACAGTATTTACGTTGTCCATGATTTCTTTTCACCAAAGTTCACCTAGGTTCATAAGATACAGTATTTACGTGGACTGTGATTTTTTCCCCCACATAGGTACATAAGATATGGTATTTACGCAGTCTGTAATTTCTTTTCATCTAGGTTCACAAGATATAGTATTTACGTGGTATAAATTAAATGTGCTAATATATTTCCCCATGGTAAAGATATATTATTTACCTTGTCTGAGGACCTGGTAAGGTATGAGAGCATGTGTTTGTGCTTGTTTAAGATCACGTAAACCAATAAAAAGTAGGTCAGCAGCAGGCAGGTCCCAGGGAGCCGCGGTGATCCAGCGCTAGAGTGCTTGTCTGCCTACCAGGTGTGCATGTGTTCGTATCCGTTGCAAGGTGATATTTGTGTTCCGTCACCTGGACTCTCATATCGACCAGCCTAAACTCGGTGCCAAGGAATGTCCTTGGACATACATGGGAATAAAGCGTGATACTGACCTGGACACATGCATCCAGTGCCATCAGTTGCACACATATTGCCAGCACCATATACCACACACTCCACACGGCCTGGTCATGGACCCTGTTCTGGTATAATGCTACCGTACACCCGCCCTTGCCCGCCGGGGGTCGTGTGTTCAGATCGCCATTGAAGCAGGTTTAAAACACACTCAAACCTGACCTCAAGGTCGTCCCAGCCTAAAATGAACGCCACGAAAGTTTCTGGGAAGTAAAGGTGGCCGACTTGATATTGCCCACATCATCCATGGAGTTCCAATTCGTATATACAAATATGGGGCTGGTATCATATACCTAACAGGCCTCAAGGTGTGGGAAAGGATCCTTGACGTCACCTACATACCACAGTCCCAACAAGTCTCAAGGTGTGGGAAGGGATCCTTGACGTCACCTACATACCACAGTCCCAACAAGTCTCAAGGTGTGGGAAGGGATCCTTGACGTCACCTACATACCACAGTCCCAACAAGTCTCAAGGTGTGGGAAGGGATCCTTGAAGGTCACCTACATACCACAGTCCCAACAAGTCTCAAGGTGTGGGAAGGGATCCTTGACGTCACCTACATACCACAGTCCCAACAAGTCTCAAGGTGTGGGAAGGGATCCTTGACGTCACCTACATACCACAGTCCCAACAAGTCTCAAGGTGTGGGAAGGGATCCTTGACGTCACCTACATACCACAGTCCCAACAAGTCTCAAGGTGTGGGAAGGGATCCTTGACGTCACCTACATACCACAGTCCCAACAAGTCTCAAGGTGTGGGAAGGGATCCTTGACGTCACCTACATACCACAGTCCCAACAAGTCTCAAGGTGTGGGAAGGGATCCTTGACGTCACCTACATACCACAGTCCCAACAAGTCTCAAGGTGTGGGAAGGGATCCTTGACGTCACCTACATACCACAGTCCCAACAAGTCTCAAGGTGTGGGAAGGGATCCTTGACGTCACCTACATACCACAGTCCCAACAAGTCTCAAGGCGTGAACAGTCGTCCTTCAAGTGAATCTAGAGTGGCTCTCGGTGCCACAATACATGTAAACAAGACAGTTGATGTTTTTGCTTTGACAGTGGAAGTCTCAACATGGAGAAATACCGTGTGTGTGTGTGTGTGTGTGTGTGTGTGTGAGTGTGTGTGTGTGCGCGCATTAAACTGTCTCAACATGGAGAAATACCGCGTGTGTGTGTGCGCGGGGGGGGGGGGGGGGCAGACGTTACCATTTCTAGGTAGGAAGCTATGGACAACCTTATCTGTCAGTGACGAAAAACCGAAGCTACGCGACACAACAGCGCTGTGCTTATGGGTGGGGGTGGAGCGAGAGGATGCACAGACAAGCCTGGATTTACAGACATTAAACACAATGTTTACAAACAACAACAATCTGAAGGTCATGAGTCTTGTTTCTGATATTCCCACAATAATTTAGTTCATGAATAAACACGCATGTATTCTCTGGCGTTCAAAGAACTAGAAGAAACATGTACAGATGCATATATTAAGTTACCACTTTATCATGTTCTTGCCCATGTCTTTGTTGTGTTTATTATAGTTGCATGCCTTTGTACGGGATGTCGCTGTCAATGCCAGCATGTTTAGCTGATTGCCATTTAAAAGGCAATTTTACGTTCAGTAGTTTGCCATTGATGCTTAAAAGGTCGACACACGTTTCATCGAAATTAACGCAAAAGGATCTGATCCTAAATCGCCTGGAGCTGATTTCCCACCCTCGGCTCTGTCGGGAAATTGTGGAACTGCGTTCACCAACCCCTATCTCACAGACGCCGACGAGCATATTGTTACAAGCATTATTTTATCTCTCCTGGATGTATGTTCATGTTGTTGCAAGCATAATGTTTGTTTGTCCTGGATGTCTCATATGTTATGTTCATGTTGTTACATGATTTATTTTATTATTCCCTGATGCCTTCTAATGATGGAAATCTTGTTCTTCAGCTATTCTGGTTTTGAAAATTCCTACCTGAAGTTCGCCAATGGCGTCTGTCTGTTTACTGCGGCCGTCAGCGCTGCACATACATTCATTGACAGATATCTTTTCGACTAAGCAATGTACATGTGTGTTCCCTAATCGCATCGTTGCTAGCTAACTGATCTACATCGTTGTTAGCTAATTAGTCGATATTGTTGCTAGCTAATTAGTCGACATCGTTGCTTACTAATTAGTCGACATCGTTGCTAGTTAATTAGTCGACATCATTGCTAGCTAATTAGTCGACATCGATGCTTGCTAATTAGTCGACATCGCTGCCAGCTAGCTAATTATTCTGCCTTCCGAGACTTTCTGTATGTTACGCTGCAAGTTGTGGCTAAGTAATGACAGTTTCCTCTTCTGAATTGCTCTGTTCCCTTTTCTACATCCTTTAATTTCTTCATAAATATTAGCATTTGACTTATTTCAACTAGCGATCATACTGAAATGTATATGCACTGTGCGATTGGAACCAAAGATTGCTTCAAGTTTAGTTTTTCTTAGTTTATCAAGTACAATGTATCGATACAAACTGGGAATGACATAAGTATCTGTTCTTTCCAAAAATGCCAACCAGGCACAGGCAGTTCGTGGAACAATGATTTAGTAGACATGTTCATGCTTCGAGATGCATGGTCTATCTCAAGCCCATCCATGAATCACAGTGACTTATTTATTTTTTTTTTTTTTCGGGGGGGGGGGGGGGGGGGGGGTATTAGAAACCTAGCGATTATATATAGATCCGTGGGTAGTCGACAGGCTGTCTAGTCCCCTCAAATAGGGGCGAAATATATATATATATATATATATATATATATATATATATATATATATATATATATATATATATATATATATATATATACACACACACACACAAACATACACGTGTAATCAACAAAAGACAGCTGAATAGGACCTGCTAAGTAGTATTGTAGGTACTAACTGTGTACATATGTAATTTACATCACTGTGAAGGTAACTGAAGGTGATATGATGACGATAACGATAATGATAATGCATACAATAAAAATGATTATTTTGATATGGATCCCCATAAGTAATATTCATAACAACTATTTAAATGACAAATAATATGTCAATAGAACAACATACAATGATATTTACAATAATAATACATAATAATTTGTCTTCTGACATTTTTACAGAGGGTATTTCACAACAACAGTTATGTTTTCAGCTAGTTTGAGCATTCGGCTTTCCATAGCTGCATATGATCTTACAAATGTGTGTACTAAAATAAAGCAAATGTCAACAGGAAACAGAGTATCAATGTAGTTTATTACAACGTCTGTGAACGAAGTCTATCATTACAATAAGTCTCTAAGCAAGTCATGGTTGAGTCTGTCAGGCGATATAAATCCTGCGTTGGAAATAAGATCAGGAGACCGCCCAATTCTTGGGTAACTTAGAAATACTAATTCTGATGTACTGAAGAAGTGGGATCGGGGAATTCTCGACAGTCAGCCTTCCTCGTGAGTGTTAACACTTCGTTGTTGACCTTCACATTTTCTGCAGCCGTGAGGCGTTATGTGCCAGTGGAATACTTTTTGTTGTTCGAAATGTGGAAGAGCTCAAATATCTGCGGTTAAATTATGAAATAATAGCAGAAACAGGCGGAAAACTCGGAAAGAACGTGAGAGGTTCTTCCGGGAACCATACGAGTTTGCACAAGGCTTGTTCGAGCAGCCGCGATCCTGCGTCCTCGAAGTCAGCAAAGGGGAACTGGAGAACCACCTCGTGACGACGTACTCCGACGCCCAACGGAACGTCCCACTCGGAGAGATTAAGGGGCTCACAAGCCCGGCAGAACCAACGGTGAAGTTCAATGCCAGACCTCCGATGTGGAGCCAGGTGGTTGCAGTAGTGAAGAAAGCGAGAGGTAAGTCAGCACCGGGCCCAACGGGGGCACAGGTAAGGCACACGGCAGCGGAGACGTATGGAGGCGACAGAGGCCGTGGCGGGGGACGAAGCGCGCATCCCATGACCACACGTGCCCAGGGGCAGGCACAGGCGGCACGGGCTCTCACCACCGAGGGAGGGAGGGCTTGAGAATGGACAAGGTAATAGCAACGGGACAAGCATAACATCAGGGATAACTAAATGACCGAAAGAACTTCTCCACGGTAGGGGACAGACGCCCGGAGTCATGACCCGACGCGCCCGCCCCCAGAGAGTGTCAAGGAATTAAAGGGCCGAAACACTCTGCGAAGGGGGACACTCTTCTGAAGATCTGAGGGACCCTGCCGTGCTTCCGAGGAATGTGGCTTCACGCGAGGCGTGGGGGTGCGAGGTGCATTATGGGGGGGGGGGAGGGGGGGCACGGCAGTGCTCCTGGAAACAGGATAAAAGTAAGACATAGGAGGACCTCAGTCGGGGTAAACCCCACAGTAACTGAGCCTCAAGTGGAGTCACTTGTGTAGTGCCCAAGCAGCCCTCCACAAGTCCCGCGGTGTAGTTCGAGTTCCCGTGTGCCACCAGGAAGTGGGAGAACCAAACTCTCCACGGCAGGGGTATGACGCCCGGGAGTCATGATCCGGACGGGCCCGCCTCCCTAGAGAGTCAGGAGTGTAAAGGGGCCAAAACACTTGAAGAAAGGGATACCCTTCTGAAGATCAGAAGCCCCCTGCCGTGTTTGCTCCGCGTCGGAGTTCTTACTACTGTTTCAGTTTAGAGGGAGCGGCTGGCCGAGTGGTTAGGAATGCCGGGCACTCCTTCGGGAGACCCGCGTTCAAATCCTAGGTAATGTATGAATTTATTGTTGTTTTTTTTGTCGGGGGGGGGGGGGGGGGGGAAAGAAAATCCTAACCTGCACTAGCCAGGCGGCATTAATCCTCAGTCTCGAGGCTACACTGCAATGAATAATATAGGCAGTAGATGACAGGTCAGTTTAGACTAACCAACTGGCGCAGAAATTGAAACACAAAATTAAAACAACAAGGAAATGCGAAATGCTGTAAGAGACTGTATCATCCATGAGTGGCCATTGACAAAGGTGTCAGAATGAAGCTGTTTGTAACAAGTACAATAGACATAAACTATTTATTTAACCACACACGCCATGGTGTACATCGTATGTCAGCCAACGTATCATTTATTGTTCCGCCATAAAACAGTATGTACCTCTGCAGTATCACATGACCAGATGCACAGACATATGCCAGACAAGAAATCCTGCAATATTTTATTGATGGCGTGTGTGTTTAAAATAAACTGTTGAAATAAATAATGAAATCAAACTAGTACAACTTGTTACAATAAACAATTCAAGTAAGTAACATTAGTATGGCGTTCCAACATTCTGCACACATATCCTTTCTGTTATATACAAATCAGAATATCAATGAGGAAAGTGAGTGCTCCAATATTTTATCTGATGTTGAAACTGCCAGTAACAATAATGCAGGCAAGGGTACAACAACAGTCATATATTTGTGGACCCCCACTGAGCCCTGACAGTCATGACAGCGTCTGGTGACAAACATGAATTCACTGCTCGTATCTACAGAACCTACCCCCAATATAATACCGTCTCGTATGTAAGCATCTACACATCGTGTGTGGCCCGTGTTTACAACTACACAATACAGTTGAACACGAGAGTTCAATGACGGTACTATTACATGTGTATATTGTATAATACTTGCATGTACAATCATTATCCAGGTGTTCACATTCACACAAAGATAGTCGCGAACGAAAACTGACCAACAGATGACCGTGACGAAAAGTATTACTTCATTTATGTATAAGTAAGTCTGAGCCGTTGGGAGGGAAACATATACTTTTCTGAAAAATAGTTACATGTATATACTACATAGGCCAGCAATGTACTATACATATGTAACTAACGTTTACACTTTTTAATGAAAATGTCAATTTCTGCAACCAACATTCCACATTTCCTGTCATTTTATTACAATGTAGATCTCAATATTTGAAACATATCTTTGCCACCCTATAGTATTGTGATGATTCATGTTGCCTAGGCTGTTTCATTACATTGCCAGAACAAGACAGACCTCGCGCCATAGGGAGGACACAACAGGCCATCTACCCACTATGAGTACTCGTTTGCTTTTGAAGCACAGACTGTATGAAGCGCATCACTAATTCTAATTTGAAAGTCTTTCTAGCTAGCACTGTCTATGGGTGAATCTGTACCACGTCAGTAGCTGGATATACCAACAGAGCTTACAACGATCGCACCTTACCTTATCGATTATGTCGAATTTAGAAATAAACTGTATTACATCCAATAGTTATCTTTAGTAGTACCAATATCTTTCCTTTTCTCTCTCTTCAAACCCCCCCCCCCCCCCCAAGTGTATACGTTAATCTTCCTCAGTGTAAAAAAACTACAAGTACTGGACCCACCCCTCTCATTTCAGAAAAGCTGATTTATATTAAGTGTACTTTAAAGTCGTGAATTTTGCAATGTTATTATGCTCTGTAATACTGATAATGAATGATCTAACATGGTGAAATGGGTGTCTGGTGTTCTGGCGGCAATTGGGATGAAATATCAAAATATGAAATGAATGAAAGAAAATGTTAAAACTTGAACATCAGATCTGAAGTCTCAAAACATGTTTTATTACAGGACATCGTTTAAAACTAAAGATAGCGACACAGACAAGCACGATTTGTCATGTATGTAGAGTGCTGCAAGTTGTGGTGGATGCGACACGTTGGCAAGTGGAGATTTCACGATGAGGTGAAAGATACAAAGAATGTACATGTCATGGTTCATACAGTTCTAAACTCTTGCGAGAATAAATGCATGGGGACATTACAGCGGGGATAATGTTTATAGCATACACCACTAAAAGTCTTGCATTTATGGAGGCATTACAGCGGGGATAATGTTTATAGCATACACCACTAAAACTCTTGCATTTATGGAGGCATTACAGCGGGGATAATGTTTATAGCATACACCACTAAAGCTCTTGCATTTATGGAGACATTACAGCGGGGATAATGTTTACATCATACACCACTAAAACTCTTGCATTTATGGAGGCATTACAGCGGGGATAATGTTTATAGCATACACCACTAAAGCTCTTGCATTTATGGAGACATTACAGCGGGGATAATGTTTACATCATACACCACTAAAACTCTTGCATTTATGGAGGCATTACAGCGGGGATAATGTTTATAGCATACACCACTAAAGCTCTTGCATTTATGGAGACATTACAGCGGGAATAATGTTTGTAGCTTTGTAAGTACAAAAGTACTACAGGAGGAAAATGAAAATCGTAGATTGATTAGAGAAATTAGACGTAGACAGTCAATTTTTTGGACATGTTATGATAAGAAATGGACTGGAGAACTTAGTGACAACTGGCAAGATCGAAGGGAACAGACCAAGAGGAAGACCGAGAGGAAAATATCTGGATGGCTTGGCCACATGGCATGGACGAGACAGGAACACTGAGCTGATCCACGACTCTGGTGATCGAGTGAAATGGCGAGTCATGACCGCCCACGCTTTCCGGCATGGCACATGATTGATTGATTGAATGTTTATGGCATGCACCACTAAAACTCTTGCATTTATGGAGACACTGCAGCTGCAATAATGTTTCTAGAATATAAGACAGCAGGACGGGGATGGGGAGATGCCCCCCCCCCCCCCCCTCATATATTCTTATGTATCGTCTTCGCAATAAAAAGAATCCACAGTGGACTTGCTAGTCCAGTCAGGCTTTGAAACTGTCCAGTGTTCCGGCTTTTCAGGGTTACTCTGGCTAACTTCCATGGCTACCGTAGCGATCACCTGACATAAAGTCACGCCATTCTTCTCCCCTCCTAACAATCCTCTAATTCATTGCCCTCAAATGAGGGCAATAGTTGAGGTCACAAAAAGAGGTTTAATGAACACGTTGCAATCTGATAAAAAAGTAGAAGCAGCTTTACGCACAGAATACATAGAAAGACAGAATCAAGTGATTTGGACATCATGTTCCCACATTTGTCAGATTCACAAGTGTATTACAACCCACATGAGGGTAGCGGAAGGAAGAGGAAGACAGAGGAAGAGATGGATTGAAACCCTTGTTAAAACTCTTTAAAAGCATGACCTCATTAACAATACACCGCCATGTGGAAAACGATAAAATAATCATGGGGGGATAAGGTTTTTGATGTTTTTTTTTTTTTTTAAATTTTTAAAGAGACCAATTGTATTTATTTACATAACAAAATTTATCCAAGTTGACATACACAGGGAATACAGGCACGGAAAAATGAGAAACAGGAAGGAAACAGGAAGGGCAACGGTGCCTAGACGGGAGTAATTGAGAGAAATTAAATTGAGAGAAATTACCAGAGAGAAGTAATGGGACACCGTGGGACATCATGAGTCATCATGGCATATCATGGGACATCCTGGGTTATCATGGGACCTCAATTTCTATCCACGAGTATGTGGGAAACCAGCTATGGCGCAGTGACTACCACACCTACCTGATTACAATCAAGAAACTTGGTAATCATGAAGGGCACCTTGCTGTGCTTAACACCTCTCGGCAGAACATATCTTACCAGATGTTGTTGACTGGGCAGTTGGCTGACCACAGAACTTGCTAAAGGAAGCTAACTACAGAACTTTCAGTTTGGATGCACGGAATCGGTGAGGGAATCATAGTAGAGCAGATATACACTTGTTGCAGTAGGTACAGTCATGCAGCTACAGAAGACTAGCCACAGAACTGTTGAGCTGGGTTGGCCAGCAATGCAGCTATAGCAGGCTAGCCATAAAACTTGTATGCTGGGTTGGCCAGCAATGCAGCTATAGCAGGTCATGCTGTACTGTCATGTACATATAGTACTGTCATGCTGAGCATATATATATATATATATATATATATATATATATATATATATATATATATATATATATATATATATATATATAAATATATATATATATATATAGGAAAAGCAGTACGCTAAATATAAGGGGCGTTGATTTGAAATCCGTTCATGCCGCACAGCGCGTAATTGCGTACGTTGAACTTGATCATGTCATAGTCATGTGATAAGTACTGACCAATGAATAAAAGAGCACGTGCTTATCGTCCCATGATGCATAAGTTCTGTTTCTGATCGTTGAGAAAATGGCCGGGTTGATGCAAAATCCGTCCAAAGAAGCTCAAAGAGTTGTGATTCAGTTTCTTTCATTTGAAGGATGCCGACCAGTGGACATTCATCGACGAATGCAGGCAGCGTACGGTAACAGATGTGGGCAATGTTTCGGAAAAGACGTCAGTTCACGACAGATCTTCGACGGCCGGTTCAAGCGCATATTGTTGCAACAGAAAAAAAAAACATCGCCAAAATTGATGCAGCAGTACAGATGAACCGTTGTCGAAGCATACGTTCGCTAGCGAAAGAATTTAATGTGCCAATTTGGGACAATTCAAAAGGTCGTTCGTAAAAAACTGCAACATCGGAAGGTGTGTTCACAGTGGGTACTACGGATGTTGACCGACCACCAAAATGAGGGACGCGGTGTTTGAACCACTAGCTGCGTTACAGAGTGGAGGATTTTGCATTTCTCTTGTGCATAGTGGCAGGCGATGAATCATGGTGTCACCACTTTGAGCCGAGCAGAAAAAGAGAGAGCATGCAATGGAATCATGCTGGATCACCAAAAGGCAAAAAATTCAAGTTAAAAGGTTTCGCTGGTAAGGTTATGCTGAGCGAATTTTTTGACCATGAAGGGCTATTGTTGGCCGACTTTAAAGAACCTGGTGTCAACATCAATTCTACCCACTACTTTCAAACACTACACAAGCTGCAAAAAGCCATCAAGAATAAACGACCCGCATGCTTTCTCGCAGTGTGATTTTGTTGCACGATAATGTTCGTCCGCATGTCGCAAAGATTGTTCAGGAAGCATTTGCAAGGAAGAAGTGGGAAATTCTTTAACATCCAGCCTATAGTCCTGATTTGCCACCATGTGATTTTCATTTAATCGGACCTCTAAATAAGCTCTCAAGGGGCAACGATTTTACACATATGCAGACGTAATGAACGCGGTAAACACCTGGTTCAGTGAGCAACCACAATCTTTTTTTTTTTTGAGGACGGCCTTCACCGCCTACCTAAGCAATGGGATGCTTGCCTGAATGCCTACGGCGACGACTTCTGACCAACCCATGGTGCATAATGCATTCATAATGAATGCTTTGTTTAATTCGACCACACCTGTTAATGTTTCTTGCATTCTTTCGTAATAAAGCCATTGGAACGGGTTTCAAATGAACGTCCCTAATAGAAACGCATGGTACGACGAGAGCACAAATCCCAAGTAAATTGAAAACATAATCTGAATGCATGAATCCCTGCCGCTGATTGTAAACTAATCCACTAGGACATTGAGAGTAATGTTTCAAGGTGCCAGGGTTAAGCATTGGCGGTCTTTATTAACACATTTCAAGTGGAGGCTCTATTGTCTACTAGTGTGAATTCAGGCGTGTGTAGAAATGACCAGTATGTATGCAAACTACAAAGTAAAGCATCCTTGAGACTATTGCATATATGGTGCTATCTCCCAAATTGTTTAGACAATTCTTCTTCTTCTTCTTCTTCTTCTTCTTCTTCTTCTTCTTCTGCGTTCATCTGGTGACGTGATTGCGTTCCCAGACGTGATTGCGTTGTGCCTATTTACAGCAGAGCTGCGTTCTTGCACCGTT
This sequence comes from Cepaea hortensis, assembly GCA_963921405.1. Lineage (NCBI taxonomy): Eukaryota > Metazoa > Mollusca > Gastropoda > Stylommatophora > Helicidae > Cepaea > Cepaea hortensis. Next base: position 91,967,927 of record OY992878.1, on the reverse strand, counting down.
AGGCCGACACATTCGACCTCTGCGGGCATTTGTTGACCGGGTTAACCTTCCCGGGGGTTTAGACAATTCGACACTCAATGAATGATCAGGTCACTATCAAGCTGATCGCCTATACTACCCACTCCATTTCCTGGTATCCATTTTAGGATGTCAACCTATTAGCTCAGATCAATGTTGTAAAATAAAATCCCGCTGTGATGGGAATTCGAACTCTCGAACACCGCAGGCAAGCAAGCGTGCTAACCACTATATATATCTGCACTACTGTAACCCAATAAGTATGTATATGCACTACTGTTCCCAAATAAGTATATATCTGCATTACTGTTACCAAATAAGTATATATCTGCATTACTGTTCCCCAATAAGTATATACATGCACTACTGTTCCCAAATAAGTATATTTCTGCACTACTGTTCCCAAAAAATTATATCTCTGCACTACTGTTACCAAATAAGTATATCTGCATTACTGTTCCCCAATAAGTATATCTCTGCACTACTGTTCCCCAATAAGTATATCCCTGCACTACTGTTCCCCAATAAGTATGTATCTGCACTACTGTTACCAAATAAGTATATATCTGCACTACTGTTACTAAATAAGTATATCTCTGCATTACTGTTCCCCAATAAGTATATCCCTGCACTACTGTTCCCCAATAAGTATATCCCTGCACTACTGTTCCACAATAAGTATGTATATGCACTACTGTTCCCCAATAAGTATGTATATGCACTACTGTTCCCCAATAAGTATGTATATGCACTACTGTTCCCCATTAAGTATGTATATGCACTACTGTTCCCCAATAAGTATGTATATGCACTACTGTTCCCCAATAAGTATGTATATGCACTACTGTTCCCAAATAAGTATATCTTTGCACTACTGTTCCCCAATAAGTATATCCCTGGACACTTTTCCCCAATAAGTATACGTCTGCACTACTATTCCCCAATAAGTGTATATCTGCCCTACCGTTCCCCAATAAGATGTGACTGAGCTACCGTATAACAGTAGACGGTACTACCTGCTTTTTATTAGCGCCGAACGTTGCGCGGCGCTTACCAAACCCGACACCCCACATTGTGCCAACGACTTCGGGCGGAAGAGCGCAATTGGGAGGGTACAAGCTATATCCTGGTGCGAGGAAATGCAACCTAAAGACAAAATGTCATGGCAGGGCAGACCAGGCCCTAAGCCTTGGTTGGCGGCTGGTCTAGGATCGAAGCTACGACAGGCGGACAGTTATAGCATTGCTTTGCTGATCCGGCAGCTTCTGCAGCTTGTCTTGTTCCAGATGTAGGGGTGTTACCTTTCCTCTGGAGTGAACTAGGCAGGCCGAGAGAGGGATCATGGGCAACACATGATCTCTATATTTTAGCCTAGGCTTTGTGCTATGGAGAGGCAATAACTCCATCCCTGGTCTTAACTGGTCTCGGAATCAAAGCGAGAGGCAACTGTTACGGGTTATAAGTCCCTGTCAATTGGCGTAGACATGGGGCGCCACGAGTTGCCTCTGACGGTGGGAGACACCAACAGGTGTCACTGATCAGCTACGGCCCGCCGCAAGCTGGGCAGTCCCCGGCCAATTGGGTGCTGATCCGCCACAGCCTGCCTGCTTCAATGGGTGCTTGGGGCTATGACAAAATCTGAATCGCAGGCTGTAAAACCAATGCACCAGTTACAAATAAAAAGAAAAATAGAAATCTCAAGCTACGGCTTGCAACCTGGAACGTGAGAACCATATGTCCAGGATTTTCCACTGACTTGACCAATATTGACGATGTGAGAAAAACGGCTGTGATTGTAGCCGAACTCAATCGTCGTAACATTGATATTGCTGGCCTGCAGGAGACTCGCCTCGCTGCGAAAGTGTCACTCAGGGAAAACAATTACACCTTTTTTGGAAGGGTAGAGGGCAGGCAGAAAAAAGGCAACACGGTGTGGGCTTTGCAGTGAAGAATTCGCTACACGGAATGATTGAAATTCCAGCAGGAGGAATATGAAAGATTATTACCCCTGCGCTTGGCAACCTCTTGTGGTTTTGCCACCATTATTACTGCATATGCACCGACACTCGATTCCTCTGATGATGTGAAGGATTCGTTTTATGAGTAGATAGACTCCGTGATCAAGGCAGTTCCAAAATCTGACTACATTTATATGCTCGGTGATTTCAATGCTCGTGTGGGCAAGGACTCGATTTCATGGCCAGTGTGCCGTGGAAAATACAACATGGGTCGCATGAATGAAAATGGGCAAAGGCTGCTGAAGCATTGCACCAGTAATGACCAATGTATTACAAACTCCTTTTTTAAAACAGAAGAGATGCATAAGGTCACATGGAAACATCCAAGATCCGATCATTGGCACCAGCTGGACTTCATCATCACACGGAGACAACATCTGAACCATATATCATTGACTCGAAGTTACCACAGTGCTGACTGTGATACGGATCGTTCTTTGGTTGTTGCAAGGGTTAGACTGAGACCAAAGAGAATCTACACAGCTAAACACAAACCTAGCCCCAGGATTAATATTATTAACACTCATGATCCTAAAAAGTGCTTTCAGTTTCAACAGCAACTTGAAGACGCTTTCACTGATAAACCAGAAAATTTTACAGTAAATGAAAAGTAGGGTCAACTTAAGGAAACTCTTTATAAAACTGCCGTAGGGGTTTACGGCACTGTGGATCATAAGAGGCAGGACTGGTTTGCGGCAAATATCGAGACTCTGCAGCCCTTGATTGATAAGAAGAAGATAGCTCTCTTAAGAAACAAGGAAAGACCAACGCGTAACACTCTGAGTGAGCTAAGGCACGCTAGGAAGGATGTGCAAAAGGCTGCCAGGCAGTGTGCAAATGATTATTGGATCAAGTTATGTGAGTCCATTCAAATCGCAAGTGATGAGGGAAACATAAGAAGCATGTATGAAGAAATAAAGAAAGCCTGTGGTCCAGGGATCAAAAGAAGTGCACCATTGAAAACCTTGACTGGAGAAATCATCACTGATAAGAAGCAGCAGATGGACAGATGGGTATAGCACTATTTGGAGCTTTACGCAAGTGAGACCAAACTAGCGGATGATGCTCTCAACGTCATAGAGGCTCTACCAACTCTTGACCACCTGGGCACACTTCCCACCATAACAGAAGTTAAGTGTGCTATAAACGAACTTGCATCTGGCAAGGCTACAGGTAAGGATGGGATTCCAATAGAGGTTATCAGGAGTGGGCAAGACACACTCACTCTACAGATCCACCTGCTAATAGAGCTATGCTGGCGAGAAGGACAAGTCCCACAGGATTTCAAAGATTCAAGCACCATAACACTGTACAAGAACAAGGGCGATCGGAGCGACTGCAACATCTATGTGTATTGTTGGAAAAGTATTTGCCAGAATTGTTCTGCGCAGACTTCAAGTCCTAGGAGATCAAGTCTACCCCGAATCATAGTGTGGCTTTCGACAGAACAGGTCTACCATTGATATGATATTCTAATTGCGACAAATGCAAGAAAAATGCCGTGAACAGAATCAACCACTGTTTATTGCCTTCATCGACCTCACAAAGGCATTTGATTTGGTCAGTCCTGAGGGTCTGTTCAAGGCACTAAAGAAGATTGGCTGCCCACCAACTCTTCTGTCCATTGTGAAATCGTTCCACACAGACATGAAGGGTATAATCAAGTTTGATGGTGCAACTTCTGAAAAGTTTGAAATCAAGAGTCGAGTTAAGCAAGGTTGTGTACTAGCTCCCACCCTCTTTGAAATATGCCTTTCGTGATCAGGATGGTGGTATATATATTCACTCACGCTCAGATGGCGGCCTCTACAATGCTCAGAGATTGAAGGCCAAGACCAAAATTAGGAGGGTACTGATAAGAGAGTTGCTTTTTGCAGATTACGACCCACTCTGAGGAAGAATTGCAATGTCTACTATATGCATTCTCCTATGCTTGTTCTGAATTTTTTTTTAACAATTAGCAAAACGAAGACACAGATTATGTCACAAGGTGCACATGGGGTACCATCAATCTTTATTGACGACGCCGAACTAGAGATGCTAGACCATTTTACATATCTAGGATCTGTGGTAAATAGAAAATTATCCCTAGATCAGGAAACCAACATCCGGATTGGTAAGGCAGCAACAAAAATGAACAGGTTAAGAAAAAGAGTCTGGGAGAACAGGAAGCTTACTGCCAAAACAAAAGTCCTTGTCTAGCAAGCCTGTGTTCTTAGTACTCTTCTTTATGGCAGTGAAACCTGGACAACTTACTCACACCAAGAGAAACGTTTAAACAGATTTCATATGCGGTGTCTGCGAAGAATTCTTGGTTAGTTAGTTTGTTAGTTTAGTCGTTGGATCAACATCACGGCACACGGTTTAACCCATAAGTACTCCGTTTTCCTCCTAACTTAAGTCTGAGTCTGGAGAAACATAGCTCAATGCACGAACTCCGTTGCATCGGCTAAGATCCTGAAATACTTGGGTAGATTTTTAATTCGAAATTTTGCCCGGGCAGCGCCGTTAGGCTACTCTTTTTCGATTTCCAACTGCCAAGGGATTTTTTACGTGCGCAACAATACACACGGGCGTCCGATCTCACTACTCAGAGAACAGGGGAAATTTTATTACTGGAAGTCCAGGTGGATTTTTTAAATAAATCCCGGTCCTCACCGGGGCCTGAACCCGGGACCTCCAGCACTCGAGGCGGACACCATACCTCGAGACCACTCATTGATAATGCACATTGGGAGCAAGTCGCCGCTGGACGTGTTGCATGGAGGGCAAACATCAGAAATCGAATAAAGACAAAGGAGAAAATTATTGCATATAAATCACACACCGAGCGTGTGAGACGTAAGATGGTGCATGATGGTGGAAATGATCACGTGTTCACATGCGCCCACTGTGAACGGACATTTACAGCGCGAATGGCCTTATCAGTCACATTCGCTACCGCCATAGGTAAAAGTTATTGTGCGTTTTTAAAGCACAAACTATCGTCAGTCAAGTCGGCAAGGTGCCAATGTTCCCCAATAAGTATATATCTGCACTACTGTTCCCCAATAAGTATGTACCTGCACTAATGTTCCCCAGTAAATATGTCTCTGCACTACTGTTCCACAATAAGTATATTTCTGCACTACTGTTCCCCAATAAGTATATATCTGCACTACTGTTCCACAATAAGTATATATCTGCATTACTGTTCCCCAATATGTATATATCTGCACTACTGTTCCACAATAAGTATATATCTGCATTACTGTTCCCCAATAAGTATATATCTGCACTACTGTTTCCCAATAAGTATATATCTGCATTACTGTTCCCCAATAAGTATATATCTGCACTACTGTTCCACAATAAGTATATTTCTGCACTACTGTTCCCCAATAAGTATATATCTGCACTACTGTTTCCCAATAAGTATATATCTACAATCCTGTTCCCCAATAAGTATATATCTGCACTACTGTTCCACAATAAGTATATATCTGCATTACTGTTCCCCAATAAGTATATATCTGCACTACTGTTCCCCAATAAGTATATATCTACAATCCTGTTCCCCAATAAGTATGTACCTGCACTAACGTTCCCCAGTAAATATGTCTCTGCACTACTGTTCCCCAATAAGTATATATCTGCACTACTATTCCCAAATAAGTATATATCTACAATCCTGTTCCCCAATAAGTATATATCTGCACTACTGTTCCACAATAAGTATATATCTGCACTACTGTTCCCCAATAAGTATATATCTGCACTACTATTTCCCAATAAGTATGTATCTGCACTACTGTTCCCCAATAAGTATATATCTGCACTACTGTTTCCCAGTAAGTCTATAGCTGCACTACTGTTCTCCGATAAGTATATATCTGCACTACTGTTCCCCAATAAGTATACATCTACACTACTGTTTTCCAACAAATATTATTTGTACTACTGTTTACCAATAATTACATATCTGCACTACTGTTCCCCAATAAGTATATATCTATACTACTGTTCCCTAATAAGTATATATCTGCACTCCTTTTCCCTAATAACTATATCTCTGCACTACTGTTCCCCAATAAGTATATATCTGCACTACTGCTTCCCACTAAGTATATATCTGCACTACTGTTCCCTAATAAGTATACATCTGCACTACTGTTCTCCAATAAATATATATCTTCACTACTGTTCGCCAATAGGTATTTCTCTGCCCTACTGTGTTTCCCAATAAGTCTATATCCTTGTATTCATAGAAGTAGATAGTTTCATAACGTATCTATGGGTGTAGACATTCTCGGATAACAAAACTAATGTAGCCATGGAAACATAGCGATGGGTTGCGAGTGTATGTGTGTATCGTGTGTAATTGGCAATTGCCGTTATATACAGAGACAAGTATATAAAGAACCACTGCAGTGAGATACTAACGTCCCCTCTGAAGTGTCTCCCCCTTGCCGTGGTAGAGGGGCTTGCGTGTCCCAGTGACCCCAAGAGCTTTGTGGAAGGAAGCACAAGTACATGTCAGACAGGCCTTGGGACAGGGACCAGACTAAGAGAGATACAGCCTGCTGCTCTGCAGGTGTACTGAGGATAGCAGTCAAAAGTTCAAACCAGGCGCACGATGCCACTAAAACTTGGTCCGGAGACATACTCTAAGGCTCTCAGCTGAGGGATATGGCTGAACGCCTCTAAGCCATTAACCCTCGGATGTGAGAGCCGGGCCCACACTCGCCTACCTCAAAATTGAGGTGAGATGCTGAGCCCGCTACATGCTTAGTCCAGATACCGGATACCTGATCGAAGGCTCTCAGCTGGGGGATATGAGGGATCCCTGGATAAGAGGGCGTGGCCGTTACTCGCTCACTGGTGCATGGAGGTAAGGTGCTGAGCCAGCAGCACATGTAGCCTACCTCGTGAGAAGTTAATAAGGTGGAAATGCGCCCCAGTCGCACGCGATGGTTACGATGAAAGTCTGTATCTATACTCATAGAGTGAGCATAGTCAAAGGTGGAAGAGCCTCTCGTTGACACAAAGTGGAACGCTTGGCTACCGAATCCATTACGTGGAAGCGAAAGCGTTGTGAGTGGATGTCGTCCGCAGACTGTCCGTCCTTGGTTGTGTGGGGAGCGACCAGTGGCAAACGAAATGCCCAATACATGGAAGTGAGGAATTAAAGCAGTCATGAGAAGGATGTGGCGATTCCTCGGGTGAGCCCAGTCTCAGAGCACTATGTGCCGGTTCTGCAATTATGGAAGCCTCCTTGGATAGTGGGGAATGCCCATGGTCTGCCCCCGCCTTTCCGTGAGGGTTGACCGTGATGTCTTTGACCGTTCTACCTTGACCAGCTGAGATGTGGGCGATACTGCAACAGTAAGAGTCTAACGTCCCTCGAAACCTCGGGAAGGCGAACCCGTAAAAAAGCCCGCTGAAGCCGGATGTGCTGGCCTAAGGGCGCAAATAAATCAGACACAACGCAAAAACGTCCGAGTGAAATGTTCCTCGTGCTCGGAACAGCTCTGACTAACTAGTCTTCCGAATGTCCTTCGCGTCCGGAACAGCTCTGACTAGCTAGTTTTCCGAATGTTCGTCGAGCCCGGAATAGCTCTATTTTGTTTTCCAGGCACAGGGACTAACACATGTTCGAATCGAAAGCTCGCTGAGTGGATACCATCTGCAGTCCGAACGTTCCTGGTTTATGCGGGGAGCGGCCCGTAGCGAACGAAAGGCCCAATACATTGAAGTGAGGAATTAAAGCAGCCGTGAGCAGGACGTGGTGATTCGGTGAGCCCAGCACCAGAAGCTATGTGTCGGGTCTGCATCTATTGAAATCTCCTTGGATGGCGGATAATGCCCATGGACTGTCCCTGCCTTCCCTTGAGGGCTGATCGTGAAGTATTCGACCGTTCCAACTTGACCAGCTAGGATGTGGTACGGTACCACAAAAGTTAGAGTCCCCAAGGAATGGTAACCTGGTCAAAAACGCACGCAAAAGTCGGATGTGTTGGCCTAAGGGTCTAGGCCAAGAGTGCATAACAATACACCGCAATTGCATCTGGAAAGAAAAAAAAAACCACTCCGGATGAACGCAGAAGAAGAAGACACTAACGTGGATAATGAATTTATCAATACATCTTTTGAGCATGTGACTTCAACACTTGTTAATGGCAATATATAGCAAGGGACGTTATGGGATTGGTAGTTTAAGTTATTTTCTCAAGAAAAATTATAGTAAACTTTTTTAATTATATAGCAGGATGTTTACTTTCATGGTTTTAGCCACTTGATGAATTACCGTAATCTGTGCTAGCTATTGAATGTACCCCAGCTGCCCAAAACAACGTATTTTCAACCATTTTATGGCAATTGTTTATATTGTAAATTCAGCTCAACTTAGACTCCTGTAGAAATATACTAACCTAGGGATAATCCCAGCCTGTACATATGTCCTGTACTTTGTTGTTACCTGTTAACAGGGGACAAGATTGGACCAATTCCTCCGTGCATTCAGGCCTACGCGATGTAATGGCCCTATTACATAACAAACCTATAGCTGTTCCTGCTTCGTGACGTGCTGTGTTTAACATGCTGGCCTGACCGCAGGCGCCAAGTCCCAGTACTGGTCTCGCACATTCCGCTGGTTTCTACCTTGGAGAGGGGAAGGAGATTTCTGCCACACTATTCCCGTGAAGGCGACACTTTGGGAGCAAGTCGGGAGTAATGCCTCCACACCAACCTCATTCTGATAAATGCAAGCCCTTGTCTGGACTCAAGCCTTCAAGGAATATAATTTGGGCTAAACTCACATTTTTTTCAGAGGATTCACAACCAAACAATCACCCACCCAGTCTTACCCAGGTAACAACCACCCACCCAGTCTTACCCATGTAACAACCACCCACCCAGTCTTACCCATGTAACAACTCAGCAATTAAAAAAAACAACAGAAAGTATGAAGTAATTCACTAACGGACACATGTCAACAACTGTGCAGAAACTATGCAGGGTTAAGAATTTTGAATTTATTCTAAGAACCCGTCAATATCCATATCAGTTTACATATTGATGAAATCCAGGGGAAGGTGGCCTACATTACAAGAAATAAATGAAAACCGTACATTGATTGAAGAAATTGGGTGTGGATAGTCGAGAATGTTTGGGCACATTATGAGAATAAATCTAGTGACAACTTGCATGATTGCTAGGGAAAGAGCACAGGGAAAGTCGAGAAATACATATCTGGATGGCTTAGCCACATGACATAATCGAGATAATAACAATGATCCATGACTCTAGTGGTGGTATGAGATGGCGAACTATGACGGCCCAAGGTTATCAGCATGGCACTTGATGTTATTACACCAACGTGTCCTGTTAAGCGTTACTAAAACGTCCAGTCTCATAAACCGAAATGACAACGTAAATGCAACGAAAATGAGTATTTTACCTCAACAGCAGTTAACTCTCAGACACGAAATTGCAGTTTAGTCATTGAAAGTATATTATATGTTCACTACAGTTCATATAATTGTCTAAAGAGAGGCCAGATTTGCTACACACACATACAAATATTATATATATGAATACACGTAGAAAATACATGGCATCTTTAAATGCAGATCCAAGAAATATGGCATTTCCTTATTTCCATCAAAGTTCACGTTAAATACATCCACACGCTGGCCCCTGCAAGCACGCACACTAGGAATGGTTCGCAGGCACAACAAGAACACACCATGTTGTTTGAAATATGTTTATATACAAATGTTTACGAGAACCAAGCGATGACTGGGAATCTACAACCATGGCCAGGCTGCGAGAACAGTAAGTTAAAAGAGGTGTGGCCAAACAAGACCACTACGCAGGTAGCCAAAGTAGAGTAATAAACCAACTCAGAACTGTGAGCCACTACACGCTGCAGGATTTGCTGAGGAGGGGATCCGAGCACTTATGGACTGAATGGTTTGATGTGCAATGAGGATGATCTATCGACTAACTAACTAACTAACACTGGTCACCTGCCCTGGTTCCCTAATGCTTGGATGAAAATGAGCTATGTAAGCCATACAGCTTAACAATAACTGCACGATGTCTGTAAATCTGTTGATCTTATAACAATAAATAATAACTTGATGAAATAGTAGACCACATGAAGCTACTGAAACCTTCTCTTCTTCTCTGTCCACCTTTACACGTCAATATGAATGAATGCAAAGAGCGCAGCAGTCACCTAAAGCTTGTTGACATCTCGTCTGTTCTCACATGGAGCGTATGTAGGCCAACGTATTTTTGTCTATTCTGCACATGTTGGATACTCCTGCAACAAATGTTTAGCGCTCACTGTACCAGTTATACACCTACTGATACAACAACATGTTTCAACTTCTATAGCAAATAGACGTCCTAGACAGTACTGGAGAGTGCGAAAAATGATATCGTGGTCACAGATTGGTGAAGGCAAACTTCCAGATCTCACTTCTTGGTGACAGATTACGGGCACCATAAAAGAGATTCGAGGTTCAGAAGTTCCAGTATTCACCAGAGTAAGTGGGTAACGTGGCAACAGACCGAGCAAAGAACTCACTAATCCTGAAAAGGGGTACTGATGTCAAAGACCAAGGTCACAAACCATCCATATGGAAGGAAACGGGAAACCATCACAATATCTTATCAAGAACAAATGTATGGGCAGGTCTCACTGGAAAGGAGGAGTGAGATTTTCTGACATGTCATGCCATGTTCAGAAACTATCCACCAGTCTTAACGTTACATAATTGACATGAAATGACACAAAACACATACGTATGTGTTTTATTTCGTTCATATACCGATGTCATGCAGTGTTGCTGACTTAAACTGCTATGTTTAATTCATGAACTGATATAATACAATGTGAATGCGAATGTAGCTTTCTTCTATAGTGTTGTGTAACTTTATAACCCACACTCACAACTGCACAGAAATGGTCTGAAGACAGTAAAACCACTGACTGACAGAACAGCTAGTCAGCGCCACCTAGCCATGAACCACACAATACATGTACACAGCTAGCCAACCTCATAGAAGACACGTACACATTGCCTGTACACAGCAAGCCAGCCTCATGGAAAACAAGTACACATTACCAGTCAGTCTCGCAAAGAACATGTGTGCATCGATAGTAGTCTTGTAAAACATATTTACAGCAAAAGTAAGTCTTGCGAACTTGCAAATAGCATACGTGAATTGACTGTCGACTGCAGAGCTACGAGCCAAGCAATAGCATTACACAACTAGTCAATCTGGCGGTTCATCCACTGTCTTAATGCCATAAGCTACACCAAATTTGTATATAACGTCATGAACCACAAAAAGCTTTAACCCAACTAGTGAACCTCACAGAGCCATGAACTATCCAATATTTGAATACATCTAGACATCTTTACAGAGTCATTAACAACCCAATACGTGTATACAGCTAGACAGAATTACAGAGCCATGAACCACCCAGTACTTGTATACAGCTAGACAGACTTACATACTCATGAAGCCTAACAGAGCTATGAACTACTCAATACCTCTATACAGTGCGTCTCGCAGAGCCAAGAACCACCCAGTACTTGTATACAGCTAGACAGACTTACATACTCATGAAGCCTAACAGAGCTATGAACTACTCAATACCACTATACAGTGCGTCTCGCAGAGCCAAGAACCACTCAATACTTGTATACAGCTAGAATGCCCTAGAACCATGAACTATCTACTTTCAGACAGACAGCCTCACCAAGCCATGAATCGCTTAATACTTATATATCGCTAGTCAGCCTCAAACCACACAATACAGCACATAAATAGCCAGCCTTACCTGGATGAATGTACCATGCAATGCCTGTACAGTCACTCAGCCTCGTGGAGTCGAACTATACACTACCCGCACATTGCTTGCCAATCTCACAGAACTGTGACCCACACAATATTTGTATTTAGGTCGAGTAATTGTACAAATAAAACTAGTAAATATGTATATATTAACAATAACTCATGTTTGGAGATACATACGAAAAAACAACAACAAATCACACGAGTAGATAGATGTATGTAAGAATAATACACTTCATCTATACACAACCTATACTCTCTGTTCATTAATGGCAGTAGCAATTGTTCCAAATGCGAACATATAATTTCTTAATAGAGGTAACAATTCACAGCAGAACACTGAAATGTGTTCACACTGACATCTGTTCTGTTATTGTCATTTACAGATAAGATGCACCCGCAAATGTTCCTATACAGAGGAGGTGCATGCACAGTTGTTCGTATACACAATTTAGCAATACAGAACAGCGTGACTTTCACGGCAACAAAATAGCGGGCGGGTTGTCATTTGGTCTACCTCAACTGACGATGAGTCTGAAGTTTAAAGACACAGGCATGCTGACAGATTAGCAGTTGTAGCACTTGTTGGTGGTTGTAGCATCTGTGGCTGGACTGTCTTTCACTGTGACAACATCAACTGATGCTCACGTCATGCTTGCCTGTACCTGGTTACTGTGTGCTCAAAATGCAGATCGTGGAACTCTAGTCGAGCTGACATACTCACACTCACCACCATATATTTATCTAGTCGTCACAATACACGGTTGCAGATCTGTTTACTGGACACGTTTGAGCTTGTGAATGAAAGTTTATATGGAGGAATGTAAAACTGCCAAATTCCTTCAGAATTAACTCTTCATTTCAATCTCTATTTCTGTTAGCTGACAAACTTGAATGAGTATTGCAAGGAAAGCATAATGTGCTATATATCAGTGTGTGTGTGTGTGTGTGTGTGGGGGGGGGGGCGTATACGAAGATGTGTATAAAACTAGTAGACTGTGATATTATAGAAATGGTTGCTGTAAATCTAGAGTAAAATGTGTCCTTTCCTAGCTCGTTTTGATCCACTAACTAGGTGTCCTTATCTAGCGGGCGTTAATCCACTTCTCCAGAAATAAGATATCACAGATGGTGAGGCTGATGCTGTGATAAATACCTAGATAAGCAAACGAAAAGTGTCCACAGGCACCTTCACATGTCAGCCAAAGAAAATTCACACATTCATTTGTTTACTCCACATGCAGAGATCACTTCTTAGGGGACAGGCTGCTATGGAAGTGTGAATCGCCTGGACTTTAGCCAGATCATTATCACAACTGCGGGTACTGTCACCGCTGCCATACATTCAACTGTGATAACTTGATACCACCATTGTTCACATTTCGCTCTTTCAAGTGACGTTGATGTCGCCTTTTGCGGCCGGACAGCCAGTCAAGTTTAGTGAACATGAAGCATTTCTCCCTGGCCCATGTGTCCTTCCTAGCGTAGCCCTTCAACTTGCGCCCACGTTTATCAAAACCCATGTACCATATGGGGTTGGCCACTGACTGAAATTTCAAGTAGTTACTGCGAGTCTCTTCCCTGAACATGCACTGTGGGCTCTCCGCGCTCGTCTGAAACGAGACAACATGAAAATGGCGTTAAAGTCAATTAATTAACTGAACAAAACGCTCCACATCATTCATGTAATGATAGGGTTTACAGCCCATGACATTAGACAAGTTCCACAACATACACGAAACGTTAGAGTTACAGCCCATGACTTTAGACATGTTCCACAACATATACGTAACATCAGAGCTACAATACGTGAATTAATCACATATGTTCCACAACATACAAGTAACGTTACAGTTACAATGCGTGACATTAGACATGTTCCACAACATTCAAGTAAAGTTACAGCTACAATCCATGATTTTAGACAAGTTCCATATCATACAAATTTTGTTACAGTTGCAATCCATGACAAAAGACAAGCTCCTTATCATACAAATTACGTTACGGTTGCAATCCATGACATAAGACAAGTTCCACATTATATACTTCTTTTTCTGCGTTCATCCGGAGTGTTTTTTCAGATGTAATTGCGGTGTATTGTTATGCACCCTTGGGCCTAGACCCTTAGGCCAACACATCCGACTTTTGCGTGCATTTCTGACCAGGTTAGCATTCCTTGGGGACTCTCACTTTCGTGGTGCCCTTTAAATCCCAGCTGGTCAAGTTGGAACGGTAGAATACTTCACGATCAGCCCTCAACGGAAGGCAGGGACAGTCCATGGGCATTATCCGCCATCCAGGGAGGATTCCATAGTTGCAGAGCCGACACAGAGCTCTGGTGCTGGGCTCACCGAAGGAATCGCCACATCCTGCTCATGGCTGCTTTAATTCCTCACTTCAATATATTGGGACTTTCGTTCGCTACGTGTCGCTCCACGCACAAACCTGGGACGGTCGAACTGCAGACGGTATCCACTCAGCGAGCTTTCGATTCGAAACATGTGTTAGTCACTGTGTCTGAAAAAAAAAAAATAGTTAAAGCTGTTCCGGGCACGACGGACATTCGGAAAACTAGATGGTCAGAGCTGTTCCGGACACGAAGGACATTCGGAAGACTAGTCAGTCAGAGCTGTTTCGAGCACGAGGGAATTTCACTCGGACGTTTTTGCTTTGTGCATGATTTATTTGAGCCCTTAGGCCAGCACATCCGACCTCAGCGGTCATTTTTACGGGTTTGCCTTCTCGAGGTTTCGAGGGATGTTAGATTCTTACTGTTGTGGTGTCGCCCACATCTCAGCTGGTCAAGGTAGAACGGTCAAAGACATCATGGTCAACCCTCAAGGGAAGGCATGGGCAGACCATAGGCATTCCCCGCTATCCAAGGAGGCTTCCATAATTGCAGAGCCGGCACATAGTGCTCTGAGACTGGGCTCACCCGAGGAATCACCACGTTCTGCTCTTGACTGCTTTAATTCCTCACTTCCATGTATTGAGCATTTCGTTTGCCACTGGTCGCTTCCCCACTCAAACCAGGGGCGGACAGTCTGCTGACGACATCCACTCATCAAGCTTTCGCTTCGGACTTCCACGCAATGGATTCGCTAGCCACATGATATAAGTAACGCTAGAGATAAAATAAATAAATAACCACCCACGTTCCACAACATGCAAGTAACATTAGCCCTATAATTCATGTTTCAAAAGGACTAAAGAGCATTTGATGGAATGCTATGCGACAGTGTGATACTGACTGCAGCACACGTCTAGCTCTGTTCACTGGAGAAAATACTGTATCAGGGGAACGGATGTGTTGACCGAAAGGCGCACACATCACTCCATTGCTGTAATTAGATACAACCCAATCACGTCCAAGATACCAAAGAAAAAACTATAGGGTGGGGGGTGGGGAGAACATATTTTTAAAAGTAGATCGTTTTACATTTTATTGTAATAAAGGGCGTGACATAAAATTCAGTCTGCTTCTTTCTCTTAATTAAAGTTAAGCGATCTGAAAATTAGCTTTCCAAAAAATTAAATATATTAAAAAACAGTTAATTTAACAGTTTAAAATGTATATATTCATAATATTTTCTGTTCAAGGAAATTTTTTTCCTAATTGCAAATCTGCCAAGAAAATTGAAAACCAGAGCGTCGAGAGCATATACGGCTGATTTGTGCAATACATTATACACAAAAATTGTATTTCAACCGCGAACGCAAATTATGGTTCTTACACTCCAGTGATGATGTTAATATGTGACGGCTTCTCGCCATGCACAGACAGCAATTGCACGTCTTACTGAGGGTGCCAGCTAACCAATTACAGACAATAGGTTGTGTAACCCTTACAGATAATACATTCAATGTTTTCTTTGGACACCACATCTTTGGGCGAGTTAGTTGTGACTTCTAGATAGCAAATGATCATTCTTACACTCCAATGATGATGTTAATATGTGGCGGCTTCTCGCCATGCACAGACAGCAATGCCATGCCCTACTGAGGAATCAGCAACCACTGACAGGCAGGCGGTTGTGTAACTGATAATACATCTATCGTTTTCTTTCAACAACGTCTTTGGGCAAGTTTGTATTACTCCTAGGTATCTACGGGCAACAATGACTAGCACGTTTGCCTATCGGTCCAGTGGTCATAAGATCGAAACCTCATCGAAGTGGATTTTTAAAACTGATTTAGGCTCCTAGACCCTGCAGCCTGATATATGTACCTAGAAATGTTTTGAGAAGTCAAGGCTGTCGGCATGGTGTTGGCCAGCAAACACATCCAGTGCCGATTATCCATACAAAATATGGGGTTAATACAATATACCTAATGCTCCTCAAGGGTCGTAAAATAGTCCTTTGCGTGGACACATATCCGATTTATGTCAACATGTCAATGTAATTTCCGCACACTACAACTAGCCCCATACACTGAACACTCCTCGTGGCGTCCTCCTAGACCCGGTCTACAAGACGTGGTAGTCTGTTCGTATATAACTATCGCAGCAAGGCAGCTACCGACTCGGTCTACAAGACGTGGTAGTCTGTTCGTATATAAATATCGCAGCAAGGCAGCTACCGACTCGGTCTACAAGACGTGCTAGTCTGTTCGTATATAACTATCGCAGCAAGGCAGCTACCGACTCGGTCTACAAGACGTGCTAGTCTGTTCGTATATAACTATCGCAGCAAGGCAGCTACCGACTCGGTCTACAAGACGTGCTAGTCTGTTCGTATATAACTATCGCAGCAAGGCAGCTACCGACTCGGTCTACAAGACGTGCTAGTCTGTTCGTATATAACTATCGCAGCAAGGCAGCGACGGCTCCTGCAGTCTGGCATGAATGCGGCGGCGGCGGCAAGCGAGCAGAAGCAAATTTGCAAAATAATGCATTGCTGTCGTTTGTGATGTCATAAAAGGATTATATCAGTTGAAGAATGACAAGCGGGCATTTGATTCTGCACCAGTTGCGCCGGATACACCCCGACAACACGATATACCTGCCTAGCCAAGATTAGTTTGTCATATTTTAAATATTTTTTGGTAGCTCTTTCATAAATGTTCTTTTATGATAATAAGATATGAACTGGTGCATAGAAACTGTGGCCTTGCATCAGTGACGCCATTGCGCCTGTGACTTCTTCACATCCAAGTTATGATACCTAGCACTGAGGCAGCAGGAGAAGATTAACACAACAGTCAATGGAAACGACTATTAATGAAGTGAAATATGAAACGATGTGAATGCAGAAACAGTGATAGAGCAGTGCCAGGTTACATCCATCCATACGTAGGAGTTGATCATGGTATAACTAGTATACGCAGTAATTGAATGTTATGCAAGTTGGGGTCATAATGCGTGTATGTAACTGCCATTATATGACGTTTGATTTACGTCAGAGATATACGTTAGAGATCTAGGCATTTTCATTAGCAGGTTCCATGTGATTTCTTCCAATACGCCACTGAAGTTCCCCATTCAGCTAGCAGCCAAAACTTGTGCATATCTCAACTGAGACCACAGTCCACGTCCACAATAGTAGGCTGCCTCTTGAAACATAATCCAGCTGTTTGTATCTCGGAAATCTGACCATGGCTCACCAACGCTGGCTGACGCCTGGATCAACAAGTGACCGTCAAGCATTCACAATTGTCTGCCCCAAGCCAGCCATGATAACATCAATCTTCATTTATCTTGGACAGTATCAGTCTCTTAGTAGTTACCAGGAGTGGTGAAAGGATAGGGAAGATAAAAGGATCCCAGAGGGGAAAATAATATTTTTTATCGTTATCGGGGTAAAACTCCAGGAACAATCCTTCAGCGGAGACATGAAATCTCTGCACTTTCATTCTACAACTGGAAAAAACAAAGATACGGATTTTTGTTCGCCATTTAATCCACCAACAAATTGCCCAGCGCGTTTCAAGGAATAAACTTCAGGTGTCATGGTATTCCTAGCCCTCTTCCCCTGCTGACCCGAATCACTGACTCTCTATTCACTTAATCCTGTGAGGATTTTCTGGATTTATTTCCGAGTCCCCGGTGGGGACAAAACGACCGTAAGGGGTCGTCAAACGGCTTGTAAAACAAGACGGTAAATTCCAGGTAGCCTTCAGCTTTCTGAAACTCTATACATCTTTGGTAATAAATCGGGGCAAGAAAGACAGTATACCGCTCAAAGAACAATCATGATTTACGGGTGTTACTAACAGTACTAAGCAACGATTTGTCTTGTTCTCTCCACTCCCATTTGTTATCTAGGTCAAGAAGTATGACGACTCGGAATGTAACACAACGTGTGCTAATTCCTCACATGTGACGGTCGTCACATTGAAGAATATGTTCCTGCATTGATCATAAGCATGTCTAGAGACTGGGCAATGAGGCTTTATATCATATCTATGAGGTTTCACAGCCATACTCCGAGAAAAACGATCCCTGTCGTAGTCGTTCATGTGAATTTATGCAGATACCGGAATCGATGCGTTTTCTCCCTAACGTTACGCGTGTACGTATGAACTGAGCTCAGTCAAGAACCGACATCACTGCACTCAAGGCATTCCCATAAGCACCAGTCATGTGCTTCAATAGCCAGCATAGAGGTCGAATACTAATGGTGGCCGTTGCAATCTGATTATGTGTCCATCTTGTTTTACCTCTGAGTGATGACTCTGACCACCCGTTGCTGCTGTATTCTCTCTAGACCATGGCAGTCTACGTGTTCTTCTGCATGAATCACATGTTGCCTTCACCACATCTGCATACCATGCATCAAATCACATGTTGCCTTCACCACATCTGCATACCATGCATCAAATCACATGTTGCCTTCACCACATCTGCATACCATGCATCAAATCACATGTTGCCTTCACCACATCTGAATACCATGCATCAAATCGCCTCTTAATGATGCGGCACCAGCCAGGTATGAGTGAGATGAGTTGATATTCAGGAAATGAACACATGTTACCAGACTAATTCTTATATGATTAGTCTTCTATACAATATAAGATGTTCAGACACTATTGTCACATTCAGAAATAACCAGCAGACCCGACATGCTAACTCTGCGTGTATTTACTGCTTGCTGGTCTGTTTTTCTCAATGCTACATATTTTCTAACTCTTAAGCTGGAGATAGGCTTTCTTATTTTATGTTACACTAGGTTTTTTATTACGCATTCATGTTACAACAAAAATTATACCTCTATGTAAAAACACAGAATAGCTTGGTGTTCACTGCAGCATGTCGTGTGGATATTATGTCCTGGTTTTAAGAGGCAGAATACAGCTTTAACTTTATTGAGAGCTTCGTCACCTCTGTCATTTCAACGTGAGTGTGAGTGTCATTAGGACAGTCATGTATGGAATGCTGTAAACTGCTGGCTATATGGCGCAGGTCTTGTCTCCTAACGTGGCTGCAGCTCAAGTAGAGACCAAACATGCTGACTAGATATCAGTTGGTTACCCTCAGACTATACATGTGGTATCCAGTATGCGCGACACCCTCAACCAGACGCATTCCTGTAACAATTGCTACCATAAAACTATTTATTCTGCAATGCTGGGATGGGAATGAGATATTAGTTAAGTCCCCAATTTACCTGCAAGTCAGCACTGTGTACGCCTCAGTGTCTGGTGCCTACTCTTCGACTGCTTGGTGGATCTCGTGAGTGGTTACGATGCCACCTGAGCATATTAAGGCGCCTTGTTGGAGTACATGCTGTTAGCAGACCGGACAGAAATACCTGGCGCACCCAGAAGCTCAGGCCTGACTAAACAGCGTTCCCTGATTTATGTTATGATGAAGTTTGATGTCTTGTACCTGGAAAACACCGTGACCGTTTTGGTGTGTGATTTTATGAAAGAGAATCAAGGCGATATCTCCGAGATAATGCGACAGCCTAACTCTAGTCGACGGCTCTTTGTGTTCGTCTTCGTTTGCACCAAGTAAAGCCGCACGTTTCTGTCTTCTGTCCGCTGTTTTCTGCATGTATATTATAGTCAATATTTTTCTGTCAGCATAAGACGGTTTCTTATTTAACATTTCTCTTGAGGTTTCTCTTGACTGAAACTTCATTTCTTGACGTTTGTTACACAACTGTGTCGTGCATTCTTATGTATATATTTCTTAGCGCGTGTGTCTCCGGACTCATCATCTGTCATCCATACACATCCACAGACTAAATTACCATACCACTATTCCATTGTTTATCATCCACCCTATAAGTTACATATCTGTCCACCATTTATCACCTACTAAGCTGCAACTGACCCATAACTCAACACTTACCCGACTTATTAGCCGTCCCTTCCGACTGAAGCAGAGATAGGCATTCACCAAACTGCTCCTGATCTTGATGGCACCAGTGGCGTCTGAGATGAAACTTAAGCACGCTGTTGATCAGAAAAATTGACAGAAAAAGATAATCAAGTACACAGCAAAGACTAAGGACTATGTTTCTAATAACACGACGCTTCTAGATATTTCTTCTTCTTCTTCGCTCGCCTTCATATGTCATCATCAATATATTTAAAGGACACAGCGGTCAACTTGAGCGTGTTGGTATGCTCACGGTGTTTCTCCTCACATACTTTTCGCTGTTGTACATATGTTGGACACGACTGCAGCAAAAGTTGAGCTGCCATTTTAGCAGATCCAGAGTTACATTCATCAGTATCTCTTACATTTAGTTTATTGAACAAGCGGTATATCAATCAGTTATGTCCTGTTTGAAAATACTGATTACTTGCAAAGATGTGAGTGAATATATGCTAATTATTACTTCATCATACTTGTCATTCAGTGGACGCATCGATTACAACATGAACACTGATATGTCGACACTGGGCAATGTTCGTTGATTGTAAAGATTCCAATAACTGCTAACCACCACAACATGAACACTGATATGTCGACATTGGGCAATGTTCATTGATTGTAAAGATTCCAATAACTGCTAACCACCACAACGTGAACACTGGTACGAGGGCGAGTCAGTAAGTAAGTTACACGGCTCTGAGGGATGGCAGGTAAATGTAGCTGGTGCTTTCTACAGGTGTCATTAGGTGACAGCAACATCGAACTTTATATTCCCGTTCGTCAGGTGGCACTAGGTCTCTCATGCCCATGCGCATAAACGAAATGGCGACTGTACTTACGGAGTGTACAACCAAAGAGCAACGTGCTCTTGTGCGTTTTTTGGGGCAAACGGACTGCCTGCAAAGGACATTCATAAGGAAATGCTTCCTGTTTATGCTGACAAATATTTGTCCCGGAAAGCGGTGCATAGCTGGGTAGAAAAATTTTCTCAAGGACGCTCTACAATTGTTGATGAAATCCGATCTGGTCGTCCTGTTGAGATTGCAACAGAAGCATCCGTGCAGTGGGTGGAGGAGATGATTAGAGGTGACAGGCGAGTAACGATAGACTCTGTAGCATCTGCAATAGGGTGCTCACATGGTTCAGCATACAGAATAATGCATGATCGAGTGAAATTTCCAGGACTGCTGACTAGAGGAGTGTTACTTCTTCATGACAATGCCAGGCCACATGCGTTCGACGAACTCAGGAGAAAATGAACCAACTAAGGTGGGAAGTTCTGGAACATCCACCTTACAGCCCCGACTCAGTCTCTAGCGATTTCCACCTTTTTGGTTCACTGAAAGCTCACCTTGGCGGGAGACATTTCGCGAATTACGCCGAAGTTGAATGTGAAGTGAAAACGTGGTTTAGAAAACAGAGCACGCAGTTCTATGCGCCGGTTTGGGAGGACTGATAAAACGATGGGATAAGTGCATCAATGTTGGTAGAAATTATGTTGAGAAATAAAGGGACAATATATGTATAAAAAATAAATTGGTTTCAAGTTGTTATCATACTTAGTTATTTTTCTACAGCCATTTGTGATTTACTTATTGACTTCTCCTCGTATGTCGACATTCGGCAATGTTCATTGGATGTAAAGATTCGAATAACTGCTAACCAGTACTACATGAACAGAAGAAGTGCTGCTTTCTACTAGAAGAAATACAGCTACGAAAAAACTGAACATATCTATGGCTGGGGAACTCTGTAAGCCATTCTATGGGCATTGAGGGTCAGCACTGAAGCAAACAAAATGTATAGCTCAGATGACACAAGGACAACACGCTAATCGAAAGCTACAGGTATATCGCTATTGGAAAGTGCTGCCCACGAATGGCGACAGCGTGGTATGAGTTGCCCAGTACAGTCGTTCTTTCAGCCAGACTAGTGAACTGAGGCGTCCCGATTGAATGGTAAGAGATAGTGAACGGAGGCGTTCCGATTGAATGGTAAGAGATATAGCTTTCACTTTTTATCTTGTCTACTGATCTCTTTGTCTCTTCTGTGCTTCTATGAGAGCTAATCAATACTCGTGAATGTATTTATCATGGAAAGAAAAAGAAAACTGTATAGGGAAAATATTGAATTGAAAGCCTAGCCATCTATGATGTTTTCTGTACACATTAACTGGGAATCTGCCTGCTGGCACACTCGCATTCAACGGAGGGTTTCAATAGTCCACATGTTTCACTTTACTCTTCTGGAGGTACCGATTATCTTCCATTTATTTACTTTTCATCGTAAAGCGAACGTAACGATAACTACCAAATGCTCGGCTAAATGCTATATTTGTCGTATGACTAATGTATGATCATATGGTAGTCCTTATTCACAACATTCTTTTTATTTTTAGCCACTCACATCATCTTTCAATCATCTTATCTGCCACAGGACCTAACAATTGTCTCTCAACAAATTTTGTATAAACAACTAACGCAAACGTACGCACACTCATTACCCACTCTTCCCGCATATTGTCACTGTTATTGTGACTTCCCTTAGCTAATGCCTGTTTTGACAGTTCTGAAATGACAAATAAAAACGTAGACATTCTGACTCCGAATAGAGGATATGTGTCCGCAGGTGCCTATACATGTGTGACCCCTGACCACTAAGATCACAGTCGCCTGCTGGGTCGGTGGAATGCCAGGCGCTTGGAATTCGTGGATTTCAGGTAAGCGACTAATGGGCACATTAAATCACACGTATCAGAGATTCTCAACACCGCTGACTTCAAGCCTCCAAGATGAGACGCACAATGAGGGTGGATACAAAGAAATCAGTCTCAATTGTCTATACACAAATTATAACACAGGGTGAGCCAATATGTTCATTACTTGTAGCTACTGTTCTGTAATATAACAACCGGTCAGCTCATTCGTTCACTACTTATAGTTAGTGTTCGGTAACAGAATCTATCTCAGTGGTTCTCAACCTTTTTTCACACATGCACCTCTTAATCATATTTTCAGAACGTCACCACGCCCCCCCCCCTTTTTTCGTATTTACTTCCTATAGACAAACCCCCCCCCCCCCCCCACACACACACACCGCTACATAGTATACGCAAAGCTAGAAGCTAAATTTAATGACATATACTAGAACAAGTCTAGACGTCTACATAAAACGTGATTTGCGGCTCTGCGTGGTCTCGAGGTATGGTGTCCGCCTCGAGTGCTGGAGGTCCTGGGTTCAAGCCCCGGTGATGACCGGGATTTTTTCACGTGGACCTCTAGTAATAAAATTTCCCCTGGTCTCTGTGTAGTGAGATCGGACGCCCGTGTATATTATTGCGCACGTAAAAAATCCCTTGGCAGTTGGAAATCGAAAAAGAGTAGCCTAACGGCGCTGCCTGGGCAAAATTTCGAGTTAAAAATCTACCCAAAGTATTTCAGGATCCTCGCCGGTGCTACGGAGTTCGTGCACTGAGCTGAGTTTCTCAAACTCAGGTCTGAGTTAGGAGGAGAACGGAGCACTTATGAGTTACACCCGTGTGCCGTGATGTTGATCCATCGACTAAACTAAACTAAACTGCGGGTCTACTTACGTTATAAAATGAATTTCAGAAGGGCGAGAAGTACAGAACCGTAAAATATAGTGGGTAAAACAATATGAAGTAATCGGTTCTTGTAGTAACGCGATCTTGAAATAATCATAATCCCCCCACCTTTTGAAATCCTAACATTCCCCACCGGTTGAGAACCACTGGTCTATCAGATTAGTCACGTGGAAAAAAACTATTCACTATTTTGAATACAATTGTTACTGTTGTGTAATACAGAATTTACTGTTTTGTAATACAATCTTTACTGGTTTGTAATTCAATCTTTATTGTTTTGTAATACAATCTTTACTGTTTTGTAATACAATATTTACTGTTTTGTAATACAGTCTTTACTCAGTCTTTCACAACTTATAGTTACTGTTCTATAACACAATCCGTCTGCTCCCCCGTTCACCACATATGGTTACTATTCTGTATTACAACAATCGATCATTCGTTGACTAATTATAGTTACTGTTCTGACAGATCACCTCGGTCGTTCAGTAATTATGATTACTGTACTGTAACATAACATGGATGGAAGATGCATCACTGAGATAAAGAGCAGAATAAAAGAAGCGAAAACTGCATTCTATCAAACGTTTCGAGCAATAAATCAGTGTCCTTGAAAGTCAGAAAAATAGTTCTTGCATGTTACATAGAACCAATTGTAACATACGACTGCGAGTCCTAGACAATTAGTAAACAGACGAAAAAATCCCTGGAAGCCTTGGAGATGTGGTTTTATAGAAGAATGCTGGCAATTAATTAGGCAGCCAAAAAGAACAATTAGGATATTTTAAGGGAATCTATGTCGCAAAGACAACTTATCACAGACATCAGAAAGAGGCACTCATCGTTATTTGACCACGTTATAAGAAGAAATAAACTGAAACATGTTGTGACAACCAGAAAGATTTACGGAAAGAGAGATAGATGAAGACAACGTGAAAAGATTATTGACGGTCTTGTGTCATGGTACGAAAGGGAGTCAATACACGAATTGATCCATGACGTCAGAAATCGTAATTTATGGAGAAGCATGATCATCCACGCCAGCCGGCAAGGCACTGAATCATGATGATGATGATTAATATAACTATCGCTCAGCCCAGCTGACCCAGTCCCCCAGGTCGACCCAGCCTAAAATGGGTACCAGGAAATATCTTGGAAGTAAAGGCGATGACACCGACCACATCGTCCACCGTGAGCCGTTTAATAGTCTATCAAGATATGGGCCTGGTTCTGTATCTGTACCTGTTGTACAGCACTTCGTAACC
Organism: Cepaea hortensis; assembly: GCA_963921405.1. Lineage (NCBI taxonomy): Eukaryota > Metazoa > Mollusca > Gastropoda > Stylommatophora > Helicidae > Cepaea > Cepaea hortensis. The sequence continues at coordinate 91,942,841 of OY992878.1, read as the reverse complement.
TACGTTTTTAATCTTGTTATAATCAGATGGTGTCACTCTTGTATGGTTCGAATAATCATTTGACCAAACATCTCCGTACCCGTACTCTTTGCATTGTTGAGCAAGTTTCAGTGTCACTCTTTGTGGTGCTACAAGACAGCAACAACTCCCAGACGTATTTAATTGCATGACTCATAAACCCTTTGTATTATGCAGCCGACATTTAATAGTCTTGCTATAACCTGAGATATATTGTTAAATTATGCGAGTACTTAAGTAAAATAACACTTATTCCCACAACTGTAAATGACTTACTAAATGCAACCGTGGGAACAATACCAGGCAAGCGAGGCCGAGGGAGACCAAAATACAAGCTTCAACAGCTGGCCAATAAGTAATGATATAAACAACATTAACATCATTAAGATACCAAATGATAGAGGATTGGAGAATCTCCTAGACGGGAGAGGAGGACGAAAAGAAGAAGAAGAAGAAGAAGAAGAAGAAGAAGAAGAAGAAGAAGAAGAAGAAGAAGAAGAAGAAGAAGAAGAAGAAGAAGAAGAACCAAGGAAGAGGAAGAAGAAGAAAGAAGGAAGAAAGACAAAGAATGGATAAGAAAGAAGAGGAAGAAGCGTTCTATGAAGCTCTCTGACAACTTCTCTTCTCAATAGCTACATGTGGCGAAATGGTCAAGCCGTTTGACTCGTGCTTCGAAGGTTGTGGGTTCGATTTAGGTCCGCGTCCTTCGGTTCACGAGTGAAATATTTCGGAGACACCTGAGGGTCGTCGCTAGAGCTACGGAGTTCGTGCTTAGTGCGACGCTTTCCGCGCTGCGGAAAGAGACGGAGCCATATGGGATAAATACCCGGTGCAATGAAGTCGACCCTGTCGACTTTTAAGCGACTTTTTTTTACATGTCTACGCCTCAAAATCAAGTGGCCACTCTTATACTACTGCTGCGGATACTGATTTCCAAATGCTTCCCGGATAGGCCATAAGTGACCCAGTAACGTCTCTAAGAGATACAAGTCGTCTGATCAAATCGTCAGGCAGAGAGCTGTTGAATATAACACATGTTCGTGTTCTCGTAGCAGGTCATTCTAACAACGTGGCTTTTACCTCGGTCCGCGTTTGGTCAGTTCCCCTGCCCCATTATTGTCATGCTTAAGGTGTTTTTGGTGTTCTCCTTAGTGTTGGTCTACCCTTGCCTCTTTAGCCCTGTGTCATGCCATACACTATTGTTCCTTCTAAAACACTGATTAGCACATTCATTACGTAAGTATTTATTTGGCCTTGTCGGAATTTGTGTTGGCTGTCAAATTATAGTCAAATATAGTAAAACAGTCAATCATAGTAAAACAGTCAAGCATAGTGAAACAGTAAAACAGTAAAAACAGTAAAACATAATAAAACAGTCAAACATAGTAAAACAGTCATGCATAGTAAAACTGTTAAACATAGTGAAACAGTCATACATAGTAAAAGAGTCAAACATAGTAAAACAGTCAAACATATTAAAATAGTCAAGCTTAGTAACACCGTAAAACAGTATAACATAGTAAAACAGTCAACCATAGTAAAACAGTCATACATAGTAAAACAGTAAAACATAATAAAACAGTAAAACATAGTAAAACAGTCATACATAGTAAAACAGTCAAGCATAGTAAAACAGTAAAACATAGTAAAACAGTAAAACATAGTAAAACAGTAAAAACAGTAAAACATAATAAAACAGTCAAACATAGTAAAACAGTCATGCATAGTAAAACTGTTAAACATAGTGAAACAGTCAAACATAGTAAAACAGTCAAACATAGTGAAACAGTCAAACATAGTAAAACAGTCAAACATAGTGAAACAGTCAAACATAGTGAAACAGTCAAACATAGTGAAACAGTCAAACATAGTAAAACAGTCAAACATAGTGAAACAGTCAAACATAGTGAAACAGTCAAACATAGTAAAACAGTCAAACATAGTGAAACAGTCAAACATAGTGAAACAGTCAAACATAGTGAAACAGTCAAACATAGTAAAACAGTCAAACATAGTGAAACAGTCAAACATAATGAAACAGTCAAACATAGTGAAACAGTCAAACACAGTAAAACAGTCAAACATAGTGAAACAGTCAAACATAGTGAAGCAGTCAAACATAGTGAAACAGTCAAACATAGTGAAACAGTCAAACACAGTAAAATAAATTCAAGTAACGAACCCTTGTACACAAACACCGTGGGGCTCATCCAGCATGTGTGGCTAGCCACATATTTATATCGACAAGTAGGCACCCGATGGCTGAGTTAGGCAACATCCAGCATGTATGGCTAGTCCCATATTTATATCGACAAGTAGGCACCCGATGGCTGAGTTAGGCAACATCCAGCATGTATGGCTAGCCCCATATTTATATTGACAAGTGGGCACCCGATGGCTGAGTTAGGCAACATTCAGCATGTATGGCTAGCCCCATATTTATATCGACAAGTGGGCACCCGATGGCTGAGTTAGGCAACATCCAGCATGTATGGCTAGTCCCATATTTATATCGACAAGTGGGCACCCGATGGCTGAGTTAGGCAACATCCAGCATGTATGGCTAGCCCCATATTTGTATCGACAAGTGGGCACTCGATGGCTGAGTTAGGCAACATCCAGCATGTATGGCTAGCCCCATATTTATATCGACAAGTGGGCACTTCATGGCTGAGGTAGGCAACATCCAGCATGTATGGCTAGCCCCATACTTGTATCGACAAGTGGGCACTCGATGGCTGAGGCAGGCAACATCCAGCATGTTTGGCTAGCCCCATACTTGTATCGACAAGTGGGCACTCGATGGCTGAGGCAGGCAACATCCAGCATGTATGGCTAGCCCCATATTTGTATCGACAAGTGGGCACTCGATGGCTGAGTTAGGCAACATCCAGCATGTATGGCTAGCCCCATATTTGTATCGACAAGTGGGCACTCGATGGGTGAGGTAGGCAACATCCAGCATGTGTGGCTAGACCCATATTTGTATCGATAAGTGGGCACTCGATGGCTGAGGTAGGCACTCGATGGCTGAGGTGGGCACTCGATGGGTGAGGTAGGCACTCGATGGCTGAGGTAGGCAACGCCCAGTCGGTCGCGTCCCTCCCCGGGATATTTGCTGGTGACCAGTTTGGTCAGGTTTTTAAACCCGCCTCAGTGGGAATGTGAACACGTGACCCCACTGCTGGCAGGCAAGATTACTGGCCACTGAGTTATCGCGGCTCTTTTAATATATATATATTTCAGTGTAATTACATGTTAATAAGAAGATGTGTGCGATTTCAAGTTAAAACACCACGACTATCGATAACGATCAGTTCTTTAGAGTAAAAAAGTATTAGATATGAAATTAACATTTGTTTTCCCAGAACGATGTGACGCAGACGTGTGATTTTAGTGTCTTCCCTTAAAAGATGGCACATTGAACATTTCATTAATCCTTTGTAAATAGAAATCTCGGCGGCCGTGTTCGGCGTCTCGCTAAGTGAGGGAAATCGTGGCCACATGTGCCTCCGTGCACTGAGGTCTACAAACGTCATATCCCCCTCACATCACAGACAGATAGCAGGTTCGTGATGACGGACTCATGTTATTGACAGTTGTGTACACAGATATCGTGCACTTATTTTTAATTGAATGCTCGTCTGTCAACAGACATGGGTGGCAAACTTAGATAAATGCTATTGTATTAAACAACGTTACGTTCATATTTAATTGGATGCTCGTCTATGAAACAAAGCTGTCATCATTGAAATAAATGTTTACATGTTAAAGACCTTAGATATTCAATTATTCAAACCATGTTTCTATGCCACAGAGGCTGGACCGCCCACGACAGTTCCCGAACTGTAGACTGCAGAAATAAAGTTTGAGAACCTCGAGATTAGAGACCAGACTTGGCTGGTTCAGCTCTATTTTTGTCTGTTTACCTTCACCGTAAAGCGCCCAAACACTAAAGGTGAGATTTCCTTGTTGAGATCACGTAGTGGTTGTCTGTCCCTTGGTAACAATGCTAAGTATGCAAGGACGCCATCTTCGTTTCTGTCGTGGCTTAATCACCGAATGACTAGAGGCTGCGCCAACTCCAAACTTTAAAAATGGTAAAATTCCGTTGTGGGTTAAGAGCAAACTAAACTGTTATAACATGGAGTTTATTGAGGCGCGGTTATGTTTTATTTTATCCCAGCCTCTACTGGTGTTGACGCCCAGGCACAGTTAACAATAAGTAAACCGAATTAACAACACATTTATTAACTCTTTATATGACTGCAGCCGTGATCTATGACCAAAATGGTGGTTAATTTAAATATGTAAGGTTGTAAGTTTAGCTATAAAGTAGTTTTAAAAGTAGAGAACTGAATGTGCAAGTGTTGCATTACAGCTCACTAGACGGGACACAAGTTCAAATAAGACAAACCAGCGTACTGAATAATAGCTGTTCAAATACCGGGACACTCAACTCCTATGCTCGCAGTGTGCCTTACTACGCTCGATTCCGATAATATAGGCTAATGGTCAGCGCACTTACTTACCATACGGTAAGTGGGTGGATTCCCTCTTCTGTGACGACCGGCTCTGGGGTCCATTGAGTCTAATGGCCCATGGCTACCACAGAAATAAAAACGGCGGGAGCAATACTGACCCCATTGTCCTTGGGTCGCCGTTAACTGAAAATGTTGGTCGGTATCTTGTTTTTCTTCTTACCCGTCTCCCTCTTAAGTTAGGTCGCTGGTCACATCTGCAGCCCCGTTTGTAAAGATTGAGTTGATATTCTTCTCGAGGTCAGTTTAGCAGCCCCGCACCCACTGGTCATGTCTGGCAACGTTGATCTCCCCTGCACCCGCTGGTCATGTCTGGCAACGTTGATCTCCCCTGCACCCACTGATCATGTCTGGTAACGTTGATCTTCCCTGCACCCACTGGTCATGTCTGGCAACGTTGATCTCCCCTGCACCCACTGGTCATGTATGGCAACGTTGATCTCCCATGCACCCACTGATCATGTCTGGTAACGTTGATCTTCCCTGCACCCGCTGGTCATGTCTGGCAACGTTGATCTCCCCTGCACCCGCTGGTCATGTCTGGCAACGTTGATCTCCCATGCACCCACTGATCATGTCTGGTAACGTTGATCTTCCCTGCACCCACTGGTCATGTCTGGCAACGTTGATCTCCCCTGCACCCACTGGTCATGTATGGCAACGTTGATCTCCCATGCACCCACTGGTCATGTATGGCAACGTTGATCTTCCCTGCACCCACTGGTCATGTCTGGTAACGTTGATCTTCCCTGCACCCACTGGTCATGTCTGGCAACGTTGATCTCCCATGCACCCACTGGTCATGTATGGCAACGTTGAACTCCCCTGCACCCACTGGTCATGTCTGGCAACGTTGATCTCCCCTGCACCCACTGGTCATGTATGGCAACGTTGATCTCCCCTGCACCCACTGGTCATGTATGGCAACGTTGATCTTCCCTGCATCCACTGGTCATGTCTGGCAACGTTGATCTCCCCTGCACGTACTAGTCATGTCTGGCAACGTAAATCTCCCCTGCACCCACTAGTCATGTCTGACAACGTAAATCTCCCCTGTACCCACTGGTCATGTCTGGCAACGTTGATCTTCCCTGCACCCACTGGTCATGTCTGACAACGTAAATCTCCCCTGCACCCACTAGTCATGTCTGACAACGTAAATCACCCCTGCACCCACTAGTCATGTCTGGCAACGTAAATCTCCCCTGCACCCACTGGTCATGTCTGGCAACGTTGATCTCCCCTGCACCCACTGGTCATGTCTGGCAACGTAAATCTCCCCTGCACCCAGTAGTCATGTCTGGCAATGTAAATTTCCCCTGCACCCACCGGTCATGTCTGGCAACGTAAATCTCCCCTGCACCCACTAGTCTTGTCTGGCAACTTGCACCCCCTAGTCAAGACTCATCTTTCCTTGTAAGTAATGTTAACTGGGTGAACTGAGTTACCCACCGATTTACTGTTCATGTTGTCTCCTGTCTTTTATAATTTACTAGCTGACCCGGCCCGGCTTCGCCCAGTCCCTGGTGGGGAGCATCTCATTTAATTCATATAAGTAGTCATATAAGTTCTCGTTCCCGTTCCCGACTATCTATCTGTCTGTCTATCTGTCTGTCTGTCTGACCCGGTCCGGCTTCCCCCAGCCCCTGATGGGGAGCATCTCATTTAATTCATATAAGTAGTCATATAAGTTCCCGTTCCCGACTATCTGTCTGTCTGTCCCCCACTCCCTCTCTGTCTGTCTATCTGTCTACCAACATACAAAAAGCATTAGAATGAGCACTTGAAAGATCTTTACATCTTCCCCCAACAATTAACTTGGGTAAATAAAGCGGCGGCAGCAGCAGCTGCAGAAGAAGAAAAAGAAGGAGTAGGAGGAGGGAGGAGGAAGCGGGAGGAGGAAGAGGGAGATGGAGGAGGGAGGAGGAGGGAGGGAGGAAGAGATAGGTGGAGAGAGAGGAAGGAGGGAAGAGGAGGGAGGAGGAGGAGTAGGGAGGAATAGGAAGGAGGGTGAGGGATTAGAAGGAGGAGGGAGGAGTAGGAGGGAGGAGGAAGAGGGGGGAGGAGGGAGGAGGATGAGAGAGGAGGAGGGAGGAGGAAGGAGGATGAGGGAGGAGGAGGAGAGAGGAGGAGGGAGGAGGAGGGAGGAGGAGGAAGAGGGAGGATGAGGAGGGAGGAGGAGGAAGAGGGAGGAGGAGGAAGAGGGAGGAGGAGGAGGGATGTGGAGGGAGGAGGAGGAGGGAGGAGGAGGGAGGAGGTAGAGGGAGGAGGGAGGAGGGAAGAGGAGAGAGGAGGAGGATGAGAAGGGAGGAGGAGGGATTATGAGAAGGGAGGAGGAGAGGGAGGAGGAGGAAGGAGGAGGGGGAGGAGGAGGGAGGAGGGGGAGGATGGAGGAGGAGGGAAGAGGAGGAGGAGAGAGGAGGAGAAGGGAAGAGGAAGGAAGAGGAGTGATTAGGAGGGAGGAGGAAGAGGAGGTAGGAGGAGGAGGAAGAGGGAGGAGGAGGGAGGAGGAGGAGGGAGGAGGAGGAGGAAGGAGGAGGAAGGTGGAGGAAGAGGGAGGAGGAGGGAGGAGGAGGAGGATGGAGGAGGGAGAGGGAGGGGGGGGAGGGGAAGAGGAAGAGGGTAGAAGTAGGAGGAGGGGAGAGGAGGAGGAGGAGTGGATTATAACGCACATGCCTGTAGATAACTGCTGCGAAAAGGTGGGTCTGTCTATCTATCCGACCCGGCGTGGCTTCGCCCAGCTCCTGGCGAGAGCGTCTAATTAAATTCATACAACAAATAAAAAAAAGTTACTTAAAAGAATGTCCTTCTACACACCATCCATTATTTTTAATGAAAACTGTTTTTAATCACCTACATGACTGTAGATAACTTCTTTAAGCATAAAAAGATGAGTTACAATGTTATGCATTATGCATTATTTTTTTAAGCATAAAAAGATGAGTTACAATGTTATGCATTATGCATTATTGTTATGAAAACTTTGAAAATGCCTTAAAGATTATATCATTATTTATAATAACTCATATGCCTGTATATAACTATAGACAAAGAGTTTATAAATCTTTGAAAACGATGCAACAATATGACTATAAGGTATACAGAAAAGTTGTTAAAAGTTATGCCCCTTGAAATAACTTTTCTAGAGTTAAGTCCCCTTGCTATATAGAAATTATAATTAAAAATGATATACAAAATAATATTAAGTAAGTAGCCGATTTTACACTAAAAAAATATGACAGTTGGCAGCGCGGAAATGAGAGGAAGACGTGTAGAAAATGTCATCTCAATCGGATGGACCGTTCGCGAACGCATAAAGGACATACACGCACACATACATACATCCTTTTTTATATATAAGATACTCATTTCTTATCAAACGAATGAATTAAATCATTTTTATGTGGCATTTTACTTGTTTATGTGCAGAATTAACAACTACTCAAAGAAAACATGCAACGACATGCAGTCCCTGACAGACGACAGAACAACAGAACAGAAGGAGTCGTCTTCAACATAAATGTGCGTTCTTTCAGAAGATTACAGCACCAACATGCACACAATACTAATGTGCATTCCTCTAGGCAAATAAAACAACAGTGCACACACAACATCCCTCAACACAAATGTGCATTCTTCCAGAAGGAATAAAATAGTGCACGCACACAGGGTAGGAGTGAGCTCTACAACTAGGCGCGTCCACCGAATTCCGGATTGTAAAGTTGCATCTAGATTTAGAGGCTAACGCGAAATGCTGAATAATAGCTGACTGACCAACAGATGTGGTGGTCATTGAAAAGGGGAGAGTTCGTTTGTGGGGCAGCTAACTTTAAAAAAATATTTCTAAACTGTGTGATAATGCCATCAGCGGGTAACCACTCTTTTAATCGGCATTTAACCACTCGGTTAATTGGCAGGTAACCACTGCTATATGTAACTTATCTCTCCTGCTGCCTTGGAAGATTCCTGCCTTTAGACAAGAAATATAGGGCACAGCCTGGACAAGAACACAGACCTGATCCGAGTATGGTGATAGTGTGAGATGGCGAACCCTGACTCCTTATGTTATCGGCCGATGCATGATGATGAGTTAACATGTGACACGTCCTTCGACACAAATATGCGTTCTTACCGTATACATATGACAGCAGTGCACATACAGCAATATATTGTTCAACACAAATATACGTTCTTCCAGAAAAATACAACACAAGTGCACACACAACAACGCATCTTTCAATGCAAATGTGCGTTCTTACAGAAAACATACAATACAAGTGCCCAAACAACTACACATATTTCAAAGGAAATGTGAATTCTTTCATTAAAAAAAAAAATACAACACGAGTGCGCACGCATTCACACATTCTTGCCAGCTGCCTGCAACTATAAATCATAAGTGTGTTGGTTTGCATGTAAATATGCCATAACAGTAGAGCTTCCTCTAATTTACACAATAAAGCATTGCTGTGTGTCGTTTTCTATTGTATGAGTTAAATACATGGTCTATTTCCTTAGGGCACAAAAAACCAGTCTTATAGCACGCATGCGTTTTTTGTTTATTAAAATGTTAAATGTCTAAGAATGCATATTAAACCGGATTCAAGCTGTGAAACTTGCATCATAATAATCTGCATTTTGATTCAATGTTTTCCCGTAGAAAGGAAATTATCAAGAATGTTTTCGTTTAATTTTGTTGATGTTGTCCATGTTTTATACCAACATATACTCCCCCGATGTGTCTCCACCTTGCCGTGGTGGGGGTGCTTGCGTGTCCCATCGATCCCATGTGCTTGCCGATGGATGAAAACTATATATCGGACAGCTCTTGGGATAGGGACCAGACTAAGAGAGACACAACCTGCTGCTCTGCAGGTAGACTGAGGATAACAGTCAAAAGATTAAATCAGGTACACGAAGGCAGAAGACCTTGGTCCGGACAAAACTATAAGGCTCTCTGTCAAGGGCTGTGACTGAAGCCACAAACCCGCGGATCTGAGAGCCGGGCCGATACACACCTACCGATAAATAGAGGTACTGAGCACGCTACATGCCCAGTTCTGATACTTGTTTGAAGGCTCTCAGCTGGGGGATATGACGGATTCCCGGATGAGAGGGCCTGGTCGTTTCTCGCTCACTGCTGCACGGAGGTAAGGTGCTGAGCCGGCAGCACATGTAGCCTACCTCGTGAGCGAGAATAAAAATGCAGAAAGTGTCCCAGTCGAATGAAATGGCTACGAAAACTGTCTGTATCTAACACACAGAGTGTAGACAAAAGTGAAAAAACGTCCCAATAACACAAAATGGAACGCACGGCTAGCGAATCCATTGCGTGGTCCGAAGTCAAAAGCAAAAGCTTACTGAGCGGATGTCGCTCGCAGTCTGACCGTTCCTGGTGTGTGCTTGAGCGACCAGTAAGTAACAAGCGAGATGCCCAACACACGGAAGTGAGGAACTAAAGCAGCCATGAGCAGGACGTCGCAACTCCTTGGGTGAGCCCAGTCTCAGAGCAATATGTGCCGGCTCTGCAATTATGGAAGCCTCCTTGGATAGGCCCATGGTCTGCCCCTGCCTTCCCTTGAGGGTTAACCGTGATGTCGATGATCGTTCTATCTTGACCAGCTGAGATGTGGGCGACATCACAACAAAAAGTCTAAAGTGCCTCGAAACCCGAGGAAGCTAACCTCATTAAAAACTGCCTGCTGAAGACGGAAGTGCCGTCCTACGGGTGGCAAACTAAAAATTGGCACTACGCATTTACGTCCGAGTGAAATGTCTCGTCCGAGTGTCTCTCGTGCTAGGAACAGCTCTGACTACCTAGTTTCCGAATGCCGCTCTTGTTCGGAACAGCTCTGACTAGGTAGTTTTCCGAATGTCTGTCGTGCCTGGAACAGCTCTGACGGGCGCAACGACAAGCACATGTCCGAAAACTCGCTGAGTGGATACCATTTGCAGACCTGTCTGGTTTTGTACGGGAACGGCCCGGGGCGAACGAAATGCCCAATATATTGAAGTGAGGAATTAAAGCAGCCATGAGCAGGACGTGACGAATACCTTGGTGAGCCCAGTACCAGGGCGCTATGTGTCGGCCCTGCAACTATGGAAGCAACCTTGGATGGCGGAAAATGCTATGGACTGTCCCTTCTTTCTCTTGAGGGATGACCGAAGTCCTCGACTGTACCAACTTGACCAGCTGAGATGTGGACGGTACCACAAAAGTGAGAGTCTCCCAGGAATGCTAACCTGGTCAAAAATGCACGCATAAGCCGGATGTGTTGACCTAAGGGTTTTCAACCCAAGGGTGCCTAACGCACACCGCAATGACATCTGAAAAAACAATCCGGATGAACGAAAAAAAAGAAGATACCAACATACAAACAACCCCAGATGTAATACAGTTATACCAACATACAAACCAGCCATATAATAATCATACCAACATACCCACTCTGCCGTGTGTCCACAGTGACGAGGTAGAGTGGCTGGTGTGTTCCAATGACCCCAAGAGCTATGCCGACGGTAGAATAGCTACTAGTAGGGTCACCCATGTCAGAAAGGCAAGGGAGAGGAACTAAACGAAGAGACGCACAAACCTGCTGCCTTGTAGGTAGACTGGGGACAGTCAAAGGCTAGGGAAAGCACGCCAGAAAAATGCTTGTCGAAATCGGATGTACTGAGCCACAGGCTTGACAAAGCAGTGCAACGTAACTTAATCAATTCATGATGCCACATATTAAAATTAATCAGTATAATGCTAATCCCGTGAGGTCTCATCAGGCGGTGATAGTGCCAGACCCCGTGCCTCGAGGGGGTCCACCCATGACTACTGGTGGTCACCTTCCTCTGTGCTGTGGAGTCAAGGCACAGAGAAGTAGGTTGACCAAACACCCCGGACACTCAACGTACTACAGTGGAATGCCGAAGGAGTTTCTAACAAGAAAGTCCCCTTAACACATCGTCTTTATAAAGATATAATAGATTCCGCATGCACACAAGAGACACACCTCAACGCCAATCGCAGATTCTCAGTCAGAGGATATCAGGCCACACGTTTCGACCGCGAAGGATACAAAGGAGGAGGTCTAGTACTTACGCAAAACACAACCTTACAGTGAAGTATCTGTGACTTCTGACAACCAAACGGAAATTATAGGTGTTGATATAATGATAAAGGACGTGAAAATAAGAATTTACAATCTGTATATTCCAGCAGATAAAGACCTTACACTTTGAAACATGAAAATAACTGACACAAACTGCATTATTGTCGGAGACTTTAACAGCCGTTCAGAAAGATGGGGATACCCAGATACTGACAACAGAGGAGATGAAGTGGAGGACTGGGAAACTCAAATCTCCATCTCCCCACTGCTGTGTGTCCACCGTGACGAGGTAGAGGGGCTTGCGCGTTCCAATGACCCCAAGAGCTATGCCGACGATAGTACAGCTACTGGATGGTCACCCATGTCGGACAGGTCAAGGGAGAGGGACCAGACAAGCGACACACAAACCTTCTGCCTTGTAGGTAGACTGGGGACAGTCAACGGCTAGGGAAAGCACCCCTAAAAATGCTTGTCGAAATCGGATGTACTGAGCCACAGGCTTGACAAAGCAGTGCAACGTAACTTGATTCATGATGTCACAATTTAAAATTAATCGTTATGGTGCTAATCTCGCGAAGTCCCATCAGGCGGTGATAGTGCCGGGACCCCTGCTTCGAGGGGGTCCACCCATGACTACTGGTGGTCACCTTCCCCTGTGCTGTGGAGTCAAGGCACAGAGGAGTAAGTTAAGAGCTTTTGACCAAACACCCCGGACACTAAACATACTACAGTGGAATGCCGAAGGAGTTTATAACAAGAAAGCCTCCCTAACACAGCGTCTTCATAAGATAGAATAGATGTGGCATGTATTCAATCGCAAATTCTCAGTCAGAGGATACCAGGCTACACGTTTTGACCGCGAAGGACACAAAGGAGGAGTTCTAATACTTACACGAAATACAATACCTTGCAGCGAAGTATCTGTGATCTCTGACAACCAAACGGAAATTATAGGTGTTGATATAATGATAAAGGATGTGAAAATAAGAATTTACAATCTGTATAGCCCAGCAGATAAGGACCTTACACTCTCAAACATGAAAATAACTGACACAAACTGCATTATTGTAGGAGACTTTAATAGCCGTTCAGAAAGATGGGGATACCCAGATACTGACAAAAGAGATGAAGTGGAGGACTGGGAAATAGACTCAAATCTCCATCTACTCAACAAAGCGGATGACACACCGAGCTTCTACTCCAGAAGATGGCTTACCACTTCTACTCCAGACTTAGCTTTCTGCACAGGAGACATCCTCCACAAAATCGATCGCCATGTGCTTGACCAATTAGCAGGTAGTGACCACAGACCAATCAAGCTTGTAATGAATATGGAGTATGTTCCACAGGAGCAAAAGCCTTTGCCCCGCTGGAATTACAAACGAGCAGATTGGGACATATTTGCTATACTAACAGACAAATATTGTGAAAACATAAATACACGATATGGCAAGATGAAGCAAATGGTAGAAAGTCTAAACAGAGCAATAATACAGGCGGCCACTGAGTCTATTCCTAGAGGAGCGAGGAAAAATTACAAACCATACTGGACTGAAGAACAACAAATCTTGGAGGACAAAGTTAAAGATGCCAGGAAGACAGCAGAGAGAGAACAAACAACTGAAGCGAACATTTCTCTCGAAGCCATCTCAGCAAAATATAAAAGAACAGTAAACCAAACCACCGTGACGAGGTAGAGGGGCTTGCGCGTTCCAATGACCCCAAGAGCTATGCCGACGATAGTACAGCTACTGGATGGTCACCCATGTCGGACAGGTCAAGGGAGAGGGACCAGACAAGCGACACACAAACCTTCTGCCTTGTAGGTAGACTGGGGACAGTCAACGGCTAGGGAAAGCACCCCTAAAAATGCTTGTCGAAATCGGATGTACTGAGCCACAGGCTTGACAAAGCAGTGCAACGTAACTTGATTCATGATGTCACAATTTAAAATTAATCGTTATGGTGCTAATCTCGCGAAGTCCCATCAGGCGGTGATAGTGCCGGGACCCCTGCTTCGAGGGGGTCCACCCATGACTACTGGTGGTCACCTTCCCCTGTGCTGTGGAGTCAAGGCACAGAGGAGTAAGTTAAGAGCTTTTGACCAAACACCCCGGACACTAAACATACTACAGTGGAATGCCGAAGGAGTTTATAACAAGAAAGCCTCCCTAACACAGCGTCTTCATAAGATAGAATAGATGTGGCATGTATTCAATCGCAAATTCTCAGTCAGAGGATACCAGGCTATACGTTTTGACCGCGAAGGACACAAAGGAGGAGTTCTAATACTTACACGAAATACAATACCTTGCAGCGAAGTATCTGTGATCTCTGACAACCAAACGGAAATTATAGGTGTTGATATAATGATAAAGGATGTGAAAATAAGAATTTACAATCTGTATAGCCCAGCAGATAAGGACCTTACACTCTCAAACATGAAAATAACTGACACAAACTGCATTATTGTAGGAGACTTTAATAGCCGTTCAGAAAGATGGGGATACCCAGATACTGACAAAAGAGATGAAGTGGAGGACTGGGAAATAGACTCAAATCTCCATCTACTCAACAAAGCGGATGACACACCGAGCTTCTACTCCAGAAGATGGCTTACCACTTCTACTCCAGACTTAGCTTTCTGCACAGGAGACATCCTCCACAAAATCGATCGCCATGTGCTTGACCAATTAGCAGGTAGTGACCACAGACCAATCAAGCTTGTAATGAATATGGAGTATGTTCCACAGGAGCAAAAGCCTTTGCCCCGCTGGAATTACAAACGAGCAGATTGGGACATATTTGCTATACTAACAGACAAATATTGTGAAAACATAAATACACGATATGGCAAGATGAAGCAAATGGTAGAAAGTCTAAACAGAGCAATAATACAGGCGGCCACTGAGTCTATTCCTAGAGGAGCGAGGAAAAATTACAAACCATACTGGACTGAAGAACAACAAATCTTGGAGGACAAAGTTAAAGATGCCAGGAAGACAGCAGAGAGAGAACAAACAACTGAAGCGAACATTTCTCTCGAAGCCATCTCAGCAAAATATAAAAGAACAGTAAACCAAACAACAAGAGATTGCTGGAGGGAAAAAACAGAAAACCTGAACTTTGACAGGGATGGAAACAAACTATGGAAACTAGTGTTCATGGAAAGTGTGTGACATTTTCAATTTGTTCATCGTTAACTGTAATTTTTGGTTGACACGTGGTTTTGTCTGCGGATATTGTTTCTGTCGTTGTAGTTATTTTCAGAAAAAGATTGTGATCTCCGCCGTGTCTATTGACCCGACACAATAGCATAAAATGCAACAAGCAAGGTAACACGTTCATAACAAACAAAATTGCAATGGCAGGAACGTAATCGCAACCACACACAGTGCAGACATCAATACAACAGAGACAAAACAGCATACAACCCCTCATTCAACACACAATCATAACAGCTCCAGGAAACAACAAAGCAGTCGTGACGACATATAAACCAAGAAACAACAAAGCCATCAGTATAGAAGCTTTGTCAGACACAGATCCTACTGTACTAGCTTTATCTATATACGTTATACAATCGTTTACAGTTTCCATACTTTTGTATTGTTTAATGTATTGCTTTGTTTCCTAGCTTTTACTTTCTGAGGCACACAAACACCCCTATTTCTCTAATCTTCTGAAGCTTCCTGTTCTCTTGCAAAGGGAGTGTGTCACACTTAGTTACGGACTTGCCTAGCACAGAAGTCAGCGTGTCCGTCGTTGACATACACTTGTGCACAAGTTGACTTCCTCTATTCAGACTCCACAAAAAGCCAAAGAACAATCTACCCGTGGGTTGGTTATATCACCTAACACGTTAGTCGGGGCCACGGCCTTGTCGCTCACTCTGTATAATTTTAAAACGCCATTGCGTTTTCATCCTGCGCAACGTGCAACGGGGGCCTGCTATTTCTGGCTGTATCCGAGAAGGTTAGGGATCCAATCTCAATACCCTAGACATCAAGAAAACGTATGCTATTGGAAATCACCAGTTCATTACACAAAATTCTGAGACCTGTGTTGAGATTCTAACCTTAGTTTTATAGCTTCGGCAAGACGTCTCAACCATATTGACCCTCATCTGGGACCGATTGCTATCTATTCATACATATTTATAATTTATTTTTCTTCGTCGCTTTTTCCGTAACAGCAATAATAAACAACGACAAAGTAAATTGTTAACAAACAAGACTGCGAACAGAAAGAACCAAAACATTTATTATAGGAAGTACTATCTCGTTCAACCACCGACACCATGGCCAAGATGTTACGGACGCGGTTCGTAATACAGCATACACAGCGAAACACAGCTACGGGCGATTTGGCAGCAGACCGCCTTGCGTTGGGTTTATTTTATACAATGGTATAGGTGCCTGTCGTTCAGAATGTAATGGCAAACTACCGAACGTAAACTTGCCAAGAGATCATAAAACATCAAAAACTGCTGGAGTTGACTGCGATGTCCTGTACAGGATATGCAACTAACATTGTCAACCAACTGTCTCGTCTACCTGAAAAGCAGCAGGTTTCTTGTGTGCCTCACTTCATTTGATCACTTTGCCCGACCTGGGAGACTGACAGTGGCTAGGCTAACGAGGCATAGCTCTGGGGGGTCATGTGGACATGCCATCCCTTCTAATCTGGCACCGGAAGATGGAGACACAAACACGGGTTTATGTGAAAGTAGGTGCACATCATCTCATTTAGTTGGCAAGAATTATTTTATGGACAGTCACAAGACTAGAATTACGCAACTAAAAAGAAAAAGCAACAACGATTCACCTAAACGAACATCCATTGAAACAAGTAAAGAGTTTCAAGTACGTAGGAAGTATAATATCATCAAATGGCAAATCAGAAGATGAGGTCGAAGATTGATGCAATAAAGCAAACCAACTCATTGGACAAATGGCACCAATACTAAAGAACAAACATGTATCAATAAATACTAAGAAATCACTTTACAACACAATCTTCCTACCAACTCTATTTTACCAATGCCAAACCTGGACAATAACAGAAAAAGAGAAAAGAAAAATCACAACAGAAATGAGATTCCTGAGAAGAATACTCAGTGTATCAAGAAGAGATAAGATCAGAGATGAAGAAATCAGGACTAAAGTGGGGGGTTGTAGCTGCACTAGATTTATTAGAAGGCAGCAAGTCAAATGGTTTGGCCATGCAAGTAGGTTACCAACTAACAGTACACCACAACAAGCAATGATGTACAGACCAGAGGGAAGCAGCGGAAGAGGCCGACCACGTAAACGATGGACGCAGGGAATAACAGAGTCCATGGGAATATCGGTACATGAAGCCCATAAGCGGGCACTCTCCCGCTGTTTATACTTCACCTCGACACCGCAAGGTACAAGAGGTACATGATGAGATTAGATGGACGCTCTGCAACATCATAACAGCCTTCGGACTAAAATAATCTATAGACATATGTGACGAAACGGATAAATATCGTAAGATCTCTGCATAATAGCCCTTTGAAGGGAGTGCCATGCGTTGGTCTCCCTTTAATTTAATGTCAATTAATAGGGGAGTTCCCTAGAAAAGTAGTGCGGGGGCGGAGCTATTCTAGTTATTTATAGAAGAATCTAGAATGTTCCCCCAAGTGCGTACGTGGTTTTGATCTCTAAGTTCACGAGTGCGTTGTGCAGCACGGGGTTGGTGGAACTTATCGTGACTCTGGTTTTCTTCATGAATCATGAAAGTCACGCGGCCCGTGTAGGCGAGGGGAAGGCGCACTGACTTTGTCGTGAGCAGTCGCCCACCAAACCTCAGCGTAGACAGATCGCAGCCAAGAGGCTGTTATAATTGTGATGTCAATATTCGCGGCCAGTGCGGACATCTACAGTCAAGGTTGTGATTCTTCAATCACAGGTTAGTTGAGTACTTATTCTATTATTTAATTGTTGTCGTGATGCCGTGCTGATTCCGGAATGAATTAATTGCCGTCGTAAAATTGAGTTGTCGCGTAGCGTTATCCGTTACAGTTGGCGGTTTGCATTTTTAAGTAGGCTTTATCGATCAGCAATGTAATGTGTTACCTGACGGAACAAGCCGTATTCCACAGCGAGTGGTGTGTAAATAAAATAGGCCGAACGATGTGCGTTACAGTGTGTAGCAGTTACGGGTTTGGTTTATTCATTACGCAGGCAAGGCGACAGTTTGTCCGTCATGACATCAACATGCTAGACGCTGTAAATGATAAGGTATAGCTTATTATTAGAAATGTGTAATGTGCTTCGTGACATTAGAATGGTAACGTACTTGTTCTATCAGTGATGGTGATGTTTCGAGGAATCAAGGTGAAATCAGCAGTGGTGTATTTGCTGTATGCAGATAGCAGTGTTATTCCGCGTAAGCCGAATGGCGTTGCATCGGTAGGATACCAATTGATAAGAAGTACTCATGATACTATTGTGACTGCTTGTTGTCCTGTCCGTCCGCCAGGATGACCGTGCGTGTTCCATCTTACGTTTGTCTAGGCAGCGGGAGGTAGGCCGGTACCCCAATCCGATCGGTACTAGGTCCGACCCAATGCAATCGTGCATATCCGATGAGTGAACATACCCGATCGAGGGTGATGCGGCACTCCGTAATTCGAGGCCGAGGTGTCTAGATAGATCGAGGTTTGAACCTAACCGTTTCTGTCTCTAATATTCTACTCTTCTGGAACCCTGACTCGGTTCATGGAGTACTTGGAGTACTGCCGTGAAGTAGGAGTATATGAGAGGAATAATCCCCCCCCCACTAAAAAAGGCGGAGTCAGAGTTTGGTAGTGGAGTCTAGAGGTTTGCTACATTGGATGACGTGACTTAAGTAGTCACGGGACAAGGTACACGAGACCCACAGTAGCTGTGGGAAAGTGTAGTGGTGGATGGCCACCACAGCTGTGCTCGACCGGCACAGGGATGACTGACCTGAAAGATAGTCAGTGAATAAGAGGGCAACTCAGGATCTGGGGCAGGGATCCCAGACCTGACACTATGGCTGTGATATGATTTTGCTATTTAAGTGTAACAAGTCATGAGTTCTCCTTAGTTAATGCTATAGTAATGAATTATCAGGAGTATAATTCATTATGGACATATAGTTATTAATGTGTGTAATTCATCAGTCCATGGGTGAAGGGATTGATGAATTGATGAGTCTGTCAGGAAGGAGATGTCCGGCTGGACACCTTCTCGATACAGTAATCCCTACACTGAAAGGAAAGTAAGTGTATATGTTGATTGAGGATGGGAGATGAAACCGGATTGGACTGGCACCAGGCGAAGGATGCTTGACAGAGTCATACAGTCGACTCTGGTGCTAGGGGTTATATGTAGCCCAGAAGTGTTACTTGACTGAACAGGTGGGCTATTGCTTTTCCTACCATCATTATGCCTATATATTATAGTGACTAGGTAGATCTATGATGTGATGATTTCATACTCATGTTGGTAGACATGAGGAATGTCTGAGAGGCAGGTGACAGGGTGGAGATGCTGGTAGTCTTTGTTGTAGTTGAGTACTCACACCAACCTCTCCGTGTTTCAGGATCTGTTATTACTATACAGAAGAAGATTCAAGAGCTGCACCATGAGCTCTATGGGCCCACTCATTCCAGTGCCTATCCAGAAGTTGATTGAGGCTATACTGGGAGTGGTTGTCTGAGTCTGCGAGATCAATGTTGGAAGGAGCTGAGTGCTGAATAAGTCGGTAGGTCTAGGGTAGGACCTCCGTCAAGAGTCCGACGAGTGTCATCCGATCCTGAGAGGATCCAACACTGAAACGTCTGGTGATTCAAGCCAGTGAAGCACTGGTGACATTCAGTCTCTGTGTAAACCTTGGTAATTGCAAGGGAGTGACCTTTCAAGTTGTGCAGAGTGATCATTGTTACCGGTCGCCATGACCTGTGTTATATGCTTCTGGCCCGGCTGGGTTATGGGACACCATGTATCAGTTGATGCTTACATAGTGGTTTTACATTGGTTACCTTTATGAAGCCAACATGTGGTCTAGTGAACTAGGACATTGATTACAACATTGGTGGAAACACCAGAGTGACAGGTTTGTTAAGGTAGGGAGCTACCTCATGCCAACGTTATGAACTGTTGACAATGTTTGTGAAGGTAGGGAGCTACCTCATGCCAACGTGATGAACTGTTGACAGTGTATGCTAGGTTGTGATTACTACCCATGGATCAGGGTAGGTACATAATACTGTGTGAAGATCTATTGTCCAAGGACATGGAACTAAGGTGAAGTGTTTAGTCACCTGATAGACTTTCCCAGTGACATTGTGTGATTGTGGGGAGCAACCGCTTATTATGTAAGTGACATATCAGTGTGTGGGTCACTGTTGAGATAGAAGAGTGACCTGGCTCTTGTGTATTTTAAGACGGTGCTACATGTATTTTTTCTGCAAGTGGGAGACCGCTAATGTTCTAGGGTCGGCCCAGACTTCATCAGGAGTGTGACGAGGGAAATAGTACGACAGCAAGGAAGGATCCTTGTTCATCAGTGCAGTGTCAGTCAGGCAGTGGTACGGCGCTTGATCAGCCCTTGCTTGGTTCTCTGGGTGAAGAGGGAACTTTGGAGAGGCAGCAGACCTTGGAGTTCCAGTCCACTGGAGGAGCCTGGGTGAGTCGCTACCACGACTGGACAACCGCACGAGCTATCGTCCGCCTCCATGATGAATACTCATCTGCGTCTTTGATCTTGTACATAGTTCTTCTAGTCTGGCTTCCAGCCATCCTTCTCTGTGTTGTGGTTGACGTAGTTCAGAATTAAATTTTTGTTCTCTTAGCTATGACTTTGTGCAGTGATATGACTGGTGTCTGGTCCGAGCCCCCTTGGGGTTTGGAACCCTAGGGGAGGGAGGGAAGGTTAAGCTGTCCCGGCTTGTGTGGGGCCTGGTAGATGTAGAGTGCTATTGAGGTGGTTGGAGCAAAGGCAGGGGATAGTATCTATCGTGGCAAACCAGTCCAAGCCCCGGCGGTCTTGTCACAAGATAGAGTGGGGGCCCGTCCGGGATCTTCTCTTTGTTCTGACATCTCGTAGGAATAGGTTATAGTGTCATCTGTCCTATACCTATTATCTACTTGACGAGTAGGGCTACTGAAACCTTTCTCTTCGACGTGGACAGACATTTAGTTAAGTTAGTATAGATACATAGTTACAGTGTTGGTTGGAGTACAGTTAGCATTGTGATTGGGTATTGCATATCTATACTGATACTAAGTTACCCTAAGCATGGCTACTCGTACTTTAGATTTAGCTAAGGTGCGGGCATCTGCAACTGAGATGGGATTGGAAGGTGAGGAGTTCAAAGCCTACGTACTGGAAGTAGAGAGAAACTTCAGAGCAGAAGAGAGTGAGCGAAGAAAGTCAGAAATTGCGCTTGAAGCTCGAAAGGTAGCACTTGAAGAGCAAAAGTTGGTGGCCGACCAACAGGCACAAAAACTGGCAGCTGACATAGAGTCTAAGAAATTAGATGCTAGGAAGTTGGAAATGGAACATGAGTTCCGTATGAAGCAACTTGAGGTAGAGGCTAAATCGGTTGGTGAGTCTGAGGGAGCAGTAGGTGGAGTAGCTTTACCTAGCTCATCAGTAGCCAGCAGACCAGCTTACCATGCTATGAAATGGCCGTTTCCACCATTTGAACCGGACCAAGAGAAGATAGATCAATTCTTAGAGAAGTTCGAGGCAATGTGTAAAGCTATGGGTTTAGAGCCTGAGCGTTGGAATCTTAAGCTTTCACAAGGACTCCGTGGCACCGCGTACGAAGTGTATGCGCGTCTTCCCCCAGGGATGGAAAATGATTATCCAACCCTGAAATCGGCTCTTTTGAAAAGATTCGAAATGACAGCCCATGCTTACAGGCGGAGGTTCAGAACTTCCAAGAGAGAACCAGGTGAGATGTTCTCGGCCTATAGTGTGAGGTTGAACTCATACCTGTTGAAGTGGATGGCATTGGCCAATTTCAAAGAGGATTATGAGAGTCTGAGAGAGTTGATGGTGGTGGATCAAATGAAAATGCAGATGTCCAAGCCTTTAAGGAATTTCTTAGGGGAAAATGGGGCGGAAAGGCTAGACATAGTAAATAAGTTAGCTGAAAGGTATGTGGAAGTCTATGGTGAGACTGGGGATTCCAGTCAGACTGATTCACAGAAAAGGCAAAAGGGGCTTGATCAGAAGCCCAAGACCAAAGGTCCCAAAGAATCATCCAATGTAGCAGATCCTGTGGTAAAAGACTCTGGTAAGAAACCCGATAAGCAAAGCCCTCCCGCCTCCCCAAAACGGAAGTGGAGTAAGAGGTGGTGTAAGCACTGTAAGTCTCCTTCCCATAATACTGTAGATTGTCTGAGGAAGCCAAAGGACTTGCACTTTGCGTGTCTCGCCTCTACTAGAGGTAGACCTAGTGAGACCACACCTAAGGGTCGGGAGAAACCAAAGTCTGAGAAATCACCTGTGATCGAAACGATAGAGGTGAATGGGAAGCAGGTGGAATGTCTATACGATACAGGATTGCAGTTTGAAGCTGTAATCTCATCCCACCTTGTGAGCCCAGGGCAGCTCACCGGCGAGACAAGAGAATTTCAGCTGGCCATGAGGAGCTCCGTAGCTATGGACTTGCCGATTGCTCGGATTGACATTCGGTGCAGGTACGTTACGGGTAGCATCCAGGCGGCTGTGCTGCCTGATCCTATTTACCCTTTGATCCTCGGTCGTCCGCATGTATTCCTGGGGGACCCCAGGGAACATTGTCTAGTGAGCGCTAGGCAGGCCAGGGCTAAGGATGGAAAAAGGCAGTGTGGTAAGGAAATAGACCATTCTCTTGCGAGGTTAGTGAGCAGTGCTCAAAGTAGGGACCAGACTTTGCGTCCTTACTTACTGGAGGTGTCCCAAAGTTCTGTCCCGCCAACTCCGGGTCAGTTCTATGTAGAAAACCGGTTGCTTTATCGTAGAGCCGGGCAAGGGGATAGCCAGTACGGTCAGATGGTAGTCCCTACTGACTACAGATCCCGCTTGATACATAGAGTGCATACCTTATCCTTAACCGGACATAAGGATGTGGGGACAACAGTCCAGTGTCTTTCCAGCCACTACCACTGGCCTGGAATGACAGGCGACGTGCGGAGATATATCCGGTCGTGCCCAACGTGTTGTCTGGCAGCACCAAAGCACAAGACCAGAAACGGTTTATCTCTGCAGATTGGAGATAGGGTTCTCGCGCTTCTCCCAATCGAGGGGGCGGAATTCGAACTCGGATGGCAGGGCCCTTTTCCTGTGGAGCGGATAATGTCCCGATCCACGTATGAGGTGAAGGTCCGCGGGGAATTGCGAAAGTTCCATTGTACTCTCCTTCAGAATTTGGAGAGGTCCGAGGTAGTTTCTCCACCAGATAGTGCGACTACCATCGCGCTAGAGTCGGTTCTGGGTCCAGACGAGGGCGAGGAAGACTCAGTCCTACGCAGTACATCCTGTGGGGAGGGTCTGCGGTCTCCTGAGCGTTCAACCGTAGATAGGGCGAACGGGCTCCGTCGGGAAGAGGCCCATGGTGTTAAGCACACTGGGAATCGAGGTCGGACAGGCGAAGTCACATCTGGCACGACGGGATCGTCGGGTGACTCGATACTCCGACAGGCTCACTGTCCTTACTCGCGGGAGAGAAGGCAGGAGCAAGGGTACTCCAGACGAACCTGGAGTAAGCGACCATTCATTTCGGTCGACATCCGCGAACAGTCCACGAAGGTGATGCCTAGTCGGGATAGGAAATATCCTATTGTCGGAAGGGACGAACGAACCTTCAGTAAAGTAACCGATGGCCTGCAACAGGTGGATGCGGAACAGTCCAGTGTAGACCGATCCTGTAAGCCAATCACCAGGCCGTTACGTTTCGGGCCTAATCGCTGGAGATAACGTATGTTTGAGGCGGTGGTTGGTGACTCAGCATCCATACCATTCTGGTGGATCTCCGCAGGGAAAGTGAATGTTATGGAACGTCTTTTCCTGGGAATCCAATCTTGATAGAGTAGAGGTTCAGAGCTCAGACCGATCTTTGTCTAGTGAGTTCGACCGGGTCGACCATCTTAAGTGGGGGCCTATGTGACGAAACGGATAAATATCGTAAGATCTCTGCATAATAGCCCTTTGAAGGGAGTGCCATGCGTTGGTCTCCCTTTAATTTAATGTCAATTAATAGGGGAGTTCCCTAGAAAAGTAGTGCGGGGGCGGAGCTATTCTAGTTATTTATAGAAGAATCTAGAATGTTCCCCCAAGTGCGTACGTGGTTTTGATCTCTAAGTTCACGAGTGCGTTGTGCAGCACGGGGTTGGTGGAACTTATCGTGACTCTGGTTTTCTTCATGAATCATGAAAGTCACGCGGCCCGTGTAGGCGAGGGGAAGGCGCACTGACTTTGTCGTGAGCAGTCGCCCACCAAACCTCAGCGTAGACAGATCGCAGCCAAGAGGCTGTTATAATTGTGATGTCAATATTCGCGGCCAGTGCGGACATCTACAGTCAAGGTTGTGATTCTTCAATCACAGGTTAGTTGAGTACTTATTCTATTATTTAATTGTTGTCGTGATGCCGTGCTGATTCCGGAATGAATTAATTGCCGTCGTAAAATTGAGTTGTCGCGTAGCGTTATCCGTTACAGTTGGCGGTTTGCATTTTTAAGTAGGCTTTATCGATCAGCAATGTAATGTGTTACCTGACGGAACAAGCCGTATTCCACAGCGAGTGGTGTGTAAATAAAATAGGCCGAACGATGTGCGTTACAGTGTGTAGCAGTTACGGGTTTGGTTTATTCATTACGCAGGCAAGGCGACAGTTTGTCCGTCATGACATCAACATGCTAGACGCTGTAAATGATAAGGTATAGCTTATTATTAGAAATGTGTAATGTGCTTCGTGACATTAGAATGGTAACGTACTTGTTCTATCAGTGATGGTGATGTTTCGAGGAATCAAGGTGAAATCAGCAGTGGTGTATTTGCTGTATGCAGATAGCAGTGTTATTCCGCGTAAGCCGAATGGCGTTGCATCGGTAGGATACCAATTGATAAGAAGTACTCATGATACTATTGTGACTGCTTGTTGTCCTGTCCGTCCGCCAGGATGACCGTGCGTGTTCCATCTTACGTTTGTCTAGGCAGCGGGAGGTAGGCCGGTACCCCAATCCGATCGGTACTAGGTCCGACCCAATGCAATCGTGCATATCCGATGAGTGAACATACCCGATCGAGGGTGATGCGGCACTCCGTAATTCGAGGCCGAGGTGTCTAGATAGATCGAGGTTTGAACCTAACCGTTTCTGTCTCTAATATTCTACTCTTCTGGAACCCTGACTCGGTTCATGGAGTACTTGGAGTACTGCCGTGAAGTAGGAGTATATGAGAGGAATAATCCCCCCCCCCCCCCCTAAAAAAGGCGGAGTCAGAGTTTGGTAGTGGAGTCTAGAGGTTTGCTACATTGGATGACGTGACTTAAGTAGTCACGGGACAAGGTACACGAGACCCACAGTAGCTGTGGGAAAGTGTAGTGGTGGATGGCCACCACAGCTGTGCTCGACCGGCACAGGGATGACTGACCTGAAAGATAGTCAGTGAATAAGAGGGCAACTCAGGATCTGGGGCAGGGATCCCAGACCTGACACTATGGCTGTGATATGATTTTGCTATTTAAGTGTAACAAGTCATGAGTTCTCCTTAGTTAATGCTATAGTAATGAATTATCAGGAGTATAATTCATTATGGACATATAGTTATTAATGTGTGTAATTCATCAGTCCATGGGTGAAGGGATTGATGAATTGATGAGTCTGTCAGGAAGGAGATGTCCGGCTGGACACCTTCTCGATACAGTAATCCCTACACTGAAAGGAAAGTAAGTGTATATGTTGATTGAGGATGGGAGATGAAACCGGATTGGACTGGCACCAGGCGAAGGATGCTTGACAGAGTCATACAGTCGACTCTGGTGCTAGGGGTTATATGTAGCCCAGAAGTGTTACTTGACTGAACAGGTGGGCTATTGCTTTTCCTACCATCATTATGCCTATATATTATAGTGACTAGGTAGATCTATGATGTGATGATTTCATACTCATGTTGGTAGACATGAGGAATGTCTGAGAGGCAGGTGACAGGGTGGAGATGCTGGTAGTCTTTGTTGTAGTTGAGTACTCACACCAACCTCTCCGTGTTTCAGGATCTGTTATTACTATACAGAAGAAGATTCAAGAGCTGCACCATGAGCTCTATGGGCCCACTCATTCCAGTGCCTATCCAGAAGTTGATTGAGGCTATACTGGGAGTGGTTGTCTGAGTCTGCGAGATCAATGTTGGAAGGAGCTGAGTGCTGAATAAGTCGGTAGGTCTAGGGTAGGACCTCCGTCAAGAGTCCGACGAGTGTCATCCGATCCTGAGAGGATCCAACACTGAAACGTCTGGTGATTCAAGCCAGTGAAGCACTGGTGACATTCAGTCTCTGTGTAAACCTTGGTAATTGCAAGGGAGTGACCTTTCAAGTTGTGCAGAGTGATCATTGTTATCGGTCGCCATGACCTGTGTTATATGCTTCTGGCCCGGCTGGGTTATGGGACACCATGTATCAGTTGATGCTTACATAGTGGTTTTACATTGGTTACCTTTATGAAGCCAACATGTGGTCTAGTGAACTAGGACATTGATTACAACATTGGTGGAAACACCAGAGTGACAGGTTTGTTAAGGTAGGGAGCTACCTCATGCCAACGTTATGAACTGTTGACAATGTTTGTGAAGGTAGGGAGCTACCTCATGCCAACGTGATGAACTGTTGACAGTGTATGCTAGGTTGTGATTACTACCCATGGATCAGGGTAGGTACATAATACTGTGTGAAGATCTATTGTCCAAGGACATGGAACTAAGGTGAAGTGTTTAGTCACCTGATAGACTTTCCCAGTGACATTGTGTGATTGTGGGGAGCAACCGCTTATTATGTAAGTGACATATCAGTGTGTGGGTCACTGTTGAGATAGAAGAGTGACCTGGCTCTTGTGTATTTTAAGACGGTGCTACATGTATTTTTTCTGCAAGTGGGAGACCGCTAATGTTCTAGGGTCGGCCCAGACTTCATCAGGAGTGTGACGAGGGAAATAGTACGACAGCAAGGAAGGATCCTTGTTCATCAGTGCAGTGTCAGTCAGGCAGTGGTACGGCGCTTGATCAGCCCTTGCTTGGTTCTCTGGGTGAAGAGGGAACTTTGGAGAGGCAGCAGACCTTGGAGTTCCAGTCCACTGGAGGAGCCTGGGTGAGTCGCTACCACGACTGGACAACCGCACGAGCTATCGTCCGCCTCCATGATGAATACTCATCTGCGTCTTTGATCTTGTACATAGTTCTTCTAGTCTGGCTTCCAGCCATCCTTCTCTGTGTTGTGGTTGACGTAGTTCAGAATTAAATTTTTGTTCTCTTAGCTATGACTTTGTGCAGTGATATGACTGGTGTCTGGTCCGAGCCCCCTTGGGGTTTGGAACCCTAGGGGAGGGAGGGAAGGTTAAGCTGTCCCGGCTTGTGTGGGGCCTGGTAGATGTAGAGTGCTATTGAGGTGGTTGGAGCAAAGGCAGGGGATAGTATCTATCGTGGCAAACCAGTCCAAGCCCCGGCGGTCTTGTCACAACATAAAGAAATGACACGCCCAGTGGTGACTCAGAGGATAAGAGAATAAGATTGTTCTTATCTAAATCTTTATTGAGAATACCAATGTGATGATATTCTAAATCGTTATAGAGAATACGATTGTTCGTTATAAATCGGTGTAGAAAATACCAATGTTCTGATAATCTAAGTCGTAACAGAGAATTCGGTTCTTCTCTTTATCTAAATCGTAATTGAGAATACGAATGTTAAAGAGAATACTGTTGTTGTTATAATCTAAACTGTTATAGAGAATATGAATTATCTTAACTAAACTGTTACAGGCCGGTCTCCCTGGCCTAGGTGTTAGCGTCTTTCTCCGTAATCCCGTATACTCTGGTGAGTAACGTGACGTGCTTGAGAATCGGTGGCGGTTTTCTCCGGGTCGGTAACTTACGGGATATGTAAGCCGGTCGCCCAGAAAGCAATGAGAAGCTACTAAGCGTAATCTTGCCAAGAAATCAACAATCAGATGAAAGATGCTGATGTTAATAGCGATGTCCTGTAAAGGATATGCGAACCAAAAAAAAAAAAAAAAATGTTATAGAAAAATTAAGTTGTTCTTATCGATCTTATTTAAGTCGCTATAAATAATTACCGTTGTTCTAATACTCTAAATCGTTATAGAGAACACAGTTGTTCTTATACAAATCGTTATAGAGACTGAGGGTGTTATTATACTCTACATCGTTGTAACTGCTCGTTAAACTTATTAGCGTGAATGTTCAATATTACAGAATATCACATCTAAAACTACAGCATTGCAACGGGGCTTCCCCACACGTTATCCGCCTCCTTCTTCAGTGGCCAAAGAAGCGTTCTCCCACTTCGACAGTTCCAATGGCAGTTTGACTAAACGTCATCTGCATTCAATGCTAAGTAGTACATACAATGCACTCTTTTCTCGAGTGATTTAATCAACACTTAATACCAGCAACAACTGTTACGCAGAGGACACGCATTCCAACAGGTATACACAGCAGCACGTGATGGCGTTGGAAGCTCCGACTACCGAAACTGTCAGCAAGTTGTCCACCGCTCATTAATCTGCTAGCAGGGAACTTCTCTTTTAACCGATAACGATGACTGACCAACGCTGACATGTATTGTGTCGCATTCGCTGACAAGGACAAAGTGCATGAACCGAGTCACACAGAGACCAGAACAAAGTAAAGGCTTCTTCTACACTCCTGACGCGCACTGGGCTTATGAAGGTAGACCTATATTTGTATAGAACAGTCGGGACTCCGTGAGTCATGTCGTCGGTACCACATCGACCGCCTCTAACCCCCAAGACATTTTCTGGTACCAATTTTAGGCCGGGTCAACCAGGGAGTCCAGAACAATTTTAAACTTTGGAAACCGCCCTGATATTGATCGAAACTAAGAGCACCGACGCGGGACAGATAATAGCTTCTTCGGTGACACTAGTATTTCTGATTATTTGGTTGTTTCGGGATTTGAAATTTAAATACTGAGCACAACCCACTACTGGCAACGCTGATCGTATTCTGGTATTAACCTAAGGCCCATCCACGTCAATATGGAAGCACTATACTCGAGTTTCGCTCTCGTTTGAGCTCGTCAGTAGTGTATATCCCTGACCGGATCCGGAAACAAGCCCCGGATCACTGGCGTGTGAAGCGGGTGTGTAACCACGCGGCACACGCTGGACACGGCGAAATTATCATAACAGAATATTACAACGTCACCCATCGTAGGCTATAGCTCAAGATTGCCCGATCGCCGCGACTGACGTCCGTCAATCGATGTGGACCCTAACGATCAGGAATTCTCACTGGCAAGGCACACCAGGCCGCCTAAATCCGAGAAAATAGTATTTCTACCGATGATGTGCACGAGCATTGCATTCAAGAACTCGCTTCTTCAGTGACACTAGTATTTCTACTGACGATGTCACAAACATTGCATTCAAGTACGAACTAAGGGGACGTCATCAACCTCAAGTATGAGTGCCGCTTTCATTATATATATCCTAAAAAATTGAAATTTTCTACATGTTTTCTTTTCATTTCCGTGCAGCCAACTGTCATAGTTTGTTAGTGTACAATCAGCTATTTACTTACTAAAATTTAATATTTTAATTTACATTATCATTTATATATAGCGAGGGGATTTAACTTAAGAAAAGTTATTTCAAGGGCCATAACTTTTAATAGCATTGCTATATATTTTATATATAGATTGTTGCATTGTTTTCAAAGGTTTATAAACTCTTTGTCTACAGTTTTTTACAGGCATATGCGTTATAATAAATAATGATATAATCTTTAAGGCATTTTCAAAGTTTTCATAAAAATAAAGCATCTATTCAAATAGTGAAAATTTTCTAACTCATCTTTTTATGTTTAAAGAAGTTATCTACAGTCATGTAGGTGATTAAAAACAGTTTTTATTAAAAATAATGGATGGTGTGTGGAAGGACATTCTTAAGTTAATTTTGTTTTGTTATATGAATTTAATGAGACGCTCCGCGCCAGGAGCTGGGTGAAGCCGCGCCGGGTCAGATAGATAGACAGACAGACAGATAGTCGGGAACGGGAGCTTATATGACTACTTATATGAATTAAATGAGATGCTCCCCACCAGAGGCTGGGCGAAGCCGGGCCGGGTCAGACAGACAGAAAGACAGACAGATAGTCGGGAACAGAAGCTTATATGACTATCATTTTTACTGCCAATATAGTACCTTGGGTGTATGGCAGAGGGGTCTTTGAGCCTGAGGAATAAAGGCCGCCTGGCTAGTGCATTCGCCGCGAACTGTGTAGGTTAGGATTTTCTTTTTGCTCCCGACAGAAGAAAATCCCACACCTTACCGAGGGATCGAACCCGGGTCTCCCGAATGAGAGTCCGGCGTTCTAGCCTCTCGGCCAGCCGCTCCTCGCTTATATGACTGCTTATACGAATTAAATGAGATGCTCCCCACCAGGGCCTGGGCGAAGTCGGGCCGGGTCGGACAGACAGATAGACAGACAGACAGATAGACAGACAGACAGTCGGGAACGGGAGCTTATATGACTATTATATGAATTAAATGAGATGCTCCCCACCAGGAGCTGGGCGAAGCCGGGCCGGGTCAGACAGACAGACAGACAAGCAGACAGACAGACAGACAGACAAGCAGACAGACAGACAGATAGATAGATCCCCCCAGGGGCTGAGCGAAGCTGGGCCGGGTCAGCTAGTGTGTGTGTGTATATATATATATATATATATATATATATATATATATATAGGTGTCTGTCTGTCTCTCTGTACGTAGGTAGAGAGATAGATATGTGTATGTAAAGAAAGGGGGGGGGGTGACATTTTGGAAAGGGTGGGAATCACATTCTGACCATATGGTGAAAGGGTGCATGGGCCAAAAAAGGTTGAGAACCACTGTTCTAGACTGACACCTGGGAGTGTACAAAAGAAAAAGAAAAAGAATTGCCGTAAAATCTCGAGTATAATACGTCGGTACTTAAATTTAAAAAAAAACAAAAAACGGGAGCAGCGACTGGGAATCTTGCCTATCAGCCCGGTGGTCATGAGTTTGAATTTGCTAAGAGGCGAATTTTCACAAATGTCCTGGACTCCCAGGTCGATTAAGTCAGAAATTGGGCACCAGAAGATGTCTTGGCCAGTAAACGCCAAAGTTCTGATACTGACCATATAACCACCGAATGGTGATTTATTTATGAAATAATATTGACCATATCACCATACACTGGTGACTTATTTATGAAATGATATTGGCCATATTACTACCGAATGGTGATTTATTCATGAAATCTTCTTCTTCTTCTGCGTTCATCCGGATTTTTTTTTTTTCCGGATGTGACTGCGTTGTGCCTGTTTACAGCAGAGCTGCGTTCTTGCGCCGTTAGGCCGACACATCCGACTTCTGCGGGCATTTGTTGACCGGGTTAACCTTCCCGGTTATTTATGAAATGATATTGACCATATCACCATACACTGGTGACTTATTTATGAAATGATATTGACCATATTATCATCGAATGGTGATTTATTTATGAAATGTTATTGACCATATTACCACCGAATGGTGATTTATTTATGAAATGATATTGACCATATCACCATCGAATGGTGATTTATTTATGAAATGTTATTGACCATATTACCACCGAATGGTGATTTATTTATGAAATGATATTGACCATATCACCATCGAATGGTGATTTATTTATGAAATATCGTTGTGCCCGATACTCCGTAAGGGATTTACAAAAGGGTGCTTTACATACTTTACCTAAACTACGTCATTTTGGACATCGAGAGTAAACTAAACGAGCTTCTTTCTAGTTAGAGTGATGTCGACGAGATTCAAAGTACTTAACACGCAGGTGTTGTGTGCAAGTTTCCGTTGGTGATTATACTTGCAGTTTTATAAAACTGTTCCTAAAATACCACCTAGAAAAATTATAGTGCTTATTATATTTTATTAAAAAATATTGGGTTAAATCAGACATGCGCATTATACACGAGTGCGTATAAAATGCGAGATTTAACGGTTGGTTATATTCGATTAACTTCAATTTGCAAATACTTTCGCTTTTATTATTCTATTCAGTGACTGATAGATGGATATATACAATTGTACACGATAAGAAAATATTAAAGGAAGCATTAGAAGTCCCAGGAAGCATTAGAAGTCCCAAACACTAATAATAGCATGATGATGTGATCTACAGGCACGCGCGCGCGCACACACACACACACACTCTGTCTGTAGATTATCTAGTAGCAATGCATTACATTCGCTGCCACAAACAACCAAGCGATCGACAACAGCAAGACTGCAATACAACAACATTGACTTACAATAGGGGTTCTGCCTTGTTCCGTTGGCGTATATTTTCTTGTGGAACTTCATCTGGACGCTCTTTTCGGTACAACGAGAGATCAGCAGGTAGTGTTTGATTAAAGGCGGGCTACTAATAATGTGGTGTTTGCTGTAAGTACCAATAGCAGAGTTGGATTCTACAGAACTGCAACCAACCTGAAAATGGAGACAAAAGTAAGCACACGAAGATGAGTAAATATGTCATGGTTGTAACAACTTGTAACAGCGTTGGTCTCTGTGATTTGTATAGTGTTAGTTACTAGTCAGCAGATCATCCTCATTGCACATCGAACCATTCAGTCCATAAGTGCTCGGATGCCCCCCACCCCGTACCTTTCAGTAAATCCCACAGCGGCTCACGACACCAGTTCTGTGTTGGTTTAATAATTTTCTGTGGCTTCCTGCATAGTGTTCTTGTTCGGCCACACCTCTTTTAATTTGCTGTTCTCTCAGTCTGGCCATGGTTGTAGATTCATCAATCACTTGGATCTCGCAAACGACTGACTTCTCATAGAACATTCAGTATATCAGCCTGGTCCATGGCTCGTCCACCCTCCACAGCAGCCTTGTATTTTAAAAAAAATGTTTGCATATCCTTTACAGGACATCGCTGTCAACATCAGCATCTTTCAGCTGATTGTTGATTTCTTGGCAAGATTACGCTCAGTAGTTTGCCATTGCTTTCTGAGCGGCCGGCTCACATACCCAGTAAGTTACCGACGCGATTGGAACCACTGCTGATTCTCACCGTCGTCACGTTACTTACGAGAGTATACGACATTACGGAGAAAAGTTGCTTACCTCTAGGCCAGGAAGCCGGCTAGCCTTGTATAGTGTAATAAAATTAAACAAACGATGAGTGCGGATATGGGTGAGTAAAGTGTACGAGAATCAATCAATAGACATTGGAATAGCTTCCAGCCTATCGGTCGCGACCATCAAAGGGGTAACCAAATGTAATGTGTGTGCATCATATGCTGGTATCCATAATCTGGGGAGATTATTTCGATACCGCGGAGATATATCGAGTGTCAAATGGGTCAGAACATGGTGCAATAAAGTCGACTTTCTCGGATTTAGTATTTATATAGCTGCAGATAAAACTTACACTACGAATGTTTTAAACACGATTTCCCCCAATATTGCTACATTGCTACTGATTTCAATATTGTTACACTGCTACTGATTCTATTATTGCTACACTGCTACTAATTCAAATATTGCTACACTGCTACCGATTCCAACAGACGTCTATATTTCCGTGTCAAGATTCTTGATGAAGTAGACGACATTTTACAGACGACTTGAGTGGCTGTTTGAGAGGGGTCAATGTGTGTTGGAAAGTTTGAGAATCACTGTAGTGTTTACGTCTCAAATGCCCGCGTATTGTGCTGACTCTGCATGAATGGCTTACAGGAAGACGTGAATCCGGCATCAAACATTCATGGAGTGGACACTCCTGGCTTGGGGGGAATATTTGATAACACGGAGTCCTGGCAGGGCACGGGGATTCTTTTGGACAATGGGATTCGAGAGGAGACTGTATATTGGTCACACACGGAATAGCATTCTAGAGACTGGAAAACGCCAGCGTCCACAGCTAAAGACTTGCCTGAAAGACGAGATTATCCTGCTTGCAAGAGGTGTTGCTCTTGTCCCCAAGCATGGATTTGCTAGGGGTCTATAATGTAATAGACCAATCACATTCTGCAGGCTTGAAAGCACGGAGGAATAGGTGGCCGGTCTTTGCGTCTGGTACGCGAACGACGAACGTAGGCTTTTGAACCCTCGTCCTACCGCGTTCATGACATTATCAGCGTACCGCCCTATCAACTACACTAACGCAGCCCATTTGTTGAGCACAAGCCGAGTGAATAATGTACAGAAACGAGATGGCATTTAGCTTACAGCAGTTACCATCAAGTGCCATTCTGGAAACCAGAACAATTACTGTCAGGCAAACACTGTCTATAGATCATCAAGTGCCATTCTGGAAACAGAACAATTACTGTCAGGCAAACACTGTCTATAGATCATCAAGTGCCATTCTGGAAACAGAACAATTACTGTCAGGCAAACACTGTCTATAGATCATCAAGTGCCATTCTGGAAACCAGAACAATTACTGTAAGACAAACACTATCTATAGATTTACCCGTATCTGTAGCTTTGGGGAAGTGAACGCAATTCCACAATCACGACAATTCGGGTTCTATTTAGCCGTAAGCAATTTGGGAGCATACGGTTTGCGTAAATTTTGAAAATGATATTTTGTGGTCGATCAGAAAGCATTGGCAAATAATTAAAGATTGCAAGAGCGGAAATCAACTTCTGTAGCTTCTTGACAATCCCCACCAGTGACTAATACAGCTCTTGGGTTAGCCCAAACTAATAACAAGGGTATTGATGCATTTCACATATTTCTTGTAAGTTTCTTGGATCGAAAGACGAAGAGGATGGACTACTACAACGCACTATTTGTCTCCCCAACGATTATCTATACGGAAACAGATTATAATGTGCACACGCAGACGGGTGCCTTCTAAACGTATCTCTGGGCACAGTTAGATCAAATATGCAGGGAATGTACACAGCTCAAGAAAGCGTTAACAGTAGCAGCAGCAGTAGCCACTAAATGACATACACACACGAACATTATTTTCAAATCTAGGACAGTCTGGTAAAAATACCGCATCTGTTTAGGGCCCTGCAGCTTTGAAAACGTCTGTCTCAGTCTGTCGTTAAACTAACCCACGCGGGTGTAATTATTTCTGTAACTTCTTCAGTCAGTTAGTACTTTAACCTGATCTGTGTTAAACGTTACTTAACGCCTTCTATCCGTCACAGCTATAAGTTAACGCGCCGTATGATGGAGTTATTTAGGGGTCTGTCTGTCTAACACACATATTGAATGCGGAAGTTTCGCTTTATGTACGGTAGGAAGTCAATAAGTAAGTCACAAATGGTTGTAGAAAAATAACTAAATATGATAACAACTTGAAACCAATTTATTTTTTTTTACATACATTGTCCCTTTACTTCTCAACATAATTTCCACCAACACTGACGCACTTATGCCATCGTTTTATCAGTCCTCATAAACCGGCTGCATAGAACTGCGTCCTCTGTTTTCCAAACCATATTTTCAATCACTTCACATTCAACTTCAGCGTTATCTGTGAAATGTCTCACGCCAAGGTGGGTTTTCAATAAACCAAAAAGGTGGAAATCGCTAGGCACTAAGTCGGGGTTGTAAGGTGGATGTTCCAGAACTTCCCAGCTTAGTTGGTTAGTTTTCTCCTGAGTTAATCGAGCCGTATGTGGTCTGGCATTGTCATGAAGAAGCAACACTCCTCTAGTCAGCAGTCCTGGAAATTTCAATCGATCATGCATTATTCTGTATGCTGAACTATGTGAGCACCCTATTGCAGATGCTACAGAGTCTATCATTACTTGCCTGTCACTTATAATCATCTCCTCCACCCGCTGCACGGATGCTTCTCTTGCAATCTCAACAGAACGACTAGATGGGATTTCATCAACAATTTCAGAGCGTCCTTGATAACATTCTTCTACCCAGCTATTCACCACTTTACGGGACAAATATTTGTCAGCATAAACAGGAAGCATTTCCTTATGAATGTCCTTTGCAGGCAGTCCACACAAAAACGCACAACAGCACGTTGCTCTTTGGTTGTACGCTCTGTAAGTACAGCCGCCATTTTGTGTATGCGATGCGCATGCGACACCTAGCGCCACCTGACGAACAGGAATATAAAGTTAGATTTTGCTGTTACCTAATGACACCTTTATATATATATATATATATATATATATATATATATATATATATATATATATATAAACGAATGTTGAGATGTGGTTCTGTTTAAGAATGTTGAGAAGTGGTTCTATAGAAGAACACGGAGATGTGGTTCTATAAAATAGTGATGAGATGTGGTTCTATAGAAGAATGTTCAGATGTGGTTCTATACAAGAATGCTGAAATGAGGTCCTATAGAAAATTGCTGAAATCTTGATCTATAGAAGAAAGCTGAGATGTGAATCCGTATAACAATGTTTGAGTTATGGTTACATAGAGACACTTCAAAATGTGGTTCCATAAAAGAATACTGAAATCCTGTTCAAAGATCCAATTATATATAAGTATGGTGCTATTTGGCTCTACAGAAGAATCCTGAGATGTGATTTCACAGACAAATGCTGAGATGTAGATCTCTAGATCTGTATATAAGTTTGAGTCAACCCCAGAGCCGTACCAAAAAGATTACAGATATAGAAACCAACTGGCTCTGTTATCTGATTATTCGGCCCAGAAACATAGAACCCATGTTGTTTGGACATGACATTAGTAGTGCACACTGTATCATGTCAGGACAACAAGAATGTGTAAGGGAGAAGGAGGGGGCGTGCCACGAGAAGACCTGGATAGAAGATGTCGGACAGTTAACATCGTAGCCCTGAGAAACATGCATCGGAGATTTATGGCAAGACATGGGACAGTGGAAGACTTAGACAAAAAATATCGGACACTTGCCATCTAGGCATGGAGAAACATGCACTGGAAACTATTGGCAACAGGTAAGGCAGGAGAAGACGCAGACAGAGGATATCAGACACTTGCCATCTAGGCATGGTTAAACATGTACTGGAAACTATTGGCAACAGGTAAGGCAGGAGAAGACGCAGACAGAAGATATCGGACACTTGCCATCTAGACATGGAGAAACATGTACTGGAAACTATTGGCAACAGGTAGGGCAGGAGAAGACGCAGACAGAAGATATCGGACACTTGACATCTTGGCATGGAGAAACAAAAAATTCGCTTAAAAGTCGACAGGGTCGACTTCATTGCACCGGGTTTTATCCCACATGGCTCGGTCTCTTTCCGCAGCGCGGAAAGCGTCGCACTAAGCACGACCTCCGTGGCTCTAGCGACGACCCACTGGAGTCTGCGAAAAATGTAACTCGTGAACCGAAGGACGCGGCCCGGAATCGAACCCACAACCTTTGGAGCCCGAGTCAAACGGCTTGACCACTTCGCCACGAAGACTCCGGCATGGAGATACATGCTTTGGAAACTATACTGGCAACAGGTGAGGCAAGAGAAGATCCAGACAGACGATATCGGACACTTGACATCTTGGCATGGAGAAATATGCATTGGAAGATATTGGCAAACAAGCAAGACTGGAGAAGACCTTGATAGAAAATATCGGATAGGTGACACGCACAGGACACTTGATAACACGGGAGAGAGAAGGTTGTTGACAAACACGAGGACTAGCGGTCTATAGCATAAATTATGTGCGTATGGAATGTTACTTGTTTGTGGCTTCAAAAATTGTTGGTCGGGTCACAAAATATAAGCACGGATCTCTTTCTTTAAGGCGTATGTTTGCTTGTGCACTGACGCATGTTTTTGCGTCAGATGTAAATGTTGCTGACTCTCGGGTGCTGTTTAATCACGCATCACTTTGATGATCTTGTTGAACTGTCTGTAGGCATGTAGTTGTGCGTGCGTTGTGTGTGTGTATGTGTGTGTATGTATGTGAAGAGTATTTGTTATATGTTGGTTGACGTTCCTGATTCCACTTTAAGACGACTGGTGTAGTTACACCCTACAAATTCATCAGATTGTAACTTTGAGACGACTTGTGTAGTTGCACCCTACAAACTCATCAGATTGTAACTTTGAGACGACTGGTGTAGTTACACCCTACAAACTCATCAGATTGTAACTTTGAGACGACTGGTGTAGTTACACCCAACAAACTCATCAGATTGTAACTTTGAGACGACTGGTGTAGTTACACCCTACAAACTCATCAGATTGTAACTTTGAGACGACTGGTGTAGTTGCACCCTACAAACTAATCAGATTGTAACTTTGAGACGACTGGTGTAGTTACACCCTACAAACTCATCAGATTGTAACTTTGAGACGACTGGTGTAGTTACACCCTACAAACTAATCAGATTGTAACTTTGAGACGACTGCTGTAGTTGCACCCTACAAACTCAATCAGACTGTAACTTTGAGACGACTGCTGTAGTTGCACCCTACAAACGCAATCAGATTGTAACTTTGAGACGACTGGTGTAGTTGCACCCTACAAACTCAATCAGATTGTAACTTTGAGACGACTGCTGTAGTTGCACCCTAAAAACTCAATCAGATTGTAACTTTGAGACTACTGGTGTAGATGCACCCTACAAACTCATCAGATTGTAACTTTGAGACGACTGGTGTAGTTACACCCTACAAACTCAATCAGATTGTAACTAAACATATATGTATGCTTTGGCACTCATAGAAGTAGAAGAAGTACAGAGTCGAGGACACACTCGACAAGATAACAATTGAAAGACATAGTTACCCAATGGACATTTCGTCAACTTCTATGACTGCCAAAGAAGACACGTGAATTTATTTATCAGGTGATATA
Organism: Cepaea hortensis; assembly: GCA_963921405.1. Classification (NCBI taxonomy): domain Eukaryota; kingdom Metazoa; phylum Mollusca; class Gastropoda; order Stylommatophora; family Helicidae; genus Cepaea; species Cepaea hortensis. The sequence continues at coordinate 91,904,104 of OY992878.1, read as the reverse complement.
TAGACCTCAATGGGTTCCCAAAATGGTAATCAGATTGTAACCTTGACAGAAGAAATTAACTATCGTGATGTCGTGAAACATGGAATGCACAATATGGTGATGCAGAACAAAATGGAAATATATATATATATATATATATATATATATATATATATATATATATATATATATATATATATATATATATATATATATATGAACAAAGCGAGAGGTCATAAGAGGGGTCAGAACGACAGACATGTATATGTGTGTGAACGTGCTATGGGCATGTCATGTCTTATGGCCATCACAATTTGTTGGTCTGGGTCAGAACGACAGACATGTGTATGTGTGTGAACGTGCTATGGGCATGTCATGTCTTATGGCCATCACAATTTGTTGGTCTGGGTCAGAACGACAGACATGTGTATGTGTGTGAACGTGCTATGGGCATGTCATGTCTTATGGCCATCACATTTTGTTGGCCTGGGTCAGAACGACAGACATGTGTATGTGTGTGAACGTGCTATGGGCATGTCATGTCTTATGGCTATCACATTTTGTTGGTCTGGGTCAGAACGACAGACATGTGTATGTGTGTGAACGTGCTATGGGCATGTCATGTCTTATGGCCATCACATTTTGTTGGTCTGGGCCAGAACGACAGACATGTGTATGTGTGTGAACGTGCTATGGGCATGTCATGTCTTATGGCCATCACATTTTGTTGGTCTGGGTCAGAACGACAGACATGTGTATGTGTGTGAACGTGCTATGGGCATGTCATGTCTTATGGCCATCACATTTTGTTGGTCTGGGTCAGAACAACAGACATGTGTATGTGTGTGAACGTGCTATGGGCATGTCATGTCTTATGGCCATCACATTTTGTTGGTCTGGATCAGAACGACAGACATGTGTATGTGTGTGAACGTGCTATGGGCATGTCATGTCTTATGGCCATCACATTTTGTTGGTCTGGGTCAGAACGACAGACATGTGTATGTGTGTGAACGTGCTATGGGCATGTCATGTCTTATGGCCATCATATTTTGTTGGTCTGGGTCAGAACGACAGACATGTGTATGTGTGTGAACGTGCTATGGGCATGTCATGTCTTATGGTCATCACATTTTGTTGGCCTGGGTCAGAACGACAGACATGTGTATGTGTATGAACGTGCTATGGGCATGTCATGTCTTATGTCATGGCTTATGTCATGGCTTATGTCATGTCTTATGTCATGTCTTATGTCATGTCTTATGTCATGTCTTATGTCATGTCTTATGGCCATCACATTTTGTTGGTCTGAACGCACGGAGGAACAGGTGGCTGATCTTTCCCTCACTTAGCGGACGAAGAACGTATACATGTAGCCAACGGAAAATATCAAGCGATGGATGAATGGCAGTCTCTCGGTGTCCAGCTAATACAAAAGACAAAGTATTGGATGCGCATTGCAGCTAACCCTCATGTTGGAGACCGCAGCTGTTTAGAAGTGCTGACTTCAGTGCAAGAAGACTGATTCCCAATGAACTAGCCACTAAAGTAAAAGACATTCTCATCTCATCAGCACAAAACATGATTCCACAAACAACGGTCAAGAAGGATAGATATGTCACAGAGGAAACATTGAAACCAACAGAAGAAAGAGCAACAAGAAAATTACAGGAAAAGGGTAGAAACAAATAGTTCCACATACAAATTCTAGACAAGACAAAGAGGAAATTCGATCAGAGAAGACAAGAAACAGCAGTAATGAATATCTGAATGTTTGACCTAAAACATGAAGAAGAACAATTTACATTCGACTCCCAAACGAAAGGAAATGTAAAACGGCACTACTATCAGCTAATACACTAATAAATCAAAGTGTTGACTGGTTGCAAACAGCTATGCGGATTGTTCAAAACAAGTCTGGCATAGAATGGTTAGAGCAATGCAGAAATTAAACAGAATTCACAATCTCTGGCAAATGTCTTTTTTTTAGCACAAGCATCTTTGCTATGACAATACACGGTGCGAGTACATGTACGAAATCGGAATCACTAAAGAAGAAAAGAACAAACAAAAGAAAGAAAGAACGAAAGAAAGAAAGAAAGAAAGAAAGACAGAAAGACAGACAGAAAGAACGAGGAATAATTATGAGAGATACAAATCTAGCGTACAAAGAAACGATGACAACTATACACACTGCTGGCCGATGCACGCGCTGACTGCGAATGTTGTATTGGTACTACAGGTGCGAGATGTGATTGATGTGTGTAGCCACATGTACCAAAACAACAGACTCTTGGCTCAGTAGACCCCTTGCAGTCTATAAATCCATCCCCCCTGGGGAGCTATCTGGGTCGGCTACCTTTGAGAAACAGTTGCGGTCTGACGAGCGTATCGCATGCACCTGGCATGTCACTGCCAATAGAGGTCCAGACACAGCGGTGCGCCGCCTGCAACTGCAGGGCTCAGTTATTTAATACCAGAAATATGTTAACCAACCTGTCGTATTCTAAACAGCCTGGCTTCGTGTCTTCGCTGGTGAACTAAGGTCAACCAGCGGGAGCTTTCCGCCAAGACATGCTTGCTCACGTGATACTTGATGATGATTTCAGTAGTTTTTTTCCCCCCTTTTGTTTTAGTTTCATCCAACAGCGGCAGCGCTAACGAAGTTGATAAGAAACTGCACTGAAAACGTCATGAGCACGGTGGGAGGACGGTTAGATGCCAACCTGGTCGACGTCTGAGACAGGGAAAGACTGGCCACTAATTCCTCCGTGCACTCCGGCCTGCTTGGTTGCTCTTGCAGACTGCCTGTCTGTCAAGGGCTTGCATCTTTCTCAGTGAGGTTGGTGCAGTCTTTTCTCACCAGCAGGTGTTCACGTACCTACGCTACAGGGGCTGCTGCAGAGCTCTCTGAGCCCTCTCTCAGCTCAGAGGCCAGCGGGGCGTGCCAGACCGGAACAAGAACTGCGCATGTGCCAAGAGGATGACTCGCATGTGCCGAGAGGATGACTGGCATGTGCCGAGAGGATGACTGGCATGTGCCGAGAGGATGACTGGCATGTGCCGAGAGGATGACTGGCATGTGCCGAGAGGATGACTGGCATGTGCCGAGAGGATGACTGGCATGTGCCGAGAGGATGACTGGCATGTGCCGAGAGGATGACTGGCATGTGCCGAGAGGATGACTGGCATGTGCCGAGAGGATGACTGGCATATGCCGAGAGGATGACTGTCATGTGCCGAGAGGATGACTCGCATGTGCCGAGAGGATGACTGGCATGTGCCGAGAGGATGACGCACATGTGCCAAGAGGATGACTGGCATATGCCGAGAGGATGACCTTCATGTAACCAGGTCAGGATTCAGCACGGCACAGATCAACTGGCCAGGACCGGGCCTAGTTTGGCAATGTTTCGTCCTTGGGGTTTAGGCATTTCATTGTCAACAGGCAATGCCCAGTTGGAGGGCGTGCACACGACATATGCCAGTATGCGTGCACGCGACTGTTTGTGTAGCTTCAGTCTGTGGGGTGTAGTCCTTTTCAACTTAATACCGAAGGAGGGCGTTTCGAGGTGCGCCAAAGATCGGCAGTTGCATGGACAGAACGTGAGGTGGACATCAGTCAGGGTCTTTGCCGGTCATTTCCTGACCACAAACAACGAGGTGAACAGTGCGTTTGTTCAGCAAACAAAAATATCGAGCCCGGTGGTTGCCGTATCCTGTGTCAGTAGTTCAAAGGTTATTAATGTCTGAACAATCCCGTTTCTAACACTGGCCATGACAAGAATAAGACCAACGGAATAAGACTGGTTCTGTAAGACAATACAATGTAACGCGGAATGTTAGCGATGACACGAATCAGATTCTATGATGGGATTCACATGAAAACCGTAACTTGTTAGTGTGTGTGAATATATTCTGAAAAAGTAACGAACAAATGTATCATTTTTCGACGTAGTCACCACTGCGTTAATTGCGCTCAAGTCCTATAGCGCTGATAAAGTGCTTGGATTCTTGTAAACAAAATATGCTCTTGGTCGCGTGTCTAACCACCCATGCGCCATCTGCTGTACCTCATCATCAGACCGAAAAGCTTTGCAACTTCCTACTCCACTCATACAATTGCTATATACTGGACCTTCAATAGCCGATGAATTTCTATAGGTTTTGTTTCACCCCTTCACTCATGAAACAACGGATAACAGAACGCTGCTCCTCTTTGGTGCGTGTCAAAAGTGAGGCGACCATCTTTAAACTGTCCTTACGACGCCACCGTGTTCGTCTGCATCGTGATGTGGCGTGCTTAAAACTGTTGACACACTTAACAACAATATCGACATGTTACAAGACAATGGCATGCTTATTGTAATTGTAATCACACCGTTCAGGTTTTGATTTGAAGCCCCCTCCTATCTTATATAACCAACATAACTAGTTTATACAACATAAATTCTTAAGTCTAACAGGAAATCGCGTACGGCTGATCTTGACGTAACTACGAAACACAAATTGTTAATACAGAACTCTCATACGACAGTTTGCATCTGATGTAACCGGGAAACACAAAGTGTTAGAGCAGACATAAGTTCATTAACGACAGATTCTATCTTATAAATAGATAACTCAGATTGTTAGAGAGACATGAGTTCACTCAGGATACATTGTTTATGATATAATCCAAGTGCATGCACAGCATTAGCTTAAACGCTAATTAACTTACCACAGATTATGTATGATATAATCACGTAACACCAATTGTTAAATTGAAATGGATTCACTGAAATGTAAGCACTCCTTACATTAAATTCTTTATTGAACTCTTCTGCCATACCTAATTATGATAATTTACAACTGTGTTTGCTATTATTTTTAACTCGTTCAGTTCCAAGCAGTTGCTACCACAAATCACTCTTGTGTGAGTCAGATGGAGTTCACCCGCGTGGTACCGGGGTCCGTGGAGGGAAGCCAAGAATGGTAGCCCTGTAAACAACAATACATGTGTGCGTGTGAGTGGTGTGCGAGTGTATGTGTGTTGTGTGAGTGTATATGTGTTGTGTGAGTGGTGTGTGGATGTGTGTGAGTGGTGTGTGAGTGTATGTGTGTTGTGTGAGCGTATGTGTGTTGTGTGAGTGGTGTGTGTATGTGAGTGGTGTGTGAGTGTGTGTGTGTTGTGTTAGTGTATGTGTGTTGTGTGAGTGGTGTGTGTATGTGTGTGAGTGGTGTGTGAGTGTATGTGTGTTGTGTGAGTGTATGTGTGTTGTGTGAGTGTATGTGTGTTGTGTGAGTGTATGTGTGTTGTGTGAGTGTATGTGTGTTGTGTGAGTGTATGTGTGTTGTGTGAGTGGTGTGTGAGTGTATGTGTGTTGTGTGAGTGGTGTGTGTATGTGTGTGAGTGGTGTGTGAGTGTATGTGTGTTGTGTGAGTGTATGTGTGTTGTGTGAGTGTATGTGTCTTGTGTGAGTGTATGTGTGTTGTGTGAGTGTATGTGTGTTGTGTGAGTGTATGTGTGTGTGTGTGTGTGGTGTGTGTGGTGTGGTGTGTGTGTGTTCCTGTGCAGGTTGTTGTGTGTGGTGTATGGTGTGTGTGTGGTGTGTGTGTGTTCCTGTGCAGGACGTTGCGATCAATCCCAGGTTGATTTTCTAGGCAATTTAATGTTCAGAAGATTGCCATTGGTTTCTGAAAGTGAGGTCAAAGTTTCAGTCCAGCTGACATGTGTAGGGAAATGAACTAACTACCCCGCCATCAGCGAGCAACAGTTCATTATAAGTTATAAGTGTCCAGATAGGAGTGTACTACATAAAGTGTATCTACTGTTGTAGTAAATGTTATAAGTTGCAAGTATCCAAGCAGTAGCACACTACACTCTTTCCACGAGACACAGAACTTTAACCGTGTTAACTTCATTATGGCTGTTAATTTTCATCCGATGTAAAGCAATGTTCACGCCATTAGTTTCGCGGGTATTTTTAATAAAATTGTTATTCCGCTTATTGTGGGATATGGCAATCTGCCACACTGAGTGAGGTACATACATGCTACGGTTCCCCGCTTTGTAAATATATTTAAATTTGTAATAACGTTTTGAACGATGCTAAACTGTTCAACAGCTGCAGTAGTGTTATGTGCAATGGGTATTACTAATCTTCCCCAATCATTCTACTTCTTATTGTCAACGGTCTCATTTACGTCTCTTAACGCCTTCCCCCTCCCCTACTCTATAACCTCTAGACTTATGCCTTTATTTATATTCTGGCAACACCCGCTTACCAAAAGCGGGTCTGAATCAGAACCAACAGAGCATCTGTTAAACACGGATTTCTAAAACAGAAGGACGTGTAAGTAAACTGTAATGAATCAATTGATGTTTGTAGCTTGATACTGTGGCAACGTGCCGACAGCTGCCAGCTTTGATCATGGAGAAAGCAGCCTGAGATAGTCATAACTCTGCGGGCACCAAGTCCAGCCCAGACAGCTAACCAAACATTACCACATGACCACAGTCTCATCAAACATGACGCCTTTTATTCCGGCTTTTCATTCAATAATAAATATATCGCGTGTCATTTCCGGAAACAGGCAACAGCAGGAGTAATGTATAGTAAGACCAAGCAGTTGTGACTCGACGACGTGGGTCATCTCGTCTTGCAACTCATGTAAGTATCATACTGTCCATGTAAACAAAGAACACCCTATGTTTAAATTGCCCACAACTACCCAGAAAAATTCTCTAAAACTTCATAGCAGCCAGGACAATTTGCCAACACTACACGATTGCTTACAATGCTCCCACACTGAAAGCTTGGACAATTTGCCAACACCGCAAGGTGGCTTATAATGTTCCCACACTGAAAGCTTGGACAATTTGCCAACACCACACGGTGGCTTACAATCTTCCCACACTGAAAGCTTGGACAATTTGCCAACACCACACGGTGGCTTACAATGTTCCCACACTGAAAGCTTGGACAATTTGCCAACACCACACGGTGGCTTACAATGTTCGCACACTGAAAGCTTGGATAATTTGCCAACACCACACGGTGGCTTACAATCTTCCCACACTGAAAGCTAGGACAATTCGCCAATACCACACAGTGGCAATGTTCCATAAGCACTGACGCATATCGCGTCTCCTTGATTTGCCTCGGCGACTTTTACGAACATGCATGTTTTACCCACAAAATACATGATGTGTTAGTTGTCTTCGCCATCATCATGCACACGTTCTGAACAGTTTAGCAACGATAAATGTCCAATGAATGGAGGATAAGAATAATTTCAGCTAGCACAGCTGTACGCACACCTATCAATGAGTTTAAGTGTGTGGAAGGCATTGATGACTGCAGATAGAAGGTGTATTACAGCGGTGAAGTGTGAAGTAGGTCAGCCCAAAGGCAGTTTTTCTTGGGGTGAGCTATGTTTTGTGGAATATATCTTTGCAATCAAGACTAGCATACGAGAGAGAGAGAGAGAGAGAGAGAGAGAGAGAGAGAGAGAGAGAGAGGAGGGAGAGAGAGAGAGAGAGGAGGGAGAGAGAGAGAGAGAGTAGAGAGAAAGAGGAGGGAGAGAGAACAGAGACACAGACTATCGGCAGATCTGTGAGAAATTACTGAGAGGATGCACAGATGTAGTTATACAAACACTGCCGTGAACCTCAACCTCATAGAATGACAAAGGAACTGATGATGACGTGATGAAAGAGACCACCAGCCAACGAAGATCACAGACTACTCGGAATCACAGGAGGAGTCCACAATCCTTGAACACATCATGTGAAGGGGTGATTTTAGAGGAAAAGGGATCAGATCAGATACTGGGCAGTGTGACATCATAGTATGGAGAACAATCTGTATCTGTACAGTGCGAGAAAGAGGGATCAGATCAGATACTGGGCAGCGTGACATCATAGTATGGAGAACAATCTGTATCTGTACAGTGCGAGAAAGAGGGATCACATCAGATACTGGACAGCGTGACATCATAGTATGGAGAACAATCTGTATCTGTACAGTGCGAGAAAGAGGGATCAGATCAGATACTGGGCAGCGTGACATCATAGTATGGAGAACAATCTGTATCTGTACAGTGCGAGAAAGAGGGATCACATCAGATACTGGACAGCGTGACATCATAGTATGGAGAACAATCTGTATCTGTGCAGTGCGAGAAAGAGGGATCACATCAGATACTGGGCAGCGTGACATCATAGTATGGAGAACAATCTGTATCTGTACAGTGCGAGAAAGAGGGATCACATCAGATACTGGGCAGCGTGACATCATAGTATGGAGAACAATCTGTATCTGTGCAGTGCGAGAAAGAGGGATCAGATCAGTTACTGGGCAGCGTGACATCATAGTATGGAGAACAATCTGTATCTGTACAGTGCGAGAAAGAGGGATCAGATCAGATACTGGGCAGCGTGACATCATAGTATGGAGAACAATCTGTATCTGTACAGTGCGAGAAAGAGGGATCACATCAGATACTGGACAGCGTGACATCATAGTATGGAGAACAATCTGTATCTGTACAGTGCGAGAAAGAGGGATCACATCAGATACTGGACAGCGTGACATCATAGTATGGAGAACAATCTGTATCTGTACAGTGCGAGAAAGAGGGATCACATCAGATACTGGGCAGCGTGACATCATAGTATGGAGAACAATCTGTATCTGTGCAGTGCGAGAAAGAGGGATCAGATCAGTTACTGGGCAGCGTGGCATCATAGTATGGAGAACAATCTGTATCTGTACAGTGCGAGAAAGAGGGATCAGATCAGATACTGGGCAGCGTGACATCATAGTATGGAGAACAATCTGTATCTGTGCAGTGCGAGAAAACTCAGGACCATCGTCACGGACTATAAAAGGGAAGAAGAAACACAAATGGCGTAGTCACGAAGCGTACGATGTGAAGTTAAACTGAAGATTATGCAGTTTTAATTATAATGTGCATTAATATATAACAATATAGTAACTGTGAAAACAGAAGTCAGTGAAGACATTGTCTTATCATCATCATCATCATCATCATCATCATCATCATCATCATCATCATCATCATCATCAGGTGCCTTGTCAAATGGTGTAGGTGTCCACAGATCTCAGTCCTTGGTGCTCTAGATCATTTCCTTTGATGATATTCCCCTATACAAACGTTTTGGACTATATAGTGTCATAACTCCCGGCCTGCCTCTTTTACCGCTGATCTGTCGATGGTCGTGGTGTTCTATAATTCCGCCATTCTCATCATATAACCAAAGAATAGTCTTTTCCGTATAGTTACCCGTAATGTTCTACTTTCATTAATCTCTTCGCGTTTAGCTTTTTTCTGGCAGTCCTGTGTATTCGCGACATTCGACTTAGAAACCACATCTCCGCTGTCTCCAAGCTTTTTCTAATGTTTCGCTCACATTCAAAGACACCGCAGAATAGGTTCCATGTACCGTTGTTTCATGACGTTCTTTCTGACATTCAAAGTGACCTATTACAATTTAGAATTCACACATATCAAACAAGACGCAGGAACAGAGACAAGCTACACTACATGGACATGACTCAGCCATTCCACCGGCAGTGAAGATGTTTGCTCCAGTACTCTAGTATTTGCTTGCATGAGCAATACATAATTACATCTAGAACTACACGCAGTTTCCTATGAACAACCAGGCACTAAACTTTGAGCTTGTGTTGGAGAACTCTTCCCTCTGGGCACTGGGTTAGAGTCAGCTGGGTACTGGGTTAGAGTCTGCTGAGGATGAAAACCCTAAACCCTGCGGGGGAAACAAGACTAACTGACGCCCAATGTCAGCCAGTCATTTGTGCTGAGTTGAATCATAGCTTGTTGACATTCTGATACACCTACCCGCAGTACCGGTCTTGCACACCCCGCTGGGTACTGAAAGGGAAGGATACGTCTGCCATACAGACCCGTGGCGATTGCACTTTGCTACCGGGCCTGGAGAAAGTCTCTACGCCCACCTCACTCCGATAGGTGACCGGTTCTGGAGGAGAATCTATACGCCCACCTCACTCCGATAGATGGCCGGTTCTGGAAGAAAGTCTCTACGCCCACCTCACTCCGATAGATGACCGGTTCTGGAGGAGAATCTCTACGCCCACCTCACTCCGATAGATGGCCGGTTCTGGAAGAAAGTCTCTACGCCCACCTCACTCCGATAGATGACCGGTTCTGGAGGAGAATCTCTACGCCCCACCTCACTCCGATAGATGGCCGGTTCTGGAAGAAAGTCTCTACGCCCACCTCACTCCGATAGGTGACCGGTTCTGGAGGAGAATCTCTACGCCCACCTCACTCCGATAGATGACCGGTTCTGGAGGAGAATCTCTACGCCCACCTCACTCCGATAGATGACCGGTTCTGGAGGAGAATCTCTACGCCCACTTCACTTCGATAGATTCAAGCCCTCTTTATGGATAACCTGAACATCAGCGAATCGGATTTAAGAGTTACAAACTCAATCTCCCAGAGGATTCTCAACCAACCATTCGAGAACTTTCTAGACATTTACTGAAGAAGAATCTGCAGAGTTGCACGATATCTGACTGTTGACACAATCTAAGCGAGTGTTTCATTCTAGTCTCCATCGGACCTCGCTTACCTGTGTGAAAACGAACGTTCTCAGAGACGCCGTCTGACAATCACCAGGACGACGTATCCAGGTTTAACACTGAAATGATTTCACTTGAAACTTAAGAATGTTTACCTTTCTCCAAGTGATGGAGCCTTTAGGTCCGACTGGATTGACTTGCACGCTTCAAGTGTATGCCCCGTGTTCTCAATTCACTTCCACTAACGTGTACACAGATTCAGCGGCGAGAACAATGTCAATCTTAGAAACAAATTTACCAGATCTGACCTGGTTGGGTATCGTGGTATTCATACAGAGAAAGAACCACGTGAAAGGCGTTCATCAAAAGAGAGTAGCAAGATGATGTATGTCGATAGTGTATGCTCAATGATAAAAATGTTACAGTATGCCAGGGCAACAAATCGTGCTGGAATCCCATACAAAGTCAGACGCAACCCTTTCAGCTTTAGAAACCCACAAGCGGTTGGGCAAATGTATATACGATTGACATATAGATTTTCAAATATAGATACATCTATATACTATGGACATACTACAGCATTAACAAATCTAGCATGCCTGTTCCTTATTTAAAAGACGGATGTCACTGCATTAGGAAAAATCCAGACAAGCTCTGTCTAGGGTAGGTATTAAGCTGCTAGTTTTTCAGGTCCATTCTCACAACTGTTTGAATCTATTCCCATCCCTCATGTTCTATCTCCGGCTTGTGCCACGCCCGATTCTCGACATGGCAAGGTAATGTCTGTTGTTCCATCGGCTTCTGTGTCCATATGAAAAGAAATGGTCACACACTGGACGTATTGAAATCATACTTTCTCACCGGCATTCTCTACTCATGCAGGTGTCTGCGGAGAGAGCTTTTTCAGCTGTGGATTAGCTAAGGAGTCGTAATACAATGTACAGGCTATGATTTTACATGGCATATTCAGACTTAGTGACAACTGGCAAGATCGAGGAGAACAGACCAAGAGGAAGACCGAGAGGAAGATACCTGGATGGCTTGGCCACATGGCGTGGACGAGACAGGAACACTGAGCTGATCCACGACACTGGTGATCGAGTGAAATGGCGAGTCATGACCGCCCACGCTTTCCGGCAAGGCACATGATTGATTGATTGATTGATTGATTGATTCATGGTCACTTTGTGTAACATGCGCCATCACACATGGTTATGCAATAAATTAATGAGTGCAAATAGAGACATACAGCGACTGTTAAATGTAGAAAAAAGCAGTTATAGAGAAGTGTAGAAAATAGATTTTGTGTGTTTTATTTGTTTGTTTTAACCATATAGCGTATGCCATGTGCAGCCCGTCCTACTACCAGACCGATAACCGAATAAGGTTTCACAGAGCGGTGGTAATAAATATCCAGACTGTGTGGTATCCAATGGATTCAGTGGTAAAGACGTCAGAACTAATACCCATTGACGTATGTACGGGACTTTCATTTGACCGTTGTGTAAAGATAAACGTCAGTCAATACATTTAGATATCTGTATTTTCTAGCAAAGTATTTTTGTTGATAGAGCCTGGACTAGAACAAGTAGGTACATGGCGACAGTCTGCGGATGACGCAGACAATTACACGTTTGCATATACAGTAGACTCTACAGTATATGTAAACGTGTTATGCACTGAGTAGAGCAACGAGAATTTGCTTTGAGTATCTGAAAGATGCTGGTGTTGACAGCGATGTCCTGTAAAGGATATGCAAAAAAAAAAAAAAAAATTCAATGATAACAAGCAGTCATTAAAAAAGTCGCTTAAAAGTCGACAGGGTCGACTTCATTGCACCGGGTTTTTTATCCCATATGGCTCAGTCTCTTTCCGCAGCGAACTGCCGAAAGCGTCGCACAAAGCACGAACTCCGTGGCTCCAGCGACGACCCCCAGGAGTCCAGCGACGATCCCGGGACTCCGAAAAAAATGGACTCGTGAACCGAAGGAAGCGGCCCGGAATCGAATCCACAACCTTCGGAGCCCGAGTCAGACGGCTTGACCACTTCGCCACGGAGACTCCCGTGTCTAATTCTCCCTCCAGTTCAATAACCCCCCGTGTTTCAGGCAAAGAACTGTCCAGTTACAATATTCTCAGGTTTCCTCACTGACCGTCCTATCCAGAGTCTTTCTGTCCAGTTACATTATTCTCAGGTGTCCTCACTGACTGTCCTATCCAGAGTCTTTCTGTCCAGTTACATTATTCTCAGGTGTCCTCACTGACTGTCCTATCCAGCGTCGTTCTGTCACCTTTTGATTGACTGTGATTTGTTTCCCTCTGAGGTCCACATTGGTGGTTCTGTCATAATCTTAGTTCTTATAGTATGCATAGGAGCCAATTAATTAATGTTTCTAGTTTATTAGTGCAGGATGTTATGTTGGTGCAGGATGTTATGTTGGTGCAGGTGCAGAGATTCAGTATCTAGGCACATGGATAACTTCAGATGGAAGATGCATCACTGAGATTTTAAAACAAACACAGAATAGAAGAAGCAAAAATTGCATTCTATCAAATGAAGAACGTTTTGTGCAATAAGTCAATGTCCTTGAAAGTCAGAAAAAGAGTTCTTGCATGTTACATAGAATCAGACGGCTGCGAATCTTGGACAATAGTAAACAGAGGAAAACATCCCTGGAAGCCTTGGAGATGTGGTTTTATAGAAGAATGCTGAAAATTAATTCGGACAGCTAAAAAGAGCAATCAGGACGTTTTAAGGGAAGCTGAGGAGCAAAGACAACTTATCACAAACATGGAGGCAGTCATCGTTTTTGTTTTTGTTTTTGTGTGCCACGTTATGAGAAGACAAAATACTGGAACATGTGACAACCCGAATGATTTGCGGAAAGAGAGATAGAAGAAGACAGCGGGAGAAGATTCTTGACAGTCTTGTGTCATGTCACGGAAGTGAGTCAACGCACAAACTGAATCATGCCGTTGGAGATTGCAATTTGTGGAGAGGCATGATTGCCCACCCCAGCCGGCAAAGCACTGGATAAGTAGTTTATTAGTCATTGTTATAATCGTTCTACGTGTGTCTGACGTATTCAATGGTAATTATTTACGGTCAGAGGAGAGTTCAACGTCTGGTCTCGACACCTGCTAAGTGAGGGACAGGTTGAACACCTATTCCTCCGTATATTGTGGCCTACAACATGTGATGACTCCATCAGTATACCAGCAAACTGCTCAGGGACAAACTTGTGGAAACTATGTTTAATATAGACTTGCTGCTATGTCGAACACGGTGTGTACTCAGGGACAAACTTGTGAAAACTAATGTTAATAAAGATCTGGTGCTATGTGGAACACGGCGTGTACCTCCCAGAGTCCTGCAGTAGTGGACAGAGACAGTTCATACCAGCAGTCAGAATCCGTACACTGTATCCTGCCCACTCTAAACATGCACACATTACTTTCCGTCAACCAATTACTCCTGTGAAAAGCAAACACCGAGAACTGTGCCTTTGGTCGGGGTTGTTGACTGACCCAAATCGTTGTGTTTATTTAACACAATAAGCCAATCAGCCAAGTGCCAGTCTCCACACATACTACCTATTCAAGCCTGTGGCTTTTGTCAATACACACCTCACCTACTCGGGCAAACAACGGGCCAGTTTTCAATAATACTCTTAGATTATTTATACATTTGACCAACATGTTATTTTCTCCCCGACAACCGTTCAGAAAGCAATGGCAAACTACTCAACGGAAAATTGCTTAGAAAATCAACCTCGGGCGGGGTGCTATCACATCACAGACTCCTAGCAGGAAACTGTCGGCGCAATTTTTTTTTTTTTTTTACTGAAATCAAATGACAAGTAATGATATATGCATTAAATGACTAGAATTGATATATGCATCAAATGGCTAGAATTGACATATGTATCAAATGGCAAGTAATGATATATGTATCAAATAACACGTAATGATAAATGTATCGATTGACAAGTAATGATGTATCCATCAAATGATAAGTAATGAAATAGGTATCAGATGACAAGTAATAATATACGTATCAAATGACAAGTAATATAATAATAATAAGTTCCATGTCCTTCACAGGACGTAGCAGTCAACTCCAGCATTTTCGCTGTTCGTGATTCCTGGGCAAATTTTACGTTCAGTAGTTTGCCATTGCTTTCTGAACGACCGGCTCCTATACCTTTTTCGCAAAAAAAAAACAGCGCTGCTGTGTTTCGAACCCGGGTATACGGGCTCACAAACCGCGTTCGCAAGCCCTTAGCCACAGAGACTATATGTATCTATAATGTGGATGGCGGGGTAGGAGAAATAAGGTGCCTTTTCCCCTCAACTAACCTACGGGTCACCCTTGGGCAAGGTGGAGTACCCGCTTAGCCCCCCCCCCCCCCCAATCAGGGTTACGTGAAGCCATGTACGCAGGTGGTGGATGAAGCTGAAGAGCAACTAACAAATAGTTGTAGGTTATGGTCTCCAACTTCACGACGGCAGGCAGAGCATCTCTCTTTTGGGGGAGACAATAGCTGCGGTCACCGACCAGTATGGTTAGCGCAAAGAAGGAAAGTAATGGCAAACTACCTTCTTTACAGATGCCAAGAAAATAATGTTTTGGAATTTCAGAACTAATCCACGACTCTGGTGATCGTGTGAAATGGCGAAAACATGACCGCTAACGCTTATCGGTATGGCACATGATGATGATGATCTATAATCTGCAGCGCCGTTACTTTTACAGAAAATCTGTGTCCAGATAGTTTTGTCAGAGCTAAATTCGTTATCAGGTGTTGCATGTGTACCAATGGATACTGTTCCATCTGAAATCTACACGTAATTACAGCTATAAAATATAATATGTCAAATCTCCCATTGTGCATTCAGGCGTGTCTATTCTTGAGAGGCAGACAGCCAATGGTTGAACAAACAGCACGATAATTGAAGATTCTGTGACTCAATATCTGTGTCTCTCTATCTGTAGTTACCCATGGTAACTTAGTTATTTCATAATGGTCTTCCGCTCATTGAAGCAACATTGTGTTCTTAGATTCAAATTCCAAGCTACGATATCACGCTTTGCATCTGTAAAACGTATCTGCTTGCATTCCCAAAGTCTGATATTAGTTTCACCAGCGTTATTAAATAGCTTTATTGCCACGCTCCCGTTGATGCAGTAACATACAACCCGCCAGGTAATAGTTCCCCAGACCCGTGTGCTGCCCGCAGATCTGTGCTGGGAATGACAAATACGACACAACACGAAACCTGAATGGAGCTGGGTTTATAGTCGTTGCTGACAGATCTCAGCGTGCAGCTTCTCGTGGGCTGTTTCTTACCTGCCAGACTCCGAATGTTCACTTGTACAGATAAGAGAACGCTAAGTGTCTGCCGGTTGGGGATGAATGAAGCCAGGCTGCTCCATTCTATACAGCGTACGGGAATACAGCAGTAGATTACCCGATAGGGGTTGAAGATGTTGCCCTCCAGGTTTGCTAGGTTACAACTTTACTGGATGAGAAAACCTGTTCCTGTTATTTTTGACTGCCGAGTTTTGACTGCGTAGTTAATACCAATGTCAGAAACTTGGTTTTACCAGTCATTCTGTGATTTCATTAAATGCTAGTAGTTCATACGGAGTTCGTGCACTGAGCTGAGATTCTCCGGACTCAGGCTTGAGTAGAACGGAGCACTTATGGGTTACACCCGTGTGCCGTGATGTTGATCGGGCGACTAAACTGAACTAAACTAAATTCGATGTAGATGTATGTCATTACTACAGAAGCTGGTGGTCGAGGTGCTAGAATACCATTCTGTGAGTGAGGAGACCCTAGTTCTAGCACACTGTCAGGGAAGAGATAGGCAAGGTCTGTACAGTCTGGTCAAAGACCTTCTGAATGAGCACGTTAACCGTCCATGTGAGAGACTACCCACAGACGCCCATGTTATCATTCACTAAAGCCCCCCCCCCCCTTTTCCCGATTTCCTTAAAATGCAACTTTACTGAAGCCCGGCTTATCATTCATTAAAGTGCCAACATACAAAAACACATGCTTTCATTCACTACAGTTAGCTCCTCCCTCCCTACTCTTTCATTCATTACAGTATCACCAAACAGAAGCCGGTGCTTCTATTCGTTAAAGTAATGGCCAGTACAAACTCACGCCACCCCCACCCACCCCAAAAGATACACACTCACTACAGTAGTAACAACATACAAAAGCCCATACAATTACACATTAAATTAACACTCCCCCCCCCCCATTATTTTTTTTTCTTTTCTAGTGTTAGCATAAAGAAACTCGTGCATCTATTTTCCAGTGCTAGCTAGCATACAGAAACTCGTGCTTCTATTAATTCAACATGGCCGAATGGATAAGAGCTCTCGTTCTTAAACATCCTGTGTGCTGATGCCAAAGTATGGGTTCCACCTCTGCACCGGCCACTTGGGCTAAAATGTTGACTTCTTGTCCTTGAGTTGGGGACGTAAATTATACGTACCTCTGAGGTCGGAGTGGATTCGCCTGATGGCGAGGGACACTGGTAATAGGGAAAGCTAATCCATACGCAAAAATCAGTCCAGTGCACTAGAAGTAGTGACACGTGTGTGGACAACGTTTGAGTTAAAAGAGCTAGCGATGGAAAAGACAAAATGAAAGTAATTCCGCTCAAAGTATCAGCCTAGAGAAAGCCGTGCTTTCATTCTTTCAAATAACACACACACACACGCCCTTACAGTACAATCTACACAAGCGTATGCTGTCATTCAGTAAAGTAATCCCTCTTACACTACCTTCCTCCACAGGTCAATACCTATCGCTTATTGAAGTAATATCCCCCCCCCCCTTCCCTCCTCCACTCGTCCCTGAAACTGTTAGTAAATACCCAGCTTTACACCCCCCCCCCTCCCACCCCCACCCCCGAGATCAAAAGCGTCCTCGTCACTTTCACACATGAACTCTGTAAACTAGGTTAAGAAGAGAGTCTGATGATGCTCCCGCCTGCCAGCTAGGGCTGGTGATGACAAGTTTACAGCTCTCCTGTAATTCAGATCTTCATATTTCCGCCCACGTCAATGTTCTCCTCATCCAGTTGCAAAATAACTTCTCACAAATATTCCAAACCAGCGTTTTCTGTTGAAGAAATAATGCCCTTGACATCTTTCTAATGCGCGTGGAAAGGTCGTGAAACTAACGAGAAAGTGCAAATAATTTCCTTATCTGTTAAAGACATTGACAGTTTATGTTTACGTAAACATCAGATTACATGAAATAATTTAACAGATTCAGTGCCAAACAAAAACTCGGTTTGGACCAGTCAAGAATGGATGGCATGAAATGAGAAGTAGGGGATGTGTCACAGTTATGACTTAAAAGATGCTAATATAGTAGCAGACATGTTGCATTACAAGGCAATGACAACATTTCAGTGATATATAAGCCTGTGGCAGATATGGGAAGTCACTTCAGCCGATTAATCGGCCCATGGCAATTAATCTATATGGCCGATTAATCGGCCCATGGCAATTAATCTATATGACCAGGGGACAACGAGCATACATTCATGTATTTATTGTCTGAAGAATCTGCTCCTCAGTAGCTACCACCCTCGGTTTGCGAAAACGTTGCTCCAATGAAATTGGACGTAAAAGTTGCTCCAATGAAATATGACGTGAAAGTTGCTGCAATTAAATAGAACGTGAAAGTTACACCAATAGAAAGGGGGCGTGAAAGTAGCAGCAATTAAATACGACGTGAAAGTAGCTCCAATAAAATAGAATGTTAAAGTTGCTTCAACAGAACAGGACATGAAATTGCACCGATAAAACAGTACGTGAAAGTTGCTCCAATTAAATATGATGTGAAAGCCACCATGCAAATATGTCTGTGCAATTCTCTTTACGCGTCCATACTACTCTGTTTATGCGTCCATACTAATCTCTTTATGTGTCAATTCTACTCTCTGAATATGGCCAGTATCACAACCTGAAATTCTGAGATAAGTAGCGCATTGTATTTCTTCAGTTTGTAATGGTCTAATTGTTTTCATCTGTTCATTCTTCTCATCCCGTTCTTATGCCTTAATGTAGTCACTGTAGTGTCGGCCCCGTGTGTATATGTTGTGTTTTGTGCATGTATTTGTTTTCTGATGAAGGCTAGTCGCCGCAATGTCCTGTGTTTTCCGCAACTGTGTTCTGTAAAACTGCGTTACTTTGTGTTATTTTATATTCTCTATGTGGCCATACCACTATCTTTGTGCATCCTTACTACACCCTTATGTGATCATGCTACTCTCAATATTGGTCTATGATAGAACACATATGCAGACCTCGGATAGTCCCTCACTGGTGTGCTGATCGTGTTTCTGCTATTCCAGCATGTATTTTTTTTTTTTCCATATCCTTTACAGGACATCGCTGTCAACATCAGCACCTTTCAGCTGTATGTTGATTTCTTGGCAAGATTACGCTCAGTAGTTTGCCATTGCTTTCTGAGCGGCCGGCTCAGTTATCCCGCAAGTCACCAGCGGGGGTCGAACCGCTCCCAGTTCTCGCCCGCTACGAGACTCTGCGTGATAAACGGGATTACGGAGAAAGTGTTGTAACGCCTCGGCCAGAGAGACCGGCCCAGCATGTATACCCATAGATAATCTCTTGGTATCCCGGACCAAGCACATGGGCATAGCTCACGAAACATCCTCGGCAGCAGGCGGCGTGACCACACTCCAAGATCACTCAAACAGGCCTACTCGATTAATGATAATTCTATATACTATACATCAAGGCCATCACATCTCCGCAAAGACCACTTCCAATGTAACCAGGGTAGAGAGCACTTAATCACGCACAGGCAACCTCCCATGATGCAAGACTTGCGCAATTCGCGACTCAGATACGCACCATATAGAATTTCTTTCTGTCCTTCAGTAAGTGTTTATTTATGCAAAATTTGTGACGACTTTGAAACCACTTTTCCCAAGCTGAAATAGATGACAATACAAGCAATACTCAGAAAGTAAACATTCCTGTACAGCAAAAGCAAATAGCAAATTTCCACATTCAAAGTCGGAGCGTGTTAAGAAGATATATATGCCTATGAAAATACTAGAATAATAATGATGTATACACTTGTCTAAGTTTACCCTGGGTTATTATGTATTTTTATACATGTCAGTGTATCTATAGATACGTGCACTGAGCCATTCGTCTCAATTACCTGTCTGTCGGTGTGCAGTATTTGCTTGTACTTATCACATTGCGGCCGCAACTTTTGTAACGGTACGTATGCAACTGTTGTCACAGCCCATTCAGAAATTGCCATTATCTGCAGCAAACGGTGTTTAGAAAAATGTCTAAAACGACGTCACCGCCCTCTGATAGCATGGCATCGCCACACAAATCTTCATCTTTCTCACTATGAATTTGATTGCAGCATATTCACTTTGAATATAAGCATGTAAGGACAGTGCGAGCCGAGGAAGGGCTGTGGGAGCCGAGGAGGGGCTGTGGGAGCCGTGGAAGGGATGTGGGAACAGTGCAGGGTAGTAAGAGCCGAGGCTGGGCAGTGGGAGCCGAGGCAGGGCAGTGGGAGCCGAGGTTGGGCAGTGGGAGCCGAGGTTGGGCAGTGGGAGCCGAGGTTGGGCAGTGGGAGCCGAGGTTGGGCAGTGGAAGCTAAGGCTGGGCAGTGGGAGCCATGCAGGGCAGTGGAAGCCGAGGTTGGGCAGTGGAAGACGAGGTTGGGCAGTGGAAGCCGAGGTTGGGCAGTGGGAGCCGAGGTTGGGCAGTGGGAGCCGAGGTTAGGCAGTGGGAGCCATGCAGGGCAGTGGGAGGCATGCAAGGCAGTGGGAGCCGAGGTTGGGCAGTGGGATCCATGCAGGGCAGTGGGAGCCATGCAGGGCAGTGGGAGCCGAGGTTGGGCAGTGGGAGCCGAGGTTGGGCAGTGGGAGCCGAGGTTGGGCAGTGGGAGCCGAGGTTGGGCAGTGGGAGCCGAGTTTGGGCAGTGGGAGCCGAGGTTGGGCAGTGGAAGCCGAGGCCGGGCAGTGGGAGCCATGCAGGGCAGTGGAAGCCGAGGTTGGGCAGTGGGAGCCGAGGTTGGGCAGTGGGAGCCGAGGTTGGGCAGTGGAAGCCGAGGTTGAGCAGTGGGAGCCGAGGTTGGGCAGTGGGAGCCGAGGTTGGGCAGTGGGAGCCGAGGTTGGGCAGTGGAAGCCGAGGCTGGGCAGTGGAAGCCGAGGCTGGGCAGTGGGAGCCGAGGTTGGGCAGTGGGAGCCGAGGTTGGGCAGTGGGAGCCGAGGTTGGGCAGTGGGAGCCGAGGTTGGGCAGTGGGAGCCGAGGTTGGGCAGTGGGAGCCGAGGTTGGGCAGTGGGAGCCATGCAGGGCAGTGGGAGCCGAGGTTGGGCAGTGGGAGCCGAGGTTGGGCAGTGGGAGCCGAGGTTGGGGAGTGGGAGCCGAGGTTGGGGAGTGGGAGCCGAGGTTGGGCAGTGGGAGCCGAGGTTGGGCAGTGGGAGCCGAGGTTGGGCAGTGGGAGCCGAGGTTGGGCAGTGGGAGCCGAGGCTGGGCAGTGGGAGCCGAGGCTGGGCAGTGGGAGCCGAGGCTGGGCAGTGGAAGCCGAGGCTGGGCAGTCGGAGCCGAGGTTGGGCAGTGGGAGCCGAGGTTGGGCAGTGGGAGCCGAGGCTGGGCAGTGGGAGTCGAGGCTGGGCAGTGGGAGCCGAGGTTGGGCAGTGGGAGCCGAGGTTGGGCAGTGGGAGCCGAGGTTGGGCAGTGGGAGCCATGCAGGGCAGTGGGAGCCGAGGTTGGGCAGTGGTAGCCGAGGTTGGGCAGTGGAAGCCGAGGTTGGGCAGTGGGAGCCGAGGTTGGGCAGTGGGAGCCGAGGTTGGCCAGTGGGAGCCGAGGTTGGCCAGTGGGAGCCGAGGTTGGGCAGTGGGAGCCGAGGTTGGGCAGTGGGAGCCGAGGTTGGGCAGTGGGAGCCGAGGTAGGGCAGTGGGAGCAGAGGTTGGGCAGTGGGAGCCGAGGCTGGGCAGTGGAAGCCGAGGTTGGGCAGTGGAAGCCGAGGTTGGGCAGTGGAAGCCGAGGTTGGGCAGTGGAAGCCGAGGTTGGGCAGTGGAAGCCGAGGCTGGGCAGTGGGAGCCATGCAGGGCAGTGGGAGCCGAGGTTGGGCAGTGGGAGCCGAGGTTGGGCAGTGGAAGCCGAGGTTGGGCAGTGGAAGCCGAGGTTGGGCAGTGGGAGCCGAGGTTGGGCAGTGGGAGCCGAGGTTGGGCAGTGGGAGCCGAGGTTGGGCAGTGGAAGCCGAGGTTGGGCAGTGGAAGCCGAGGTTGGGCAGTGGGAGCCGAGGTTTGGCAGTTGGAGCCGAGGTTGGGCAGTGGGAGCCATGCAGGGCAGTGGAAGCCGAGGTTGGGCAGTGGGAGCCGAGGTTGGGCAGTGGGAGCCGAGGTTGGGCAGTGGAAGCCGAGGTTGGGCAGTGGAAGCCGAGGTTGGGCAGTGGGAGCCGAGGTTGGGCAGTGGAAGCCGAGGCTGGGCAGTGGGAGCCATGCAGGGCAGTGGAAGCCGAGGTTGGGCAGTGGAAGCCGAGGTTGGGCAGTGGAAGCCGAGGTTGGGCAGTGGGAGCCGAGGTTGGGCAGTGGAAGCCGAGGCTGGGCAGTGGAAGCCGAGGCTGGGCAGTGGAAGCCGAGGTTGGGCAGTGGGAGCCGAGGCATGGCAGTGGGAGCCGAGGTTGGGCAGTGGGAGCCGAGGTTGGGCAGTGGGAGCCGAGGTTGGGCAGTGGAAGCCGAGGTTGGGCAGTGGAAGCCGAGGCTGGGCAGTGGGAGCCGAGGTTGGGCAGTGGAAGCCGAGATTGGGCAGTGGAAGCCGAGGTTGGGCAGTGGAAGCCGAGGTTGGGCAGTGGAAGCCGAGGTTGGGCAGTGGAAGCCGAGGTTGGGCAGTGGGAGCCGAGGTTGGGCAGTGGGAGCCGAGGTTGGGCAGTGGGAGCCGAGGTTGGGCAGTGGGAGCCGAGGTTGGGCAGTGGGAGCCGAGGTTGGGCAGTGGGAGCCGAGGTTGGGCAGTGGGAGCCGAGGTTGGGCAGTGGAAGCCGAGGTTGGGCAGTGGAAGCCGAGGTTGGGCAGTGGAAGCCGAGGTTGGGCAGTGGGAGCCGAGGTTGGGCAGTGGGAGCCGAGGTTGGGCAGTGGAAGCCGAGGTTGGGCAGTGGGAGCCGAGGTTGGGCAGTGGAAGCCGAGGATGGGCAGTGGAAGCCGAGACTGGGCAGTGGAAGCCGAGGCTGGGCAGTGGAAGCCGAGGTTGGGTAGTGGGAGCCGAGGCAGGGCAGTGGGTTTCCGAGGTTGGGCAGTGGGAGCCGAGGTTGGGCAGTGGAAGCCGAGGTTGGGCAGTGGAAGCCGAGGTTGGGCAGTGAAAGCCGAGGTTGGGCAGTGGGAGCCGAGGTTGGGCAGTGGGAGCCGAGGTTGGGCAGTGGGAGCCGAGGTTGGGCAGTGGGAGCCGAGGTTGGGCAGTGGGAGCCGAGGTTGGGCAGTGGGAGCCGAGGTTGGGCAGTGGGAGCCGAGGTTGGGCAGTGGGAGCCGAGGTTGGGCAGTGGGAGCCGAGGATGGGCAGTGGAAGCCGAGGTTGGGCAGTGGAAGCCGAGGTTGGGCAGTGGAAGCCGAGGTTGGGCAGTGGAAGCCGAGGTTGGGCAGTGGGAGCCGAGGTTGTGCAGTGGAAGCCGAGGCTGGGCAGTGGAAGCCGAGGCTGGGCAGTGGAAGCCGAGGCTGGGCAATGGAAGCCGAGGTTGGGCAGTGGGAGCCGAGGCAGGGCAGTGGGAGCCGAGGTTGGGCAGTGGAAGCCGAGGTTGGGCAGTGGAAGCCGAGGTTGGGCAGTGGAAGCCGAGGTTGGGCAGTGGAAGCCGAGGCTGGGCAGTGGGAGCCGAGGTTGGGCAGTGGGAGCCGAGGTTGGGCAGTGGGAGCCATGCAGGGAAGTGGAACCTTTCAAACACGGGTCCTTTACTGACTGATATACAAACGCTATATATACGTCCCATTTTGTTTAAATGCTGCTTTCGGTTTCTTAATCGTCTTTAACAACTGTCTCTACTCACTTTGATTTATAACATAACGACCTCTAACTCTCATCTACTTATAAGACATCCATCTCCTTTCTCACTTATAAAACAGCCATCTCCAGTCTCATTTATAAAACACTCATCTCCAGTCTCACTTATAAAACATCCATCTCTAATCACACTTAGAAAACATCCATCTCCATTTTCACTTATAAGACATCCACCCCCATTCACACTTATAAAACATCCATCTCCAGTCACACATATAAAACATCCATCTCCAGTTTCACTTATAAAACACCCATCTCCAGTCTCACTTATAAAACATCCATCTCCAGTCACACATATAAAACATCCATCTCAAGTTTCACTTATAAGACATCCACCCCCATTCACACTTATAAAACATCCATCTCCAGTCACACTTATAAAACATCCATCTCCAGTCACACATATAAAACACCCATCTCCAGTCACACATATAAAACATCCATCACAAGTCACACATATAAAACACCCATCTCCAGTCACACTTATAAAACACCCATCTCCAGTCACACTTATAAAACATCCATCTCCAGTTTCACTTATAAAACATCCATCTCCAGTCACACATATAAAACACCCATCTCCAGTCACACATATAAAACATCCATCTCCAGTCACACATATAAAACACCCATCTCCAGTTTCACTTATAAAACATCCATCTCCAGTCACACATATAAAACACCCATCTCCAGTCACACATATAAAACATCCATCACCAGTCACACATATAAAACATCCATCTCCAGTCACACATATAAAACACCCATCTCCAGTCACACATATAAAACATCCATCTCCAGTCACACATATAAAACACCCATCTCCAGTTTCACTTATAAAACATCTATCTCCAGTCACACATATAAAACATCCATCTCCAGTCACACATATAAAACATCCATCTCCAGTTTCACTTATAAAACATCCATCTCCAGTCACACATATAAAACATCCATCTCCAGTTTCACTTATAAGACATCCATCTCCAGTCACACATATAAAACATCCATCTCCAGTCACACATATAAAACACCCATCTCCAGTCACACATATAAAACATCCATCACCAGTCACACATATAAAACATCCATCTCCAGTCACACATATAAAACACCCATCTCCAGTCACACATATAAAACATCCATCTCCAGTCACACATATAAAACACCCATCTCCAGTCACACATATAAAACACCCATCTCCAGTTTCACTTATAAAACATCTATCTCCAGTCACACATATAAAACATCCATCTCCAGTCACACATATAAAACATCCATCTCCAGTTTCACTTATAAAACATCCATCTCCAGTCACACATATAAAACATCCATCTCCAGTTTCACTTATAAGACATCCACCCCCATTCACACTTATAAAATATCCATCTCCAGTCACACATATAAAACATCCATCTCCAGTCACACATATAAAACACCCATCTCCAGTCACACATATAAAACATCTATCTCCAGTCACACATATAAAACATCCATCTCCAGTCACACATATAAAACATCCATCTCCAGTTTCACTTATAAAACATCCATCTCCAGTCACACATATAAAACATCCATCTCCAGTCACACATATAAAACACCCATCTCCAGTCACACATATAAAACATCCATCACCAGTCACACATATAAAAAACATCCATCTCCAGTCACACATACAAAACACCCATCTCCAGTCACACATATAAAACATCCATCTCCAGTCACACATATAAAACACCCATCTCCAGTCACACATATAAAACACCCATCTCCAGTCACACATATAAAACATCCATCTCCAGTCACACATATAAAACATCCATCACCAGTCACACATATAAAACATCCATCTCCAGTCACACATATAAAACACCCATCTCCAGTCACACATATAAAACATCCATCTCCAGTCACACATATAAAACACCCATCTCCAGTTTCACTTATAAAACATCTATCTCCAGTCACACATATAAAACATCCATCTCCAGTCACACATATAAAACATCCATCTCCAGTCACACATATAAAACACCCATCTCCAGTCACACATATAAAACATCCATCTCCAATCTCACTTAAAAAACATTAATCTACTGTCTCACTTATAAAACATCAATTTTTAGTCTCACTTATAAAACATCTATCTCCAGTCACACATATAAAACATCCATCTCCAGTCACACATATAAAACATCCATCTCCAGTTTCACTTATAAAACATCCATCTCCAGTCACACATATAAAACATCCATCTCCAGTTTCACTTATAAGACATCCACCCCCATTCACACTTATAAAATATCCATCTCCAGTCACACATATAAAACACCCATCTCCAGTCACACATATAAAACATCCATCTCCAGTCACACATATAAAACACCCATCTCCAGTCACACATATAAAACATCCATCTCCAATCTCACTTATAAAACATTAATCTACTGTCTCACTTATAAAACATCAATTTTTAGTCTCACTTATAAAACATCCATCTCAAGTTTCACTTTTGAAACATCCATAACCAGTCTCATTATAAAACAAGGATCCACAGTGTATTCCACATATAAAACTTCAATCTCTAGTCTCTTCCGCTATGAAACAATGGTCTCCAATTTTCTTCACTTACATGAGCACGATAGTTTCTAGCCTTTCCTAGCTAGAACATAAAAATATGTAGCCTATCCAGCACTAAACAATGGTCTCTTCAATATAAAACAACTATCTCTATCTCTATGCACTTTCATATATAACAACGGTCTCTGATCTCATGCAGGTTAATAACAATGAGTTTTAGTCTCTTCAACTGATCAATGGTCTCTAGTCTCTGAATGTAAGAAATGTCTCGTATCTCGAATGATCCTTTTTCTATCAGGACTCAGATTTCTTATCTACATAGCAACGTGTTTCCTCAGCTACTGCATCACGACATATGGAGAGTACCAATTATACTGATGGCATCCTGAAAAATACAACCATTTTCGACAACGTCCCTATAACTTGTTTGATACTCGTGAAACATTCTGACAGGCTGACGTTACACTAACGACATCAGCCGGTTGCGGCCGGTAAATATTGATAAGCTGTCGCTCATGTTCAAATTGAAAGAAACCGCTGTCACTACAAACCGAAAGTAAAGTCACGGTTTATGAATGGAGTTGGACACAGATTGAAACTAAAGTCATGATTTATGAATGAAGTTGGACATTCTTCTCCATGCATTTCCTCACTTAGCCGTCTGAATGACTATTATAATCGTGATATGTTTCCCACTGAATTTCTGCGAGGCCGATAAGGAGGAAGTGTTGAGAGATCCGACTGATTCGAGTGCTTCTCTTTGAATGGTCGAATACAGCTTTATGTATCAGCAAGCATGGTTCGTGTTTACCCTCTTATGACTGCCATTCCGTGTCTGGAGTTTCTTAATTTGTAACTTATGGTTTTCATATTTGCTTGGATCGTCGACTGAGTTGTATTACTTGCTCTCTATGTTTATTGCATGCCCTGTTAAGTTGAATGCTAGCACTGTACGGTTTACAAGACAATAACCAATGTTTGGTAAAGGAGAGCTTGGCATATGACACCACAACTTCAAGTCTGAACATGGAGTTGAAGGCCATTACTAACGAACGAAAGGTGGAAGGCAAGCTTCCGAGGAAAACACACGGATTAATTGGTATGATAACACCAAAAGATACCCCGAATACAATACGTTACACTGTATCAACATGGCCCAAGAGGAATAGGGTGGGAAATTCAAGCATGCTAATATGGCAAATGATCTCATCTTATTCGATTGTTTTTCGGACAACATCTCTAAACTGCTTATTTCGGGACCGGTTCAATATTTCTAAACTGCTTATTTTGGAACTGGTTAAACATGTTTAAACTGCTCAGTTTGAGACTGGTTGATTTAGGTATAAATAATCTCATCTGGCAAATGCATGTTATATATGCTGGTCACTGACTAACTGATTGGGTACGCGATTTGTTGGATAAACTCTGAACTAATCATTGTTGAATACAGTTAGAATTGATTCCACTCGGTGCATCAATAAATTTTGTATACATCCACAGCCACGGAAATGGACAGGCTACTGCATAAACTGCCATAAACTAATATATCACCCGGTATGTTTCAAACAGTCAACAACTCACAATTCTATACAAGTTACATGGTTTCAATGTTTCTTTGCACAAATGCGCACCGTTTCAAGTGGCACAAGGCACACTAAGCGCTGAGCATATTGTTCGGTGGAAGGTTAGTGGCACTGGGCAGTCGACATCTTTGGGGTTAAAGACACTGCACAAGATCTTCAGGCACGATGACCCCTCACAAAACCTTCAGGACTGACGACGTTACACAAGAACCGATTGCCCGGGCTATACATTTGTGTGTGCAAACCTCAACATTGATGCAAACCTAGGTGTAGGACGAGCTGAATGTGTCTAGCTATTTGATTAGTTCCGTGGCGAATCGGCAGGTCCCATTAGGGAAGCAAACTTATCATGTATGTCGTAGGATTCAATGAAATATGGTTTGCGTGGCACTGACCTTAGACAACCTTAGCCGCAGATTTACACCAATCACGAACAAGTGTACACAGGGTTTGGCGTGGCAAATGAAAGACAGAACAAGTGTACACAGGGTTTGGCGTGGCAAATGAAAGACAGAACAAGTGTACACAGGGTTTGGCGTGGCAAATGAAAGACAGAACAAGAGAATAATTGATATGAAACAATATATATAACTGACGCAGTGCTTCTCGCGCAGAACCATAAGTGCTCAGTCTACCTCAGAGGATGAGAAGTGCAGGATCGCTGTATATCCCTTGATGTGTTAATTTATTAGCTACCATTGACGTTGTTCACGGTGATTAAATGGTGTAAAGGCAAGGCATCTGTGAAGAAGGTAGTTTGTCTTTGCTTTCTTCTTGGCAGTGACGATACTGGTCTTCGACCGTTGCCGCTGTCTCTATAAAGAGATCCTCTGCCTACAGTCATGGAAATTGAAACTATAACCAACAACTATCTGTCGGCTGTTTCCCAGCTTCATCCACCGCCTGATCACAGGGCTTCACGTGACCCTGATCTTTGGAAAGGGAAAAAAAAAGGGGGGGGGGGTGTCTAAACTTGAACTAAAATGCAAGACAGTTTGACATCATGGCATGGAGGAACATCAGTATCACAAATAATCGGCAGCACATAAATAAAGAGGAAGGATGTGAACATACACGATCATCAACGCCACACAACATTGACTAAAGAAGAATTAATTCATTGCCTGAATAAGCGTGTGTAGTCCTAGCATTCAGAACTGGTCGCCGCGGCCATGAATGATTACTTCCAGCAACATGAAGTATGTCCGTCCAGTTGCATCGTGCTGACAGCAGAGAAATAATGTTTACGTAATACGTCCTTTGTTCATCAACATGTTACCATAACATGTGCCATGGAAGCCAGAACACCCGTCAACTCGTTACAGCAGATCCATATATAGCAAGGGCAGCAGAAGATATTGTGTCTGTGTTATAACGAAACAATCATTTGTGGATAAATACTACCACTGATCACAATATGACTTTCCTGTGTGCCAGTTGAGCACGTTCAAACTCCCATGGCATTTTGAAATTGCAAAGTATAGGCCGCAACCCACCGCTCTGGCAAAACTGTTAGGACAGAATAATAATACCCTGATAGATGGGGCCCGTTACCTTGAATAGAATCTGTCTAGAGGAATTGCCTTAGTAGATGGGCCCGTTGTCTTGAATAGAATCTGTCTAGAGGAAATACCCTGGTAGATGGGACCCGTTACCTTGAATAGAATCTGTCCCCCGGGAAGGTTAACACGGTCAACAAATGCCCGCAGAAGTCGGATGTGTCGGCCTAACGGTTCAAGAACGCAGCTCTGCTGTAAACAGGCACAACGCAATCACATCCGAAGAAAAAAAACTCCGGATGAACGAAGAAGAAGAAGAAGAATCTGTCCAGAGGTAAAATATCTCAGACAAATGTATGCTCATATCGGAACACTGACCTCTGTTGGGTATAACCAGACGTGGCGCATCCCCCTTAAAGAAGGTGTTAAAAAAGGACAAAAAACCGCTTATGTCTTCAACTTGGGCATCTCTGTTTTAAAATAGTTGACAACATATTCCCGCTTTCAACAAATAATCCCTTTCAATCGTAAGTGCTCACTTTGGCCTTCTATTTCTTTAAGCTAAAATATTCATTTCTGCGGAGATTAGAAAATAAGAGTGGATCTTGGCTGATAAACACTTCCCTGGAGGAACTCTGGACAAAAAGAACGATCCGTGAAAATTAAAGTACGCTGCAACTAAACAGGACAAAGAGAGAACATAAACGGCCTGCATATTGGATATCCCCAAGAAGTGTTTGGCTTGTCGCATGACAGATTATTAAGCATTTTAGCATTTATATGTGGGAAAACGTGCAGGGTTCCCTTTGTCATAGCCGGAAGTTGAGAATGTTCTCTCAGTCCCATGAAATAATTTCAAGAGCGCGCACAATACACTATTGATAAAACAGACCTTCTTGCGGCGGGACTGAGGAGAATGGGCGTAGGGCGAGATTCTGACAGCACAAAACAAACATGTTTTAAGTACACGCATTCTGAGGACAAGTCGATGTGGCCGAGAGGTTCAACGCTCGCGCTTAAACTGTCTCTGGTGACCACAGTCTTGGGTTCGCACCACACGTCGGTCAATTGACTTCTCGCTCAGAAAAAATGGCAAACTCAGCATCATCATTAGCATCATGTGACCTGCCAACTGGCGTGGGCGTTCATGTCTGTCCGTACATATCGGTTTTGGTGTTGTGAATCAACTCTGCTGATGATATACCTGGACGCGGCCGTCTCAACCATCCAACATCATTTCTCTTGGTGTGTCCCTGCCACTTCTCCCGCTGATGTGCTATGTTGCCACGATGTTCTCCAATGGCAAGCTGCTTAATGTAAACTTGCCTAGTAAATCACAAACAGCCCATAACGGATGGGGGTGATTATTGCCACATCCTGCACAGGACATGCGACCTTGTTCATTGTCAGTACACACATGTGTTCTGTTAGGGCTAGATTTTGATAGCCTCAAACAAGCATGTTTTAAGTACCCCATTCTGCGTACACAAACGTGTTCTGAGCTTCGGTAGAAGCAAGCAGAGTAAGGCAATTGGTCAGTTCAAAAATTACCTGCTATTGTGGTGCTGTTATCTATGTGTGCTTGAGAGGTTCAGGGCAGTTACTTCCTCGATAGAGATGTTAGCAATGATAGAAGCGACTTAAATAACCGAGAAACTAACACTACTAAAAGTAATCTACGTTAAATATAAACACACACGAACACACAAATAATATGAAATAGAAGAAAAAGCATTGGCTGCAGCAGGATATAACAATATGAATTGGAAACAAATAGGTATATTTAGCTCCTGCGAGAAGAAACGTACTAAACACAAACACGTTGCACATACCTTACAAGGAGATCCATCGTATCCCGAAATACAGGTGAAAACCCAAAATCAGAAGCAATCAATAAATATATAAAATGAATAATGAAATAAAATACACACAAATGCGTACAATACGACACACAGGTTACCTATTTGTTTCCAATTCATATTGAACACACAAATAGCATCGCAAACACATTGTGGATGCTGTCAGTTTGTGCCAAACACAAATTTGTCTGTGTGTATTTGATACTGTCGACATTTACTGATCGCCCAACGTTTCTAAGGACAATTACGTGTTGAAAATAAGCAGAAGAACTTTACTAACATAACTAGGTGAAGAAGATGATGAGTTGACAACAATTCTGGTACTTACGTGAGGTACTGCGAGGGCTAGGAGAATATATATCAGCAGCAGTGACAACAACCTGAAACAAAAAGCAGGCAATTTAGTATGCTGGTTTCTTCTTGCAAAGCTACAAAAAGCAGGCAATTTAGTATGCTGGTTTCTTCTTGCAAAGCTACAAAAAGCAGGCAATTTAGTATGCTCGTTTCTTCTTGCAACCCCACAGAAAGCAGGCAATTTAGTATGCTGGTTTCTTCTTGCAACCCCACAGAAAGCATATCATGTATATATATATGTATACACTGTAAACACTCATAAACAGTTTGTGTAGGATGAGAAATAACAAGTGTGTCACGAGTCCTTTACTTTCAACACATATTTGTCCGGAAGCTGTTTGTGAAGGATGAGAAATAATAAATGTCTCACGAGTCCTTCACTTTCAAAACATATTTGTCCGGAAGCTGTTTCTTGCTACGGGTATTTGGTGTGCCAGGACCATCACATTCTGTAGACCCGGGTGCACGCTGAAATAGGTGGCCATTCTTTCCCTCTGTTGACTGTCAACGAACGTTGGCGTCCAAACCTCGTCCGTCCTCGCTCGTGACATTATCAGCGTAGCTCACTATCAACTACGCTAACGCGCCCACCATCAACTTACAGACACAGTAAACTGTTGTTACATTGACACCTTTGTCAGCACAACAATAATTCCAACGTAATAGGCATAAACATGATGACAGCGAAAATGAAATCGAAAAGTTAAATAATGATGCAGGCTGGCACCTTGCCGTCTTGACAGATGATAGTTTGTAAAATGGAGTTACACCTCTACGCAGCACAAAGCCTGGGCTGAATGTAGCGACCATATGCTGCCCATGCTCTCTCTCTCTCTCGCTCTCTCTCTCTCTCTCTCTCTCTCTCTCTCTCTCTCTCTCTCTCTCTCTCTCTCTCTCTCGACCTGCCTAGTTTACTCCGCAGGAAAGGTAACACCAATATGTCTGTCAGCAAAGCAATACTCTAACTAGCCTATCGGTGCTTCGATCCTAGACCAGTTGGGGACTTATCTGCCCTGCCATGACATTTAGTCTTTATTTTACATTTCCTCACACTAGGGTAAGGCTTTTACCCATTTAATTGCTCTCCTCCGCTCAAAGTCGTAGGCACAATTTGAGGTGTCGGCTTTGGTGAGCGCCACCTAACGTTCGGCGCTAAGAGAAAGCAGGTAATATAGTGTTTTGTCATATGGTAGCCCAGTCATATCTGACCAGACCAAGAACTGACAGAGAAATGAAGTATAAGTAGCAATTTATTAATATGAACATATATAAGTATAAATAATAATATGAAAAAGATATATTCATATTATATATGGAAAAATGTTTATCAATGTCACCCTAAAATACTAAGTTTAACCCAAGAAATGTCATGTGTTCACACAAGTATGCTATGTATAAGCTAAGAACTGTCCTGCTGAAGTCATCTCAATAACACTATTATTAATACAAGTAGCCTACATTTCAAAAAAAAAAAAAAAAAAGCAGGCTAGTTGAGAACGTCTGCTGGGCACGCGTTTTGTGTGTAAGATTGACTCTGAAAGTTTCCGTTCTCGGCAAATGTTGTACGGGGTGTCTGTAAAGACTCACTACACGTTGTATGTAGAACAAATCTGAAAAAAAAAAATTTTTTCTCTTCCGTTGATAACACAGTTCTGTTTGGAGTGCAAAGAATTACTCCAGCAGACGACAGCCATTGGCTGCATATTGCTTCACAGTGGACTTTGGAGCACATTTTTGTGTGTCATCATGTACTTCGTTTTTCAAATGCATACAAAGTAAAGTGAGACTTTATAAACACCATGTATTACACTGACAGCAGCAGACATGCTGATAAACAGCTGATAAACAGCTGATAAACAGCTGCTGAACAAATAGTGTGTGCTCAGACACTGGTCAGACAGTTGCATAAGCTATTATTTTCACCAGACCCCAAAAGATAAAATATAAACTTAGAGATTGAAAGGAAAAAGATGTAACGCAAACCTGATACAGTCGTCTAGCTTGTAAATATATTGCTGTAGGAATACAACTACCGTATTCCCCAAGAAAAAGCAAGTTAGCCGCATGTCTTTTTCAGGTGGCCGCATTCACTACCCCCACGTCAGAGACGGCAGAATTTCTCCAGATCGACTCCTGTCATGTGATATATGACAGTGGGGACACTAGACGTGTGCACACCCACTTCGCTGGGAAACTGGACACCTCTCTGTATGCTGTTGAATAACTTGCAACATGGACAGTTTATGAGCAAGTCGTGGATCTGACGGGTAAATATATGCCTAGAAATGTATCAACCACTCTTGCTGCCAATGTGCTGTTATTAAAAACAGGGCTCTGGGGTAGCGGTGTCAAGTTCTGACAGAAGACTATCCGTATTTGTGACATCTTTGCGGCTTGTTTCAGCACTCAGTTGTAAACATCAATGTATACTATTGCTAAAGTATTTGGCAGGAAGATAAATACTAGTAAGACAAAGGTGAGGTTGTTGCCAAAGAAAACCTGAACATTAATATTAATACCGCAGGAAAGACCATATAACAAGTAGAGAGCCCTCCTTGTCTGGGTCAAATAATTGTAGAAGATACTTGATGTGACACTGAAATAAAATAAAGTACCCCAGTAACCAAAAGGGTGTTCCGGGAGAAAGAACCATACGTTAACATCAAATAATATCAATACTGAACTATGGACACGAATTATTCTGACGCATGCCCGGCCCAAAGCACTATAGAACTGTGCAGTTTGGAAAGGCGAAAAGAACTTAGAAGCTTTTTCGTTGTGGTGCTACCGCACGATGCACAAATTAAGATGGACTCGCAAGAGATAAAATGAAAACTCTTAAATACACTGGCGAAAACAGACAATTATAGAACAACATACAAAAAAGAAGGCTGTCTCTGGCATGGTCAAAGTGAAATACTGGGAGGTGAAATACTTAAAATGCTGGAAGGCAAGATCAAGAGCTTAAACACAAGAGGACGTCCTAAGGAAAACTACATCATAGAAGCTTGCAAGGATGTTGGAGCACAAACTGATGGTGAGCTGAAAAGACAGTTGCTGAAAATATACTGCAGGTGAGGGAAATGATTTCACGGCTTCAACACCCAGCTTCGGATTGCTTGACGTCAAGTGTGAGTTAATATATTACTAGTTATGTGCATCATACTGTCTGTGAGATGTTTGAGAATTCATGACGTGTATATGCTACAAGCACACATATACCGGCAGACGACCATTCCTTCCACTTATAAGTGAAAGCTGTTAGTCTTAGCTAATGCCGGGTGCCGCCATGACAACTGGGGGTATACCGGACGTTGAGCACAGACTTTCAAGCTAATAATGAGATCAGTTAGCATGTCATGAGATGCTAGCTTTGTGCCAGCTTGTAAGTCTACTCTCTGTCGGCTTATTTCTGGACAATCTAGTAATAAATCCAGAGTGATTGGTATTCTTCATGGGTCGGACATGCTGGCAATGGACAAACAGCAAACATTAGAGCTAGATCAAAGCTTGCAATTAGGCGGTTGAATATAAGTTTACACAGGTCAATTATTATGTGCAAGTGACCAGTGATAAGCATCCCTCTGTGAAAACAGTTTCACAAAGAAGGTGCTAGAATGAACCAAGCTTTGTTATGGATGCGCAACCTGAGAGAACATTAATACATGTTGCTAATATTGAGTAGTTGACGTAGTTTATGAAAATCAGCCAACGTTTTGTCACTGTCATATTCTCGTTACCATAGACACAGCATACACAGTGCAGCCCAGAGAGAGAGAGAGAGAGAGAGAGAGAGAGAGAGAGAGAGAGAGCGAGAGAGAGAGAGAGCGAGAGAGAGAGAGAGAGAGAGAGAGAGAGCGTTAATGTCAGCGCCCTGTTGGTAGACGATATATCCCGAGTGAATCATATCATAATACAAGATATGCAAATGGTTGTGTCCTAAGCTATAAAAGACCATACAGAGATTTTCAGTTATATTTTGCAGACAATTCGTTATAGAAGTACAACTGCATAAAAGTGACGAATACATCTACTATGAGAATGGAGGTATAGACAACATGGAGAAAGGCTTTTGCCTACTGGAGTTGGCGTATCCATGGTTAGTGCGATAGAGAACAATCAACATGCTTCCATGCTAAATTTGTGAAGTGAAACAGGGCACATGTGTCTGCTTCCTGAATACTGCTAAGCCGACACTAATTAACAAACCCGTCCTTCGAAGAAGGTCCTTTGCAGTCATTTCTAATTTAGTGCGAGTATAGCTTGTGATTTTTGTCAACCGGCTACTGGAGTTTCATGTCCGGTTAGTAAGGCCGAGACGCAAAAATTCTTTGAACACGATAATCCGTTATATTTCCAGCTTTCTGACTATTCCAAACTGGTGCTTGGTAAACGTGGTGGTTTCGCCTTGACTTCCATTTCTACATAAAGTAATCGCATGTTATGCCAGGAGATTTTATCAGTTTTGCAGATTTGCCAAGATAACGACCACATTCGACCTGCTCCTTACGGTTTGCACCAGGCGAAAGATCTTTACTGTTTTCAACGGATCTTGAACGTGCACGATCCTCTTCTCTCGTACCCCAGTGGGAAGGCTAGGCAGACAGTTACCAACCTAGTGACTCGGCAGAGGGTGTGTGATGTGCTAGGGGTTTCTATATAGCTGCATTATATTATAACTCAACAGGTAATCACTTAGCAATATATGATCATAATGAGGTATTTGCTACTCTTCCACTATTTGCCCGTAGCTATCTCCGTGGGGTTTACGCCCCATCTAAAATTATGATAATTACAGCACAAAATTGTTGTACGTGAACACAATTTGCTTGCGTCACAGGATCCTGTCTATGTGACACGAGAAGCACTTTTTCCAGGCTAACGGGGCCAGCGCTCTTGGGTCCTCCAGTTGTTTCAATATTTGTTCGGCTAGCAGACGTGAATCAAACTGTCAACTGTTGACAGTGTCACGGGCCAGTGTTCACCACACCTACTCCATACCTACTGCCCTCTCCGCCCCCACACCAAATTGATATAATTATTCTAATGCTGCTTGAACTGTAACGATCTATAAGCAGTTTACCGTCGATTTCCGAACAAAGCACTCCAGTCGTTAAACCTTACCTCTTGTCTAGCAACCCTTTTCAAAGATATCTCTTATATTTCTTGGTCCCTTTTTAAAATAAAATGTACCACGGCCGGATTGTATGGCGGTTGTTTGAGTGGAGGGGAGGGATAGTGTGCCTTACTTATCAAGTGTCTGAACTTTCTTATTTATTGATGTGAGAGAACCAGGTCATTTCAAAGAGTGGAACCCTAAAAAGTGCATTATCAGTATGCACAAGTAACAACTCGAGAATGCCTTGTTTGTCAATACAAGGCATAGGACGAAAACTCTCTCTCTCTCTCTCTCTCTCTCTCTCTCTCTCTCTCTCTCTCTCTCTCTCTCTCTCTCACTCTCTCTCTCTCTCTCTCTCTCTCTCTCACTCACTCACTCACACACACACACACACACACACACACACACACACACACACACAGGCCAATGGTGCACTGAGAATCCAAAATGAAAAGTTAAGACAAAACACAAAATGCATATTTCACTTTACAATAGATTACATGCAAATAGTCAAGAAGCCAATGAATAATGTGTTGCCAAGAGATGAAATCTCAGTAGACAATTTGTTTACATCGTGTAGAAACTATGAATAATGTGTTGCCAAGAGATGAAATCTCAGTAGACAATTTGTTTACATCGTGTAGAAACTATGAATAATGTGTTGCCAAGAGATGAAATCTCAGTAGACAATTTGTTTACATCGTGTAGAAACTATGAATAATGTGTTGCCAAGAGATGAAATCTCAGTAGACAATTTGTTTACATCGTGTAGAAACTATGAATAATGTGTTGCCAAGAGATGAAATCTCAGTAGACAATTTGTTTACATCGTGTAGAAACTATAACTGGTAGATTATGACATCAGCAGGATTACGGTAACGGAAAGCTGCTTGCTAAACCCTGTAGGTTATAATACTGTAAACATGTTATCCAATGAACCCACAAAATAATGATAAAAGCGAGACTCAGCAAGTGCATGCGTCTTGTTATATTTGCAGTGTGTCTGTCTTGTTTTGTTGATAGTGTATTCTGCACGAGTACACATTCAAATGCTGGATAGCTATCTTACATGCAAATGTAAAGTTTACCTCAAACAACGTGGAGCTCAGAACTAACAGCAATGTGAATACCAGGTTTTAGCTGGCTTTCGGATTCTAACTGTGGAAAATCACCATTTTGTCTCTTTCAGTAACAGATTTATTTGTCTTCAAGATACAGATGTGCTTTCCAGCTATAGATAAGTCTTCACTATTTAGACCTGTAGTTTTCAGTGTTTAGGCAGCCATCCCCAAGTGGGTCGCCAAGTGTTTTCTTGGGTATAGACGGAGTCATGTTTTGTTTTGCAACGATTTT
This sequence comes from Cepaea hortensis, assembly GCA_963921405.1. Taxonomy (NCBI): domain Eukaryota; kingdom Metazoa; phylum Mollusca; class Gastropoda; order Stylommatophora; family Helicidae; genus Cepaea; species Cepaea hortensis. Next base: position 91,866,123 of record OY992878.1, on the reverse strand, counting down.
TTAATAGAAAATTTCAATATTTCCACAAAAGAGTTTCAAGACTTATTTACTTCAGTACGGCTACACTAACAGTATTCTGTGGCTGAACCCTATCAAGCCTTAAAAACCCACTGGTTTATCCAAGATATCGAATATTTTCTATCTTCTTCATTCGTGCATGATTGTATTTTTCAAAAAAATTATTATTGGATGACGTTTGCATTGTGTCTGTTTCCAGTAGAGCTGTGATACTGCGCCTTTCGACGACCGACACATCCGACTTCTTCCCGGCGCTTGTTAACCAGGTTATCCTCTCATTGTTGTTTCTATGATATTCTACAGTCTCAAAATGATGACGTGGTCCTCACATTGTAAATCTCCCATCCCACTTTCCAGATTTAGCCGCTGGGCTATAAATGAACTCGGGGGTAACACATCGATGGCCATTCCCGGTCGTCCAAAGAGACTTTCATTAATCCAAAGAAGAGACATTAAGCTCTAGCTCTCGACTCTCTCTAGGAGTCGTTACGTCCAGCACCTGGCTATTTAGCTCCACGTCCGTACAGAGGACTAATCTGTTCATGGTAGGCTGCGGCTTTAGAGACAAGTAGGGTGCCGTCTGTGGTTAGTTCGGGCTTCGATGGCTTCACATGAAACAAGCAGTTTTAGTCAGGTACTAACAGCTCGCACATCACAGGAAGAGCAACTTCTTGCAGGCAGAGCACCAACAGTGCAAACATATGGCGCTACCAGTTCCGCTAAATGTGGCCCTGCTGTATAATTAATGACCTTGTGAACTACAGCAGTGCGGTCAGGGCAGACACTCCATCTCAACATTTTGAGAGAGTGGCAAGACTGTGTTTGGCGACTGACCAGACACAACGTACCACAGAGGTGACCATTATGTAGCAGGGTCTTTACACAACCTAGCTGTTATGACGGCGAGCCGAAACGTGCATCCATCCTTTGCCAGCTCACGCCTCGTGCATTTTCGTGACCAGCGTGAGCGCTATGTCCAATGTCCACCTTCGAGCTGGTTGGTGATCACTGTATGGTCTTCTATCAACCATGCCTTCCATCACTGTCTCCCCAAACCACTGTGGCGTTTCATGTGGCTTAGCAACCTCAATTTCCGAGACACGTACGTGGCCTCGGGGCACTCAATGTTGCAAGTTTGGGGAAATCTGAGGCTTTACCCACATTTTGAGAAATGTACGTGTGGCACACGGATTGTCTCACAATATCGATTTGTCATTTAGCAGGACACTCAACTGATGGACAAATGAACCCGTTTGTCGTTCAGTAAGTCACGTTCGATGAGCTTCATTTATCCACGATTAATGAGCGGATGATAAATGCTAGAAGCAATGCTACTTCGTGGCTTCTGGTTACTGCTTCTCTGGGAGTCCACTAACACCGAGACCTCTGACAATTGTGTCAAGATCCATGATGGCCATTTTCCTGGTGTAGGACATTGATCTATAGCAACAGTCTGTCCATAAAAGCAGCTGGCGCTCTACAGATGCCTGTGATAGAAATCACCACAAACTGTTTTATATTATTGTAATCATTTGTAGCGATGGCCTTTCATGTTTTGTTTGTCACATGTTTACCTAGGAGCCCTTTGATTTACTCCATAAAATAAAATGCACAAATTTAGCGCATTCACTGTGAGAATCAGCAAAGTGAAAAATTAAAAATATTCACTATGCATAATTCAACATCAACATTCATCTTTACCCTGTTAGAAATGTCCTTGTATGCAAATTTGATCAGAGGTCACGTGCTACTCGGTTAGTTAAAACGAGGTTCGCGGGATACTACTAGCCAATTAAAACAGTTAGAGGGTTCTTGTATTATTAGAGGGTTACTTGTCTTTAAACCAAAAAAAAAACCAAAAAAACAACAACAGAAGTCACCGGTTACTCTGGTCACTGGCGTTAAATATGGGTGTCGCTGGGGTTAAACATGGAGGTCACTGGGGTCATTGGGGTTTAAGATGGGGGTCACGTGGGTTAAATATGGGGTTTTCTAGGGTTAGACATGATGGTTGCAGGGGTTACACATGGAGGTCGCAGTGGTTAAACATGGGAGTCGCTGGTGTCAGACATTGTTGTCGGAGGGGTTAAACATGGGGGTCGCATGTGATTAGCTTATTATAAATGGTGTAAACTATGTGAAAATGTTTAAAACCGCTGGCTTGGATGACGGAGAAAGCTTTAGACTTACAGATAGTTAACCACTGCTGGGTATCATCCATTGAAGTAACTTTTTTACACACTCATGCACGCGCACGCTAGCGCGCGTAGTCACACGGTTGGGGTACCCATTCTAACATGAACACGATAAGCATTTTTTTTTCTGTAATTCTAACAAAAAAACAGATGTGCCACATTCTAGTAAGTATACCGCCACAAAGAAAACAGACAAAATAAGGCAAAAGGAATCTGGTAGGACCCATTTTATTATGTGTATGGTCATGAAGCATCAGATGGGAAATCTCTAATATGTACGGCTATAAAGAATCGTATGGGGCAGACTGTTGTGTGTGTTGTTATAAAACATGAGGTGGAACACACCATGTTATGTATATGGTCATAATGAAACAGGTGGGACATAATTTTATGTATTTTTGGTCATAACGAATCAGAAGGGACAAGCACTGTTACACATACGACCGGAAAGAATAAGATGGGATAAACTCTGTTACATGCATGGTCACAAAGAATCTGGTGGGATAAACACTGTTACATGTAGGGCCATACATAATGTTACTGGACAAGGCCTGTAACTGTATGGTCACAAAGAATCAGAATGGAAAATCATCGCTATTTATATAGTCATAAAGAATCAAATAGGACAAACTCTGTTATGTCCTTGGTTATAAATATCGGATGCGACAATAGGTAATTATTTCATTTGGCAAACTGTAACTTTGATATTGCGTATCACCGACAAAGCTTGTAATGTCTGTGTAAACCAGTATTACATATTATAGATGCCAGAATTATACATTAACAAGCTACTGTGCTCATGTTTTCTCTGCCTGAAATGTAGCCAGCGTAGAGGTCTATTCAGTTTGTTTATACTAACACATGTCCAATGTCCAGCTGCGGGGACATTTTAACATGCACAATGCTACTCCTGCTATATGGATCAGAAACTCAAGTAAAATCAAGTAAAAATAAACTACAAGCATTTATGAAATGGTGCTTGTAGGGGAAAGAAGACCTAAAGTCAGACTCCAGCGAATCAAAAGGTGATAGAACTAGACAGACTCCAGCGAATCAAGAGGGGAGAGAACTAGACAGACTCCAGCGAATCAAGAGGGGAGAGAACTAGACAGACTCCAGCGAATCAAGAGGGGAGAGAACTAGACAGACTCCAGCGAATCAAGAGGGGAGAGAACTAGACAGACTCCAGCGAATCAAGAGGGGAGAGAACTAGACAGACTCCAGCGAATCAAGAGGGGAGAGAACTAGACAGACTCCAGCGAATCAAGAGGGGAGAGAACTAGACAGACTCCAGCGAATCAAGAGGGGAGAGAACTAGACAGACTCCAGCGAATCAAGAGGTGAGAGAACTAGACAGACTCCAGCGAATCAAGAGGTGAGAGAACTAGACAAACTCCAGCGAATCAAGAGGTGAGAGAACTAGACAGACTCCAGCGAATCAAGAGGTGAGAGAAAGACGCTTGCGCTGAATAGGACACGCGGTTAGAACAACTGGGAGTAGTATAGCTAGAATGTTCCTTCATTGGAACCCACAAGACAAGCGAAATGGAAGGAGACGTAAAACACACGGACAAGAGAACTAGAAACAGAGGTGAAGAATATATAGATGACATGATGTGACCCGCAGGAAAGTGCAAATGATAGGACGGACTGGTCTGAGTTAGTTGATGGCCCCACTGGGATATAAAAGACAGATGAAGACGTGAAGGCAACGGCCATCATACGTTCAGCTAACGTTAGAACAAACTAGGCATCAAATCAGCTACTTAAGAATCCTAGGGAGAATAAAACAGTATGCGGCTCTTTATTTAAAAACAAAGCATAGGTCATAACAGGATCCTACCCGGTACTTTTGGGGGTTAGGGCGGACGTCGAGTCTAAGCCATTCTGTCCAATCTAACCAATGGAAAAGACAGAAACTGGCTAGACACGACACAGAATAACTACAGGGACGCCTGACGGTATTTTACTTAACTGTTGTCTGGAAAGTTGTTCAGGCTTGTTTTCTAGGCTAGTACTGTAGAAGAATGTCATAAATTATGCAAATTTGTGCGAAACAAACCAAGCGGAGGTTTGTACCTGACAGCTACATCATCCATTTTGGGCGCCATATGTAGGTCGTCTGCAGACAGCCTGGGTCGGCATTCCCCGCGTGTCTACATGTATATGTTAGAAGACAGGTGTGCGGGAGCAAATACTTCACATTTGAATGTCTGAGTTGGCTCATTAGCGAAATAACGCTCACAATGAACTCGCGAGACAACATCGTTCGGGGATGTTGGCTTTGTTTCCCTTCATCATCAAGAGCCATACCGAGCGGCGCAGGCGATCTTATTTCTCCGTCACAATGTGTCGTGTGTTTATAATAAGTTCGACCGTCGATCGCTTTTCGTGCCACTCTGTCAAACTACCCAGCTACTCTGTCAAACTACCCAGCTACTCTGTCAAACTACCCAGCTACTCTGTCAAACTACCCAGCTACTCTGTCAAACTACCCAGCTACTCTGTCAAACTACCCAGCTACTCCCAGCTACTCTGTCAAACTACCCAGCTACTCCCAGCTACTCTGTCAAACTACCCAGCTACTCTGTCAAACTACCCAGCTACTCTGTCAAACTACCCAGCTACTCTGTCAAACTACCCAGCTACTCTGTCAAACTACCCAGCTACTCCCAGCTACTCTGTCAAACTACCCAGCTACTCTGTCAAACTACCCAGCTACTCTGTCAAACTACCCAGCTACTCTGTCAAACTACCCAGCTACTCTGTCAAACTACCCAGCTACTCCCAGCTACTCTGTCAAACTACCCAGCTACTCTGTCAAACTACCCAGCTACTCTGTCAAACTACCCAGCTACTCTGTCAAACTACCCAGCTACTCTGTCAAACTACCCAGCTACTCTGTCAAACTACCCAGCTACTCCCAGCTACTCTGTCAAACTACCCAGCTACTCTGTCAAACTACCCAGCTACTCTGTCAAACTACCCAGCTACTCTGTCAAACTACCCAGCTACTCTGTCAAACTACCCAGCTACTCCCAGCTACTCTGTCAAACTACCCAGCTACTCTGTGTGAACACCCTGGATCTTCCCTGCGGTCCCCCACAACCTCCTACAGCTGTATTACACGACCGGGAAACGATGCTGTCTTGCAGTCATGTGGGTATTTGTGAATAGGTAGGTCTCTTGCAATACTTGGATATTCGTCTCGTTAGCTGTTCATTGAATTCTTATAGGTCTATGTAGAAGACACGTCTTGTGGTCTCAAGTTTCTTTTTTTTTAATTTAAACTTTTTGTGTGTGTCCATGATTCACAGACATACAGTAATACTGGCAGTATTTAGCATCCTAAATTTGTATTTAGCTTCCAAGGACATGAATGCGCTATACAGAATGTTCTTTAAGTTATAAAATGAACAGGGATAAGCTACACATAATGTTCTCCGCGACATGAAATGGACATTAAAATGATGCACAGAATGCACTTCATCTGATGGAATGGACATGGATAAGCTAAACAAAATTGTCTGCATCTCATTGAATGGACAGTGATAGGCTAACCAAAATTATATATAGCTCATTGATTGGATAGGGGTCAGTTACACAGATTGCTCTCTATCCCATGGAATGAGCCGCAATAAGTTACACAGAATGCTTTCCATCTCATGGAATGACCAGCAATAAGTTACACAGAATGTTTTCCATCTCATGGAATGACCAGCGATGAGTTACACAGAATGTTTTCCATCTCATGGAATGACCAGCGATGAGTTACACAGAATGTTTTCCATCTCATGGAATGACCAGCGATGAGTTACACAGCATGCCCTGCCTCTCATGTAACTCTGCCTGGAATGCTTGTGTTCTGTACACTTCTACACTACGTCTAGCTGCCATCACCAGCATCATACCAATGACGTCACATCACGAACGCCAACAAGCAAGAATGGGGACACATGAAGGTGCAGACATTTGTTACAATAACCACCACAATGATATGAACAATATTGTCCTGTTTCCTATGTATTATTAAAGCCTGGCCAAGCACGAATAGTGGGCGCAGAATCTAACTATGTAATCAAACTATGTTTCTAATCTTGATTAGTTTTACTATTATTACTATTATAGAGATGGCAATGATATGTAAACCTGCATTAAGGAAGTGACCAAAAAAAATTAAATGGATAAATCTGTGTCTAATGTTAAGCCTGATACATCCCACACGGATACATTCCTGCCATTATAAATAATATACATTTCCTAGGTCCTAGGGTTTTCTAGTCCATGCGTGGGAGATATAATGGCGTTTTGAAGTCAGCCTATTCCTTTCGCTAAATAATATTGAATCCCACACTCATAATACTGTCAAATGCATGCATCAACGGTATATAGAAACAGTGGCTTTTGTAACCATTTGGTGAAAATTTCGCCTTAATCCCCGCGATCGATTGGATCAGTGAACCGATAATGAATACAGCAATTGCGGAATTCCTTTCTAGGTTAAAAAAAAAAATAATAATAATAAAGACGGGGGGTATAAAGATAAAACATTATGCTGATTTGACGCCGCCAAGAATGTTGTCATTGGTGTCATACACGTATGTGCAGAATGCACTAATGTACCATTGGCGTGTGTCTTGTCAAGCCATTTCTGCCATATAATAGAACACTGTGGCCTTTTGAGGTCTGGGCGCAGTAACTTTCTCACACAGAACTACGGGAAGTCCGCGAGGATATCAATGTAAAACACACATACATCTACAGGCATTCATCAGCACTCATAGATAATAAGAAGAGAGTAGTTATAATGGCACTCTTTAGTGTTGCCATATTAGGATTTCGTGTATGCGGACTTTCAATGCTTGCCTTCACATACACCCAGAAGCAAATTTGATGACTAGGAGTTCTAAAAGCCGTCTGGCTGAAAGGTTGAGAGAATTCGCTCTTTAAAAGACTTCCGGTGTGTTGGTGTAGAGGTCAGGCTTAAACGTTGACTTCTCTTCCTTGACTTAAATTACAAGTACCTCAGTGGTCGGGGTGGGTTCGCTTGGTGGCTGGAGAATCTAGCATTAGGGAAAGCTGGCCTACACGGCCAAATCCGTCCAGTGTGGACTACGCTTGAGTTCAAATATAGCAAATAAAATAGCACAAACACAACAACAACAACAACAACAACAACAACAACAAGACAATCGGTATTGTGACGAGTTTCACTGCTTCAGAGAGTCCAGGTAGCGGAGTGGCTAGCATGTCTGCCTGCCGACCCGGTGCTCATGTGATCGAATTCCCATTGAAGCGGGGATTGTTGTCAGTGGCCTAGGTACGAGGTAGTCCCAGCCTACATTGGAATGAGGACATGTCCTGGGAATAAAGGCGTCCGACGTGATGGAGACCACACCATCTATCGAATTCCCATCGGGCTAAGCGTATGAGGCTAGCACTATATACCCAATACACTGCATGACGGGTAGGGGTTTTTCACTTGACTTTACACGTCCATATTAGAGCCAGGCTTGGAGTTCTAATGTTGTGTCTTTCACCCAATCAGAAACACCAGCTATGTGTGAGTTGTTGTACGCGCACCGACCTCTGATCAACGTAAACGTTTTACACTCATGGAGGGCGCCTTTCATAATATCTTCGCCGGTCCGCATGGTCGAATGGATAAGAACGCGTGTTCTTAAACATCCGGTGTGCTGATGCCGAAGTTAGCAGTTCATCCTCTACACCGGACAGTTTGGACTAAAATGTTGACCTGTCGTCCTTGACTTCGGGATGTAAATTATAAGTACCTCTGAAGTCGGAGTGGGTTCGCCTGTTGGCGAGGGACACTGTTAATAGGGAAAGCTAATCTACACACAAAATTTAGTCCATTACTACTATAAATAGTGTGTATGGACTACGCTTGAGTTCAAAAGCGAGCGAGCGCCCCAAAAAAATGTGTTCTAGACGTGATCTAGTTGTGCTTCAGAGATATATCAAAAAGTGATTTTATTCGTTTTTGTTTACAAACATATACTTGTTAGTGCATATCAATTTATAACAGAGTGGGAACATGGCCGCCAACTGTACGTACAATCAACGCTATTTGCGAGTGACAGAAGTTTCACAAGTTTGGTTTGCAAGAATTGTAGCAAATCATTGTTATTGTTCTTTCTAACTCTGGTCCCTGTTGTTTCAACACGACACCTGAAATATCGTCTATACCAGCCTTTTTTTTTGGCCCGTGCCCCCCTTCACCATATTTTAGGACGTTATTCCCACCCCCCCTCATCATATTTTTAGAACGTCATTCCCCCCCCCCCCTTCGTATTTCCTCCCTAAAAATTCTCCCTGCACCTACACAGTATACGTAATAATTGAAGCTAAATTTAATAGCACATACTAAAACAAGTCTAGACATCTACATAAAACGTGATTTGCGGATCTACTTATGTTATAAAATGAATTTCAGAAGGGTGATACGTACAGAACCGTAAAGTATGAAGGGAAAAACAATATCAAGTAATCGGTTCTTGTATTAACGCGATCTTGAAATAATCTTCATTCCCCCCTTGGAAACCCCAAAATTCCCCCCTTGGGGGGGGGGGGGAGAATTCCCCACCGGTTGAGAACCACTGGTCTATACGACTCATTTGCCATCTTGAAATAGGCATCTAGCTTCTTTGACTTCTTCCGGCGCCAAGTTTCCCCAATGTCGTGGTAAATAATGTATTCTACTGTCTTGTTCCTGGTCTCGCTTCTCCTGCGTTAAATGCTTGAGAATTGCTCATGGACAATCAATAAACAGCTCGTGGACTTCACGTGAACAAACCATGGACAGCCATCAAATAATACGCAACGGAAAGTGTCAAGTCATTGAGCCAGCAATTCTTAGAATGAAAACATGGCCTCTCATGGGCTGAGTTTTCTACCTAACGGCCTGGAGATGGTGCAGCAGGTACTGACCAGCCGATCTGGTCGACAGTCAGTACTCAGACTGACACATGATCATACTGCAGCTAGTACCATCAGTGTTGAAACTCTTCGCTGGATGTTGAATGAGGGGGAGGAGTGCGTATGATATATCCCGAATGCTGTCATTAAGGTTCTTGCCTCAATTCAACTCAACTCAACTTTCTAGCTCTTATTGTTTGGCTGTACATATGTTTCCTACTTATTTCTTGTTCAATTTCTGTGATTATGGGTTGCATGTTTTCTGAGTGCAATAACTACTGCGAAAAAGGATCAAAGCACGCTTGGACTATTCCGGCGACAGCGAATAAAGACGACCTGAGCAGCAAATCGTCATGTCAGATGGAAGTGTACAGACAAGTGAATAGCGCTAAATACTGTTAATGTTGTAGACCTAATGTACCAGACAGACAAACTGCAAGGCTAGTAAAATGTTGTACAAGGTTGCAACTTTAGCATAGTGTCTTGAATGCACCCGAACTTCGGTGAAGTGCTCAATCGTGCGTACCATATATAACTACCTAGGAGAAAGGCCAAGTGAAAGCAGTTGAGCCACTAAAATAGTTACGTTTAAATCTTTTATCCACAACTGAAATTTTGGATACACGATCGCATTCTTCCCCTTTGTTGGGATAGCCGGCATCTGAAAATAGGGTTCCGTTGGGGAAGTTTCACTGAAAATGAGCCGTGCAAATGTGAACACGCCTTCTGGCACGAAACGTAAGGTTTGTGACGGGAAATGCAGTCGAATCCCAACGCATTGTGCTGCTTTGCATTCAAAATCCTTTTAGCATAGTTTCAACAAAGGCCTGCCAAAGCACACTGCTCCTGTGGTTTGCCCCAACGTCCGACATCGTCACCAGCCAGGAATAAAGACAGCGGAAATAGTGTCACAAAAGTTTATTGTGGCTCCTTTTTGAATTCCCGGGGTCTTCATTCTCTAGCGATGAGTAGCGTGAGATTTCCACCCTGGCGGCGCAGACCTCCACCGATCTCTATCAAATTAAATACCTGTCTAGACATACTGGTGGTATTTATTAAGACGCCTCCTTTGAAATTCTATTAAACAAATAACATACATCTTATTCTCACTGTTTATCCAATACCAGCACATACTTGATTGCCATTTACACGGATTTCCTCCATCGGTGTGCGCGTATCTCCTTTCCATAAATACGAAACCAGAGTTTTCGTACTTCTTTACGGGCAGTTAAATATAGATTTACCAAGCACTTGATTTGAAACAAAAATACTTTACACGCAGTTAACAAACAGTTAGCGTGCGTATATATTAGCGTGTAATTTCTTCACATTTTAACGCGCTTGCTTTACCTTTCTTTCGAATACGCAAAGGGTGTACACAGTTTACATATGAGACAGACTTTGTATTGTAGAACTGTTAAACCCGATGTACTTAACAGGAACACTACGGGGAACAGTAATAACATACTTATCAATCGGAATCATTAGTAAAACATTGAACACACCTTTGATTACAGTCACTCTTTATTAATCTCCTCCCCTCGCAGAGTTAGAGTGATCAACCGGCGTGTTACAGACCCCACTAAGTGCCGCTGGACTATACATGTCATTAGTAAAACAATGTCATTAGTAAACAATGTCATTAGTAAACAATGTCATTAGTAAACAATGTCATTAGTAAAACATTGAACACAACTTTGATTACAGTCACTCTCTATTAATCTCCTGCCCTCGCAGAGTTAGAGTGATCAACCGGCGTGTTACTGACCCCACTAAGTGCCGCTGGACTATACACAATATGGACGTACACCATCTGCCCGATATGCCTTGTGCATTAAGGCTGTCAAAGGATTCTTTACTTTTCACTTTACTTAACTTCAATGATATATAAATGATACATAGTGCATATGTTTCTGTAATGCATTCTTACATCACATGTTCAAGCCTGGAAGTAGTGCGCGCGCGTTTATATGTCTTGCAAAATACAAAAAAAATTCCATATGCCAAGAGTGACACATTCTTAACTGACAGCATGAAATAATTTAATGTTTACGATTCCTCAGTATCACCCATCACCCCACTTCCCCCCTCTCCCTCCCCCCCTCTCTCTCTCTCTCTCTCTCTCTCTCTCTCTCTCTCTCTCTCTCTCTCTCTCTCTGGATTTATGTGTATAGGATGATTTTTATTTAAAACATAATCACTTTGGCGAAGCTCAAAGTCGTTTTCTGTGGTCTACGCAGACGCTTTCGATGGATTTTCCAACTTTTCACTCCCTCATATCGTTCCTTATCCAGCATGCGATTTGTGACGTCGTATTGGATTATTTCCCTCTTTGTATTTTTTTTCGTGGCCGCACTCAGTTTCCTGTGCTGTTGTGTCTCTTATTGTTCTGGCCGCACCTTAGTCCGAAAACAACTGTCGAGAGTGATTTTGTGCAGGAGGCGTTATTCTTACCCCATACTATATTATACTTTATGTTAACTGTTATGGTGAGCGAGAAATGGTTGGTGTGGTAAGAAAATTCACCTAAGTGGGTTTTCCAGGATCTGGGACGGTTATATTGAAGTTCACATTTAGTTACAGTCTACGTGAAAACATTGTTCCCACAACGACAGCGGCCGACGAGTCGGTGTACGCTTATCTCTATGCGTTGTATAGCGACGACAACGACATTAGATAACAGTCTACTCGATCGTGGACAAGTGTTATTCTATTCACGTTGCCCTGAAAACTTGATATAAACTGATAAAGCCGGGTAGCTAATCGTTACTCTATGACAGCCACGATAGAAAATATATAAATGATTAAAGACAACCTTATAATAGAATGCATGTAGAAACAGCGAGCTTTGAATATAACAGAATGTATGTAGAAACAGCAGAGCTTTCAATAGACGCTGGATGCATTTCTGCACTGGACAGTTTCAAGAAAGATACGCAACATAGTAGTCAGCGGAACGTTTACTATTCTTGCACAGAGAGTTGGAATGGAGGAAACGTTTATCGCTGAACATAAAATCTTGATCTGAAAAGAACCTTCAATACAGAGAGCTAGGCTGGCAAACACGAACATCACTCAATTGCAGAGAGTTGGGCTGGAGAGAACGTTTATCACTTAGCACGGAAGCTTGAGCTGAAAAGAATGTTTATCACTCTTCTCGGAAAGCTTATCATTCAAACACTGAGAGTTGGACTGGGAGGGACGTCTATCACTCTATGTGAGATCTAGGCTGGAAGGAACGTTTATCACTCTTAACACAAAATATTGGGCTAGGAGGATCATTTATCACTCTAGCACCAAATGTTGGGCTAGGAGGACCGTTGAACATTCTAACACCGAATGTTGGGCCAAGAGGACCGTTGAACATTCTGGCACCAAATGTTGGGCAGGGAGAACCATTGAACATTCTAACACCGAATGTTGAGCCATTAGGACCGTTGAACATTCTAACACCAAATTTTGGGCCAGGAGGGTCGTTGAACATTCTAACACCGAATGTTGGGCTAGGAAGACCGTTGAACATTCTAACACCGAATGTTGAGCCATTAGGACCGTTGAACATTCTAACACCAAATATTGGGCCAGGAGGGTCGTTGAACATTCTAACACCGAATGTTGGGCCAAGAGGACCGTTGAACATTCTGGCACCAAATGTTGGGCAGGGAGAACCATTGAACATTCTAACACCGAATGTTGAGCCATTAGGACCGTTGAACATTCTAACACCAAATTTTGGGCCAGGAGGGTCGTTGAACATTCTAACACCGAATGTTGGGCTAGGAAGACCGTTGAACATTCTAACACCGAATGTTGGGCCAGGAGGACCGTTGGACATTCTAACGCCGAATGTTGGGCCAGTAGGACCGTTGAACATTCTAACACCGAATGTTGGGCCAGGAGGACCGTTGAACATTCTAACACCGAATGTTGGGCAGGAGGACCGTTGAACATTCTAACACCGAATGTTGGGCCAGGAGGACCGTTGAACATTCTGGCACCAAATGTTGGGCAGGGAGAACCATTGAACATTCTAACACCGAATGTTGAGCCATTAGGACCGTTGAACATTCTAACACCAAATTTTGGGCCAGGAGGGTCGTTGAACATTCTAACACCGAATGTTGGGCTAGGAAGACCGTTGAACATTCTAACACCGAATGTTGGGCCAGGAGGACCGTTGGACATTCTAACGCCGAATGTTGGGCCAGTAGGACCGTTGAACATTCTAACACCGAATGTTGGGCCAGGAGGATCGTTGAACATTCTAACACCGAATGTTGGGCAGGAGGACCGTTGAACATTCTAACACCGAATGTTGGGCCAGGAGGACCGTTGAACATTCTGACACCAAATGTTGGGCAGGGAGAACCATTGAACATTCTAACACCGAATGTTGGGCCAGGAGGACCGTTGAATATTCTAACACCAAATGTTGGGCCAGGAGGGTCGTTGAACATTCTAACGCCGAATGTTGGGCTAGGAGGCACGTGTATCAATTACTCTAATACCGAATGTTGGGCTAGGAGGCACGTGTATCAATTACTCTAATACCGAATGTTGGGCTAGGAGGCACGTGTATCAATTACTCTAATACTGAATGTTGGGCTAGGAGGCACGTGTATCAATTACTCTAATACCGAATGTTGGGCTAGGAGGCACGTGTATCAATTTCTCTAATACCGAATGTTGCGCTAGGAGAACCGTGTATAACTCTAACACTAAGTGTTGGGGTGGGAGGACTAACAAATACAACATACATTAGTCAGGAATTGTACAGTTTAAATCAGTAGTTCTCAACCGGTGGGGAATCCCCCCCCCCCCGGGGGGGGGATTTTAGGGTTTTCGGGGGGGGGGGGGGAATTAAGATTATTTCTAGATTGTGTGAATACAAGAACCGATTACTTTATATTGTTTTTCCCTTCATACTTTACAGTTCTGTACGTATCACCCTTCTGAAATTCATTTTATAACGTAAGTAGATCCGCGAATCACGTTTTATGTAGATGTTTACGCTTTTTTTAGTATGTGCTATTAAATTTAGCTTCAATTACTACGTATACTGTGTAGGGGCAGGGGGAAATGTTTAGGGAGGAAATACGAAAGGGCGGGGGGATTACGTTCTAAAAATATGGTGGGGGGGGGGGAACCACGGGCCAAAAAAGGTTGAGAACCACTGGTTTAAATGAACTAGAAATATGTTCTTAGACGATCCTGGGTGTTCATTATGTACTTGATAAATGTTAATGAAGAGTATGTGTTACTGCGTTATTCTTAATATTAAGTATGGTATTTCGATGGCACGTAACGACATTTGTTTGCGTATTTTATTTCTTCTTGAACATATTCCCGTGCACAGCTAATGTCAGTAGTCATCCTTTCTGTGGTCTGCGCCGTATTCTGCTAGACTTGTTTGCATGTCTCATTGATACACTGAATGTCTGGTGCGTCTACAGACGAGCAAGTTGCATGGTTTATTTTGTTGCGTATCCCTTACGGGACGTTGCAGTCAACACCAGCATTTTCAGTTGCTGTTGATGTACTAGGCAAGTGTTACGTTCAGTAGTTTGCCACTGCTTTCTGAACGACCGGCCCCTATACCTTTTTCGAAAAAAAACCAGCACCGCCGTGTTTCGAACCCGGGTATATGGGCTTACAAACCGCGTTCGCAAGCCTTTAGCCACAGAGACCGGTTCAGATTACATAAAACAAAGAGTAGCCAGGACTAGCTCGTCAAGTGAAAGGTTAAGTCCGAGCTTATGGGGGAGAGCGAGAGCTTTAGTGCAATCGCTAGGAGGTTATGTTGATAATGGTTTTAATGTGGTGGGGCAAATGTTCGATGCTTATATTTGTCGTCCGCTAAGAAAGTTAAGAATTATCTTCTTATACACCGTGCCTTCAGGGCTACAAAAGGTGATATTCTAGCACATTACAGACCTATATCAAGTTCCTGCTTCCGGACTTGGGCTGCTGGTAGATGTGTTACTTTAAGTGAAAGAGGGCGCAAGATGTTCACTTCTTTGTACATTTGTGTACAATCATCCTTTTGGCTTATTTGTACGACATAAAGAGTTGCTTTGGGGTTGCCTGTTGCCATAACGTACAATCTGCCAGCTTGCAGCACAAAACAATACTGATGACTGTCTTAATCCAGGAATACTGCAATACCCCAGCCTTGATATGACCACATCAAAGTAACATAGTCCAGGAATACTGCAATACCCCAGCACTGACATGACCACATCACAGTAACATAGTCCAGGAATACTGCAATACCCTAGTCTTGACATGACCACATCACAGTAACATAGTCCAGGAATACTGCAATACCCCAGCCTTGACATGACCCCATCACAGTAACATAGTCCAGGAATACTGCAATACCCTAGCCTTGACATGACCACATCATAGTAACAGTCCAGGAATACTGCAATACCCTAGCCTTGACATGACCACATCACAGTAACATAGTCCAGGAAGAGGGAGTCTCTGTGGCGAAGTGGTCAAGCCGTTTGACTCGTGCTCCGAAGGTTGTGGGTTCGATTCCGGGCCGCACCCTTCGGTTTACGAGTTAAATGTTTCGGAGACTCCCGTGGGTCGTCGCTAAAAGCTACGGAGTTCGTGCTTTGTGTGACGCTTTCCGCGCTGCGGAAAGAGACTGAGCCATATGGGATAAAACCCGGTGCGATGAAATCGACCTTGTCGACTTTTAAGCCTTGACATGACCACATCACAGTAACATAGTCCAGGAATACTGCAATACCCCAGCCTCGACATGACCACATCACAGTAACATAGTCCAGGAATACTGCAATACCCTAGCCTTGACATGGTCTCGTCACAGTAACTAGCCAAATGAGATACGTTGAATGATAAACATTTGAGAAGACATGAACATTATGAACGGATGGCGGGCTTTTTACATCAAAAATACAAATGATATCCTACAGACAGAAAGATAGTATCTTCTGACTCAGGTGGGATCAGGGAAACGTACTGGGATATTTCTGAATATTTAAAATACATAAACACCGAGTGCGCATGTCTCCCCCGGATATGAATAGAGCAAGCACTACACATCAAATATGTTTCAATATGAGCCGGCTTCCCGGCGGGGGTGGTTCATTGCCTCCCACCTACTGTTTTGACACGTGATAACATCAGTTGTAATTCGAGTTGAGCAATTGGATAACCAATCGTATTTTCGGAGAAAACTTATTACAGCCACAAAACCGAGCGTGGGCACGCGTGCTGTTATCATGACAGGAATTATGCTCGCGAAATTCGTCGGGTTTACTTCAGCCAAGAGGGGCTAATGATATACATCATGTTTACATCACAAGTACGTTTAAACTGATCAATTTGTTTTCCTTCTTTCGTGGACAAATCCATTTCCTGTTGCAATTACACTGTTTACAGCGGGGTTTGCTGTGGTACGATATTTCGTATGACAAAGTGCAATATTATTTCCTGGTTCTTGACGTCAACGCTGATTTATTTCGTCACTTTCTTAACTCTGACTATTCTAAGCAGTCCATTATATCTATGGCCGGATCTAAATCTAAAGAAAGTAAACGATCTTCCATGGCAGATACAGCCGTTCTGGTGTTAAGTGTTAGATTTTCAAATATTCTATACTACTACTTATACATTAGAGATCTGAATGACTGAGAGGTTAAACGCGCTTAAACTTCCTCTCCTTTCGGTGGCGTAGTGGGTCCCTTCCACACACAGATCATTTGTACTTCTCATCAGAAAGCAATGGCAAACTACTTCACGCAAAATTGCCTAGAAAATCACAAACTAATAGGGGCTGCACCGGGCTGGGGTGGTCACTTCCTTTCCTCGGCGCCTGTCCTTCCCAGAAAATTCTAGAAATAGGTACTCTTTAAGAGGCTGGATTAACCCAGAGCAGTACTAGTCGAAAAATAATCCATCCTGTGCTGGCGACTGAACCGTGATCAATGTATTGGAAGGTAAGCACGTTAAACACTGCACCGTCGTACTCACTGGCAGCTTGGCGTCTTGACAGACAATCACTAGCAACTTTGCCGTCTTGACAGACAATCATTGGCATCTTGCCGTCTTGGCAGGCAATCACTGGCATCTTGCCGTCTTGACAATCACTGGCATCTTGCCGTCTTGACAGACAATCACTGGCATCTTGCCGTCTTGACAGACAATCACTGACATCTTGCCGTCTTGACAGACAATCATTGGCATCTTGCCGTCTTGACAGGCAATCACAGGCATCTTGCCGTCTTGACAGACAATCATTGGCATCTTGCCGTCTTGACAGATATTAGTTTGCTACATATTGTGTTACAAATAAAAAAAGGCATAACTACATCTTATGGCGGTAAGGCTAGGGATGAAGTTATAATTCTTCATGGTGCAAAAACAGTGCTGAATTGTAGAACCATGTGTTGCCCATGCAGCATGATCCCTCTCTCGACCTGCCTAGTTTAATCCATCTGGAACAAGATAAGCTGCAGAAGTTGTCGTATCAACAAAGCAATGCTCTAACTGCCGCTTGTTGAAGCTTCGATCCTAGATCAGTAGCCGACGAAGGCTTAGGGCCTGGTCTGCTCTGCCACGACATTTAGTCTTTAGGTTGCATTTCCTGGCTTGTACCCCCTCAATTGTGCTTCTTCGCCTAAAGCCGCATGCACGATAAGGGGTGCCGGGCTTGGTGAGCGCCGCCCAACATTCGGCGCTAACAAACAGCAGATCATGCTGTAGCTCAGACATAACTAAGACTTGGCATGATACCGCCGTACTATAATGTAACATACCCAATCCTTTTATCTCCCTGGCTTTCTACATATGTAGTCTCTACTGTTGACTAGCCAGCATTCGTCTTGTCTCCCTTCGTGAAGGCAGGCGACAGAGCTCATATTTGTATATACCAACAGGCAATCTGTCAGTGATGTGGTCAGTATCACGCCGCCCGCCTTCACTGCCCAGGACATTTCCTGCTACCCGTTTTAGACTGCATCCACCCGTCAGTCAAGATCAATGTTAAACATCCACTCCGATGTGAATTGGAATCCACGAGAACCAGGCCAGCCGGTGGGTGTCTAGCCACTGCTCCACCAGCACCGGGCCGACAGTCTAGCCACTGCTCCACCAGCACCGGGCCGACAGTCTAGCCACTGCTCCACCAGCACCGGGCCGACAGTCTAGCCACTGCTCCACCAGCACCGGGCCGACAGTCTAGCCACCGCTCCACCAGCACCGGGCCGACAGTCTAGCCACTGATCCACCAGCACCGAGCCGACAGTCTAGCCACTGCTCCACCAGCACCGGGCCGACAGTCTAGCCACTGCTCCACCAGCACCGGGCCGATAGTCTAGCCACTGCTCCACCAGCACCGGGCCAACAGTCTAGCCACTGCTCCAACAGCACCGGGCCGACAGTCTAGCCACCGCTCCACCAGCACCGGGCCGACAGTCTAGCCACTGATCCACCAGCACCGAGCCGACAGTCTAGCCACTGCTCCACCAGCACCGGGCCGACTGTCTAGCCACTGCTCCACCAGCACCGGGCCGACAGTCTAGCCACTGCTCCACCAGCACCGGGCCGACAGTCTAGCCACTGCTCCAACAGCACCGGGCCGACAGTCTAGCCACTGCTCCACCAGCACCGGGCCGACAGTCTAGCCACTGCTCCACCAGCACCGGGCCGACAGTCTAGCCACTGCTCCACCAGCACCGGGCCGACAGTCTAGCCACTGCTCCACCAGCACCGGGCCGACAGTCTAGCCACCGCTCCACCAGCACCGGGCCGACAGTCTAGCCACTGATCCACCAGCACCGAGCCGACAGTCTAGCCACTGCTCCACCAGCACCGGGCCGACAGTCTAGCCACTGCTCCACCAGCACCGGGCCGATAGTCTAGCCACTGCTCCACCAGCACCGGGCCGACAGTCTAGCCACTGCTCCAACAGCACCGGGCCGACAGTCTAGCCACCGCTCCACCAGCACCGGGCCGACAGTCTAGCCACTGATCCACCAGCACCGAGCCGACAGTCTAGCCACTGCTCCACCAGCACCGGGCCGACTGTCTAGCCACTGCTCCACCAGCACCGGGCCGACAGTCTAGCCACTGCTCCACCAGCACCGGGCCGACAGTCTAGCCACTGCTCCAACAGCACCGGGCCGACAGTCTAGCCACTGCTCCACCAGCACCGGGCCGACAGTCTAGCCACTGCTCCACCAGCACCGGGCCGACAGTCTAGCCACTGCTCCACCAGCACCGGGCCGACAGTCTAGCCACTGCTCCATCAGCACCGGGCCGACAGTCTAGCCACTGATCCACCAGCACCGGGCCGACAGTCTAGCCACTGCTCCACCAGCACCGGGCCGACAGTCTAGCCACTGATCCACCAGCACCGGGCCGACAGTCTAGCCACTGATCCACCAGCACCGGGCCGACAGTCTAGCCACTGATCCACCAGCACCGGGCCGACAGGTGGATGTCTACCACTGCTCTAACGTGCTTCCCCCACATACACACACACACTCATGTATATATAGACACACACACACACACACATATACACATACACTCATACACACACACACACACACACACACACACAACACACACATTTTTAAAGTCCCATAGCAAGAGCCTGATAAGTGCATGTGAAGAATGAAAACCATGACATTCTGTAGGTCTGAGTGCACGAAGGATTAGGTGATCAGTCTTTTTCTCCAGTAGCGACATTGAAATGTCGTCCCACAGCGCTCATGTCATTGCCATCATACCATAGCACGGCAGCCGACCAGATGTCCTGTCTATATGTTATCTTCTCTGGGAGGACACGCTGACATATTCAAACCATCATACCATAGCACGGCAGCCGACCAGATGTCCTGTCTATATGTTATCTTCTCTGGGAAGACACGCTGACATATTCAAACCATCATACCATAGCACGGCAGCCGACCAGATGTCCTGTCTATATGTTATCTTCTCTGGGAAGACACGCTGACATATTCAATCACGGCATTCATTCATTTCTCATCCACTGAGAAGAAAAGTCGACCACAGCCGTCTTATCTGTAGTTCATTTCTCCCCTCTCATTGGTTGGACATTTCAGCCGCTGTGGCAGATACGCACCAAGGCCACCGAGTGATGATTGTTCTATAAAAATATAGGTCTTGCACCATGTGCACAATGGCATACAAAGAGTCCCTTACTTTTCTATTTACAAATGGACAACAATCACAGTTGCAGAGGTGGTTTACTGTCGAAGTGGTCGCAGTTCAGTTCATAGCAGAGTAACAATTGCAAATAATCCCGGTCAACATGGCTGTGGGATCCACCCACCTCACAAGGCAGATTTCTCTTGAAGGATTAAAGCAGCGAGGAAGAGAGTTGGTCAAGTCACTAAGTCTTCATAGCACAGTCACGTAGTAAGAGTGTGCCGTCGGGGTGTCTTTACTCACTGAAGCTATTTGGGGGAGACATTGAAGCGCCATCGAGCGTAACTGTTAATATGTTCCATACACGGTAACTGAACACAGCTATCAGTTGCCGGATTGTTAGACAAACCAGGTGTTTCAGTGTGTTCTTCCGGAGTCGGAGTAATAATTGTCATCTGATAAGGTCAACATAGCTATGAGGTATTTCAGCAATGTCACACATCCTACACCGGCTATTTTATTGTTGTTCCGAAAGAGCACACTGAACATCCAACAACTAGTATAATGAATCACATCATCTGTATTTCGCTAAGGATCGTCATGCAGCGTTAGGAAGAAAATACAACTTGAAATGTATGAAAAACAAAGTGAAGTGAAGGCAGGGGTACAACAAAGCATGTCTATTTGTTGCAAAACTGTAATGCGTCTTTCGATGGAAGAACATAACGACCGAAATCTTTGCTTAGTGAACTATTCAAAATCAACACCAGCACTGTGGCTTAGGGGCAGAGAACGGATTTCACGATGTCCCGTCATACCGGTCAGTAGCACGCCAGACGTCTTTACTTCCCATGTTTGTATACACCAGTGGGCACTCGGTGCGCGGTCAGTAGCACGCCAGACGTCTTTACTTCCCATGTTTGTATACACCAGTGGGCACTCGGTGCGCGGTCAGTAGCACGCCAGACGTCTTTACCTACCATGTTTATATACACCAGTGGGCACTCGGTGCGCGGTCAGTAGTACGCCAGACGTCTTTACTTCCCATGTTTATATACACGTATACACCAGTGGACACTCGGTGTGCGGTCAGTAGCACGCCAGACGTCTTTACTTCCCATGTTTGTATACACCAGTGGGCACTCGGTGCGCGGTCAGTAGCACGCCAGACGTCTTTACTTCCCGTGTTTGTATGCACGTATACACCAGTGGACACTCGGTGTGCGGTCAGTAGCACGCCAGACGTCTTTACTTCCCATGTTTGTATACACCAGTGGGCACTCGGTGCGCGGTCAGTAGTACGACAGACGTCTTTACTTCCCATGTTTATATACACCAGTGGGCACTCGGTGCGCGGTCAGTAGTACGACAGACGTCTTTACTTCCCATGTTTATATACACGTATACACCAGTGGACACTCGGTGTGCGGTCAGTAGCACGCCAGACGTCTTTACTTCCCATGTTTGTATACACCAGTGGGCACTCGGTGCGCGGTCAGTAGCACGCCAGACGTCTTTACTTCCCGTGTTTGTATACACGTATACACCAGTGGACACTCGGTGTGGTCAGTAGCAGGCCAGACGTCTTTACCTCCCATGTTTGTATACACCAGTGGACACTCGGTGTGCGGTCAGTAGCACGCCAGGCGCCTTGACTTCCCATGAAATTTTTGATAGCCTTTGTAGACTTCGTCGACCTGGACTCCCAGGTCAATTTTAAAAATGCGAATACGCTGAAACAAGCTGCCATACACACTGATCAAGAAATAGGTCAATGGTAGCCTATCAAGACAGGTTTGTGACAGGAATGTGTATTGTCTCCAGACCTTTCTGCCTGTTTAGTGAAATAATTATAAGAAAGTTAAAAGATATGAGAGAAATCGCCAGTGAAGGACTTGGTTAGTTGTATATCCTTTACAGGATGTCGCAGTCAACACAAGCATGTTTTGGTTGTTTATGATTTTTTGGCAAGTTTACGTGCAGTAAGTAGTTTGCCATTGCTTTCTGAACAACCAGCGCTCATGTCATTTTATAAAACCAACGCAAGAAGGTCTGCTGTGAAATCGCCGGCAGCTGTGTTTCGAACGCGGTTGCAGGATAATGATCTGCGTCCGTAACCCCTTCGCAACAGAGCCGATTTGGAGGACAAATCACGAGTATTAGATATATAGATGATACAGTATTGGTTGCAGACATAACTTCACGAGTATTAGATATATAGATGATACAGTATTGGTTGCAGACATAGCATCACGAATATTAGATATAATATATAGATGATACAGTATTGGTTGCAGACATAGCATCACGAATATTAGATATATAGATGATACAGTATTGGTTGCAGACATAGCATCACGAATATTAGATATATAGATGATACAGTATTGGTTGCGGACATAGCATCACGAATATTAGATATATAGATGATACAGTATTGGGTGCAGACATAGCATCACGAATATTAGATATAATATATAGATGATACAGTATTGGTTGCAGACATAGCATCACGAATATTAGATATATAGATGATACAGTATTGGTTGCAGACATAGCATCACGAATATTAGATATAATATATAGATGATACAGTATTGGGTGCAGACATAGCATCACGAATATTAGATATAATATATAGATGATACAGTATTGGTTGCAGACATAGCATCACGAATATTAGATATATAGATGATACAGTATTGGTTGCAGACATAGCATCACGAATATTAGATATAATATATAGATGATACAGTATTGGGTGCAGACATAGCATCACGAATATTAGATATAATATATAGATGATACAGTATTGGTTGCAGACATAGCATCACGAATATTAGATATATAGATGATACAGTATTGGTTGCGGACATAATGTCACGAATATTAGAGATACATAGATGATACATTATTGGTTGCAGACAATGAACGGGATCTGCAGTAAGTAATGGACGCTATTATTTTACACAATGAGCAACTGGGATTACAATCAGATTGTAAGACAACATAAATTATGCTAATCTACAAAAATAAAGAAATACTATAATGTAATACTCAAGTAAATGGAAAGATTTTTAAACAAGTGAATTGGTACACGCCAGTGTGCTACAGAGGTTCATAAGGAGGGCAAGCAATATTAACATCATAACCTACCATGCGTGTAAGAAAAATAAAGAGGAAGTAGAGGAGGGTGAGGAGGAGAAGAAGAAGAAGAAGAAGAAGAAGAAGAGGAGGAGGAAATTATTAAAGTTATTAACATTTAATTTTAGCAGCGTCAGTTCAATCCATATTTATCTTAGACCGAGATACTAGCAATGATTTGCTAGTACCAAGTAATTACGTAGCGATTCGGTAATTCCAAATGAAAACGTTTTACACGGAGATATTGCCAGCTACAATGGGGCTTTCGCTTGCATTGAGACATAGCTGGTGAAAATAGAATCACCGACAAGTGAATACGTTTCACATTTAGAAACAACTGCTCGCAGCTGAGCCAGTGTTCATTCTCATAACCCCAGGGTTCTCTCAAGTCGCATGTTTTTTGAAGGCCAAAACCGTGACCTA
The DNA here is from genome assembly GCA_963921405.1 of Cepaea hortensis. Taxonomy (NCBI): domain Eukaryota; kingdom Metazoa; phylum Mollusca; class Gastropoda; order Stylommatophora; family Helicidae; genus Cepaea; species Cepaea hortensis. The sequence goes on along the minus strand of OY992878.1, from coordinate 91,842,256 downwards.
AAAATACATTTATCTCAGGTCCTTGAACACCAGAAGCAACAATCCCCATAAGCTGAAGCACACTATTCACTTTACTGCTGCTGAAAGAACCGTATGGGAAGATCGCATCCCCGCCCTGGTAATCGCATTTTTCTTGGATGCATGTCACATGAAGCGGAACAATGCAGTGCAAACTTCATTCTCCGTTGACTGTGGAAGAGTTTTAGAATGCATGGCTGTGTGAAATCGCGGCGCTTAAGTGTACGTACAGACTCAATAATATATGCAACACATTCGTGAGACTTCTGGCGGAGAATAATAATGACAATAATGACATCGACAATAAAATGATAATCCTCGGGATATTAATACGGTGGTTGCGGCTAGGAAAATATAACGTTTATAAGACAGTTTCAGTCTCATGAATGTGCGGAGATGTCACTGAAGAAAAGATATAACCGCTATTGTGTATATAAAAAAAAAAAAGCAGGATACTTAATCTTGCAAGATACAGCATCAGAATGGATACGTATTTGCTTACCCAATACCAGAATGCACTGACATGGAAAGAAAGGCCTCAGAGATCACGCAGCTCCAGGTATACTGCATGTGTAGTCAGCTTTCTGAAGTTTGAATTTCATTCACGCTAAATTTAACAAATGTCCTTACCCCCTTAGCCAGAAATATGGGGCCGAAAAACTGGCAGCCTCGTCACGAGTGTTGCAAAGTTTGGCACAGGCAAAAATGTTGTCACTCGAGATATCGGGTACGGCGGGCTAAATGATTTGTTTTATTCGGAGACACATTCAGATAGTAACATAAGGGCCCAGTCAATCTGCAATCATGAAATATTATCGGGCTGTGATTACATGCTGCAGATTGCAAACGGATGCATGTCATCTCTGCGGGGTGCCGGCCAACGCGAAGAGATCCACGTCTGTCATAGATGCTGTTGACGTGTGGACTCCTTGGCTTGTCGGCTCACTGCACTTATCTGTCCACTTGCGCACATTGTGTTTAGGAAGGAAACTTCCGACATCAACAAGTGGTATTTATGTGTATTACGGGGGTAAGTTAATAAGTAAGTCGCAAATGGCTCTAGAAAAATAATTAAAGATGATAACAACTTGAAACCAGTTTATTTTTATACATACATTGTCCCTTTATTTCACAACACAATTTACATCAACATTGATGCACTTATCCCATCGTTTTATCAGTGCTCCCAAATCGGCTGCATAGAACTGCGTGCTCTGCTTTATAAACCACGTTTTCACTTCACATTCAACTTCGGCGTCATTCACGACATGTCTCCCGCCAAGGTGGGTTTACTGTTTATGCTGACAAATGTTTGTCCCGTAAAACGGTGCATAGCTGGGTAGAAAAAAATTACGAGGGCGAGTCAATAAGTAAGTCACACAGTTCTGTGGAATGGCAGGTAAATGACACTCAGTTCTATGCAGCCTGTTTAGGAGAACTGATAATACGATGGGATAAGTGCATCAATGTTGGTGGAAATTATGTTGAGAAATAAAGGGACAATGTATGTATAAACATAAACTGGTTTCAAGTTGTTATCATCTTTAGTTATTTTTCTACAGCAATTTGTGACTTACTTATTAACTTTCCCTCGTACCTATGGCGCAATGCAGCCAACCAATCATCTATCTTCTTCAATGTATCCTCATATACTAGATCCTGGCTGCGGTAGCGCAGTGCCTAGCACGTTTGCTCTACCACGTGGTTTTCATGTTCGAACCCCCTTCATGGTGGCTATTGTTTTTTTCGTTGACCTGTGCTCCCAGTTGGACCCGTCCTAAAATGGGTACCGGGAAATGACCTGAGAAGTAAAGGCGACTGGCATATCGAGTGTAGATTGACTTTAAAACATCATTTCCGCAATATACCTCATGGCCTGAAGAGGCCCTTTACTGTGTCACAAACTGGATACAGCATTACGGTCCAATGTGTATATTTGTTTATAATTCAACTACATTTGGTTAACACACGTATGAAGCCCGTGGTGCTATTTCAAGGCTAACTGCGAATTCTGTCCATGTTCCAATGTTGTGGGTTGAGTCAACTGGCTAATGAAGGCATCTCTTTTTCAGGGCTGCTTGGATATCTGATGGTCTAGCTACATTTGTTCATTCAGTCAGGCGCTGTCGTCATTTGAACGTGGCCAGTTCGAATCTCGGCGTGGTCACTAAAGCTTTCAATGTTGATATTGTCTAGTGTGGCCTGTAATCTACTATTTCTTCCTCTACTCTTGAGCTACAAATAAAGTATGAGTCTTCAAGTTCAGTTTGATATTTCGGTTCCCGTGGAGACATCTCACTGACAACTCTTTGGCATTGTAAGCTAGCGCGCGGAAGGGCACAGCCGCGTGCGTGTGTGCTGGTGTGCGTAATCTTGTCAAGGTATGCCAGGACATCAAAGTCTCATGGGACAGAGGTACGTCTGGACAAGACAAAGATGGGATTATCTGCATCCCAGAGGAATGCCTGGGGCTCTGGTAGATCCAACCTGCCAGTCAACCTCGTGTGTGCTAAATCCTGACCTAGGGGCTAATCGCAGCTCTGAACTCTACTCCACAAGATAAAAGAGAAACGACTTAATACAGTAGTAGCAATAGTAGTAGTAGCTATAAAATTAAAAGTAGTAGTAGTAGTAGTAGTATGTGATGGCGTTGATAACTATAGTAGTAGTAGAAAAAGTAATATTAACAGCGTTAAGGGTTGGTGGTGATAGCAAGAGGGGGGGGGGGGTGTTATAGGAGTAGTACTAACGTGTGCGGTGGTGGTGGTAGCAGAAGTAATAGCGGTGGTTGTGGTGGTAGTAATTGTAGCAGCAGTAGTAGCAGATTTGGTGATAGTAGTAGCATTAGTAGCAGTAGTGGTGATATCAACAGTGGTAGTGGTGGTTGTAGTGGTAGTAGTAGCGCTAGTGGTAGTAGTAGCAATAGTAGCACCAGCACCAGCAACAGTAATGGTGGTAGCGGTATTATTGTTAGTGTTTTAGTAGTAGTAGTAGTAGTAGTAGTAGTAGTAGTAGTAGTAGTAGTAGTAGTAGTAGTAGTAGTAGTAGTAGTAGTAGTAGTAGTAGTAGCTGCAGTAGTGGTAGAAGTAGCAGTGCTGATGGAGGTGGTGACGTTGATGACTGTGTGGTGGTAGTAGTAGTAGTAACAGCAGCTACAGAAGTCATTTCAAGCGTGACCTGATGAAACTAATGCTCAGCGTTGACTGATCTCATGTCAAATATGCAGTTATCTGTGTGAATCTATATAGTAAGTTCGGCAGTAAGTTCACTGAGTCACTTAATTTCATTGTAACTATTCAGAACCAGGTGGGCACTCGAGTACTAAGTCTGTCGACATAAACTCCCCATGGAAGGAAGGTATCAGTTCATCTGTGGCTGTTCGCCACGACCAAGAGACAAATCAGATAACCGGACGCACTCTGTGGGACCCAAACATCAGAACAATAGCCGCCAATTTGATCATATTTCCGCGCCTTGGCTTTTGACATTCAACGCCGTGAGCAGGCTGTAGGTCAGGTGTCAACACACGTGTGGTTGACTGACAGGTCGGATTTGCTAGTCTACCTGAACCCCAGGTATGACTTAAGGATGTTGGTACGGAGATAATCCCATTTTATCTTGTCCAGGAGTGTCGTTTCATCCCATGGGGGTTTCCAGTCCATCCTTCATTCAGCGGTACAGTTCTGACTGTAGGTTTTGATATAAACGTGCTTTCTTGGCAGGATTCACGATGTGACTCAGTTGACCTGCTTTTAACATCTCATATCTGCTACATCAATAACATTTCTTTCCTGACGCCCTCTCAACCCCTTCCCAGCGTCAACCCCAGCTCGAAGCAGCGTCTTACACTGTACTAATCTAAATGTCATGGTTTAGTTACTCCGTGCAATGTAACTGCATGAAATGTAACGTTTTTATTACTGCCTGCAATGTAACTGCTATTCTCGAGGATCAGAGAGAACGAGCAGCAGACAGCCCACGCCTCACGCACGCCTTCGTTGTCTGTGCATTTGTTGGATGGTGGTATAGTGCTATGTTGATATTTCCTTTTAGAAGACTGTCTCAATGTGTCTATCTCCTATTATGTTACTCATTCATGTCCTTCTATATATTCGAGCTCGGCGTGCGAAATACTTGTGTGAACAATACATTCGTGGATAAGGTTGGCAAGATGTACTACCATTGCTCCTAACGCGCGCAAGTTGAGAAATATGTGCAGAAGTCAGGCCTGGGTGCCAGGAGTAATTTAATGGGTTACTGCTTTGTCGTTGGGATCAGATAGTATTACCAAATGGGGACACGACAGATCGGCGTGGCCGAGGGGTTACGGTGTCTGTTTTAGGCTTATGAATCACTTGGTTTGAATTTCAGCAAAGGGCTGGTTATTTATAACTGATGCCTTGATCCATAACGATGTAACACAGTCCGATGATCTCTTGTACATAAAAAAAAAGTCGCTTAAAAGTCGACAGGGTCGAATTCATTGCACCGGGTTTGATCCCATATGACTCGGTCTCTTTTCACAGCTAGGAAAACGTCGCACAAAGCACAAACTCCGTAGCTCTAGCGACGACTCACGAAGTCTCCGAAAGAATTTCACTCGTGAACTGAAGGACGCGGCCCGGAATCGAACCCACAACCTTCGGAGCCTGAGTCAAGCGGCTTGACCACTTCGCCACGGAGTCTCCCGATTCTCTTGTAGATACAAAACCTCACCGGAAAGGGTTGAAGACCAGGAGGTTCTGTGTGGAAATTCCCTAGTGACGTTCGTAAGGTAGTTGGAAATCTCAGAGTAGGCATTAAAATCGCTGCCCTGGGTCATTTGACAGGAAAGTAAACCAAACCTCAGAAATCTACTGACATATGAGGTATATAACTATTTGTGACCAACTCCCCCTCGAAAGAGATACGAAGAAGAGGAACTTTACAGTTAACATCCGTCTGGGAGGATATGAGTTACCATTATACAATGTGACACGGATTTATTAATACGTCTTATGCAAGCACCGGAGATGTGGGTGTTTTAGCACCGGAGATGTGGGTGTTTTAGCACCGGAGATGTGGGTGTTTTAGCACCGGAGATGTGGGTGTTTTAGCACCGGAGATGTGGGTGTTTTAGAAGAATGTTGATAATGTCGTGAAGAGAAAACACCAACGCGGATGCATTGGTAGTCTAGGATGTGAGGCATCATTCATGGTGGAATAGAGCAATTATCCGTGTGCGGGAAAATACTAGGCCAGAGAAGCACGGGGTGTCAGAGACAGGAATATGCACACAGTTTATTCAGCTGGGCAACAGATAATATAAATAACACAAGCTTCCTCAAAATGTCAGATGATAGACAGGATTGGAGCAGTGGGGTGAACGGCGAGCGATAATTGCCGATATCTGCTGCAGACCAGGCGCCTGGAGAAGAAGAAGAAGAAGAAGAAGAAGAAGAAGAAGAAGAAGAAGAAGAAGAAGAAGAAGAAGAAGAAATGTTCTGTACGGATTGAAATCAAATGTTTGGTAGTAACATTGTGCAACGCAAGGTGAGCTGCAAAGAGAACAGGTCACTCAACACTCTAATACTGTGACTTAAAAAATGTGAATGCCCCAACGCTCTACTTTCCTTATACAGTAATATTCAATGTGTGCTTCCGTGACTTGCCGCAAGCAGACTTTACAAACACACAATGAAAGAGTGTGTACGTGACAGCGTTTGCGTGTGCGCACAATTCTTGTATATGTTCATGCAATATTAAGTCAGCCACTTGGAAAACAACTCAGCAATAGATCAGTCAGCGCTGGTTAATGCTCTTAAGTTGGAAAAAACAACTCAGCAATTGATCGGTCAACGCCAGTTAATGGTCTCAAGTTATTGGTGCAATCGTGCAGAGTGGCGCCTTGACAAACACAGACACGGCCACTAGAAGCTATAATTGCTTTCAATCACACCTCTTAGCTGAACTAATGAACAAGCCTTCTAATGTTGATGTCTGCGATACCGGAGGTATGGGGGGCGGGGAGGGACGGCCAGACTGCACCATGGAGTACAGGAGACTGTAGGGAGAAAACAGGGCGTGCGGTGGAATAGAGGACATGAGAGGGAGAGACCGAGTGCGTGGTGGAATAGAGGAAATGACAGGGTGTGGGAACCGTATAGCGTATAGTGTAAATAAGTGGTCCCCAACTTGGGGAATGCCAGTCCCAAGAGGGGTTCCCCTTGATTCTCTCCTAAAGGAAAATTATGAGCATGCAATTTTACACTACAATACAATTCTAAGTTAAAATTAGGGAAGTGAAAAATAAGATATGACGGGGTCGAATGTAGCTAGGCAATTATACAAGGAGGGGGAGGGTGTGGGTCGCGTTATTCACTATTTATTTTTTTTTAAAGAGGGGGGTGGCGGTGGGGGTCTTAGGTTATTTAACTATTAGGAAAGGAGTCCACATCAATTAGCTAGTAGAAAAGATGGTCAGACGGATTGGCTATCATAAAAGTGGGGGTGGAGGTGGAAGATGTCTGTAGGTTATTCGTCTATTATACAAGGCAATCGCTGCTATTCTTGCGCTCGCTCGCTTTTAACTCAAGCGTAGTCCTTACAGACTACTTCCAGTAGTGCTGGACTGAATGTTGCGTGTGGATTAGCTTTCCCTATTCACAGTGTCACTTGCCATCAGGCGAACCCACTCCGACGTCAGAGGTACTTGTAATTTACGTCCCCAAGTCAAGGACTAGAGATCAACATTTGAGTTCAACTGTCCGGTGTGGGGGTTGAACCCTTTACCTCGGCATCAGCACACCGGATGTTTAAGAACATGTGTTCTTATCCCTTCGGCCACGCTGACCTCTGCTGCCAGTTTAAAACGGTATCGAGGAGGTGACATGCAGCTGGCCGAGTTGCTAGAATGCCAGTTTCTCTTTGGAGAGACCAGGGTTCGATTCCTCGGTAACGTGTGGATTTCTTTTGTCTGGGAGGGTGGGGAACCCTAACTTGCACAGTTCGCGGCGACTGCACTAGCCAGGCGGCCTTAATTCCTCAGGCTCAATTACCCCACCCCCCCCCCACCCACCTCTCCTCTGTCCTACACGGCAAGGTACTACAGGCAGTAGAAGACAGTGAGAGTCGAGGGGTTACTCAGCTATAACAACGGGAGTTGACAACTTACACGGCTATTATAACGGGGGGAAATGTTGAGAAACACCAGTACACCAGATCCAGTGTTCCCAAAGGATGGATAGTTTTCGATGTCTCCTGTGAAAAGGGCATCCTTGGCACATGAAAGGGTTAATTAACGCGAGGAGATGCGGCGACTGGCAGTGTTACAAGCACGGTACACAACGGACACAAAACACTGACTTCAGCTTCATTCACTTGAATGTTCGTTCGGAAGTGACTCATAGGTGTCTCATACATAACAGGTGTCTCATACATAACAGGTGTTTCATACATAACAGACTACACACACAGATACACACACACACACACATCATCCATAAAAGGTTTCTCACATATAACAGGTGTTTCATATATATATAGCTGTATGATAAATAACAGGTTACTTTTTTACAACATATTTCATATATTTAACAGGTTTCTCATAAATAACAGGTTTCTTATACATAACACAGTTCTTATATATATAACATGTGTCTCATATATACCAGGTTACATATATATATATATATATATATATATATATATATATATATATATATATATATATATATATATATATAGTTCTAATATAAGATCAACATCATGTAGCAGAACGTGGCTCTCATCAGGGCCAATGGAAGTGTCTGGATCTCTTGCTACTGGTTCTACCTCACACACCCACATGCCCAGGGTTCTACCTCACACACCCACATGCCCAGGGTTCTACCTCACACACCCACATGCCCAGGGTTCTACCTCACACACGCACATGCCCAGGGTTCTACCTCACACACCCACATGCCCAGGGTTCTACCTCACACACCCACATGCCCAGGGTTCTACCTCACACACCCACATGCCCAGGGTTCTACCTCACACACCCACATGCCCAGGGTTCTACCTCACACGCCCACATGCCCAGGGTTCTACCTCACACGCCCACATGCCCAGGGTTCTACCTCACACACCCACATGCCCAGGGTTCTACCTCACACACCCACATGCCCAGGGTTCTACCTCACACACCCACATTCCCAGGGTTCTACCTCACACACCCACATGCCCAGGGTTCTACTCACACACCCACATGCCCAGGGTTCTACCTCACACACCCACAAGCCCAGGGTTCTACTCACACACCCACATGCCCAGGGTTTCTCCAATCTCCTGTGTCAATCTTCGTGCTGGCCGACTCCTGTCTTATCTCCCAGCAACCATGCCTTTCACCACTGTCTTCCCCAGCCACAGTCTTCCCCAGCCACAGTCTTCCCCAGCCACAGTCTTCCCCAGCCACAGTCTTCCCCAGCCACAGTCTTCCCCAGCCACAGTCTTCCCCACCACAGTCTTCCCCAGCCACAGTCTTCCCCAGCCACTGTGATGCTTGCTCTGCCCAAAGTATTTCAGTCTCCGATTCATGATAGAGTGTGTGGGCTATTTTGCTTCACTGTTCCTCCTTTGTCGCCTTTTAAGACATGTTACAATTTACCAGTCTTTGTTTGCCATATGGGCGGCACCAAAATACATTGCGAAGTATTGAGATACATTGGGGTTAATGTATGAAAATAGCAATGCGTTAGGAGGAGTGAAGAGTGTTATGATGAACTAATTAACGTGTTGTGAGTTGCTTGGTACATAATTTGTTACATAGATTTCAAAAAGAAACAATAGTGCACTGTTAACGTAACAAAACGTTTACAGAACTGAGTCAAACTGAGTCAGTTCGAACTAAAAATTGTCTTTCATTTCTGTGACAGGAGACAGGCAAGCGTAAGTTTCCACAGCTCTCCGGAATGTCTCACTTCAGCAGTAAACTTGATACGTCCCACGGTGTCAACTTCAATTATGTAAAAATAAAAACCTCGTTCTTAGATCTCATTGTTCTATTAATAGATGGCATTTACCGTAAATCAGCTCTCATTAATTCCTAAAGGCGTTGAGTGGCGGATTTGACTAATGCTGCTCATATATCACGATTATCGACAGTAGCACATTGCGTCTAAATTCGGCTAGCAAGCTGTTAGCGGGAAAGTGGCGAATTTCTATTTCTGACCAAGACGACTATTGCAGACTGCTTCCTGTCAACTACTGCCGTTTGATCTTAAACAGAATACACACATGACTGAGGCAAACTGCATTCACTGAACCAACTGTACGTATAGAAACACCAACGATTTATTGAGCTTACAGTAATAATTCAAGATGGTCAATAACGTGGTTTATTACTTTGTAGGCTCGGGTGCTAAAAGCCGGTCAGAAGTCAGATTGTCTGAGTTTGAACCATCTGTAAGTATAGAAAACCCAAGGACATTTTTTGGCTTAATGTAAGAAATAATACAAGATGGCCAACAATGACCGTGATCACCTACCAGATTCAGTGCCACACAAATAGTAGGCTTGAACTTAATACAAATGGATGACGGAAAATAGGAAGTAGAGGTGTGTCACGGTTATTACTTACATGTTGTTAATGTGGTAGCAGACATGTTGTATTATATATCACATTAAATGGGGTTGCATAGGGGAAACTACTGGATATAAGTCCATGGCAGAGACGGAGAGTCGCTGAAGACGATTAGTCATCCCATGACACTTAATCAGGTAATACTCTCTCTCTCTCTCTCTGATGCTAGAAGACGATTAGTCATCCCATGTCGCTTAATCAGGTAATACTCTCTCTGATGCTAGAAGACGACCACAAGTAAAATGGCATGACCTTGTCAGTCTAGCCAGGAGCCATGTGGAGTCAGAGCTGATCAATACAATGGCCTGAGATTGATGAATAGCTATAGGAATGCACTGGGCGTATCAACACAACGGCCTGAGATTGATGAATAGCTATAGGAATGCACTGGGCGTATCAACACAACGGCCTGAGATTGATGAATAGCTATAGGAATGCACTGGGCTTATCAACACAATGGCCTGAGATTAATGAATAGCTATAGGAATGCACTGGGCGTATCAACACAACGGCCTGAGATTGATGAATAGCTATAGGAATGCACTGGGCTTATCAACACAATGGCCTGAGATTGATGAATAGCTATAGGAATGCACTGGGCGTATCAACACAACGGCCTGAGATTGATGAATAGCTATAGGAATGCACTGGGCGTATCAACACAACGGCCTGAGATTGATGAATAGCTATAGGAATGCACTGGGCGTATCAACACAACGGCCTGAGATTGATGAATAGCTATAGGAATGCAATGGGCTTATCAACACAATGGCCTGAGATTGATGAATAGCTATAGGAATGCAATGGGCTTATCAACACAATGGCCTGAGATTGATGAATAGCTATAAGAATGCACTGGACTTATTAGGAACGTGTGTAACCGGACCCCAAGTGGAAGCACAGATTAGTGAGACTGAAACCGACCATGCATGACGTAAGATGCATCTAGGGAGGCCGGCCGATCTGTTAACAAAATCCTTAGGGGAGGTCAAAAATAATCACACTGCAACCTGCCGAGGCCACAATATTCACACTGCAAGCTACCATACAGGATCCTTAGGGGAGATCGACAATATTCACACTGCAACCTAGCTTTCTTTCTCTCTCTCTCTCTCTCTCTCTCTCTCTCTCTCTCTCTCTCTCTCTCTCACACACACACACACACACACACACACACACAAACACACTGGTATTGTAGGATTGTATGGCCTTCATAGTTTGAACCAACTATACGTAGAGAAAAACAACAGTCGACGTATTTAGTTTCAAGAAATAATTCAAGATGGTATGGCCTTCTTAGTCTGGCAAGGAATCATTGTGGCATATTAGTTAGTGTGTTCGCTTATCAAGACAGTGGCCGGGCAGTCCTGGTTAGTCACTCTACCAGAGCCAGATATCTGCAGTGTTCTCCTCAGAAACCACATTTCTGTGTTGACTTGTGTCACTATTTGTACCGAAGCAGCTTCCTGCTTGGGTCTGTCATGTCATAGGACCATCACACTGTGTAGGTCTGTCATGTCATAGGGCCATCACATTATGTAGGTCTGTCATGTTATAGCGCCATCACATTGTGTAGGTCTGTCATGTCATAGGGCCATCACATTGTGTAGGTCTGTGATATCATAGGGCCATCACATTGTGTAGGTCTGTCATGTCATAGGGCCATCACATTGTGTAGGTCTGTCATGTCATAGGGCCATCACATTGTGTAGGTCTGTCATGTCATAGGGCCATCACATTGTGTAGGTCTGTCATGTCATAGGGCCATCACATTGTGTAGGTCGCATAGCGCCATCACATTGTGTAGGTCTGTCATGTCATAGGGCCATCACATTGTGTAGGTCTGTGATATCATAGGGCCATCACATTGTGTAGGTCTGTCATGTCATAGGGCCATCACATTGTGTAGGTCTGTCATGTCATAGGGCCATCACATTGTGTAGGTCTGTCATGTCATGGGGCCATCACATTGTGTAGGTCTGTCATGTCATAGGGCCATTACATTGTGTAGGTCTGTCATGTCATAGGGCCATCACATTGTGTAGGTCGGTCATGTCATAGGGCCATCACATTGTGTAGGTCGGTCATCTCATAGGGCCATCACATTGTGTAGGTCTGTCATGTCATAGGGCCATCACATTGTGTAGGTCTGTCATGTCATAGGGCCATCACATTGTGTAGGTCTGTCATGTCATAGGGCCATCACATTGTGTAGGTCTGTCATGTCATAGGGCCATCACATTGTGTAGGTCGGTCATGTTATAGCGCCATCACATTGTGTAGGTCTGAATGCACGGGGGAACAAGTGGTCAATCGTAAACATACAACACCATGACTATGTGCTGTTGCTGTTGTTGTTGTTGTTGCTGCTGTCTTCCACTTATACAGTTAGGCGTCGTCGGGAGAAGTGATTAGAGTGTCGGCGCCTGCAATTAGCGCCTTTCCTTCAATGTCCTCCAAATGTTGGTCAGCAGTAGTGTCTCGGATCAAGTAAGTGTTCTATCGGTTTGCTAGACCTGTCATGGGATCCTTACCTAGATGTGCAACCACGGTATTTGAATAGAAGAACAACACAGCAGAGAAAGACAACTGCATACAACAGTTTGGCCTGCCACAACATCTCACATGCATGAAACGCTCAAGTGCCCCAGCCAGAAGGTGACATCCACCTGAACTACTACTTACAGCTCCCCTCTCAGGTATAAATGCTCTCCTGGTGAGAATCGCTAGGGCGACCTTAGGTAGGTGGGAGTGGGGAGAATATCAGAATTAACCGCTAAAATATCCGGCCTGTTGTTTGCATGGCGGGGTGGGGGTGGAGGCGATGTATTTGCACATCAAATTCGTCTTCTGTAAGAGGTATTATCACAATTTATGAGTACTGTATATATTCTCTGCTTCAACGGAAGGCTCTTTTACACGCAGCATCTGACTATTTATTCGATGTCACATTTTACTTCTTATTCTATGTCACATTTTACTTCTTATTCTATGTCACATTTTGCTTCTGATTCTGTGTCATAGCACCCTACGGTTCATTTGTCTGCTGACACTGTACAGGGACCATGTTTATGCTCTTTTCAAGTTGTATTTATCTGACCCGCATCTGTGTCTGGTTCTCTCCTCCGTGCGTCTTTGTGAAACCTTTTTATTTCTTTCAGCGTATAGATTCTATATCCCGCCTTTGTATCATTTTACCTAGATTTCTCCCTGGCGTGGGCGACTGCCCATTGTCTGTTCTTTCGTGGAAAACATTACAAATGAAGAAAACCAAAACAAAACAAAAAGCCTTGCAAGGAATTTATATAAGATGAGAAACATACTGACCAATAAAAAGATGCCAACTGAAACGAGAAAAAGAGTGTTGAGGTGCTACATAGAACCTGTACTTTTATATGGATGTGAAGCTTGGACAATGAGCAGTCAAGCTGAAAACAGCTGATGGCTGTAGAAATGTGGTTTCTGAGGAAAATGCCAAGAATACCATGGGCAGACAGAAAGACCAATGAACAAATCCCTCAAGAAACAATTGACGATAGCAAACTGATTAGAGACATTAGACGTAGACAGTCACAATATTTTGGGAATGTTATGAGAAGAAATGATTTGGAGAACTTGGTGACAACTAGTAAGATCGAAGGGAACAGACCAAAGGAAAGACCTAGAAGCAAATACCTGGATGGCTTGGCTTCGTGGCATGGTCGAGACAGAAACACGGAGCTGATCCGCGACTCTGGTGATCAAGTGAGATGGCAGAAATGACCGCCCACGCTTATCGGCATGGCACATGATGGGTGGAAATAAGATTTAATAACGGGCTACATTTTAATGCAAATGTGGTATGTGATCTGTGGTCCCAGATCGATCTTTCCTAATTGGGCACCAGAAAATGTTATGTAAAATAAAGACGGCCGGTGCTATATTGATCATGCCATGCACAGAGTGCCCATACTTCTATTACAAATATGGGAACAGCACCATATACCAATACACCTGGAGACGTGGACAAGGTTTCTTGACATGACCATGGGGGCTGGTCCCCGCAGTTCTGGTAGCAGAGTTTGCGGCAGGACATTCAATGGCTCTTCATGATCATATACGGTGGTCTGGGTAATTAGTCAGGACTCTCTGTGGATCTGTGGCGAAGGGTTTACCGAAAGCTACTCGTAATCCCGCACACCACGTTCGAAACACAGCTGCGGGCGATTTGGCAGCAGACCGCCTCTGTTGGTTTTCATACAATGGTAAGGGCGCCGGTCGTTCAGAAAGCGATGGCAAACTACTGAACGTAAACTTGTCAAGAAATCACAGATAGTCAAAGAATGCTGGAGTTGACTGCGACGTCCTGTAACGGATATGCAACTAACTACGTGGGTCTTACTAGCCGTGTATAACAGGCAAATGGCATTATTCATGACTGCACTGGCTGCATCTGGCGAATGTTGCCATTATTCCAGACTGCTGGCAACTCTTACTGGCCAGACCGGGCGAACTGTGCCATCAATCACAACTACCTGTAGCTTGCCATCGCCTTAGCTGGTGATTGTGGCGATTAGTCATGGTTCACAATGGTTTCTAGTCGCTATAACTAGTGATGTTTGCAGACACTGTAACGTTAATGACTAATTGTCGTTTGACAATAACTTTCTTATCCTTATAGCTGCTTCTGTTACTCTATCTCTTGGTACAGACAACAGACAGAAATATCTCACTCCTCAACCAAACTCAAATCCATAAACAAACCTACTTTCTCCTCTCCTCAACCCAACCCAACTATTTTTTTTTTTTTTTTTTTTGCATATCCTTTACAGGACATCGCTGTCAACATCAGCATCTTTCAGCTGATTGTTGATTTCTTGGCAAGATTACGCTCAGTAGTTTGCCATCGCTTTCTGAGCGGCGGGCTCACATATTCCGTAAGTTACCGACGCGATTCGAACCACTGCTGATTTTCACCGTCGTCACGTTACCTACGAGAGTATACGAGATTACGGATTACAGTTAACCCAACTATAGACAGACATATACCATACCTCGCGTCCCTATATCCACCTATTTACATGATTCATAAAGGAAATTCGAAAGAGTGAAAAGAAAAATCTCTCTCTATCTCTCTCTCTCTCTCTCTCTCTCTCTCTCTCTCTCTCTCTCTCTCTCTCTCTCTCTCTCTCTCTCTCCAAACATAACAACAGTAAAGCGATCTTAACAATTGCCCTTGTGATAATTCTGTTCATTATTCCACAGAAACTTTGTCAGTCACCAAAACTGTCTGTGACACCGCAAGCTGTCGCCTGCCGTCTGCCTGTGCCTGTGCAGAAGTGTATCTTGTGTGCCCTGTTGGGTTTCAGACGCCGGGAAACACTAGTGAAAATCCCAGCATAATCTGCTGCATTCTTGGGCGGGGTGCCTCATTTCAGCCGTTTGATCAGACTGGAAAGTCCCCCTGTTCTCTTCCTCCTCACCCACCCCAACCCTTTCCTTACCTGATGTAGTTATCTGGGTCTTTGATTTTCAGTTGCCATTGTTTCTTGTTTAAAGTGCAGCACTACACGTTTATTTGACATCGGTGGCCACATAAAAGAATATCCCTTTTTTTTATCAGTAGCGTGGGTTCAAGTTTGTGACCTGGGCATTATGTAAGCGATCTTATGTTACACAAAGCAATCTAGGACACCGGGCAAACATCAAGTACCAACAGACATGGATATTGATTATCACTCAGAGAAGACAGGGGTAAAGACAGCAGAGGAAACACCAGGCAATAGTGAAGCTGAAAGCAATAATAACATTACCTTCGAATCTCTGATGAACTCTCAGATGCAACCTAGTTTGCGTGCTTCTATTGGTAACGCCGCTCTGTTCAACCTGAGCGTAAGCAAGAGGTTTTTGCTACATTGGCAAAAGTTAGCTGGCCAATGCTGAGCCACATGTAACCATCTCGACCAACCAGCTCTTTCGGGCACTTGGATCCACCAACTCAAGGTGCCATATATGATTAACCGAGCTAAGGAGCTGCGAGAACCGAGCTGCGTTCACCCACGCAGTCACTAAGGTCCTTCGGGCCACCCAGCCGATGAACGTTTTCAGTCCACCCACTTAGGGCGTCACTTGGACTCTTCCAGTTACCCTTTCGCTTTCAAGCACCCAGTAAATGAACCATTTTGACCCACCCAGTCACGTAATTGCTTCGACCCAAGGATCGTCAATAAGTTCATCACCTTTCTCAGAGACAGGGAAAGTAAAATGAAGTGGACAGAAGGAGTTCGTCACCTAACTGATAAAGACACGGACTTGTGTCTGTTGATATCCATAAATATTCTAACATCACGAGTCTCTGTCGTTTCACTAACATCCGAGACGGCACAGACGCTGAGGGTACAGCTCCACCCTTTAGCACTAGTACACCGGTTATCGAATCACGCTGTTATTTTTGCAAGATAAGGATCCAGGTTGCCTTTTTCATCAATTAACTCTACAGTAGTGGACCGGACGTCTATCCTTCTCAGATAATGTCGAAAACTTGACCCGAAGGCTTTTTTGTGAGCACTAAAAATCTGTTGGTATAGTAAGTATAGTAAGTAAGTTCAAGTGGCGGATCATCTGACGCGGCCAATGGGGCACTGGGCATGTGATAAGTCAAGTACACGACCTTTGACACGGCCTTAAGGTGCACTGGGCATGTGATAAGTCAAGTACGCGACCTCTGACACGGCCTTAAGGTGCCAGATCCATATTTGTATAGACCAGACGGCACTCAGTGGGCCATGTGCTCAGTATCAAGCCAGATCCATATTTGTATAGACCAGACGGCACTCAGTGGGCCATGTGCTCAGTATCAAGCCAGATCCATATTTGTATAGACCAGACGGCACTCAGTGGGCCATGTGCTCAGTATCAAGCCAGATCCATATTTGTATAGACCAGACGGCACTCAGTGGGCCATGTGCTCAGTATCAAGCCGACGACCGTCTTTACTTCATGCAATATTTCCAGGAACCAATTTTAGACCAGATCGACCCGCGAGCCCAGGTTAATTGTTTAAAAATCTCGCTATGGGACGAATTCCAAAATATTACCACCAGGCCGACAGTTGAGTGATGCAGCCACTGCGCCACCTGGCTCCATAGCAAGTGAAGTCAACAGAGGTGCCTTCTACACGCTGTAGGCGTACTGGGCTTGTGGTGCTAGACCCAGATTTCAATTGGTACTCAGTGGGCGATGCGGTCAGTATCACATGGGCGCCTTTATTTCCCTAGAATTCTTTGGTACCCTTTCTAAACTGGGTCGACCTGGCAGTTCAGGTCAATTGTTACAACATCCAGCGCGGATTCAAACCCATGAACACCGGGCCGACAATCAGCGTTGAACCGCTAGGCTACCGCGGTACCTTGACCTTCTATATCCTATTTATAAGACACCGCTGTCAACACCAGCATTTTACTGCTGTTGTTGATGTCTTGGCAAGTTTACGTTCAGTAGTTTGCCATTGCTTTCTGAACGACCGGCTCCCTTACCAACACGTTAAAACCCAGTGCAACGCGGTCTGCTGCCAAATCGGTCGCAGCTGTGTTTCGAACGCGGGTAAACGGGCTTACGAATCACGTCCGCAAGACCTTAGCCACGGAGATCGGCCTTCTATATATTTTTTTCCCGCATATCCTCTACAGGACATCGCTGTTGACATCAGCATCTTTCAGCTGATTGTTGATTAATTGGCAAGATTACGCTCAGTATTTGCCTTTGCTTTCTGAGCGACCGGCTCACATACCCCGTAAGTTACCGACGCGGAGAGAACTGCTACCGATTCTCGCGCACGTTACGTTACTCACGAGAGTATACGGGACTGCTGAGAAAGTCGTGTAACATCTAGACCAGGGAGGCCGACTCTTCAATATTCTATATATACCTAATGAAAATATTTGTGAAAGCACAGGCCCTCGCTAAATGAACACGCCAGAAAGATAACTTTCCCGCGCACATTCTCTCCCTTGACAGCACATTAATTGTCATTGTGCACACATTACCACCTACGGTTAAAATTATAATAATTATTTTGTAAACACGCCAGCCCCTGCTTTGTTGTGTCGCCGCTATAATGGTTATTACTTTATCCCAAGGAGTCCAATTATAAAAGGCCTGTGTCAGTATTGGTGTGTCACAAGCAAAGTGCAAGCCGTTTTACAGTTAGAGCTTCACAGTGACAGAAAAACGACTAACTGTGGCTCCTATTGTCTCAGAGTTAAGCGCCAAATTTTCCATTCCATGTTGCTGGCTTATCACACACAATTCTGTATGCCTTAATGTGGTCACTTTAGTGTAATTTCAGCTGTTTGCCTGTTGTGTGTTGTGTTTTCTTGTGACTGTTTGTTGATGAAAGCCTGTCATCTCTCTCTCTCTCTCTCTCTCTCTCTCTCTCTCTCTCTCTCTCTCTCTCTCTCTCTCTCTCTCTCTCTCTCTCTCCCTCTCCCTGAGGGATGAGTGGATGGGGGGTGGGGGATTGGCAGTGTGTAGGCGGATGGGTGGAGGATGTGTAGAGGATGTGTAGGTGGGTGAGTGTGTGTGAGGTGGGGGATGGGTGTAGCGTATGTGTGGTTGGGGAGATTGTGTGGATAGGGGATGTGTGTGGGCTGGTTATGTGTGTAAGGGTGGGTGCGGGATGTGTGTGTGGGTGGGGGAGATTGTGTGGATAGTGAATGTGTGTGGGCTGGTTATGTGTGTAGGGGTGGGTGCGGGATGTGTGTGTGTGTGTGGGTGGGGGAGATTGTGTGGTGGGGGAAGTGTAGGTGGGGGTGTGTGTGAGTGGGAATGTGTGTTTGGCTGAGTGATTGGGGGTGTGTGGGTTGGTGAGTGTGTGTGGGGTGGTGGATGTGTGTGTGGTAGGGGAGATGTGTGTATGTTGGGGATGTGTGGATGAGGATGGGTAGGTGGGTGGGGGTATATATGTATGCCTGGGGTGTGTGCGTGGTTGGGAGGGGGTGGGGATGTGTGTGTGTGTGGTGGGGGTATGTCTCATAACATGGTAATATGCATTGTTTATGAGTACAACATTTATTTGACAATGTTTTTTTTTTCTATGTAAATGCATCATACACTATTGATGAAGGAAAGATGAGTGACTGGAAGGGGCGAATGTAAGACGGGCCTGCGTGCCCAATTTGTAACGCTTCTAAAATCATTCAATCTCTCTCTCTCTCTCTCTCTCTCTCTCTCTCTCTCTCTCTCTCTCTCTCTCTCTCTCTCTCTCTCTCTTTGTAACTGTATTTTGTAAGGCGCTCAACACTTTGTGTTTTACATTTGTCTGGCCGTTCAACTGAGGGTGTTGAATTCTTCGGTTTCTTCCTCGTTCGTAAAAATGAGTCAATGACTTCAACAGAAGCAGTAGTTAGTAATAGGTTCATAGCATTCCCGTACAGTTTTTGAGCAATCGCTTGAGTTACACTCAATGGCCCGGAAATGAGAAGTCAGGTGGTATCTGTTTGGACCTTCTTCCCTAGTCTTCCATGAACATCAAGATTCCCGTACAGTTTTTGAGCAATCGCTTGAGTTACACTCAATGGCCCGGAAATGAGAAGTCAGGTGGTATCTGTTTGGACCTTCTTCCCTAGTCTTCCATGAACATCAAGATATCCCAGCAAAGCAGTAGTTGGATGTCAACAAAAACAACGTCAACGAACATTGATAGAGATTCGAACCCAAGATCAATGAAGGGGTAGATAAGCGTGCTAGACGTGACATCACCGCTGTTCCTGACCAGGAATATTGCACGGAGTTAAA
Organism: Cepaea hortensis; assembly: GCA_963921405.1. Taxonomy (NCBI): domain Eukaryota; kingdom Metazoa; phylum Mollusca; class Gastropoda; order Stylommatophora; family Helicidae; genus Cepaea; species Cepaea hortensis. Next base: position 91,822,860 of record OY992878.1, on the reverse strand, counting down.
TTGTGAATGAAATCAAAGCGTATAGAGACAGAGACACAGAGGCAGAGAAGCTGACAATTATCCGATGGAATGAAATAGATATTCGTCATGAGTCAGGTGAAATGCAATACGTATTCGTCATATTTGAATAAATGAAATAGGAAAGAAATGAAATAGATATGCATATGACTTAACATACAGTTTAACCACTAGAGTGCATTTTAAAAGGTAGGAGATTATGTCAGTGTGAAGAACACACAGGCAGACAGAAAGTGTTGGAGATACTGAGATATTGTAGCCAGTCTTCACCGTGGAGACGCCACTGGAATAACTGGCATAGTTTATTCTCAATATGCTGACATTGTTTACAGATGCACTTAGCTGTTATTGCAGGACAGTGAGAAAACAAAACCTAACCAGGAAGGGATCGAGACAGCGGTTCTGAAAGTGACAGAAAAGAACCAAGAAAGAAGAAGTTAGAAGTCAATTCATCTCATCTCATCTCATCATGTTCCTCTTGTACCTTGCGATGTCGAGGTGAAGTATAAACATCGTGAAAGTGCCCGATTATGGGCTTCATGTATCGATATTCCCATGGACTCTGCTATTCACTCCGTGCAACGTTTACGTGGTCGGCCTCTTCCTGTTTCCATCTGGTCTGTACATCATTGCTTGTTGTGGTATGCTGTTGAATGGTAACCTACTTATAATATGTACATCATCATCATCAAATGCCATGCCGACTGGCGTGGGCGTTCATGACTCCCCACAGATATCGTTCTTTGGTTTTCTGGGTCAACTCTACCGTTGATATTCCTCCATGCCACAGTCGCAATCCATCCAGCATCATTTCTCTTGGTCTGCTCGTGCCTCTCTTCCCCTCGATCTTTCCAGTTGTCACGATGTTCTCTAATGCCTCTCTTCTCATCACATGACCAAAAGGAGTTGTTTGCCTCTTTCTTATTGTTGTATATAATGTTCTAGTTTCATTTGTGTCAGGTCTTAGTCAGATATGACTGAGCTACCGTATAACAGTAGACGATACTACCTGCTTTCTGTTAGCGCCGAACGTTGGGCGGCGCTTACCAAACCCGACATTGTGCCAACGGCTTCCGGCGGAAGAGCGCAATTGGGAGGGTACAAGCCTTACCCTGGTGCGAGGAAATGCAACCTAAAGACAAAGTGTCATAGCAGGGCAGACCAGGCCCTAAACCTTGGTTGGCGGCTGGTCTAGGATCGAAGCTCCGACAGGCGGACAATTAGAGCTTGCTTTGCTGATCCGGCAGCTTCTGCAGCTTGTCTTGTTCCAGATGTAGAGGTGTTACCTTTCCTCTGGAGTGAACTAGGCAGGCCGAGAGAGGGATCATGCTGCATGGGCAACACATGATCTCTATATTTTAGCCCAGGCTTTGTGCTATGGAGAGGCAATAACTCCATCCCTTACAAACTATCGTCTGTCAAGACGGCAAGGTGCCAATGATGATAGAATTTCATTAGCCTCTTTCAGGCATTCGTTGTTAGTTACTTTGGCGGTCCAAGAAATTTTAACATTAGTCTCAGGAACCACATCATTGTTGCCTCCAATCTCTTCCTAATTTGCTCATTTACATTCCAAGATTCACAGCCATACAGCAAAACAGGTTCTGTATAGCACCTTAGCACTCTCTTTCTTACATTCAATGATATTCACTTATTGCATAAGATATTCTTCATTTTATGAAAGCCTTTGCTTGTCATATTCTGCTCTTAATCTATGCCAATTATATCTTGTAAATCCATTATGAGATTAATCACAGTGGGGAGGCGTTTGTTCACGATTTATTATTATTTTTTTGTTTTTTAAGTGTGCAGGGGTCACGCCCACACGGCGACCACCGAATAAGTGCAGTCACAGAACTACACAGCGGGCAGGAAATAAATGACACGAGAAGCCTGCAGTAGATTTAGAATGTATAGAATGATAGAAACAGACTGTGTGCTTCTATGAAGGATTCGTGCAGGACTCGATGAAGTGAATCTATGAGAAGGAAGGAGACGAAGAAGAAGAAGAAGAAGAAGAAGAAGAAGAAGAAGAAGAAGAAGAAGAAGAAGAAGAAGAAGAAGAAGAAAGCGTAAACAACATACTTTGGTATAACTATATACAATTGCACAATATACTAGCATCTAAACGATATAAACATCGGCTGTACAATGTAAGCACAGACAAGATAATAGATGAGGAACGAGAAGACGAAGGTGCACAAGTCAATATAACGACACGAGAACAACATTCTGCTGAGACAAATACATGGCTGGACTGTCTGGTTAATGTACTGCTAACTGTACATAACTGCAGGTGTTTAAAGAACCAGGTTAAGGACAGGTGCATGCAATTACACACACGAAACATGTACACCTACCTGCGTGGGCTAGCTTGGAAAATAGCAGAGTTCTGCCTCATAATGAGTGGAAAAACTTGCCCGAAGCGACATCTCTAGACCCCATGCTCGATCTGGAGAATGTTGCCAGTTGGTCAGCTTAAGTGCGTCCTTCCATTGTGCAGATCGTCTTCAGTATATTTCAAGACAGCGGCTGTTTACAACACACAACTACAGCCTGACAAACGAATCCTCACTTCGGGTTAGAGCAGCTAGCGGTTTTTTGGTTACATTACTGCGTCAAATCTGCGTTTCTTTTCAACATACTACACAGAGATATCATAACATGTAGCTCCCCCGACAAGTCACAATGGAGCATGGCTTCCTCCAAGCATTCTACCATACCGTGCTCGATTCTACAAATATATTATGAAGCTTCAAATGTTGGTTCTACAGTTTTTGGAGTACAACTTGTATACACGTTTTCCTCACTTTTCTATCGTAATGCTTCCTTGTTCAGCGACATCTATTTTCTTAACAATGTGATTGGCATATGTATAATATGTCATGTGAAAACGAGTGTGGAAAAGAGCAGCAAATTAGTGCTAAATCATACATTAACACTACGCATACATAATATGTGTGTGTGTGTGTGGGTCAACAAAAGATAAGTAAACCAACTACAACCTTGATATAGTGTTAAGAACAGCATTAAAACATACATATATCGCTAATGACAGGGGAGAAACTACTCGGACAGCCGGCTGCTGCAGGAGAAACGGCTAATCTACCCTAAGATATATACAGCCTATGGTATGGAGCTGTGTTGTTGACAAGAGTCTAGCGATAACCTAGTTCGATTACACGTAGCCTGACTTTCGGTAATACGTAACGGCTACAGACGTGGTGACGTTTATATAGAGACTTGTTGTTGACGTCCATGTGGACAAGCAGCTCGATTAGTTCCACTTCTCGCTATGTCTGCCAAGCCATTCCTATAAGCAACCTCTCTTGCTCCCCAAGTCTACCCACTCACAAACTTCAAGACTATCTATAGCAAATTGCCGTCCACTCACAAGAAGTTGAGCTGCTTACATGACCAATGCGTCACAACCTATCGCCTCACCCACGACTTGTCGCTGTAAGCAATGAGTTACTTCCCATCAGTTTAAGCACGTCCTTCAAGTTTCTGTAACAGAACCGTTTCATTCCACCTACAAGACTTTCTTCACAGGTTGTCTAAGATTACGGCAGCGGTGATCATTTTAGTGTCGTAAGCATCACAGTGTATAATTTACGTTCTCATCCGTATTATCAGCCCGACGGCCGACTGACGAGAATGGGAGTAAAAGAAAGTACAAACTGTGTATATGTGGCAGAGGAACAGATCATCTGTCTTCAATATAAACTATGTTTATGTGGCAGTGGGACAGATCTTCTGTCTTCAATATAAACTATGTTTATGTGGCAGTGGGACAGATCTTCTGTCTTCAATATAAACTATGTTTATGTAGCAGTGGGACAGATCTTCTGTCTTCAATATAAACTATGTTTATGTGGCAGTGGGACAGATCTTCTGTCTTCAATATAAACTATGTTTATGTGGCAGTGGGACAGATCTTCTGTCTTCAATATAAACTATGTTTATGTGGCAGTGGGACAGATCTTCTGTCTTCAATATAAACTATGTTTATGTGGCAGTGGGACAGATCTTCTGTCTTCAATATAAACTATGTTTATGTGGCAGTGGGACAGATCTTCTGTCTTCAATATAAACTATGTTTATGTAGCAGTGGGACAGATCTTCTGTCTTCAATATAAACTATGTTTATGTGGCAGTGGGACAGATCTTCTGTCTTCAATATAAACTATGTTTATGTGGCAGTGGGACAGATATTCTGTCTTCAATATAAACTATGTTTATGTGGCAGTGGGACAGATCTTCTGTCTTCAATATAACCTATGTTTATGTGGCAGTGGGACAGATCTTCTGTCTTCAATATAACCTATGTTTATGTGGCAGTGGGACAAATCTTTGGTCTTCAATATAAACTATGTTTATGTGGCAGTGGGTCAGATCTTCTGTCTTCAATATAAACTATGTTTATGTGGCAGTGGGACAGATCTTCTGTCTTCAATATAAACTATGTTTATGTGGCAGTGGGACAGATCTTCTGTCTTCAATATAAACTATGTTTATGTGGCAGTGGGACAGATCTTCTATCTTCAATATAAACTATGTTTATGTGGCAGTGGGACAGATCTTCTGTCTTCAATATAAACTATGTTTATGTGAAAGTGGGACAGAGCTAGTGTCTTTAATATAACTATGTTTATGTGGCAGTGGGACAGATCTTATGTCTTCAATATAAACTATGTTTATGTGGCAGTGGGACAGATCTTCTATCTTCAATATAAACTATGTTTATGTGGCAGTGGGACAGATCTTCTGTCTTCAATATAAACTATATTCATGTGGCAGTGGGACAGATCTTCTGTCTTCAATATAAACTATATTTATGTGGCAGTGGGACAGAGCTACTGTCTTCAATATAAACTATGTTTATGTGAAAGTGGGACAGAGCTAGTGTCTTCAATATAACCTATATGCATGTGGCAGTGGGACAGATTTAATGTCTTTAATGTAAACTATGTTTATGTGGCAGTGGGACGTATCTAATGCCTTCAATAAACACTATATTTATGTGTAAGTGGGACAGAGCTTCTATCTTCAATATAAATTTTGTTTATGTGTAAGTGGGACAAATCTAATGTCTTCAATATAAACTCTGTTTATGTGTAAGTGGGACATATATACTATGTTTAATATAAACTATCTATATGTGGTAATGGGACAGATCTAATGTCTTTAATTTGAACTATGTATATGTGTGTATGTGACAGCGGGGCAGATCTAAAACATCCTTACATAATATAAACCAACTTAACTCTGGGCAGTCGTGGTTGCGCAGTGCCTAAGCCCGCTAACCTGTTGGCCCAGTGATCATGTGTTCACGGGGTGGGGGTGGGGTGAGTGGGGGGGGGAGGGGATGCCTTTAAATTGACTAGGACTGCCAGGCCGACCAGGCCTAAAGTTGTGACCATGAAATGCTCTGGGAGGTAAAGGTGTCTTGCTGATACGGACTACATCACTCGTGACGTGCTAGCACTGTGTAAGGAATGTGCTTAAAGGAATGAGAACGGCCATTTTCTCTAAGTTATACTAACTCCTACATGAGAGTATTCCAATATTAAAACTATCGCTATATGTTACATATCTACACATTGATGAGAAAGACCTTAGACCTGTAACAAAACATATATTGGAAACAACAACCTGCCATAAAAATTTATCATTAAATAGGTCAATTTAAGCCTATTAAGAGAGGTGTGCGATAGGGATGTGTAATGTCTGCAGCTCTATTTTCCATTTACAGTGTTTCAATTTTCAGAAATGTAGAAGATATGAGAGGAATCACCATTGCGGGATGTAACATCAATAACATGAGATATGCAGATGGTACAGTATTGATTGATTACAGACAATGAGCAACATTTAGCAGATGCGGTTGTTGCACACAATGAACAACTAGGGTTAGAATTAAGTTGTAAGACACAGATTATGGTCGTCACTAGGAAGAAATTAATACCACAATGTAATATACAAGTAAGTGGGAATATTCTTAAATAAGTGAATCGGTTAGTTATCTCGATACAGTCATAACATCTGATGGCAGATGCCTTGAAGAGATTAGAACAAGAATTGCCTTGGCGAAGGTAGCCTTTTGCAAGATGGAAAACATACTGACCAATAAAAAGATGTCACCTGCAACAAGAAAAAGAGTGTAGAGGTGCTACATAGAACCTGTACTTTTGTATAGATGTGAAGCGTGGACAATGAGCAGACAAGCTGAAAATGTGCTGTGGAAATGTGGTTTCTGAGGAAAATGCAAAGAATACCATGGACAGACAGAAAAACCAATGACCAAGTCCTACCAGAAACAAATGAAAACCGTAAATTGGTTGCTGAAATTAGACGCAGACAGTCACATATTTGTGACACGTTATGAGAAGAAATAAACTGGAGAACTTGGTGACAACTGGCAAAATTGTGGGGATAAAAGGGAAGGCAGAAAGGTAAATGCCTGGATGGCTTGCCCGCGTGCATGGTCGAGACAAGAACACTGAACTGATAAACGACTTTAGTGATCGCGTGAGATGACGAAACATGACCACCTACGCTTATCGGCATGGCACATGAGGATGATGATATCTCATTCAAAAAGTAAAAAAGATAAAAACCCGACAGTTAACGAAATATTAGTAATGAAATATTCTCCAACAAATCTCAACCAACGATAAAGATGCTCACGTGAACAGTAAACATTTATCCAAATAACCACTGGCTGATAAATTGCACAGGTAATCAATGTGATATAATCCATTTTGAAATTATCCATAACGCTGTGCCATGTCGCATGTAGAGTTTAGTTTCATAATCCAGCAGTCGCGAACACCCGTAAAGAAACAAATTATTCACTGATCACCGAGAGAGGATTGGGCATGAAGTATGTCTGTATCCTGTTCTGTAGGAAGTTATATATAATATCCACCGCTTCCAAACACAACAAAACAGTACTACAGACTGAACGAACACAGTCAATGGACAACCGCAGCATTGGAAATTCAAATCCGATCCACACCGCTAGGGTAGTTGTTAGCTGTGTCAATACTGCGGTCTATAACAATACTTGTTGTGTGATGTGTTATCACTTATCATTGCGTGCCTATGTTTATCTACAACAGACTGGCTACATATTTCACTATCAGTTGCTAATCCAACGGATGTTCTATATCTTAAATATCGTACGTTCTTGAAATAAGTCCCACCTCGTGCATCAAGAGCGATGGGACAAATCAACGATTGTCCACTGGTGAACTGGGCGTTTTCTTAAACGCTAAGATATAAAACACTGAAATTCAATAAGAGGTATGCTTGCGTAATCCAAGTCGATGAATTGTTGTGATTATATCCACATGTGTTTTCATATCCGCTAGTTAGTCATTGGTTAATCTTGAATCACTCTCAAAACACTCATTGTAAATCTGTAGTAGCGAACAACACCAAGGTAGGAGCAAGAAGACGGAACAACGTGCTTGGAGACCGCATCAAGTTCGTTGTTTGGGCTTCCCGTACAGAGCCAAATTGAAAAAACACCGGTGAACATAGTTGTTGCAGTACATCGCTCGGGTGACTGCGCAGAGGTAAACCTGGTTTTTTCACTGGGGACAGCCAAATCGCGCCGCAGACAGCAGGCTAGTCCCCTAACTCCTGCTATTTCACTCCCTTCTTTAAAAACTAGCGGAAAGGGTGAAAGGAGGGGTGAACATCGTGGACTTGAATCGGAAAGACGATCTCTGATTGGCTGACTCTAACAACAATGGTGCGTGTAACCTGAACTGGGAAACTTCAGTTAGTATAGGAGGAAAACCGAAAATATGCGACGGGACATTATCGCGACAGAAAGACAACATCGATAGTAACAACATTTATTCCCCTTAGAAAATTCTTTCTACGTGGAAGTTGCCTTCAAAGGTATCTGGCCAATAATGAAGATAAACAATAAGCTGTTATGCTATAGTTCTGTGGTATTCTAAACATGTTTCTCTGCGCGGATCGCTGGTTTTCATGGCTTTGTCCCGCTTCTGAGGTAAACACGATCTCTTTCAACACTGGAAGGTCCTATCAAGGTGCCGTCGTGAATATTATTGCGTATTATTTCATCCTGGCTAATTCTTCACTATATATATAATTTTATTTTTATATGACAGTCTAATATTTCGATCAATTGAGATTTATAGAACTATACGTTTCCTCGTCTATTAAGTAAGTAAGTACGTAATGGAGTGGCGAAGTGCTCAAGCCGTCTGTCTCGCGCTCCGAAGGTTGTGAGTTCGATTCTGGGCTACGTCTTTCTGTTCATGATTCATGAGTGCATTTTCTCGGGGGTTGTCGCCGGAGCTAAGGGATTCGTGCTTTGTGCGATGCTTTCCGCAGGTCATTCTGCCAAAAGAGACCGAGCCATATGGGATCAAACTCGGGGCAATGAAGTTGATCCTCTCAACTTTTAAGACTTGTGTTTGGTACGTACAGGAACCTGTAGCAAATTTTAAGGTGCATTAGACATGGTGCCAGACCCATATTGTTGAAGACCAGCATGCACTCGGCGGGTCATGGGGTCAGCGCCATGGTGGCCGAATTTACTTCCCAGGAATTGTTCTGGTACCCAGGTTAGGTGGGGTCGACCTGGTGGACCCAGTTCATTGTAAACAATACTCTCCAAACCAATTCATCGTCATGATCACTGACCAGCTGGCAAGCGTCTAGCCGCTACACTACCGCCACTCCCGTACACACCCACCAGCTCAGACACTCACACACACACACGCACACACATATATAATCACAATCTACTGTGATCATGTAAAGCAATATGTTGTGTCTTTACATCATCAGAGTAGATGTTGATTCCTTAAATAATGAAGGTAGATGTAGATTATATAAATAATGAAGGTAGATGTAGATTTTATGAGAAGAAATAACTTGGAGAACTTGGTGACAACTGGCAAGATCGAAGGGAAGAGACCAAGGGGAAGACCGAGAAGTAAATACCTGGATGGCTTGGCCACGTGGCATGGTCGAGACAGAAACACGGAGCCGATCCACACTTTGGTGATTGAGTGAGATGGCAAAACATGACCGCCCACGCTTATCGGGATGGCACATGATGGATGGATGGTGATGTAGATTTCTTACAAGAACAAAGTAGAGGTTGATCGTGGTGGTTTTTATCTTTGATTCTTTAAGTAATTACAGTAGATGTTGATTCTTTAAGTAATGACAGTTATTATTGGCACCTTGCCGTCTTGACAGACGATAGTTTGTTACATTGTGCTTCAAAAAGACATAATAACTACAACCCATGACGGTGGCAAATGTAACTGATAAGGCCAATTCGCGCTGTAAATGTTCATCCACAGTGGATGCATGTGAACATATGGTCATTTCCACCATCATGCACCATCTTACGTCTCTTACGCTCGTTGTGTGACTTATCTGCAATAATTTTCTTCTTTGTCTTTATTCCATTTCTGATACTTGCCCTCCATATAACAAAGAAAGTTAAAGAAAGTCAAGAATACAGCAGGAAACCCTAAATATGACTTGTGCAAATTGAAAACTGACAAAGAAATACAAGATAATTTTAACATAGAAGTAAAGAATACATTTGATTTATTGTCTCATCTAGAGATCCTATTTCAAGATGTAGATGATCAATGGGAAATGCTGAATAATTCAATCCGTTGTGCAGCAGAAAAAAACTATTCCAAAAGTAAAGAAAGTGGGTCCTTCTTGCCAGCATAGCCCTATTAGCTGGTGGATCTGTAGAATGAGTGTGTCTTGCCCACTCCTAATAACCTCTAGTGGAATCCCATCCTTACATGGGGCCTTGCCAGATGCAAGTTCATTTTTAGCACACTTAATTTCTGTTATGGTGGGAAGTGTGACCAGGTGGTCTAGAGTTGGTAGGGCCTCTATGTCGTTGAGGGCATCATCCGCTAGTTTGGTCTCACTTGAGTACAGCTCCATATAGTGCTCTACCCATCTATCCATCTGCTGTTTCTTATCAGTGATGATTTCTCCAGTCAAGGTTTTTAGTATTGCACTTCTTTTGATCATTGGGCCACAGGCTTTCTTTATCCTTTCATTCATGCTTCTTATGTTTCCCTTTTCACTTGCATTTTGAATGGACTCAAATAACTTGATCCAATAGTCATTTGCACACTTCCTGGCAGCCTTTTGCACATCCTCCATAGCTTGCTTCAGATCACTGACAGTGTTACGCGTAGTTCTTTCCTTGTTTCTTAAGAGAGCTATCTTCTTTTTATTAATCAAGCACTGCAGTGTCTGGCTGTTTTCCGCAGACCAGTCCAGCCTCTTATGATCCACAGTGAGGTAAATCCCTACCGCTGTTTTATAAAGAGTTTCCTTAAGTTTACCCCACTTTTAACTTGCTGTACAATTTTCTGATGTATCAGTGAAAGCGTCTTCATGTTGCTGTTGGAACTCAAAGCACTTTTCAGGATCGTGAGTGTTAATAATATTAATCCTGGGACTAGATTTGTGGTTAGCTGTATAGATTCTCTTTGGTCTCAGTTTAATCCTTGCAACAACCAAAGAATGATCCGTATCACAGTCAGCACTGTGGTAACTTCGAGTTAATGATTTTATTTCAGATGTTGTCTCCGTGTGATGCTGAAGTCCAGCTGATGCTAATGGCCGGATCTTGGATGTTTCCATGTGGTCTTATGCAGCTCTTTTGTTTTAAAAAAGGAGTTTGTAATACATAAGTCATTTCTAGTGCAATGCTCCAGCAGCCTTTGCCCATTTTCATTCATGCGACCGATGTTGTATTTTCCAAGGCACACTGGCCATGAACTCGAGTCCTTGCCCACACGAGCATTGAAATCACCAAGCATATAAATGTAGTCGGATTTTGGAACTGCCTTGATCTAACTCAGTCTAACTCCTCATAGAACGAATCATTCATATCATCAGGGGAAGTGAGTGTTGGTGTGTATGCAGAGATAATGGTGGCAAAACCACAAAAGGTTGCCAAGCGCAGGGATAATAATCTTCCATTACTTCCAGCTGGAATTTCAATCATTCCCAGTAGCGAAGTCTTGACTGCAAAGCCCCACCATGTTGTCTTTTTTTCTGCCTGTTCTCTACCCTTCCAAACAAAAGGTGTAATTGTTTGCCTAAGTGACCCTTCCTCAGCGAGGAGATTCTCCTGTAGGCCAGTAATATCAATGTTAAGACGATTGAGTTCGGCATCAATCACAGCTGTTTTTCTCACATCATCAGTATTCGTCAGGTCAGTGGAAAATCCTGGACACATGATTCTTACATTCCAGGTTGCAAGTCGTGGCTTGAGATTTCTATTTTTTCTTTTTAGTAATGCCTGGTGCATTAGTTTTATAACGTGCGATTCAGATTTTGTCCTAGCCCCAAGCACCACCTATTGAAGCAGGTAGGCTGTGGCGGATCGGCACCCAATTGGCCTGGGGCTGCCCAGCTTGAGGTGGACGGAAGCTGATCAGTAACACCTGTAGGTGTCTCCCACCGTCAGAGGCAACCTGTGGCGCCCTATGCCTACGCCAATTGACAAGGACTTATAACCCGTAACTGCTACCTCTCACTTTGATTCCGAGACCGGTTAAGACCAGGGATGGAGTTATACCTCTCCATAGCACAAAGCCTGGGCTAAAATATAGAGACCATTTGTTGCCCATGCAGCATGATCCCGATCTCGGCCTGTCTAGTTCACTCCAGAGGAATGATAACAGCAATACATCTGTAATAATGAAGGTAGATGTTGATTATTTAAGTAATAACAATAGATGTTGATTATTTAAGTACTAACAATACATTACATTGGCACCTTGCCGTATTGACAGACGATAGTTTGTGCTTTAAAAAGGCATAATAACTTTTACCTATGGCGGTAGCGAATGTGACTGATAAGGCCAATTTGCGCTGTAAATGTCCGTTCACAGTGGGTGCATGTGAACACGTGGTCATTTCCACCATCATGCACCATCTTACGTCTCACTCGCTCGGTGTGTGACTTATCCACAATAATTTTCTCCTTTGTCTTTATTCCATTTCTGATGTTTGCCCTCCATGCAACACGTTCAGCGGCGACTTGCTCCCAATGTGCATTATCAATGCCTGTATCAATCATGTCCCGCTTACACACATCTTTGTATCGTAGTAGAGGCCGACCCTGTGATCTCTTACCCATCTGTAATTCACCAAAAAAGATGTCCTTTGGTATTCTACCATCATCCATCCTCATAAGATATCCTATCCATCTAAGTCTACGAAGACTGAGCATGGAATAAACCGTCACACAACCTGATCTTTCCAATACTTCAGTATTTTTGATTTTGTCTTGCCACTTAATACCAAGAATCCTCGCAGACACCGCATATGAAAGCTGTTTAAACGTTTCTCTTGGTGTGAGTAAGTTGTGCAAGTTTCACTGCCATAAAGAAGAGTACTAAGGACACAGGCTTGATAGACAAGGACTTTTGTTTTGGCAGTAAGCTTCCTGTTCTCCCAGACTCTTTTTCTTAACCTGTTCATTGTTGTTGCTGCCTTACCAATCCGGATGGTGATTTCCTGATCTAGGGATAATTTGCTATTTACCACTGATCCTAGATATGTAAAATGGTCTACCATCTCTAGTTCGGCGTCGTCAATAAAGATTGATGGTACCCCATTTGCACCTTGTGACATAATCTGTGTCTTCTTTTTGATAATTGTTAAACCAAATTCAGAATAAGCATTGGAGAATGCAGATAGTAGACATTGCAACTCTTCCTCAGAGTGGGTCGTAATTGCAGCATCATCTGCAAAAAGCAACTCTCTGATCAGTACCCTGCTAATTTTGGTCTTGGCCTTCAATCTCTGAGCATTGTAGAGGCCGCCATCTGAGCGTGAGTGAATGTATATACCACCATCTTGATCACGAAAGGCATATTTCAGTAGAAGTGAAAAGTATATTCCAAAGAGGGTGGGAGCTAGTACACAACCTTGCTTAACTCCACTCTTGATTTCAAACTCTTCAGAAGTTCCACCATCAAATTTGATTATACCCTTCATGCCTGTGTGGAACGATCCCACAATGGACAGAAGAGTTGGTGGGCAGCCAATCTTCTTTAGTGCCTTGAACAGACCCTCACGACTGACCAAATCAAATGCCTTTGTGAGGTCGATGAAGGCAATAAACAGTGGTTGATTCTGTTCGCGGCATTTTTCTTGCATTTGTCGCAATGAGAATATCATATCAATGGTAGACCGGTTCTGTCGAAAGCCACACTGTGATTCGGGGTAGACTTGATCTCCTAGGTCCTAGGACTTGAAGTCTGCGCAGAACAATTCTGGCAAATACTTTTCCAACAATACACAGAAGTGAGATACCCCTATAGTTGTTGTAGTACTAACAATAGATGTTTATTATTTAAGTAATGACAGTATGTGGTGATTATTGCAGTAATGACCGTAGATGTTGAATTTTTAAGTAATGACAGTGGATGTTGGTTATTTAAGTACTGACAGCATATTTAATTATTTAAGTAATGACAGTAGATGTAAATTATTTAAGTAATGACATTAGATGTTGATTATTTAAGTGATGACAGTAGATGTTGATTATTTAAGTAATGACAGTAGATGTTGATTATTTACGTAATGACAGTAGAAGTTGATTATTTAAGTAATGACAGTAGGTGTTGATTATTTAAGTAATGACAGTAGATGTTGATTATTTAAGCAATGACAGTAGATGTTGATTATTTAAGCAATGACAGTAGATGTTGATTATTTAAGCAATGGCAGTAGATGTTGATTATTTAAGCAATGACCACAGATGCTGATTCCTTGAATGAGGTCAGTATATGTTGATTCCTGTTTTTAAAAAATATAGTAGATGTTCATTCATTACATGAGAAAAGTTGGCGCTGATACTTGCATATGACGGTAGGTGCTAATTATAAGAAGACGTTCTATGTTTCATGATCTCACGAGGACAGTCGATATTGAAATATAAAAATAACTGTTGTGTAAGAATCTCAAATTGTTTATATGAAAATATGTATATTACTTGATTATAAGTGGGCAGGAAATGTTGACTGCTTGTATGCGAAGAATAGTTGTTGAAGGGCTTCATACAAATAATGCCAGCAAATCTGAACCGACTGGTTAAAATCAGTATATGCGTACCGTACACTTAAAAGTAAGCCAATGTTGCTGGTTTATATGCGAACATGTAAAGTTTGTAGAAAGACGCTAAATGCTGATCGAGGACGGCTGAAACGCCAGAACCCACTGATGTAGAACAAGTGAACGCAATGGGAGGTGTTTCAAGTTCCGGGTTGGACTCTAAACACTGGCCCTATTCAAAGGAAACAGAGTGGAAGACTCTTACGGTATTTAGTGCTGGCTATACAGCTGTGCCAGCGATTCCCAAACAGTACGGCACGGTATATTTATTAAGCCTTGGGGTGCCTGGTGTGCCGTGAATGTTCCAGAACCAAACATGGCTTTGAAGACATTTTCAGAAGTAAATATATTTTCCACAGTTAATGTTACAGTCACGTTCAAGTTTACTTTTGATCTCATAAGTGTTGTCTCCACAATGCAGTTTGACTACAGTGTATCACTGTCATTATCTCTCTCACACTGGTTGTACATTCTAACATAAGAGTTGTCTCCACAATGCAGTTTGACTACAGTGTATCACTGTCATTATCTCTCTCACACTGGTTGTACATTCTAACATAAGTGTTGTCTCCACAATGTAGTTTGACTACTCTGTATCACTGTCATTATCTCTCTCACACTGGTTGTACATTCTAACATAAGAGTTGTCTCCACAATGCAGTTTGACTACAGTGTATCACTGTCATTATCTCTCTCATACTGGTTGTACATTCTAACATAAGAGTTGTCTCCACAATGCAGTTTGACTACAGTGTATCACTGTCATTATCTCTCTCACACTGGTTGTACATTCTAACATAAGTGTTGTCTCCACAATGCAGTTTGACTACAGTGTATCACTGTCATTATCTCTCTCACACTGGTTGTACATTCTAACATAAGAGTTGTCTCCACAATGCAGTTTGACTACAGTGTATCACTGTCATTATCTCTCTCACACTGGTTGTACATTCTAACATAAGTGTTGTCACCACGATGCAGTTTGACTACAGTGTATCACTGTCATTATCTCTCTCATACTGGTTGTACATTCTAACATAAGAGTTGTCTCCACAATGCAGTTTGACTACAGTGTATCACTGTCATTATCTCTCTCACACTGGTTGTACATTCTAACATAAGAGTTGTCTCCACAATGCAGTTTGACTACAGTGTATCACTGTCATTATCTCTCTCACACTGGTTGTACATTCTAACATAAGAGTTGTCTCCACAATGCAGTTTGACTACAGTGTATCACTGTCATTATCTCTCTCATACTGGTTGTACATTCTAACATAAGAGTTGTCTCCACAATGCAGTTTGACTACAGTGTATCACTGTCATTATCTCTCTCACACTGGTTGTACATTCTAACATAAGTGTTGTCTCCACAATGCAGTTTGACTACAGTGTATCACTGTCATTATCTCTCTCATACTGGTTGTACATTCTAACATAAGAGTTGTCTCCACAATGCAGTTTGACTACAGTGTATCACTGTCATTATCTCTCTCACACTGGTTGTACATTCTAACATAAGAGTTGTCTCCACAATGCAGTTTGACTACAGTGTATCACTGTCATTATCTCTCTCATACTGGTTGTACATTCTAACATAAGAGTTGTCTCCACAATGCAGTTTGACTACAGTGTATCACTGTCATTATCTCTCTCACACTGGTTGTACATTCTAACATAAGTGTTGTCTCCACAATGCAGTTTGACTACAGTGTATCACTGTCATTATCTCTCTCACACTGGTTGTACATTCTAACATAAGAGTTGTCTCCACAATGCAGTTTGACTACAGTGTATCACTGTCATTATCTCTCTCACACTGGTTGTACATTCTAACATAAGAGTTGTCTCCACGATGCAGTTTGACTACAGTGTATCACTGTCATTATCTCTCTCACACTGGTTGTACATTCTAACATAAGTGTTGTCACCACGATGCAGTTTGACTACAGTGTATCACTGTCATTATCTCTCTCATACTGATTGTACATTCTAACATAAGAGTTGTCTCCACAATGCAGTTTGACTACAGTGTATCACTGTCATTATCTCTCTCACACTGGTTGTACATTCTAACATAAGAGTTGTCTCCACAATGCATTTTGACTACAGTGTATCACTGTCATTATCTCTCTCACACTGGTTGTACATTCTAACATAAGAGTTGTCTCCACAATGCAGTTTGACTACAGTGTATCACTGTCATTATCTCTCTCACACTGATTGTACATCATAACATAAGTGTTGTCTCCACAATGCAGTTTGACTACAGTGTATCACTGTCATTATCTCTCTCACACTGGTTGTACATTCTAACATAAGTGTTGTCTCCATAATGCAGTTTGACTACAGTGTATCACTGTCATTATCTCTCTCACACTGGTTGTACATTCTAACATAAGTGTTGTCTCCACAATGCGGTTTGACTACATTGTATCACTGTCATTATCTCTCTCACAATGGTTGTACATTCTAACATAAGAGTTGTCTCCACAATGCAGTTTGACTACAGTGTATCACTGTCATTATCTCTCTCACACTGGTTGTACATTCTAACATAAGTGTTGTTTCCACAATGCAGTTTGACTACAGTGTATCACTGTCATTATCTCTCTCACACTGGTTGTACATTCTAACATAAGAGTTGTCTCCACAATGCGGTTTGACTACAGTGTATCACTGTCATTATCTCTCTCACACTGGTTGTACATTCTAACATAAGTGTTGTCTCCACAATGCAGTTTGACTACAGTGTATCACTGTCATTATCTCTCTCACACTGGTTGTACATTCTGACAAAC
This sequence comes from Cepaea hortensis, assembly GCA_963921405.1. Taxonomy (NCBI): domain Eukaryota; kingdom Metazoa; phylum Mollusca; class Gastropoda; order Stylommatophora; family Helicidae; genus Cepaea; species Cepaea hortensis. The sequence goes on along the minus strand of OY992878.1, from coordinate 91,805,872 downwards.
TGCTATTCTTCCATCTTTTGATGTTATCGTCCCAGTTGCATCTGACTGACCGCTTTTCGTCCATACTGTTGATGCTATCTTCCCAATAGTATCTGACAGACTGTCTTTCGTCTATCTGTTGAAGTTATCTTCCTGCTATAATCTGAAATATTGTCTTTCGCCCATCGTTTGATATTATCTTCTCACTTCTATCTGACAAATATGCCTTTTGACCTTTCGCCATTATTTTGGTGTTATCTTCGTGGATGGATCAAGCCGAAGACATTCTTCAAAAAGTGTGTTCACTTATGGAATCTGCGAGAAGTGGGTACAAGTGCCAACAGAGTTCTGTACATCCTTTTCAGTGTGCATCCAAATAGACAGGAAATGCAGACAAGAAAATCCAGCTGCTGTGGAGGCGGAAGTACAGGCTCTGATCTTCGAGAATTCTTTAGAGGATGATGCTGTCATTTACACAGATGGGTCGGTCGTTCGAGGGGTGAGAAGTTCATGGGCTTCTACGGCTCAGGCCGGAGGAAAATTGTGAAGGAAGGGTCTGGTGCTTTTGCTTTGACCACAAGTAGCATGACTATGGAAGTCATGGCAGTAAGTAAAGCAATAACATGGCTCGAGACACAGACATTCAATCGGGTATGTGTCCTTAGTGATTCACTGAGTATGTTCAGGAGGATAGAGATGGGGTAGGTCCGAAGAAAGTGGGTGCTGTCTCTGGAGCGGTCTCGGCTGGCAAAGATTAGTTTCATTTTCGTGCCAGGACATGCGGGTATACAAGGAAATGAGCAGACTGACAGGCTTGCAGGTAGGGCTACTGTGGAAAGCGGACGAGCCATGGACCAGGCTGACATTCTGAATGCTTTACGAGAAGTAAGTCGTTTACGAGAACAAAGCGATGACTGTGATTCTACAACCATGGTCAGGCTGCGAGAACAGCAAGTTAAAAGAGGTGTGGCCAAACAAGAACACTACGCAGGAACCCAAAGAAGATACATAAACCAACACAGAACTGGTGTCGTAAGCCGATACACGCTGCGGGATTTACTGAGGAGGAGATCCGAGTACTTATGGTGTGGATGGTTCGATGTGCAATGGGATGATCTGTCGACTAGCTAACTATCTTCCTATGTATGTCTCACAAACTGCTTTTCTCCCAGCTGTCCAAGTTATCTCCTACTTGTATCTGACAACCTACTATTCTTCCATTTACTGATGTTATCTTCCCACTTGTATCTGTTAGTTTTTCGTCCATCTGTTGATGTTATCTTCCGATTTGATTCCGACAGACTGCTGTTCTTCCTTGTTTTGATTATATATGTCTACTTCTATCGTTGCCCAGCAGTGACGTGCACAGGTTCTTTGATGCCCGGGGCCAACCCCTTGATTGGATGCCCCTAAATTGTTCTTTACCTCATTCATTCCTCCTCCCCTCCGACTGCACTGTGCTGCCCCCTCTCCCTAACTGGATGCCCCCCTCCCGGCTGGATGCCCGAGGCCGTCACCCCTCCCCCCACCCCCCTGCCCTCTACACGCCACTGTTGCCCAGCTATTTCAAACAGCCTACGACTTTTGTCTACGGAATGATTTTAACAAGAATGTATTTTTTAATATGATTAAAATATATGATTTATCTTTAGCTTATTTCTTCGACCTACTTTCTTATTATTTTTAATTGATTGTATTTTATACCCAATGAACATATTATAAAGTAGTCATGGATTATGTTACAAAGTAGCCACGCTTTAAGATATATATTAAATATTGCTACAGATAAATTGTTTAAGAACTCGTTTTAGCGGAACTCGGTGGGCATATGGTGATAAATTCGAAACCAAGGTATGGCAGACTCGTTTCTTCAGCCAGACTTTGTGGTTATTTGGTGACAGATTTGGGACTCGATTTGCGTATAGCTTTAAATCTTCTTGTTATTTGGTGTGTCTTTTTCGGGTCTGACTTCTTGAAGTATTTAAGTTAGTTGCATATCCTTTACAGGACGTCGCAGCGAACTCCAGCATTTTTTTTTTTTTTTGGCTGTTTGTGATTTGTTTGCAAGTTTACGTTCAGTAGTTTGTCATTGCTTTCTGAATGACCGGCATTCATAACATTTTATAAAATCTCAACGCAAGGCGGTCTGCAGCCAAATAGCCCACAGCTGTGTTATTAACGCGGTGTACGTGATTCCGAACTGCGTCAGTAACTCCTTGACCACAGCGCCGACTCTGAAAGTATTACAAGACAGAAAACAATTGGTTTCACCTTATTCTAGGGCATAAGGACACATTAAACCATCATCATCATCCAGTGCCCTGCCAGCTGACGTAGGCATGACTCTCCACAGATCTCGACCTGTGGTGTTCTGGATAACTCTTCTGATGATATTCCTCCATGCCACCGTCTCAATACATCTAGCATCATTTCTTTTAGACTGCCTCTGCCTCCCTTCCCTTGATCTTTCCAGTTGTCACGATGTTCTCCAATGCCTCTCTTCTCATCACATCTTTGTTGCTTCCAAGTTCGTCCTAATATGTTTATTTATATTCCAAGATTCAGTACAATACAGCAAAAAAAAGGTTCTATATAACAATATCAGCATTTTCTTTCTTACATTAAATTATAGTGACTTATTGCATAAGATACTCTTCATTATCTGGAATGCGGCTTGTGCTTGCCATATTATGCTCCTCTAAAAGTACTGGGTACTCTAAAAGTGCTGGAGAGTTTTGGCCATCATAGACCATAAATTTAGGAAAGGAAAATCCCAACTGCATCTCCCAGTGGTAAAGGATGCGGAAACACACCACAGTGTGGCTAACGTAGCCATGGGAACCGAGTATCCACCGGAAAAGTGGACAACTCTGCAACTTAGCAGAGCAGAGCACCCACTTGTTCTTGTTGTCGAAAATGGCTGTCAAAGGCAGAGGTAGGAGACCTCCATGAGCATGCGGAAGGCAAGAGAAAACTGTGGTATGTTAATTAGAAATGGGAGATAAATATCCCCAAATTGTTGTTGCCGGCTACTGAATGAAAACCACACTTAATTATGGTTATTTGACACTGGCTCAGATCTTAGCCAACGCCACGCAAGAACCACCACCATTAAAATCGGCAAAATTATCTTTCCTTGGCACTGGGGACCCACAGAGACCCATCTAAAGATTGCCACTCAAAACGAGGGACCCACAGAGGAGGCAACCACAGAGGAGGGACCCACTGAGGAGGGACCCACAGAGGAAGGACATCCATAAGGAGGGACTCACAGAGGAGGGACACATAAGGAGGGACACCCATCAGGTGCAACTCATCAGGAGGGACAAATATGGATTCACACTATAATTATCATGTGGCTCACTCAAGGGACAATCCTGATGTGAAGTCTTGCGAATTAAGCCTCCTCAATCCTCCGACCCACAAGGGACCCTACTCAGGAACCTCCTCCTCCTCCTCAATCCTCCTCCTCAAACCTCCTCCTCCTCAAACCAAAATCCTGATGTGGAAGCTTGTGGATTAAGCCTCATTAATCCTCCTCCTCAAGCCTTCTCCTCTTCAAACCACAAACCTGATGTGGAGTCTTCTGGATTAAGCCTCCTCAATCCTCCCCCACTTACTCCCACTCACAAGGGACCCTCCTCAGAAACATCCTCCTCCTCATTCCTTCTCCTCCGTACCCTTCCTCAAGCCTCCTCCTCAAACCTCCTTCTTCTCCCCAAGCCACAATAATGATGTGGAGGTTTGTGGATTAAGCCACATCAGGAGCCTCCCGAAATGGGCACAATAACAACATTATACACTACTATGGAGCCAAATGATGCCCTAAATATCGGCGGTCATGACATACCAGAGATTCGATATGCTGATGATATAGTATTACTATCCACAACACAGAATGGCATAGAAAACCTAATAGCCTCAACACAATTGAATAGTGAAAATCACAACTTATATCGTAACATAGCAAAAACTAAGATAACGCATACAGATAAAACTACTATGGAGAAAGAAATATACATTAATGGGAGTAAATTGGAGGTGGTGGAAAATTTTGAATATCTTGGGTCATTGATTACCAATAATGGTGACACAATGAAAGAAATTAAACGGCGACTATCCATTGCTCTTCAAAGACTAAAACAGATGAATAAATTATGGAGTGGGACAGACAGAACTACAAAAATTAGATTTTTAAGAGCATGCATCTTTCCCATTGCAACATACGCCTGTGAGACATGGACACTTACTAAACAAGCTGAACAGCGCATACATGCCTTTGAATATAAATGTTATAGACGAGTTCTAAGAATATCTTGGGTAAAGAAAAGAACAAATGCATCCATACTTCAAGAGTTGAATATTGAGGAGGGATGGCTATTAAAGACGATAAAACAAAGAAAAATGAAGTATTTTGGTCACTTGAAACGTCACAACAGTTTGGAGAGAACAATAATGGAAGGGTATATGCCTGGGAAGAGAGGAAGAGGAAGGCCAAAGAGAAGATGGGTGCAGGATGTGGCGGATGATCTCCAGATGGGTGTATCGGACGCGGGACATCTTGCTTGTGATCGAGAAGTTTTCCGGAAGGTTGTTATGGCAGCGAGGTTCTGCAAAGGACATGCTACTGGATGAATGAATGAATGAATGGAGTCCCTTAACATTTCCTATTGTTCGTTTATACTCTGTATTTCAGTTATTGTATGGTACCTATTTCTATCAGTATTGTTCTTGAATTTCTTTATCTACTATCAAAACCTCTTTATTAAGTCTCGTGATCTTAACCACTTGTTCCCTCTCTTCATTCTTACTTTTATTGCGTAGTTTTACTTTTAGTTACGTACTTCTTACGTAGTTTTACGTGATCACTATTACAGTCAGCACCAGGCATTGTCTTTAGATTAATCAATTCATTTCTAAATCTTTAATTAATAAGAATGTATTCAATTTGGTTAAGTGTTTTCTTATAGGGGCTTTTCCATGTGTAAAGTCATCTTTTATGGTGTTTAAACCACGTGTTTCCAATTATTATATCATTGATATCTCCCCCGATGTGTCTCCACCTTGCCGTGGTGGGGGTGCTTGCGTGTCCCATCGACCCCATGTGCTTGCCGATGGATGAAAACTACATATCAGACATCTTATGGGATAGGGGCCAGACTAAGAGAGACACAACCTGCTGCTCTGCAGATAGACTGAGGATGGCAGTCAAAATTTTACATCAGGCGCACGAAGGCAGAAGTTCTTGGTCCAGACAATACTCTAAGGCTCTATGTCGAGGGTTTAGGCTAAAGGCCTCTAAGCCACAAACCCTCGGATGTGAGATCCGGGCCGATACCCACCTACCGAAAAATAGAGGTGGCATACTGAGCACGCTACATGCCAAGTTCTGATACTTGTTCGAAGGCTCTCAGCTGGGGGATATGAGGGATTCCCGGATGAGTGGGCCTGACCGTTTCTCGTTCACTGCTGTCTGTATCTAACTCATAGAGTGTAGACAAAAGTGAAAAAACGTCTCAATAACACGAAATGGAACGCACGGCTAGCGAATCCATTGCGTGGTCCGAAGTCAAAAGCAAAAGCTTACCGAGTGGATGTCGCCCGCAGTCGGACCGTTCCTGGTGTGTGCTTGAGCGACCAGTGGCAAGCGAGATGCCCAACACATGGAAGTGAGGAACTAAAGCAGCCATGAGCAGGACGTCGCAACTCCTTGGGTGAGCCCAGTCTCAGATCAATATGTGCCGGCTCTGCAATTATGGAAGCCTCCTTGGATAGCCTTGGAAGGCCCATGGTCTGCCCCTGCCTTCTCTTGAGGGTTAACCATGATGTCGATGATCGTTCTATCTTGACCAGCTGAGATGTGGGCGACATCACAATAAAAAGTTAAACGTGCCTCGAAACCTAAGGAAGGCTAACCTCATTAAAAAATGCCTGCTGAAGTCGGAAGTGCCGTCCTACGGGTGGCAAACTAAAAATTGGCACTACGCATTTACGTCCGAGTGAAATGTCTTGTCCGAATGTCTCTCGTGCTAGGAACAGCTCTGACTACCTAGTTTCCGAATGCTGCTCTTGTTCGGAACAGCTCTGACTAGGTAGTTTTCCGAATGTCCGACGTGTCTGGAACAGCTCTGACGGACACAACGACAAGCACATGTCCGAAAAACTCGCTGAGTGGATATTGACTGCAGACCAGTCTGGTCTGTGCGGGAACGGCCCGGGGCGAACGAAATGCCCAATATATTCAAGTGAGGAATTAAAGCAGCCATGAGCAGGACGTGACGATTCTATCGGTGAGCCAAGCACCAGGGCGCTATGTGCCTGCCTTGCAATTATGGAAGCTACCCTAGATGGCGGAAATGCCATGGACTGTCCCTGCCTTCCTTTGAGGGATGACCGTTGTCTTCGACCGTTCCAATTTGGCCATCTGGGTTGTGGACGGTACCGCAAACAGTGAGTCTCCCAGGAATGCTACCTTGTCAAAAATGCACGCAAAAGCCGGTTGTGTTGGCCTAATGGTTTCGGCCCAAGGGCGCATAACAGACACACCGCAATCACATCTGAAAAAACACTCCGGATGATCGCAAAGAAGAAGAAGATATTGATATTTGCCTATTCTATTAGTTTCATTCCTCTTTCGTTTCTTGTACCTAAACGATAACTTAGCACTACACCCTCCATTTTATCCTTTCCTACTTTTGCATTATATGTCCCCTAGTATTATTTGTATTTCTTGTGATCTAATTTGAAACATCACCATTTCTACTTCATCGTAAAAGTGATATATTTCTTCGTCATTACTGCTTGTTGTTGGTGCTTATACTTGTATAATATTTATATTTATTTGTTTGCCTTAGATTCTGACCTAAATAACGCCACCTGAAATACGAGGGTAAGTCAATAAGTGAGTCACAAATGGCTGTAGAAAATAACTAAGTATGGTAATAAATTGAAACCAGTTTATTTGTATATATACATTGTCCCTTTATTTCTCAACATAATTTTCACCAACATTGATGCACTTATCCCATCGTTTTATCAGTCCTCCCAAACCGGCTGCATAGAACTGCGTGCTCTGTTTTCTAAACCACGTTTTCACTTCACATTCAACTTCGGCGTCATTCGCGAAATGTCTCCCGCCATAGTGGGTTTTCAGTGTTTATGCTGACAAATGTTTATCCTGTAAAGCGGTGCGTAGCTGAATATAAAAAATTACGTGGACGAGTCAATAAGTAAGTCACACAGTTCTGTGGGTTGGCTGGTAAATGAAAACAAAGCACGCAGTTCTATGCAGCCGGTTTGGGAGGACTGATAAAACGATCCGATAAGTGCACACGCCTAATTTGTGCCATTGGTGCTTATGCCAACAACAGTGCTGGAAAAATAACAGCTTCGACAGCAACAACGCAGTTATGACATTAAAACTTAAAAGTAAGTCCGTATGTGTCTGTGTTAATAGATTTATGCTAGAGTGTTTTGTTTGTATAACCTAGCTTAACCACGTATTTTGATTTATGGTGATCCCTTTCGTGTTTCTTGTTGTCTTATAGTATTAGTAAACTATGAGAACTTAAATTTGTATTACTTCACGAATGCATTGTTCTATTATTATTTTACAGATCTGTTTCATTTGTCAATGTTTCAGTGTAGCTAGTTCAAGTCATTTTTCTCGTAACACCGCATCTGGAATTCTTCTATCCCCTTGTTATCATTAGCGCAAGACAACTTAGAACCTAACATCATGCAAATATGCAGGCATTTCAGTCTTGTCAGTGACAAACTATGAACTTAAAATGTCAAAACATGACCTTAAAATTTCAAATAGAAATTTGTTGAACTTCATTTATTTAAACATCTGATTGCTAAATTCTTAAGTATCAAGGTGTGACCTGAAACAATTACTTCAGTCTTGTTTACAGAATGTTACTCTTTTTTTTAAGCTACATTTTACAGACTTATCATTTATGAAACACTGTATACATTTTCTATTGAATAAAAAGACAACTGTATTTTCTGTCCATATAAATTGTGCCATACCTACTGGCTCAAAGAAAATCAAATAAACATAATTAGACCTATTGTGTCACGCTTGTTCGTCGCTGTCATTCTCAGAATTACAGTAAACAACTGCATACACTTTCAATTTTTCAAACAAAACATATCTTCCTTGTCACTTCCTTGCGTGGTTTTATAACGAGAACAGCTCTTTCAACTGACAGGAAGTAACTGGGGCATATTTTAAGAACGTGAAATCACGACTACAGAAGGCCTAGGTCGTCTTTCCAGAATGGCCCCTGTTAACCACTAAGAATGTCACTAATCTTGCAGATTGTTAAATATCCTTCATTTTGACAGAGCACAGTTTGCAGATTTGCAAACACATAATTATCTACCACGTCGAACGGTTTCACTGGAAACATTTATTACACGTTGAAGACCTGGACATAGTTTCACACTTGCTTCCAGTTAAGTGGTTCTTGTTGCTAGCTGGTAAAGCTGCCGTAGATATAGACGTGGCTTCCAGACAAAGAATTCCAAGAAAATACAAATTTAACATCTATGTTCGAGGAAGCTTCGTCGTCGCTGACCCTACAACATCTTTCTCAGTCTCACGCTGGTTAATTTTGTAATAACATATTGCTTGGAGCCAGGTTTTTCAATCTCACGCTGGTTAATGCTGTAATATAACATATTGCTTGGAGCCAGATTCCTCGGTCTCACAACAGTTTATGTAGTAATAACATGTTGCTTGAAGCCAATGTCCTCAGTCTCATGCTAGTTAATGTATTAATAACATGTTGCTTTGAGCCGGATTCCTCGGTCTCATGCCAGTTAATGTAGTAATAACATGTTGCTTGAAACCAATGTCCTCAGTCTCATGCTAGTTAATGTAGAAATAACATGTTGCTTGGAGCCAGGTTCCTCAGTCTCATGCTAGTTAATGTATTAATAACATGTTGCTTGGAGCCAGGTTCCTCAGTCTCATGCTAGTTAATGTATTAATAACATGTTGCTTGGAGCCAGGTTCCTCAGTCTCATGCTAGTTAATGTATTAATATCATGTTGATTGGAGCCAGGTTCCTCAGTCGCATGCTAGTTAATGTATTAATAACATGTTGCTTGGAACCAGGTTCCTCAGTCTCATGCTAGTTAATGTATTAATAACATGTTGCTTGGAGCCAGGTTCCTCAGTCTCATGCTAGTTAATGTATTAATAACGTGTTGCTTGGAGCCAGGTTCCTAAGTCTCATGCTAGTTAATGTATTAATAACATGTTGCTTGGAGCCAGGTTCCTCAGTCGCATGCTAGTTAATGTATTAATAACATGTTGATTGGAGCCAGGTTCCTCAGTCTCATGCTAGTTAATGTATTAATAACATGTTGCTTGGAGCCAGGTTCCTCAGTCTCATGCTAGTTAATGTATTAATAACATCTTGCTTGGAACCAGGTTCCTCGGTCTCAGGCTAGTTGTTTTTAGTTTTAATTTTGCATATCCCTTACAGGACGTTGCAGTCAACACCAGCATTTTTTCAGCTCCTGTTGATGTTCTAGGAAAGTTTTACGTTCAGTAATTTGCCATTGGTTTTTGAACAACCGGCTCACATACCCCCGTAAGCTACCAGCGCGGCGCGATCCGCTGCCGAATCTCACAGCTGCTCTTTTCCTCACGTGGATATACGGGATTACGAACAATGTCGTTAACTCCTTGGTCAGGGAGACAGGCTAGTTAATGTAGTAATAACATGTTGCTTGGAGCCATGTTTCTAAATCGCACGCAGTGGCGTGCAAACGGGGGTGCAGGGGGTGCGACGGCCCAGGGCATCCAGCCAGTGGGGGCGGGGGGCATCCAATTATGCGGTTGGAGTTGGCCCAGTCACATCTCTTGCGCTTGTATTGACGGACTAATTTCGTATCATGCGAATCGTATGCCATAGTTTAAGTACTAATAATAGTATCTAATGCATTGCGAACCCTTTTAGTAGGTATTACGGTTATGTTTGCCGTATTTTACTGCATATTTTTTTCTGTTAATTTTCGTGTTCTTGTTTTGGTGTCTCCATTTAAAGGATATATAGAGTACTCGTTACGTTAAATTCCCCGATTATTTCAAGATCGCACTAAAACAGAAACAGATTACTGGATATTATGTTTGCCTCCACGCGCTACGAATCTATACCTTTCGTCTTCGCTAATCTGTGTCCTGGACAAAAGTACAGACTGACTTTATAAGACGTAAGTACACCCGTCAATTCTGTTTTAACTAGACTTTGTGCGTTGTTCTAGTATGTTTCTTTTCATTTTTTTTTTTTAAACTTTATCATCCATTTTTACTTATGATTATGTATTTTTCAACTATTAGAGTTGGCAATCCCATATCAAACTGAAATTATAAAGATGACATGCTGTATGTCGTGGTATTTCAATGGCGGGACATGATAGTTGTCATCCAACTATGAACATTTAATATTGTTGTGGAATATTCATAGCAATTGCAATGCCAATGATTACATGTTTGCATTCAACACCCATTATAGTATTTATTTGTAAATTTTTATCACTCTACATGGACCAAATCATTGATGATTTTGCATCTTTCCAACGGGACTTCTTTTGTCAAAATACATCAACGCCGTCGGCCTAGCGTTGTTAACAAGACCACGCGTGTTAGTGACGCCGAGATGTATATATATTTGTGTGCGTGTCTATATATATATAGAGAGAGAGCGTCAGTGTTTATCTCCTTGACGACAGTGCAACCAACAGTTATGTGAGTGTGTACGTAGGGTTACAAAAAGTAATAAGGTCAAAACGGCAGTGCTAGGATTGTATTATCGTTCATAGGTTTAATTAGGTTAGCGTCGTCTGTTAGAATCTTTTCGGCAAGACGCAACAGTAAGTAATTTATTTGTCTATTTTTTAAGGATTTAATCAAACATTTGCAGACAACCATTAATATCAGCCGACGTTGGCTTGGCGGACATACGTGTAGCATTCGTCTTTACTTTAGATAAATATTGTGTTCTTGCAACTATGTCGTTGCAACTTACTAATAACCGGCCGCCAATAAATCGCCATTCAAATATTTATGTGTACAATACATCGCTAAGTAAGACATGAGTTCTCAAGTCGTCAATTAACCGTAACACTCAAGACCCAAGTTGAACTTATCTATGTAAAATGTGTGTTTGTCTTCATGACGAAGTTTAGTCCCATTAATTGTGTAAAAAGAGTGGGTTTCTTTATTCTTTTTTATTGATGGATTTTATTCACAATGTCACAGATGAAGAATGTTCAAGCGAGTGGTGCACAGAACAGGAAGAAACAGGGCGAGATACGAAAAACAGTTCCGTCAAAGAGGGGCATTAGATACATGGATAAATAGAAGTCAAGAACAAGTTGTTGAACATGAAGAAGTAAACGATGATCATCATGATCATGATGACGGTGCTGGCTCGGACTCGGAGGATTCATCTGCAGCTCAATCAGAACATAATACTGTCTCTCCTCCTGGGAGTTCTGAGTTTTCTCAGTCTCATTGTCAGAATGATGATTCATGTGAGGAAGTGGAAGATAAAGGAGATTTTAGCACATTTTTTTTTTTTTTGGGGGGGGGGGGGAATACACGATTTTGGCTATTTGAAGAAATCAATTTCAGATAAGTTGAAAATGACATGGTCCAAAAAAATATCAAAATAAGAGTGGGCCATTTACCCCATTTGCTAAGAAGAATGGAAGAAGTTTTTCAGAAAAGTATTTTAACAAAGTTTCCACAAATGGAGAAATCGTGGAGAGAAAGTGGTTGTTATACTTTCCATACCGGGACGCATACTACTGTTTTGCATGTTTTTTTTTTTAAAGGAACTAAGCGAGACACAACCTGCTGCTCTGCAGGTAGACTGAGGATAGCAGTCGAAAGGTCAAATCAGGTGAACGAAGCCACTAATTCTTGGTCTGGACACATACACTAAGGCTCCCAGCTGAGTGATATGGCCGAACGCCTCTAAGCCTTTAACGCTTGGATGTAAGAGCTCGGCTGATACTCACCTACTGCAAAACGGAGGTGAGATACTGAGCACGCTACATGCTTAGTCCAGATACTTGTTTGAAGACTCTCAGCTGGGGGATATGAGGGGTCCCCGGATGAGAGGGCCTGGCCATTAATCGCTCACTAATGCATGGAGGTAAGGTGTTGCGCCGGCAGCACGTGTAGCCTACCTCGTAAGAGGTTACTAAAGGTGGAAATGCACCTTAGTCGCAGGCGATGGTTACGATGAAAGTCTGTATCTATACTCATAGAGTGAGCATAGTCAAAGGTGAAAGAGCGTCTCATTGACACGAAATGGAACGCTTGGCTAGCGAATCCATTATGTGGAAACCGAAGCGAAAGCTTGAAGAGTGGATGTCGTCCGCAGACTGTATGTCCCTGGTTTGTGTGGGGAGCAACCAGTGGCAAACGAAATTCGATTCCATGGATAAGTCCAGTCTCAGAGAACTATGTGCCGGCTCTGCAATTATGGAAGCCTCCTTGGATATTGGGGAATGCCCATGGTCTGCCCCTGCCTTCCCTTAAAGGTTGTCCGTGATGTCTTTGGCCGTTCTACCTTGACCAGCTGAGATGCGGGCGACACCACAACAGTAAGGTTCTTCAAAACCTCGGGAAGGCAAACCCGTACAAACGCCCGCTGAAGTCCGATGTGCTGGCCTAAGGGCGCAAATAAATCAGGCACAACGCAAAATAAAGTCAGAGTGAATTGTCCCTCATGCTCGGAACAGCTCTGACTATTTAGTCTTCCGAATGTTCTTCGTGTCCGGAACAGCTCTGACTAGCTAGTTTTCCGATTGTCCCTCGTGCTCGGAACAGCTCTGACTATTTAGTCTTCCGAACGTCCTTCGTGTCCGGAACAGCTCTGACTTGCTAGTTTTCCGAATGTCCGTCGTACCCGGAACAGCTCTAACTATTTTGTTTTCCGGGCACAGCGACTAGCACATTTTCGAACCGAAAGCTCGCTGAGTGGATTCTGTCTGCAGTCCGACCGTTCCTGGTTTGTGCGGGGAGCGGCCCGTAGCGAACTAAAGGCCCAATGTATTGAAGTGAGGAATTAAAGCAGCCATGAGCAGGACGTGTCGATTCCCTCGGTGAGCCCAGCACCAGGGCGCTATGTGTCGGTTCTGTAACCATGGAAGCCTCCCTGGATGGAGGATAATGCACATGGCCTTCCCTTGAGGGCTGATCGTGAAGTATTCGACCGTTCTAACTTGACCATCTGGGATGTGGATGGCACCACAAATGTGAGAGTCTCCCCAGGAAGGCTAATCTGATCAAAAACGGACGCAAAAGTCGGATGTGTTGGCCTAAGGGTCTAGGCCCTAGGGTGCATAACAATACACCGCAATTACATTTGAGAAAAAAAAAACTCTGGATGAACGCAGTAGAAGAAGAAGAAGAAGAAGAAGAAGAAGAAGAAGAAGAAGAAGAAGAAGAAGAAGAAGAAGAAGAGGAGGAGGAGGAGGAGGAGGCGGAGGAAACCAGCCGAACTAATTAAAGCAGGAGGAGAAGAAAGCATACAAATCTATCATGCATTATGTAAAAGATATGGAAATATGTTATGTGGCCAAAAGATTGGAAGAGAATTATCTTCATTCCAATGTCAAAAAGGGGGCAACTTGACATTATGCACCAACTACAGAAATGTTGCCCTGATCAGTCATACAAGTAAAATTCTACTAAAAATCATAATGGAAAGACTTCGTAAGAACATGGAAGAAGAGATTAACGTTATTCAAGCTGGATTTAGACAAAGAAGAGGAACAAGTGTTCGCATACTCAACATGCGTTTAATAATAGAGAAATTTAGAGAATTTCATGCAAACCTTTCTCATGATTTGTGGATTGTTCAAAGGCATTTGACTGTGTACAGCATCAAAAACTTTGGGAAATCATGAAGAAAATGGGCTTTCCATCACATGTAGTACAACCCATAAAAACGCCCTATCTAGACCAACAAGCAGAGGTTAGAATAGATGGCGAGACATCAGATTGGTTTGACATCAAGCAAGGACAGCAAGGGTTGTGTTCTGTCCCCCTATTTATTTAACCTGTACGCTGAAAATATAATAAGAGATGTCATGAGATGATATAACCAAGGAAAAATATGATGACCTAAATATTGGTGGTAATTAAATGTCAGAGACTCGATATTCTGATGATAAAGCATTACTATTCACATCACAGAATGATATAGAGAAACTAATAACCTCAACCCAAAAGAATAGTGAAATTTACAACTTATATCTTAACATGGCAAAACATTAATTACCAACAATGTTGAAACAATGAAAGAAATTAAAAGACGAATATCTATTGCTCAATGTCTTAGAAGAATTCTAAACCTCCACTGGACAGATTTTAGAATCAATACGCAAATAAGACAAGAGACCAAGCAAGATATTGTATCCAATTTTATAAGAAAACGCCGTTGGAACTACATCGGCCATGTACTCAGAATGGACAAGACAAGACTCCCCTACCAAGCCCTCATATGCACACCGGTAGGGAAAAGAAAACGGGGAAGACCAAGAGAGACCCTGCGTAGAACCATCATCAGAGAAGGCTCATTCAACAGCCAAGTGAACATCCAGGATCTACAACAGGTAGCAGCGAACCGCCAGACATGGAGAGCCATGACTTCTGCCCTATGCTCCGCCTTGGGCTCAAGAGGAAAGACTAACTAACTAATAAGGATGTTGCAGATGATCTTCAGATTGGTGTATCGGACGCGGGACATCTTGCTTATGCCCGAAAGGTGTCCCGGAAGGTTGTTGTGGGAGCAGTGTTCTGCAAAGGACATCTACATAATGAATGAAAGAATGAATGTATGAATGAATGAATGAATGAATGAATGCTTGTGTTCGTTGGCTTGAGCTCCAACGCGAAGTCCTGTATCATGTCCTGTATGTTGAATGAAGGCATCCTGTTGTCCAATATCAGTGTGATATATACAGGACCTGAGGTTGGCCTGAGTATCCGTTGTCCCATGTCTGGCTTATTGGTGTGCAGACTGGTGGTTCCTCGCCGTACAGGCAGACACTCTCCGACTTCGGAGGAATCGGGGATCCTACTGACTTTAGCCAGGACCCCGAAAGGACCTGTTGCCCAGGACGCTCGACGAGGACGCGTCAATAGGTCTTGGCCAGTATATAATCAGGCCCTGGTGCCTTGGAAACACCCCTGCGTCCCAATGAATGAATGAATAAACAAATAAATAAATAAATTAATTAATTAATTAATTAATTAATGAGATTGACAAATACCTGTAATAATTATACATGTGGCACTAAGTCTTTGATATTGGTTCATAATAATTGTTTCCCCATTGCCCTCTATTTCCTACTCCTGTCTTCGGTCTTCTTTCGGCCGTAGTGCATCACATATGGTTACGCATCTCTGTAACTCAGAGGTCAATGTGTCCGACTCGATCATGCATTTGCGAACTGTTGACTTCTTCAAACAGATTCTTTGGAACGTTTCACATAACCGTGGCTAGCTCTTTCTCCTAACAATGTGACTATGGCAGAGGAATAGGAACATGGTTTTAAAAGTTAGTTATATGTCCTTTGCAGGGCACTGCAATCAACCCCAACATTTATTGGATGTTTGTAAATTATTAGACAAGTTAATTCAGTAGTTTTCGCGTGCTTTCTGAACGGCCCACGCTTCATACCATCGAAACCCACTCAGAGCGGTCTTCTTCCAAATCGCGGCAGATTTCGAACCCTCGTCTCGTTATGCAGGGGAATTATGAGACTGCGCATCTCAATATCCAATAAGCCACGGGGTCGATTGGCAACATCGTTAGGGAGTAACCTCCATCCATCCATCATGTGCCATGCCGATAAGCGTGGGCGATCATGTTTCCCCATCTCACTAGATCACCAGAGTCGTGGATCAGCTCCGTGTTTCTGTCTCGACCATGCCACGTGGCCAAGCCATCCATGTATTTACTTCTCGGTCTTCCTCTTGGTCTCTTCCCTTCGATCTTGCCAGTTATCACCAAGTTCTCCAATTCATTTCTTCTCATAACATTCCAAAAATATTTCACTGTCTATGTCAGGAGTACCTAATGTGGTAACTAACCCTAAAATCTGGTCCGCTTCAATGGTCTGCTGGTCGTATATCCTTATAGGTTTGTTTTCACTCCCCGAGCGGACCAGTGCCAAAAGGGATCATATTTGACCCAGCTATTTGAATTTGGCGGTTGTTTGGTACTTCCGGTGCCTCTTCCGGTTGACTGTACTTCCGGTCCACGGTGTATGTCTTCAGGGGCGCTCGAGCACGCTTCCGGTTTTGGGAGTTTAAAATGTCAAAATTTATTAAAATGTAAATTATCTACAAATTTAAAAAAAAATAACCGTGTGTGTGGGTGTGTGTGTGTGTGTGTGTGTGTGTGTGTGTGTGTGTGTGTGTGTACAGAGTAAGCCGACGTGAGGGCTGAGGACGCAGGGGAATGGGCCGCTGGTTCTACTATTAGACTATGCCCCCCAGAGCGGGCCATCAGACCCACACCTACTGTGAGGATGTATGAAGTTTGATGTTCAGTGAGGAACCTGGCCAGACGAAATGCAGTTAAAGGCAATACGACACTTTACTCTTAACCAAAAAGACGATAGACAATGTCACTGAGTAAATTGGCCATGTTGTAACTTTAGGAAATAGACTGAGGCGAGAATATGGTTTTTAAATACTAGCGAGGTTATAAACTATCATAAATAATAAACGTAATAACAAATAAAATGGTCTTATTTCTAGTGGGTGTAACATAAAATACTAGCCTGATAATTATTCAATCAATTGAAATAATAAATCCAAAGAATTTTGTGAGATAAATTATACAATATGAAATCATTGTAACAACGCGAGTTATCACCGTTGCGCAAACAAAAAGTAATCGTCTCCCTTTGCAATTTCTCCAGTATCTAACTGCGCTCACCATCAGCCGGGTTACTGAGAGTTCAACCCGCACGGGAAAACACGTGTCCTGGGAAAATGTCGATTGTCGACAAACGGAGGCGCACATGGATTATTAAGATATGTACCACGCAGCCGTGCCTATCTGTTGTGTTTGGTTCTCTCTCTCTCTCTCTCTCTCTCTCTCTCTCTCTCTCTCTCTCTCTCTCTTCTTTTCTGTCTTTCTTTTCTCTCTCTTTCTCTCTCTTTCTATACTTCTTTCTATTTTGATTTCTGTCTATCTCGCTCTATCTCTCTGTTTCCGTATGTGCTGCCATTATTATAGTGACTATACAAAACTCTGTAGGTTAAGCAAAAGTATAGTCGAAGTAAGTGAGTAATATGATACCCACTGGCCAACGGGCATGTTTGCATACCGGCACTGCTGTAACAAGTGTGGTGGTACAATTAACAGTAATTAAAATTGCATGCTAGCCACGGTCTGGGCACTGGTCTCAGAATCCATAAAACATACACCGATATTCTCTGGTACTTGATTTAAAACGAAAGTGCAGTATGTAGTGTAAACTGTAACAAATTACACAAAGCAGATAGGCCTCACATTAAATAAATGCTAGGTTTCTGAACAATCAACAGTCATAGCATTTTATAAATAGCTGCATTAAGTGTCATGTCGACCCGCGTACGGCGTTCGGAAAACCTATTCACTAAAGAAATTGTGTATGTTGTAATGTACTGCTAAAACGTAATCATCATCAAGTGACCTGTCGGGTGGCGTCTGTGATCATGTCTCTCCACAGGTCTTTAGATCAACTTGGTCGCTGATATTACTCCAACCCGTTCAGTTAAGCCACTAGACATGTCTTCTGCACTAAAAATTAGTGTACTATTGAAGTGACCGAATCGATCTCTAAATGGTTTAGTTTAGTTTAGTTTAGTCGAAAGATCAACATCACGGAACACGGATGCAACCCATAAGTGCTCCGTTTTCCTCCTAACTCAAATCTGAGTCTAGATAAACTCAGCTCAGTGCACGAACTCCGTAGCACCGGCGAGGATCCTGAAAATCCTTTGGGTAGATTTTTAACTCGGAATTTTTGCCCGGGCAGCGCCGTTAGGCTACTCTTTTTCGATTTCCAACTGCCAAGGTATTTTTTAAGTACGCAACAATACACACCGGCGTCCGATCTCACTACCCGGAGACCAGGGGAAATTTTATTAGTAGAAGTCCACGTGAAAAAATATCCGATCATCACTGGGGCTTGAACCAGGGACCTCCAGCACTCGAGGCGGACAACATACCTCGAGATCACGCAGCCCTCCATACATCTCTGAATAGTAGTAGTCGTTACAAATCATAC
Source organism: Cepaea hortensis (assembly GCA_963921405.1). Taxonomy (NCBI): domain Eukaryota; kingdom Metazoa; phylum Mollusca; class Gastropoda; order Stylommatophora; family Helicidae; genus Cepaea; species Cepaea hortensis. Next base: position 91,787,569 of record OY992878.1, on the reverse strand, counting down.
ATTAGCAATGCATGTTAGGGCATTCTCAGAAGCACTACAAAACTGTGACGTCCATGCGAAGTTAACGAGACAAGCCTAGACTCTCTCTCTCTCTCTCTCTCTCTCTCTCTCTCTCTCTCTCTCTCTCTGTGTCTCTCTCTCTCCCTCTCTCTCTCCATCTCTCACTTGCTCTCTCTCTTACTCGATCTCTCTCCCCGTCCCTCCCTCTCTCCCTATCTCTCTCACTTATTCTCTCTCTCTCTCTCTCTCTCTCTCTCTCTCTCTCTCTCTCTCTCTCTCTCTCTCTCTCTGAGTATTCGCTCTTGTATGACATTGGTGTGATACCAGTACTTGTCTGACTATTGACTGTGTATGTCTGTGTGTGTATGTGTGCGAGCGCGCGTGTGTGTGAATGTATATGAGTCAACCTAGCCTTCTGCCTATCTGACTCGCTCGCTATCTATCTGCATATATGAATGACTCTCTCTCTCTCTCACTCTCTCTCTCTCTCTCTCTCTCTCTCTCTCTCTCTCGCCACGCTCACTGACTCGCCCACTATCGTTGAATGAAAAAATAACACTTCAACAATAATATTGTACACAAATTAACAACTAAATTTCTCAATAATACACTAAATTTGGAAACAATAAAGAAAATTTTAATTGTTTTTTTATCTGTACAATTTTATTGTTGAAATTTTATTTTTCCATTCAACGATAGTGACTCATTGCATAAGACACCTCTAATTTTCTGAAATACATCTGTTGTTTGCATAGGGGACAGATGATTATCTCTAGTAGGTTGGAAATTTGCCCAGTCAGCAGAAAACCGGTTGTGATGTAATCAAAGAGAATGTTAGTGTTAAGTGATATGAAACGTTGAAAGCCGGTGGAAAAAAGATGAGGTAGATGGTACTCAAGGGGTCGATAAGGCAAACGTGGTTTTAAGAAAAGGTCGACTTCATAACAGACACTGCTGGTTGGTTGGAGACTTGACGCTATCTAATGTGAAATGACAATGTGAGATATGTTTCCCCTGTGGTTAAGAAATTTTCCTACTGTTTATCAGTTTGGCTGAGATATTTAAAAGTCTGGTTGAAATGTGTATTTACTTGGCAAAAATTTTTCCCCTTTGGTTAATAATTTTTTTGGTCTTCATAAGTTTGGATGCGATATTTCTATACTTGGCCAATATATTTTCACCTTTGGTTAACAAAGTTTCTTACTTTTCCTTAGTTTGGACGAGATTTTTATAAGTTTGGTCGAGATATTTCTGTATTTGGCCAACGTTGTTTTCCCATTTGGTCAACACATTTTCCTACGTTTAATAAGTTTGGTTTCAATATTTATAAGTTTGTTTGAACAATTTATTAATGCGGCCAACCTTTTTCACTTGACTAAAATATTTTCCTACTTTTTTTTTTTTTTATAAACTTGGTTAAGATATTTACAAGTTTGGTTGAAATTTGGCCAAAATCTTCACATTTGTTTAACAAATTTTCCAACTTTTAAAATAAGTTTGGTTGAAATTTGACCAACATTTTTCACATTTGCTTGACAAAGCTTCCTAATTTTCATGAGTTTGATTGACCTATTTGTAAGTTTGGTTGAAATTTGGCAAACATTTTTCACTTTGGTTATCATATTTTCCAACATTTTTATAAGTTTGTTTGCTATATGGTTAAGTTAGGGTGAAATTTGACCACAATTGTTTACGTTTGGTTAACTAAATTTCCTACTTTTTATAAGTTTGGATGAAAAATTTATAAGTTTAGTTGAAATTTAGCCACAATTTTCACATGTGGTTAACACATTTTCCTACATTTTTATAAGTTTGGTTGAAATTTGACCAAAATTTTCGCTTTGGTTAACGAAGTTTCCTAAGTTTTATAAGTCTGGTTGAGATATTTTGTGTTTGGCCGACCTTTTTCACATTTGGTTAACACATTTTTATACTTTTCATAAGTTTGGTTGAAATTTGGCCAATATTTTTCCCATTTGGTTAACAAATGTTTTTACTTTTTATAAGTTTGGTTGAAATTTGGCGGATATTTTTCCCATCTGGCTAACAAATTATCCTACATTTTATAAGCTTGGATGAAATATTTATAAGTTTGGTTGAAATTTAGTCAACATTTTCACATTTGGTTAACGAATTTTCCTACTTTGTTATATGTTTGTTTGAAATTTGGCTAACATTTTCGCTTTGGTTAACAAACTTTCCTACTTTTTATAAGTTTAATTGAGATATTTTTGTGTTTTTCCGACCTTTTTCCGCTGTGGCTGACAAATGTTCCTTCTTTTTATAAGTTTAGTTGAAATATTTCTCACTTTGGCTGATATAATTTCACATTTGGTTAACAAAGTTTCCTACTTTTTATAAGTTTGTTGAAATTTGACAAAATATTTTCCCATTAGGTTAACAAGTTTTCATAATTTTAAGTTTGTTTGAAATTTGGCCAATATTTTCCCCATTTGGTTAACATATTATCCTACTGTTCATAGGTTTGGACGAGATATTTCTTTACTTGGCAATATTTTTTCCCATTTGGCTAACAAATGTTCCTACTTTTCATAAGTTTAGCTGAAATATTTCTCTCTTTGGTCAATATGTTTTCCCATTTGGCTAACAAACTTTCCTACTTGGTCAACATTTTTTCCCATTTGGGTAACAAATTTTCCTAGTTTTCATAAGTTTGGGTGAGATATTTCGTTACGTTTACCCTGTTTTCCCATTTGGTTAACAAATTTTCCTACTTGACCTAGAGTTTTCCCGTTTGGTAACAAGTTTTCCTATTTTTTTTATAAATTTGGACGAGATATTTCTTTACTTGGCCAAACTTTTTCCCATTTGGCTAACAAAAGTTCCCACTTTTCATAAGTTTAGTTGAAATATTTCTCTCTTTGGTCAATATTTTTCCCAGTTGACTAATAAATTTATCTAATTGGTTAATATTTTTACCATTTGGGTAACACATTTTCCTAGCTTTCATAAGTTTGGATGAGATATTTCGTTACGATTACCTTATTTTTTCCCATTTGATTAACAAATTTTCTTACTTGACCTAAAGTTTTCCCGTTCGGTAACAAGTTTTTCTACTTTATATAAATTTGGACGAGATATTTCGTTACGTTGTCAATATTTTCCCCCTTTTAGCTAACAGATTTTCATACTTGGTCAATATCTTTGCTATTTGGCTAACAGATTTTCCTACATTCTATAAGTTTGGGTGAGATATTTCTCTCTTTGGTCGATATTTTTTCATATTTTGTTTACAAAGTTTCTACTTTTTATAAGTTTGAACGATGTGTTTATTTACTTGGTCAATATTTTTCCTATTTGGCTAACACATTTTCCTACTTGGTCAAGATTTTTCCCTTTTGGTTAACAAATGTTCCTACTTTTTAGAAGTTTGGATGCACTATTTATAAGTTTGGTTAAAATTTGATCAATTTTTTCCGATCTGACTACCACATTTTATTATATGACTGTTGTAGTTGTACATAGGAGCTGCACTTTTGTCTGGATGTGAAGCGTGGCACTGAACAGGCACACTAAAAACATATATTTGCTTCTGAAATAAGCTTCTGGAGAAAGATCGTATGGACACATAGAAATGTAATGAGTGTGTAGGTGCCCAATTTGCTACGTGATAACGTCGCTGGTTAGGACAGCGGACACGTGACATGTCATGTTACATGCATTGCCTAAGGTCGATTTGGGGCAGCTTGTTGTGTTCGTGTGTAATATTTTACATCTGATAGGTTGCGTTATACACTCGTTGTGTATTACTCGTTAGTTGTTAGGTAACAGACATGTCTTCCTCGACTGGTGTCGGTGACCACATCTCTCCTCTCTGACTATGAGAAAGGCTTAGTCGGACACTGTGTTGAATTGTTTACACGTGGGTATGTCGCTTTATACACCGGATTAGGTTGTATTGATGTGAGGTTGGCCACTGGAGCTACTCGGTGACACTAGGACTACACGGACATAGAAAAATAGAGAGAAGTTCAGACTTCGGTTACGATGTTTACGTGTTAGTGGGTCTGTCTCTTCACTGTAAGCCTCATCTGACACAAACAGACGGTCGAAACATTAATAAATTCTACTGAGGCTTGTATCTCTAACACATCGCCATTGATATGATGCTACTGTTTAAGGCCCATCCACTACTGACAATAATAACCGCCATTATAATATACATTCTAACACTTTTCATTAGATATATAGTGGGAAAATCCAAGGCCTTCTGACGATCGGATTAGTAAATATGTATCAAATTGTCGATGGTAGACCGTCTAGCTCGTGCCACCGTTTTTAATTTTCACGTTACACGTCAAAAATTCTATTTTAATTATTACCTCGTATATACTATTACTTTTAGTATTTACGGGAAATTACTAAATATCAGTCATGGTACACAATCTGTGGTGTTATTGAAAGATACAAAATCGTTACTCGATGCGCTCATGTCTGGGAAGTTGCCAGTACTAAGGACACTACTTTCTGAACGTAGCAGTCAGTATAAGATCACAATAAAGTGGATGTCATCCCACTGTGGCGTACCTGGAAACGCCAGCGCTGCTCGATTGTTTAAGGAAGAAGCGAAAGAAGACCAGCGCACGTGCACACACACGTACACAGACGTACACACTGTCACACACACACACACACGCGCGCGCGCAATTTCACGCACGCAGACACACATTCACGCATACACACATTCAAGCAACACATTCACTCACGTACAAACTGTCACATACACATACACATACACATACACACACATACACACATATTCACGCATACACGCACACATTCACATGAAGAAAAAAAAATTTTGTAGTATCCCTCCTAACCACGTGTCTCGGTTGTATCCTTACACATGACCGGATGTAGAGCCAATGTTATATTTGAAAATTCATGGAACACGTTACATACTCACACGGGACATCTGTAAAGTAACACTTAATTTATCAGAACGAGAAAAGAAAGAGCTGAATGAGAGAGTGGGCGATTCACGGAGTGTTGCGAAAGAGAGAATGAGAGAGAGAGAACCATTCATATATGCAGCTAGATAGCGTGCGAGTCATAATGACAGACAGCTAGGTTGACTCATACATATTCACACACGCGCGCGCGCGCACACACATACACATACACACAGTCAATAATCAAACAAGTTCTGGTATCACACTAATGTCACACAAGAGCGAATACAGAGAGAGAGAGAGAGAGAGAGAGAGAGAGAGAGAGAGAGATCAAGTGAGAGAGAGAGAGAGGGAGTCAGGGAGAGAATAATCGACTGAGAGAGAGAGAGTGAGAGGGATAGAGGGAGAGGGAGATAGAGAGAGCCGGGGCTTGTCTCGTTAACTTCGCTTGGACGTCACAGTTTTGTAGTGCTTCTGGGAATGCCCTAACATACATTGCTAATGTATGATTGGTAACAACTACTACCACTCAGAGATCGATTCGGTCACTGCAATAGTACACTAATTTTTTAGAGCAGAAGACATGCCTGGTGGCTGGATTGAGCGGGTGGGAGTAATACAGCGACCGAGTTGATCGAAAGGCCTGTCGAGAGACATGACCACAGACGCCACCCGATATGTCACTTGATGATGATTACATTTTAGCAGCACATTACAACATACACAATTTGGTTAGTGAATAGGTTTTCCGAACGGCGTACGTGGGTCGACATGATACTTTATGCTGGTATTTATAAAATGCTATGACTGTTGGTTGTTCAGAAACCTAGCATTTTTTTTAAATGTGAGACCCATCTGCTTTGTGTAATTTGTTACAGTTTACGCTACATACTGCGCTTTCGTTTTAAATCAAGCACCAGAGAATATCGGTGTACGTTTTATGGATTCTGTGACCAGTGTTCAGACCGCGTCTATCATGAAATGTTAATTAGTGGCAATTTTACCATTACGTTAGTTAAAGCAGTGCCAGTATGCAGACATGCCCGTTGGTCAGTGGATATAATATTACTAACTTACTGGGACTATACTTTTGTGTTACCTACAGAGTTTTGTATAGTCAATATAATAATGGCAGCACCATAAGCAAACAGAGAGTAAGAGCGAGATAGAAAGGAAAAAATATAGAAAGAATTATAGAAATAGAGAGAAAGAGAGAGAGAGAAAAAAAAAGAGAGAGAGAGAGAGAGAGAGAGAGAGAGAGAGAGAGAAAAGAGATGGAGAAGGATAATAGTAGGACCAGGGGTCCATTCCTCTGCGTCCCCAGCCCTCACGCCGGCCTACTCCGTGTACACACACATACACATGGTAATTTGTAAAAAATTCGTAAATAATTTATTTTGTAATAAATTTTGACTTTTTAAACTCCCAAAACCTGAAGCATGCCCGGTCTCCCCTGGAAACACACACACACACACACACACACACACACACACACACACACACACACACACACACACACACACACACAAACACACACCCATACACACCATGTACCGGAAGTACAGTCAACCAGAAGAGAACCCGGAAGTTTAAAAAAAAAAACGCCAAATTCAAATATTTGTGTCAAATCTGGTCCGTTTTGACGCTGGCCCGCTGGGGGAGGGATAACAAACATAGAAGGAAATACGACCAACGGACCATCGAAGCGGGCCAGATGTGAGGGTTAGTTAACAAATGAGGTTCTACTTACGTCTAATGTCTCTAATCAGTTTACGATCTTCATTTGTTTCTTGAAGGATTTGTTGTTTTTCAGGTATGCCTATTGCATTGTTTGCATTTTCCTCAGAAACCACATTTACACAGCCATCAAATGCTTTTTTCATCTTGTTTGCTCATTGTCCATGCCTCATTCATACACAAGTATATGTTCTATGTAGCACTTAGACACTCTTTTTCTCGTTTCAATTGATATCTTTTTATTGGTCAGGATGTTTGTCATCTTGCAAAAGGCCACCTTCGCAATGGCAATTCTTGTTCTAATCTATTCAAGCATCTCCCATCTGATGTTATGACTGTTCCGAGATAACTGTACCAATTCACTTGTTTAAGAATATGCCCATTTATTTAACTAGGACCCGTTAGTAGTGGGTTAGGGGGTATTTGAGTAGGAAATCTGGATTGTGGTGCTGGATTGACCCCAATCCAGCTGGATTGGGGTTAGGGGTTAGGTGTTAGGGGTTAGGGGTTAGGGGTTAGGGTTAGGGGTTAGGGGTTAGGGGTTAGGGTTAGGGGTTAGGGCTTAGGGTCTAGGGGTTAGGGTTAGGGTTTTTTGGCTTCTCCTAATTATACTTTCTGGATTGACCTCGCTGGATTGCCCCCAATCCAGTTCGGGACCAGGGCGGTTTGGGTAGGGTAGGTACTTAGGTCATATGTAAGGGTCGATAATTCTAATAAAAGACATGTTTCTAAGGGCATATAACTGAGTGTGTGTATAATATTTTAACTAATTTTAAAAAAAATAAAATAAAAATAAAAGACAATCAGAGGCGTGCGCGGGGCAGTCGCAGGAGCGAGCATGGGCGACAGTCGCTTGGGTGCGGTTTGAACCCAGTCAGTGTCTTTTAGTAACCACATGGACAGTCATTTCTGAGTGACCACAAGCCGGTCAGTGACGAGTGTGGGTGGTGGGGCTAGACGGTTCGAACCTTCGAGGTGCACCGGGTGTGATATGAAAATTGTAATAAGTAAAAAGGTAAATATGGCGTGTATATGAGCTGTAGTGGGTCGTAGTGGCTTATAAAACTATCATCATATAGATTACACCTCTTCAAATGAAAACCTTAAAAAAGTAAAGATGGCCTGTAGTAACGGTTGTAAGGGGGCGTGGCTTCGTGGTATTCGTTGTTAAGGGGTTGGTGAGTGGTGATGTACCTATATAACAGCTTCCGAACAATTTAAAGGGATGGGCGAGTGGCGAAGTGGCTAAGTAAATGCGTCGGTTCCTTGCTAAGAGACAGAGGAGTTGCTAGATAAAGGCTCCAGATCGTTGTCAAGGGGTTGGTGAGTGTACAAATAGCTAAATAACTGCTTCTGATCCTTGTTAAGAGGTGGGCGAGGGGCGGATTGGTTGGATAATTACGCCCGTTCCTTGGTAAGAGCCAGGGTGATCGAGTGGAGAAGTGGGTAAATATAGGCATGGAGGTATACCATCGACACATTCAACGCATAATTTCGGCGTCGGTCGTCAGAAGACCAAGGATATTTTCATTATATGTCTATTGTAAAGGGGTCGACTGTTTGTTATAACGGGGTTACTATTATCTATAGTGGCTGGGACTTAAATACTATCAGCATACCGGTTACAGCTCTTCAAATGAAAACTTTGAAAGTGTAAAGATGGCCGATGGTTTTAGTGGGTATGACTTTGTGATATTCGTTGTTAAGGGGTGGGGTGAGTGGATGGGTAACTAGATAAACGCTTCCAAACACTATCATCGGGTTCGAATCCCAGTGGGGTGGTCTAGTGGTAGAAGAAATATTGATAATATGTGGTTACTTAGTTGTGATTTCGAGCTCGGTTGTTATTAACCCGGTTATGTTTAGAAAAGTAGAGGTGGTGTGCTGGTTGCGGAGTATGTTTAGGGGGTACCCCAGACACCGTGGAAGTGACAGGTTTGAATCTCGGAACTTTGTCGTGGGTAAGATTTCCAGTCATCAAGGTGTGGGTGTCGTCGCGGCCACAAGTCCCACCGCTGATGAAAAACACAGGCAGCAGATTTCACAATTGTACCTACGAGTCACAAAATATAAGCTAACTTAACATTCAGAATATGACCTCAACAGGTGTTGCCAAAAATCAATACTTATTCTTATAAAGGCTAATCCAGGGGATTATCGGCATCGTAATGACCAAGTCAGGTTAATAATATTTCTTATATCGCCGCCATTGCAAATAGTTCGCGATATTAATAAATGTTCATATAAAGGTTAACCGGCTCCGTGGCCGAGGGGTTAGCAGCTTTCTCCGCTAACTCCGAATACTCTCGTCACGTGACGCGACGAGAATTAGCAGTGGTTCGAATCGCAAAAGTGACTTATGAGAGTATGGAGCCGGTCGCTCAGAAAGTCGTGGCGTGCTGATGAGCGTAATCTAGCCTAGGAATCAACATACAGCTGAAAGATGCTGGTGTTGACCGCAATATCCTGAAACAGGATGGAAACGCGGAAAAAAAAAAAAAAAAAAAAAAAAAAAAAAAAAATATAAAGGTTGGAAGGGGATTAAAAGATTAGCACCTATTGTCGGGACATCCAATAAAAATCAATAACACTACCCTCGATTTTTCTCATAATTGCCGATTGGAGATTATGGGCTAGGTGTATGTGTCCTTATTTAGTTAAAACAGGTGGTATGAGTAGGAGATATCACAAACAGTATCAGCATGTGCCACTCTGATCTTAAATATCAGTAGTTCGTTATTCTTGTGACATTGAAAACGCTTGTTTCTTGAAGACAGATGGTGTACTATGTTATTGGGTGGTGTATATAGATTGACCAGTATGTGAAGTTGATAAGTTCACCCCTGCCAGCGCATCGTAGCTGTGTTGTGACTTGTCGCCTATTACATCCGGGTGTAAAAATAACCAAAAATATTTCACATCAACTCAGACATGCCTCTATATAGCTGCACTGCGAACATGGCTAGAGTCTACTTTAGGAAAGTATCGTGTATCTGTGTATACGGGTTTACCACTGCTTATAGATGTGTGCAGTATTATTAGAAAGCGGCCGTTATGTCTACATTATCAAAGTATGTTGCCTTACAGAGCTGGTATAGTATCTATGTGTCTGCTACGTTGTATGTTTTGTCATGTTGCCTTGTAGTATTTGGAGGGAGTTTCATGCGGGTGTCTAGTGAACATTTTAAAAACTATGTCTCAGAATCCACAACGCCACTGGCATTAGAGGCTTTTCAACTTGTCTGCTCACTGACCACGCTTCACAGTCATACTAAAGTACGGGTTCTATGTAGTACTTAAACACTCCTTTTATTTCTCATTACAGTTGTCAACTTTATATTAGTCAGTCTGTTTTCCAATTTGCAAAAGACAACCTTCATCACAGCGATTCTTGTTCCAACGCTTTAAAGCCACCTCATATCAGACATTTTTTTCTTTCCTTTTATGCTCACGGCTACCGTTTCCCCATTTCAAGCTCCATGTCTCTACTCGTATGCATTAGTGTGGTAGAAGTAAACCGATAACTCACAAGATAGACGTATATTATCACACTGTTTATGAACATGTGGGAAACGGCTACATCCGGGCAAAGAGGGCGTTGTATCTGTCACATGCGTATGGATACAGCCGAAACACGTGGTTAAGAGGGATACTACAGGAAAAAAAAACCGGTATTATGTTGGCGATCGAACCAGGGGACCTAATTCGTGATGACCACCATGTACGGGAGTGATTCTGCCCCCTCGTCAACAGGGCGTCGGAGGTTTAAAAGGGTGTTCATTCTCTCGCTTTTCTATTTCCGAGTCGTCATAGGGTCACCAAGTAACAGTAAAGAACACGAAACTACTACTACCAAGGCCTTTATACACCACAATGCATTTTCGAATATAATATACACAACTATAAGCAAGTCATCACAGTATTCAACTAACCCGTTCTCATAGACATAGAGGAGAGATGTGAGCACCGAGGCCAGTTGGGGGAGGTGTACCTTTTACTTAACATCTATCGGGTCATACACCGACGAGTGTTTAGCTATATTTATCATATAATAATACCCGTGAACACAACAAGCTTCCCCGGATCAGTCTTAGGCTTCTCATATAACATGACATATCACGTACCCACTGTCCTGACCAGCAAAGTTATCGCTTCTCAGAGCAGACATTTACACTTTCATTAATTCTTCTGCCTGGCCAAAGGGGTTCTTTGCATCTTTCCGCAGAAACCTAGTTCCAATGCTAATATATGTTTTTCAATGTGTCGGCTCATTACCACATTTCACATCCTGCCAAAAGTACAGGTTCTATGTTCCACTCCAACAGTCAAATAAGAAAAATGTTAGCCAAATTATTAAAATGTTGGCCAAATATAGAAATATATCAACCAGACGTATAAAGTATAGTAAAATATAGAGCCAAACTTATAAAACTCGTGGTCAAAATAAGAAATATCTCAACCAAGCGTATAAGAAATAGGAAAAAGGCCAGTCAAACTAATGAAAATGTTGGCCAAATACAGAAATATCTCGACCAACTTATAAAATGTAGGAAAAATTGTTATCCAAACTGACAAAACTGTTAGCCAAACTTATAAAACTCGTGGTCAAAATAAGAAATATCTCAACCAAGCGTATAAGAAATAGGAAAAATTTTAGCCAAATTATTAAAATGTTGGCCAAAATATAGAAATATATCGACCAGACGTATAAAATATAGTAAAATTGGTTAGCCAAACTTATGAAACTCGGGGTCAAAATAAGAAATATCTCAACCAAGCGTATAAGAAATAGGAAAAAGGCTACTCAAACTAATGAAAATGTTGGCCAAATACAGAAATATCTCGACCAACTTATAAAATGTAGGAAAAATTGTTAGCCAAACTGACAAAACTGTTAGCCAAAATAAGAAACGTCTCGGCCAACTTATAAAATGTAGTAAAAATTGTTAGCTAAACTGACAAAACAGTTGGTCAAAATAAGAAACGTCTCGACTAACATTATAAAAAGTAGGAAAAATTGTAACCAAATTAATTTAAAAAGGTGACCAAAATAGGAAATATCTCGACCAAACTTATGAAAAGTAGGAAAATTGTTCGTCAAATGTTACAAATATTGGGCAAGTAGGAAATCATGTTAGCCAAATAGGAAAAATATCGATCAAACTTATAGATGTCTCGGCCAAACTTATAAAATGTATGAACATTTGTTAGCCAAAGGTGAAAAAACATTGACCAAGTAATGAAATATCTCATCCGAATTTATAACAAGTAAGAAAATATGCTAGTAAAATCAAGAAATATGTCGACTGAAGTTATACAATAGGCGAAACGATGGACAAACTTATAAAGATGTCGACCGTTATAAGAAAATGTATTACCCAAATTAGGAAAAAATATTGACCAAGTTTTGAAATATCTCGACCAAACTTACAAAAAATAGGAAAATATGTCGACTAAAGTAGGAACATTTGTTAGCCAAAGATGAAAAATATTGGTCAAGTAAAGAAATATCGCATCCAAACTTTTAAAATATAGGAAATTTTATTAACCAAATGTGAAAAATATTGTCCAAGTAAAGACATGTTACAACTAATCTTATAAATATCTCAACCATACTTATGAAAAGGAGGAAAATGTGTTAACCTAATGGGGAAAATATTGGCCAAGTGAAGAAATATCTCATCCATTCTTATAAAACTTAGGAAAATGTGTTAACCTAATGAGAAAAATATCGCCCAATTGAAGAAAAAAGTTACACAAAACTTATAAAACTTAGGAAAATGTGTTAACCTAATGAGAAAAATATCGACCAATTGAAGAAAAAAGTTACACAAAACTTATAAAACTTAGGGAAATGTGTTAACCTAATGAGAAAATATCGCCCAAGTGAAGAAATATCTCATCCATTCTTATAAAACTTAGGAAAATGTGTTAACCTAATGAGAAAAATATCGCCCAATTGAAGAAAAAAGTTACACAAAACTTATAAAACTTAGGAAAATGTGTTAACCTAATGAGAAAAATATTGACCAAGTAAAGAAAAAAATACACCAAACTTCTGAAAAGTAAGAAAATTTGTTAACCAAATGGGAAAAATATTGGCCAAGTGGAGAAATATCTCAACCATACTTATGAAAAGGAGGAAAATGTGTTAACCTTATGAGAAAATATCGCCCAAGTGAAGAAAAAAGTTACACAAAACTTATAAAACTTAGGAAAATGTGTTAACCTAATGAGAAAAATATTGACCAAGTAAAGAAAAACGTACACCAAACTTCTGAAAAGTAAGAAAATTTGTTAACCAAAAGGGAAAAATATATGGGCTAAACTATGAAATATGTTGACCGAACTAAGAAAGTGTGTTAACCAAAGGGGGAAAAATGGTGGTCAAAACATGAAACATCTCGACCAAGCTTATAAATAGCTTGTGTAAAGTTATAAAAAAAAAAAAGTAGGAACAAATATTGCTTCTGTAGTTATGTCAAACGTGTCTTGAACTTTTATCTGAACAGACATTTCACAAGACATAATCATCAACGTCAACACTTTCCCTCTTTTACATTACCGAAAGTTTCAACTTATCAGTCCAGAGTATCCACTAAAGAAGCACTTATGCATACTAATCACCCAGCTCTTCACACTCTTGGTTTTTTTTTTTTTTTTTCTTTTCTAACGCAAAGTGTCTCTGTCTTTCATAGATAGCTTCACAACTTTTCTATGTAGCACCACTAACAACGCCAAATCTTCGTTTCACATGAGCTCTAATGAAACAGCCATAACAACATTTAGGGCAATCTGTGGCTCAACCTGGGATAGTTTCAATATCATCTGAGTATTCGCCAGCAAAGATCCACTTCCCATGGCTGATATCTTCAACTTTCTATACCACAATGTCTGCTACACTAACCTTCCATTGGTCCATCTTTCAACAATACAAAGAGTGTTCTCGAAGTCTAGCTAACATAACATTGCTTACTTTGTCCACCTCTATCACACTTTGTCATTTCACAACTGCAATAGCGGCAAGTCTGCAACCAACCAACAGTGTCTGTTATGAAGTCGACCTTTCTTAAAGCCACGTCTGCCTTACTGAACCCTTGAATGCCCTCTACCACATCGTCTAACCGACTTTCAACATTTCATACCAAATAACATTAACATTCTCTTTGATTACAGAACAACTGATTTTCTGCTGACTAGGCAGATTTTCCAACCTCGTGGAGATAAATCATATGCCCCCTAACCTACTAGGCGCTATTCTAGACAACGAATATGATCATCGACCAGCACCCCTAGGCAGAACTTGGAAAAAACAACAGAGCTTGGGTTATTGAGACGAATGAGTTGCATTCCTTGGACTACCAGAGTGACATCAACAAACACTTTCTTACTAACCCTAACCCTAAGTATACATCATCTAATCCTAACCCTAACCCTAACTATACAACAAACTCTTTCTTAAGAGACATAGATACAAACCAGTTTTAGAAATGAAAAAGTTAACTTTATGTGATTAAATTTTAATTAAAATTTAAAACTAATAAATCGCACTTTTATTGCGCGCTTCACTTAATATACAGATATAGGGTAAGTATAGGTATAGGTTAGGTATAGGACATATATCAAGCTTACATCTTGCGCAATAAAAGTGCGATTTATTAGTTTTAAATTTTAATTAAAATTTAATCACATAAATTTTACTTTTTCATTTCTAAAACTGGTTTGTATTTATGTCTCTTAAGAAAGAGTTTGTTGTATAGTTAGGGTTAGGGTTAGGGTTAGTTGATGTATAGTTAGGGTTAGGGTTAGGATTAGATGATGTATACTTAGGGTTAGGGTTAGTAAGAAAGTGTTTGTTGATGTCACTCTGGTAGTCCAAGGAATGCAACTCATTCGTCTCAATAACCCAAGCTCTGTTGTTTTTTCCAAGTTCTGCCTAGGGGTGCTGGTCGATGATCATATTCGTTGTCTAGAATAGCGCCTAGTAGGTTAGGGGGCATATGATTTATCTCCACGAGGTTGGAAAATCTGCCTAGTCAGCAGAAAATCAGTTGTTCTGTAATCAAAGAGAATGTTAATGTTATTTGGTATGAAATGTTGAAAGTCGGTTAGACGATGTGGTAGAGGGTATTTAAGGGTTCAGTAAGGCAGACGTGGCTTTAAGAAAGGTCGACTTCATAACAGACACTGTTGGTTGGTTGCAGACTTGCCGCTATTGCAGTTGTGAAATGACAAAGTGTGATAGAGGTGGACAAAGTAAGCAATGTTATGTTAGCTAGACTTCGAGAACACTCTTTGTATTGTTGAAAGATGGACCAATGGAAGGTTAGTGTAGCAGACATTGTGGTATAGAAAGTTGAAGATATCAGCCATGGGAAGTGGATCTTTGCTGGCGAATACTCAGATGATATTGAAACTATCCCAGGTGGAGCCACAGATTGCCCTAAATGTTGTTATGGCTGTTTCATTAGAGCTCATGTGAAACGAAGGTTTGGCGTTGTTAGTGGTGCTACATAGAAAAGTTGTGAAGCTATCTATGAAAGACAGAGACACTTTGCGTTAGAAAAGAAAAAGAAAAAAAAAAAACCAAGAGTGTGAAGAGCTGGGTGATTAGTATGCATAAGTGCTTCTTTAGTGGATACTCTGGACTGATAAGTTGAAACTTTCGGTAATGTAAAAGAGGGAAAGTGTTGACGTTGATGATTATGTCTTGTGAAATGTCTGTTCAGATAAAAGTTCAAGACACGTTTGACATAACTACAGAAGCAATATTTGTTCCTACTTTTTTTTTTTTTTATAACTTTACACAAGCTATTTATAAGCTTGGTCGAGATGTTTCATGTTTTGACCACCATTTTTCCCCCTTTGGTTAACACACTTTCTTAGTTCGGTCAACATATTTCATAGTTTAGCCAATATATTTTTCCCTTTTGGTTAACAAATTTTCTTACTTTTCAGAAGTTTGGTGTACGTTTTTCTTTACTTGGTCAATATTTTTCTCATTAGGTTAACACATTTTCCTAAGTTTTATAAGTTTTGTGTAACTTTTTCTTCATTTGGGCGCTATTTTTCTCATTAGGTTAACACATTTTCCTAAGTTTTATAAGTTTTGTGTAACTTTTTTCTTCACTTGGGCGATATTTTCTCATAAGGTTAACACATTTTCCTCCTTTTCATAAGTATGGTTGAGATATTTCTCCACTTGGCCAATATTTTTCCCATTTGGTTAACAAATTTTCTTACTTTTCAGAAGTTTGGTGTATCTTTTTCTTTACTTGGTCAATATTTTTCTCATTAGGTTAACACATTTTCCTAAGTTTTATAAGTTTTGTGTAACTTTTTTCTTCAATTGGGCGATATTTTTCTCATTAGGTTAACACATTTTCCTAAGTTTTATAAGAATGGATGAGATATTTCTTCACTTGGGCGATATTTTCTCATTAGGTTAACACATTTCCCTAAGTTTTATAAGTGTTGTGTAACTTTATTCTTCAATTGGTCGATATTTTTCTCATTAGGTTAACACATTTTCCTAAGTTTTATAAATTTTGTGTAACTTTTTTCTTCAATTGGGCGATATTTTTCTCATTAGGTTAACACATTTTCCTAAGTTTTATAAGAATGGATGAGATATTTCTTCACTTGGCCAATATTTTCCCCATTAGGTTAACACATTTTCCTCCTTTTCATAAGTATGGTTGAGATATTTATAAGATTAGTTGTAACATGTCTTTACTTGGACAATATTTTTCACATTTGGTTAATAAAGTTTCCTATATTTTAAAAGTTTGGATGCGATATTTCTTTACTTGACCAATATTTTTCATCTTTGGCTAACAAATGTTCCTACTTTAGTCGACATATTTTCCTATTTTTTGTAAGTTTGGTCGAGATATTTCAAAACTTGGTCAATATTTTTTCCTAATTTGGGTAATACATTTTCTTATAACGGTCGACATCTTTATAAGTTTGTCCATCGTTTCGCCTATTGTATAACTTCAGTCGACATATTTCTTGATTTTACTAGCATATTTTCTTACTTGTTATAAATTCGGATGAGATATTTCATTACTTGGTCAATGTTTTTTCACCTTTGGCTAACAAATGTTCATACATTTTATAAGTTTGGCCGAGACATCTATAAGTTTGATCGATATTTTTCCTATTTGGCTAACATGATTTCCTACTTGCCCAATATTTGTCACATTTGACGAACAATTTTCCTACTTTTCATAAGTTTGGTCGAGATATTTCCTATTTTGGTCACCTTTTTAAATTAATTTGGTTACAATTTTTCCTACTTTTTATAATGTTAGTCGAGACGTTTCTTATTTTGACCAACTGTTTTGTCAGTTTAGCTAACAATTTTTACTACATTTTATAAGTTGGCCGAGACGTTTCTTATTTTGGCTAACAGTTTTGTCAGTTTGGCTAACAATTTTTCCTACATTTTATAAGTTGGTCGAGATATTTCTGTATTTGGCCAACATTTTCATTAGTTTGAGTAGCCTTTTTCCTATTTCTTATACGCTTGGTTGAGATATTTCTTATTTTGACCCCGAGTTTTATAAGTTTGGCTAACAAATTTTACTATATTTTATACGTCTGGTCGATATATTTCTATATTTGGCCAACATTTTAATAATTTGGCTAACATTTTTCCTATTTCTTATACGCTTTGTTGAGATATTTCTTATTTTGACCACGAGTTTTATAAGTTTGGCTAACAGTTTTGTCAGTTTGGCTAACAATTTTTCCTACATTTTATAAGTTGGTCGAGATATTTCTGTATTTGGCCAACATTTTCATTAGTTTGACTAGCCTTTTTCCTATTTCTTATACGCTTGGTTGAGATATTTCTTATCTTGACCACGAGTTTTATAAGTTTGGCTAACATATTTTACTATACTTTATACGTCTGGTTGATATATTTCTATATTTGGCCAACATTTTAATAATTTGGCTAACATTTTTCTTATTTGACTGTTGGAGTGGAACATAGAACCTGTACTTTTGGCAGGATGTGAAATGTGGTAATGAGCCGACACATTGAAAAACATATATTAGCATTGGAACTAGGTTTCTGCGGAAAGATGCAAAGAACCCCTTTGGCCAGGCAGAAGAATTAATGAAAGTGTAAATGTCTGCTCTGAGAAGAGATAACTTTGCTGGTCAGGACAGTGGGTACGTGATATGTCATGTTATATGAGAAGCCTAAGACTGATCCGGGGAAGCTTGTTGTGTTCACGGGTATTATTATATGATAAATATAGCTAAACACTCGTCGGTGTATGACCCGATAGATGTTAAGTAAAAGGTACACCTCCCCCAACTGGCCTCGGTGCTCACATCTCTCCTCTATGTCTATGAGAACGGGTTAGTTGAATACTGTGATGACTTGCTTATAGTTGTGTATATTATATTCGAAAATGCATTGTGGTGTATAAAGGCCTTGGTAGTAGTAGTTTCGTGTTCTTTACTGTTACTTGGTGACCCTATGACGACTCGGAAATAGAAAAGCGAGAGAATTAACACCCTTTTAAACCTCCGACGCCCTGTTGACGAGGGGGCAGAATCACTCCCGTACATGGTGGTCATCACGAATTAGGTCCCCTGGTTCGATCGCCAACATAATACCGGTTTTTTTTTCCTGTAGTATCCCTCTTAACCACGTGTTTCGGCTGTATCCATACGCATGTGACAGATACAACGCCCTCTTTGCCCGGATGTAGCCGTTTCCCACATGTTCATAAACAGTGTGATAATATACGTCTATCTTGTGAGTTATCGGTTTACTTCTACCACACTAATGCATACGAGTAGAGACATGGAGCTTGAAATGGGGAAACGGTAGCCGTGAGCATAAAAGGAAAGAAAAAAATGTCTGATAGGAGGTGGCTTTAAAGCGTTGGAACAAGAATCGCTGTGATGAAGGTTGTCTTTTGCAAATTGGAAAACAGACTGACTAATATAAAGTTGACAACTGTAATGAGAAATAAAAGGAGTGTTTAAGTACTACATAGAACCCGTACTTTAGTATGACTGTGAAGCGTGGTCAGTGAGCAGACAAGTTGAAAAGCCTCTAATGCCAGTGGCGTTGTGGATTCTGAGACATAGTTTTTAAAATGTTCACTAGACACCCGCATGAAACTCCCTTCAAATACTACAAGGCAACATGACAAAACATACAACGTAGCAGACACATAGATACTATACCAGCTCTGTAAGGCAACATACTTTGATAATGTAGACATAACGGCCGCTTTCTAATAATACTGCACACATCTATAAGCAGTGGTAAACCCGTATACACAGATACACGATACTTTCCTAAAGTAGACTCTAGCCATGTTCGCAGTGCAGCTATATAGAGGCATGTCTGAGTTGATGTGAAATATTTTTGGTTATTTTTACACCCGGATGTAATAGGCGACAAGTCACAACACAGCTACGATGCGCTGGCAGGGGTGACCTTATCAACTTCACATACTGGTCAATCTATATACACCACCCAATAACATAGTACACCATCTGTCTTCAAGCCACAAGCGTTTTCAATGTCACAAGAATAACGAACTACTGATATTTAAGATCAGAGTGGCACATGCTGATACTGTTTGTGATATCTCCTACTCATACCACCTGTTTTAACTAAATAAGGACACATACACCTAGCCCATAATCTCCAATCGGCAATTATGAGAAAAATCGAGGGTAGTGTTATTGATTTTTATTGGATGTCCCGACAATAGGTGCTAATCTTTTAATCCCCTTCCAACCTTTATATGAACATTTATTAATATCGCGAACTATTTGCAATGGCGGCGATATAAGAAATATTATTAACCTGACTTGGTCATTACGATGCCGATAATCCCCTGGATTAGCCGTTATAAGAATAAGTATTGATTTTTGGCAACACCTGTTGAGGTCATATTCTGAATGTTAAGTTAGCTTATATTTTGTGACTCGTAGGTACAATGGTGAAATCTGCTGCCTGTGTTTTTCATCAGCGGTGGGACTTGTGGCCGCGACGACACCCACACCTTGATGACTGGAAATCTTACCCACGACAAAGTTCCGAGATTCAAACCTGTCACTTCCACGGTGTCTGGGGTACCCCCTAAACATACTCCGCAACCAGCACACCACCTCTACTTTTCTAAACATAACCGGGTTAATAACAACCGAGCTCGAAATCACAACTAAGTAACCACATATTATCAATATTTCTTCTACCACTAGACCACCCCACTGGGATTCGAACCCGATGATAGTGTTTGGAAGCGTTTATCTAGTTACCCATCCACTCACCCCACCCCTTAACAACGAATATCACAAAGTCATACCCACTAAAACCATCGGCCATCTTTACACTTTCAAAGTTTTCATTTGAAGAGCTGTAACCGGTATGCTGATAGTATTTAAGTCCCAGCCACTATAGATAATAGTAACCCCGTTATAACAAACAGTCGACCCCTTTACAATAGACATATAATGAAAATATCCTTGGTCTTCTGACGACCGACGCCGAAATTATGCGTTGAATGTGTCGATGGTATACCTCCATGCCTATATTTACCCACTTCTCCACTCGATCACCCTGGCTCTTACCAAGGAACGGGCGTAATTATCCAACCAATCCGCCCCTCGCCCACCTCTTAACAAGGATCAGAAGCAGTTATTTAGCTATTTGTACACTCACCAACCCCTTGACAACGATCTGGAGCCTTTATCTAGCAACTCCTCTGTCTCTTAGCAAGGAACCGACGCATTTACTTAGCCACTTCGCCACTCGCCCATCCCTTTAAATTGTTCGGAAGCTGTTATATAGGTACATCACCACTCACCAACCCCTTAACAACGAATACCACGAAGCCACGCCCCCTTACAACCGTTACTACAGGCCATCTTTACTTTTTTAAGGTTTTCATTTGAAGAGGTGTAATCTATATGATGATAGTTTTATAAGCCACTACGACCCACTACAGCTCATATACACGCCATATTTACCTTTTTACTTATTACAATTTTCATATCACACCCGGTGCACCTCGAAGGTTCGAACCGTCTAGCCCCACCACCCACACTCGTCACTGACCGGCTTGTGGTCACTCAGAAATGACTGTCCATGTGGTTACTAAAAGACACTGACTGGGTTCAAACCGCACCCAAGCGACTGTCGCCCATGCTCGCTCCTGCGACTGCCCCGCACACGCCTCTGATTATCTTTTATTTTTATTTTATTTTTTTAAAATTAGTTAAAATATTATACACACACTCAGTTATCTGCCCTTAGAAACATGTCTTTTATTAGAATTATCGACCCTTACATATGACCTAAGTACCTACCCTACCCAAACCGCCCTGGTCCCGAACTGGATTGGGGGCAATCCAGCGAGGTCAATCCAGAAAGTATAATTAGGAGAAGCCAAAAAACCCTAACCCTAACCCCTAAACCCTAAGCCCTAACCCCTAACCCCTAACCCCTAACCCCTAATCGCTAACCCCTAACCCTAACCCCTAACCCCTAACCCCTAACCCCTAACCCCTAACCCCAATCCAGCTGGATTGGGGTCAATCCAGCACCACAATCCAGATTTCCTACTCAAATACCCCCTAACCCACTACTCCCGTTAATCTCAGATGGACTCTTAGATGGTTTGGGTAAGTAACGGGTTGATTTAAAAATCAACATTCTTGACCGCCCTTTAAAAAGCTTGTCTGTCAATGTTTAACAGTAATTGAAGTGCTCTCTTTCTAGCCATCTGTCGATATTCTCAAGGCCACTATATAACCCAGATTATATAACCTGGTAGTATCCCTTTCATGTCAAACTGACAAGTTTCTCAGATTATTTTAGCCATACCAGGAAGTATACTTCGTATATTCTATGGGCCGGCGGCCATATTTGATCTGCATATCCAATTTCTGACAGTGAAGATGTCATGTTATGTAAACATAATATGGCATTTATGATTTTGTTTTAAAAATGTATTTTTCAGTTTTCAAGACTGAGTAGGTGGATGTCTACCAGACTGATATCAGGAGGTGATTTACAACTATTTGTACATCATTTCCTGGACAGTTTTTCAGAATGTCCCTAACCATTTCATTAGTCGCATTTACCATCCGTTCCTGCCATTGGCTGTTAGAACACTTCTTATAGTCTAAGCCGTGTGGCTCAATATAGCTCTTAATAATGTTTTTTTTTTTTCTCACCTCGGCCGGAACATATGTAAGTGAATTATCACAAAGCTTTAATGATCGACTGCCAGAACAATCCACCCACGGAAGTCATTACTCCACGAGCACATGAGAACCCTCATTGTCTTCCTCCGCCTGACTAAAAACGTAGTAAACTCAAATGATACCTGTGTTTAGGAAGCTAATATCAGTTATCAATTCCCTTGTCTTTCTTCATTTTACACACACCGTTCTAGCTTCTATTTTGTTTACCCTCAACCTTCGTATACGAAAAAAAAAACGACTAAATATAGTCATTATTAACTGCTGACGCAGATGTCTGGATTCCCATTATGTACATTTATTTTCCAACAAGAATAGTTACTGAAGACACTAAAGTAAAACATGATAGAGCTCGGCGAAATAGAACTACAACGTAAAGAATAACACAACATTAATGGTAAAACTAAAAGTAAGTAAGTAAAGGATCATAAGGAGTATGGCACTAGACCAATATTTTCACAGACCAACTGGTATAATGTGGGAAATGTGAAGACAAATCTTCACACAATTACTTCTTAAGGTTTGCATTGTTAATATATGCGGTAGCTAAGAAAGGAGACAGAGGTGGATAAAACGAGGAAGAAGGAGAGAAAGAAGAAGAAGAGGTATCAAACAGAAGAAGGTGAAGGAGGGGGAGGAAGAGGAGAAGGAGGTGGAGAAAAAGAAGGATATGAATAAGGAAGGAAAGAGGAGGAGGGATGATGCGGTGGGAAAGGAGAAGGCGAAAAGGAACAAGTGAAAAGGGACAGGGAGAAGAGGGATGGCGATGAAAATATTGAATAAAGAGGAAATTGAAGACGAACAAGGAGGAGGAGGAGGAGGAAGAAGAAGAAGAAGAAGAAGAAGAAGAAGAAGAAGAAGAAGAAGAAGAAGAAGAAGAAGAAGAAGAAGAAGAAGAAGAAGAAGAAGAAGAAGAAGGAGGAGAAGGAGGAGGAGGAGGAATAGGAGGAGAAGGAGAAGGAGGAGGAGAAGTAGGAGGAGGTGGGGAGGAGGAGGAGGAATAAGAGAAGGAAGAGAAGAAGACGTGGAAAATAAGCGTTATAAATACCAGGGAGTATAGGCTTACAAAATGTATGTTCCCACTTCGGACTTGCATGTTTGTCCTACTGAGCGTCTTGTAAGGTCACCTCAGTTCTGCTCCGTCCGTTTATTAACCGGGCCTGTAAGGGAATTGAAGAATAGTAACAGTGTAACCCAGTGGTTCTCAACCTTTTTTGGCCCATGCACCCTTTCAACATATGATTAGAATGTCATTCCCCCCCCCCCCCGCAATCCCTTTCGTATGTCCTCCATATAAATCATCCCCCCCCCCATTTTTTAACACAGTATACGTAAATATGGAAGCTAAATTTAATAACAAATACTAGAAGAAGTCTAGACATCTACATAAAACGTGATTTGCGGGTCTACTTACGTAGAGAACGAATTTCAGAAGGGCGAGAAGTACAGATCTGTAAAATATGGAGGGAACAACAATATTAAGTAATCGGTTCTTGTATTAACGCACGCTACCTTCAAATAATCTTAATTCCCCCCCCCCCCTTCTGGAAACCCTACAATTCCCACTGGGGGTGAGGGGGGGGGGAGGAATTCCCTACTGGTTGAGAACCACTGGTGTAACCTGTCATGGATGCCGTAAGGGACGAGTAAGAAGGATTGTTCCTGTAGCAGACTATCCGATCACGTAGGAAAGTGAAATAATAAAAGTCATGCACAGAAGAAAAAATGTCAGATGAAGTAAATATAATAACCCAGTTAACCAAGAGGGAAGCAAGCGCTTCTAGAAGCGTCATATGGTGTTGCGAAGAAAACCACAAGGAGTCTGGATGACTTATTAATTTCCTTTCACCTAAGATAATCTCTAGCAATGGCAACTGGTATGTTAAAACTATATATGCATTAGGAAAGACAGCAAAAGTTGTAGAAGAACTGAAATATTGATTAGCATTTTGGGATTATGCGAAATAAGGTGAACGGAGAGGGCAGAAAGCTTCTAAGCGCAGGTGAAACAACAGTGTTGTTCTCAGGCCATATAGAGACAACCCCCCCCCCCCCTCCCGTTTTCCCCCCGCTCTTTTCATCACGGCGAAGGAGTTACTCTGGTATTGGTGTTTGACCATCAAGAATGATGATGACCATTCATTTCATCCAGTGGGGTTGAAAGTTTGCAGCCGTGTGTTCAAGTTGACTGGTAAGCCTATTTTGGCTCGAAATGTTCTTTGACAATGTGGGTAGAAGAATGCTTGAAGTTCCAGGAGGAGGATCTCCTGCAGTGGTCTTTCTGTCCATATTTTTTTTCCACAGCTCTTGCAGTCCTCTTTGCTTCACAAGTGAATATACCCTTGCTTAATTATGTACGCCACGAATTTCGGTCTTTGGCAGCAGTCTGCCAAGTGTCGTGATGAATTCCACAAGCTTTGAGTGGGATCGTCAGAGTGTCTTTAAAGCGTTTCCTCTGGCCGTCTTGGGGGTGTTTACCACAGCGCAGCTCGCAATGAAAAATTCGTTTACGGAGTCTGTGATCTGGTATGCGAGCGAAGCTGATTCTTCATTCAACATCATCATTATGTGCCATGTCGGTAAGCGTGCGCTGTCATGTTTTGCCATCTCACTCGATCACCAGAGTCATGGATCAGCTCAGCGTTCTTGTCTCGACCTTACCACGTAGCCAAGCCATCCAGGTATTTACTTATCTGCCATTCCCTAGCTCTCTTCTCCTCGATCTTGCCAGTTGTCACCAAATTCTCCAATTTATTTCATCTCATAACCTGACGTAGGACGATTGCTGTCCCCCTATTTGTTTAACCTGTACGCCGAAAATATAATGAGAAATGTCAGAGATGATATAAACAGGGAGCGATATGATTCCCTAAATATCTGTGGTCATGACATACCAGAGATTCGATATGCTGATGATACAGTATTGCTATCCACAACACAGAATGGTATATAAAACCTAATAACTTCAACCCAATTCAATACTGAAAATCACAACTTGTATCTTAACGTAGCAAAAACAAAGATAATGCATACAGATAAAATTACTATGGAGAAAAAAATATATGTTACGGAGGAAGAATTAGAGGTGGTGGAAAATTTTGAATATCTTGGGTCATTGATTACAAACAATGGTGACACAATGAAAGAAGTTAAAAGACGAAGAAGTTAAAAAAAACCTATAGCTCTTCAAAGACTAAAACAACTGAATAAATTGTGGAAGGGGACAGACAGAACAACAAAAATTACATTTTTAAGAGCATGCATCTTTCCCATTGCAACTGGACACTTACTAAACAAGCTGAACAGAGCATGTATGCCTTTTGAATATAAATGTTATAGACGAATTCTAAGAATATCTTGGATAAATAAAAGAACAAATGCATCCATACTTCAAGGGCTGAATATTGAAGCAGGTTGGCTATTAAAGACGAAAATATAAAGAAAAATGAAATATTTTGGTCACTTGAAACGTCACGAAAGTTTGGAGAGAACAATAATGAAGGGGTATATGCCTTGGAAGAGAGGAAGAGGAGGACCAAAGAGAAGATGGGTGTGGATGATCTCCAAATGGGTATATCGGACGCGGGACATCTTGCTTATGATCGAGAGGTTTTCCGAAAAGATGTAATGGGAGCGAGGTTCTACAAAGGACATGCTACTGAATGAATGAATGAACGAACGAACGAACGAACAAACGAACAAACGAACGAACGAACGAACGAACGAATGAATGAATGAATGAATGAATGAATGAATGAATGTGGAGAAGGTGTTTCTCGGCCAGCAATCGGTTGATGTCATTCTCACCAAACAAGTCGTTATGCTTGCGGGGGGCTGGACCCAGGATTCCCATAGCAGTGTTGTAGATTGTGTCCTTTAGGACTGTCCACTTTGTTTCCGCATCTTGTTTAGCTGCGGGACTGGGCTTGAGACGGTCTTCCAGCATATGTTCAAAAGGCAGCTGCATTTTCTTACTATTTAGACCGGCGACATTTAGTTTTTAATTTTCATTTTTACCCCTTGAGGATGCCATTGTGGTTCCAAGTGCATGTTCATTTTTGAGACAATCAGACGATGGTCTGTCCAACATTTGGTACCACACATGGATTTTGTCACTCGAACATCGTCTCGCACCTCTCCTGACTATGACATAGCCAATGAAGTGTCAGTGTTTCGAGCGAGAGTGAATCCAGGATTTCCTATTTTTCATGGGAAGACGGAAAATTGTGTTGGTAATCAGGAGATCGTGTTCGACACAGGTCTGAAGGAGAAGGCGTCCAAAGTGTTGTTACAATTTCCGGCTCCGTTTTTTCCAATAATACCTCTCTAAAAGGCGGTGTCCATGCTTACTCTGGCATTGAAGTCCCCAAGGAATATAAGTTTGTCTCCTTTAGGAACAGATGTTAAGACATTGTGCAGGTCCTCATTAGAACTTGTTCTGACGTCGTCTTCGTTGGTCATAGTTGGTGCGTAGACACTCAGTATGGTTGCATGCTTCCTTCCATTCAGTAGGTGTAAAATAATGGTCATAAGCCTGTCATATATAGCCTTCGGAAATCAAGCTAGTTTGCCAACCAGGGCCGACTCAATGGCAAATCCCAAACGGGATTTGTGGTTTTCTTCACCTTTCCTTCTACTCCAGAAGGATTCTTAGCCGGCACCTACTTCACAGATTTGGCCTTCTTCTGCAAGCCGTGTCTCGCTCAAGGCTGCAATGTCGATGTTTACCTTGCCCAACTCTCTCCTAATCAGTGCTGTTCATCTCTCTGGGCCCGACGCGCCTTCTCTGTCTAGTGGGATGTGTGCATTGCAAGTTCCGATGGTTAAAAGAATATTGTTCGCTTTTTATTTCCTTTACCTGATTTTAATTTGTATGTCGACCGCAGTTATAAGGTACACACCAACCGCGGCTAGCTGGTTAGGTAATGATGGAGCAGGCAATGTTTAGGGCACCTTTTCTAGCCCCTTCCTCATACTATGGAGGTGAGCAGTGATTTCCTCAAGTGGGCTGCTCAGTCGCTCAGGGGGCTGCCGAATCCCACTGCTGCGCCGGTCAGTAGAAGACGACCATATGGCCTGAGCCCCTTTGTGCACGTCTGCGACTACGACTGCCAGCCTAGCGAACCCACGCCTGCCGCTTCGCCGCTCGCCCATCGCCACAGGGCTTGAAGGTGATAGATGAAATAGGATGAAGAATGACTTGCGCGATGAATTGGATTAAAGTGAGGAAAAGTTGCGCAATTCGTCGACCACACTCTCTCGCCTGAGTCCCATCTGAATTCAGTGGCAAGACAAGTCAAGACGACTGGACACGAATACAAGTGCAGTGGATGACCAGGGCACTCTACGTGCCTTGTCGTGCTCATTACGTCCCACAACGCTTTGCAGGTATATGCCGTCTTGCCCATTGAATTATCAATGATATCTTCCGCGCAGTCTGCCGAATCCTGAGTCACATGCTGGGTAGGCATACCCCAGTTCACCGATTGGTTTGACGCCGAATCAGTTACCCCCGCCTGTTTTAGCCGGCCTGTAACAGCCGTTGCCTGGGGGGGGGGGGGGGAGGGGGGGTGGTGGCAGCTTTAGCATGCTGACAGCTATTATGAGCCACAGGCGTGAGCTGGATGTCAGGCTTGGACTAGTGAGGAATGCGCCCTGAAAAGGGAACGACAGCCATCATTACCAAAGGTACTAACAATGCCTGACATCCCAGACGCCCCCGCCCCCCCCTCCCCCCCCCAAAAAAAAAACAATGTTTTCTGAAAAGGCAAAGAAAGCATTAATAGGCCGTGAAACCGTGAGTTAAAAAAATAAACATAAAACAGTAGCATGTAAAACCACAGAATCGAAAATAACCATTAATGTGATCCGGTATTACGTACCAACAAATGAAAAGATGAATAAGTTAAGTATACATTTTACATGAAACGTCAAAGTATAAGATAGTAATAAAAGAAATGGCAATATCAGCATTTTGATGGGTGAGCTAAATGTCAAGGTAGGATCAGATAACACCGGTTGATGAGGGTCAGACGCCTGAGCTCGTCGTCGCGAAAGTGAGGGAAAGATTCGCCACTTTTTCCTAGTGCATTCTGATGGCGCTATCACATTTCTATCACATTACAGGCCTATATATAGCATGAAACTTCTTCGGGACAAATTAATGTATTTATTTGTGAAGAGATCGGGCGTAATTAGGACTCGTATTAGTGAAGGAAAGTGGAGAATTGATCATCAGTTTTTGCACAGTAAATGATTCTATCAGAAGCAGAATTGCTTTCCACACAGAAAAACAAAACAAGCATTGGTTGAGTTTAGTTGAGTTAAGAACCGACATCACTGCACTGAGAACATTCCCATACGTGCTCCGTCCCCTCGTTCAACAGCCAGTGAAGAGTCATACTATTAATCATTCCCACCGCAATCTGATTTAAAGTTCTCCTGGTCTTCTCTCTCAGTTTTGAGATTATTACAGAATCCTTGCAGATCCCCCAACAAGAAAAATGGGCATTACAAGACAAGAAAACTGAAAACCAAATCAACCATATCAATATTAACAGTACATTATAGCTTCTTTTTTTACATGACATGTCTATTGCAATATATTGCTATAAATCTCAAAGTGTTGATAGATGCAATTGTAGATTCAGGTGAACGTTTGCTTGAAGTGGAAACTCTTGAGATATATAACGTCTTATAAATATAGATTTCAGTATAATGGGGGAATTATCAGAAACCAAACAATTGATCAATTCATGGTCACTGTTTCTAATACGTCCCATATCTTGCAAAAGTTGGTCAGCACGGAAGACTGCTTTTTTTTTTTTTAATGTTGCATACCCCTTACAGGGCGTTGCAGTCAACACCAGCATTTTTCAGCTGCTGTTTATGTACTAGGCAAGATTACGCTCAGTAGTTTGCCATTGCTTTCTGAGCGACCGGCTCACATACCCCGTAAGTTACCGACGCGGTCAGAACCGCTACCAATTCTCGCACACATCACGTCACTCATGAGAGTATACGGGATTACTGAGAAAGACGCTAACCCCAGGCCGGGGAGACCGCTAGCAGCTGGTTAAATGCACTTAAGACGCCTCATGAATGATAATACTTCCCTAAGGGAACGAAAACATAAAGCATAGTGTCACAGTAATGGTGTGGTTGGCTGCATTATTGCAAAGACAATGCTGTCTAATTCTCCAAACAACTGATAAAACTGATAATTCTGCAGACCTCCACGTCTCGGGTATACAACAATCACTTTCACCCTGTCTTGACTCTCCAAACAACGACCCAGGTGAACTCAGGTTTTATTGGTTTAATAAACACTCGAGATCACACATACAGGACCACACATATAGATAATTATCAAACAAAGATATATATCCTAACCCGAGGAATAGTAGACAGCCAAGATTAGAGAACTGTGATCCTTGGAGTTAGATATTATCATATTACTAGGAAGTTAGAATATTTGCCTGTCTGGTAGGGTGACAAGAATACGTCGCCTTAAGATATGCCAGACTCCTTCGAGATCCCAGCTGTCATGATGTAGATCACCTTAGGAAATACCTGGTAGTCAAGACCGGTGCTTCAAGAATCTTCCCTTCTGGATATATAATTCTCAAGAATTATTGACGATATTTGATCAGACTTGGCTTAATGTATATTTTACCCTGTGGCTGAACAAACAAACACCGTTCAGAAATAAGCTTGCTTATGGATGGGAACTATAGTCGTCTTTTAAACCAAACCACAGCAAATAATTTCCTTCAGTGGTCCAGGAATTCTGGATCTCTTGTAGTAACTGAAGATATTATTCTTTTCCCCACACGAGACTTTCAATACAGAGGTTGGATCACACGCCTCTGGTTGATATTTGGATTCGGTTACCCAATTCACCACTGAACTAGGTCTTCTTCCATATTGTTATTGCTGCATGTAAATATTTAAGATATCTTTGCCACTGATGCCGGTGGACATTCACAATATTTTCCAAATTTACAATGAAGCAGGTAAACATTCAAGATATCTTCCAAATGGACATTGAAGCAAGTAAACATTCATGCAGGCTGGTCATCTTTGGGAATCAACCGCACCCGAATAAACAAAGGGAGGACCTGAAAATAAACATAACTCCAGGGTATTATTCTATATCAGCCCAATCAAACATACGGTGACCTCACCTCCCAGCTCAGACCTCATAATATCAATATACATATTTGATATTATACTCAAGTATACCTGTTAGTAGTTATAAATGTGCAAATCAGAGAGCATTTGTGGCGGTTTACGTGGCGGACACCGCCATAAATGCTTACATGTTTTTTATCCCTCCCCTGTTCGATCTTGGAAACCTGGATCCATCAGTGACCTATTTTCTGGTACTTCCGATCCATGGGTACCCCCTACCCGGGTGCCCCACACCACGCCCGGTCCGGTTCGTGCCGGTCCGCACCGTTCAGCCCCGGTCCACCCCACGTCGCCGCGAGTGGATATCGAACACTTCGATGAGGAGACCGAAGTCAATATGACAAATTGGAAAATGATTTATTCCATCACTCGAGTTACCTCGAGTATCCAGAGTTGGATGCATGAAGAAAATTTCACGGCCCAGAATGATAGTTACCACCTGTCTACGTCTTATAAATGTAGATAACACTCGCTCGTCGTTTTAACGTGACAATGAGTCTTCCTACATGCACTCAGTGAGACATCAAACATGTGCATGTAGTGTAACATTATTTATTCCTGCAAACGTCAATATCAGTTAAATGAATACACATTATCGTTACGCCAATAATTATATCACAAGGATTTATATCACAAGTAATTATATCTACAACAATGGCAAGTGACACCCAGTCATAGCAGTCATTTGTGCGTTCATAACACAGTTCAGTTTCATTCCTCGCACTTAATAACTCGCTGCTATTTTCGCTCAGCAAGGCAATACCGGCAATTGGTACACTCGCTCGCTCAATCGCACACGTCTTTCCTCTACAACGTCGAAGTCCATTCTGCCCCTTCTAGTGCTCGGGCCGATAGTCACGTGGTGCTTGACCGTGTACCCTAAGTGATAGTCATGCTGTGTCGAGTCTCTCGCCGTACTAGATGTCGGGTCCTGTAGTCTCATGTCTTTCAGTGCAAGATTGTACTGTCAGTCAAGGACGTAGTAATGTCTATATCCCTGTGTCCTGTTTATATCCCTGTGTCCTGTTTATAGCTGAGTCTTGTAGTCCCGTCTGTGTCCTGTCTATGACATATCTATTGTCCTTTCTATGACATATCTATTGTCCTGTCGTATGTCCTTATCCGCACTCCCAAACACACTGACACCAACATTCCGCCACTGTCCATAATGGGTACCCATGTATCAACTCTAAGCAATTGGCGAAAATATGCTTAAAAATACTAACGACGCAAATATTATTATTAAAATATTAAGAGTAATAGAATAATAAATGCCTATACTTCTAGTATGTATAACGTAGATTATTAATCTGAAGATAACAATATTATTCTCAAATTATATAATTAATATCATATTAACATATCTTTGAAAAATTAATTCTATTATAATAACCCAAGTTATGTCCCCTTGGCACACAGACTAAATAGTTTCCCTTCATTGCGCCATAACAGAATGTTACTTACAACAGGTAAAAGGTCACACAAAGGTCAAATATGTGAATTTTAGTCGAGTGATGAAACGTACAAAGTGGAAAATCTGAAGGAAGTCATAAAATATACCATGCGGCCCTATTTCTATCTTTATGTCTTTATTTATTTATTTTCTCTCTCTCTCTTTTCTGTCTGTCTTTCTCTCTTTACTGTCTGTCATTCGGTCTTTATTTGTTTATTTCTTTCAGTCTTTATTTCTTTCCATCTTTCTGGATCCAGGCCACAGAAGAGCCAGGAAAAAAGCCAGTCGTATCATTATAGTATTCGTATGTCCCGCGAGTGGGTCCCATCCAACATCTTCAAGGCTGTGTTCCGTTCTACCAGCTCACTCGATCGACAGAGGCGAGGATCATCTCAGTGGTCTTTTCATACGCCACGTTACCAAGTCATAAAGGTAACTACTTCTATCCTCTACCCACTGGGACAACCTCTGCATATATATATATATATATATATATATATATATATATATATATATATATATATATATATATATATATATATATATATATATATATATATATATATATAGTCCATTGGCACCTTGCCGTCTTGACAGACGATAGTTTGTGCTTTAAAAAGGCATAATAACTTTTAACTGTGGCGGTAGCGAGTGTGACTGATAAGGCCAATTTGCGCTGTAAATGTCCGTTCACAGTGGGTGCATCTGAACACGTGGTCATTTCCACCATCATGCACCATCTTACGTCTCAAACGCTTGGTGTGTGACTTTTCTGCAATAATTTTCTCCTTTGACTTTATTCCATTTCTGATATTTGCCCTCCATGCAACACGTTCAGCTGCGACTTGCTCCCAATGTGCATTATCAATGCCTGTATCAATCATGTCCCGCTTACACACATCTTTGTATCGTAGTAGAGGCCGACCCTGAGATCTCTTACCCATCTGTAATTCACCAAAAAAGATATCCTTTGGTATTCTACCATCATCCATCCTCCTAAGATGTCCTATCCATCTAAGTCTACGAAGACTGAGCATGGAATAAAAACTTCTGAAGAATTTGAAATCAAGAGTGGAGTTAAGCAAGGTTGTGTACTAGCTCCCACCCTCTTTGGAATATACTTTTCACTTCTACTGAAATATGCATTTCGTGATCAGGATGGTGGTATATACATTCACTCACGCTCAGATGGCGGCCTCTACAATGCTCAGAGATTGAAGGCTAAGACCAAAATTAGGAGGGTACTGATCAGAGAATTGCTTTTTGCAGATGATGCTGCAGTTACGACCCACTCTGAGGAAGAATTGCAATGTCTACTATCTGCATTCTCCAATGCTTGTTCTGAATTTGGTTTAACAATTAGCAAAAAGAAGACACAGATTATGTCACAAGGTGCACATGGGGTACCATCAATCTTTATTGACGACGCCGAACTAGAGATAGTAGACCATTTTACATATCTAGGATCAGTGGTAAATAGCAAATTATCCCTAGATCAGGAAATCAACATCCGGATTGGTAAGGCAGCAACAACAATGAACAGGTTAAGAAAAAGAGTCTGGGAGAACAGGAAGCTTACTGCCAAAACAAAAGTCCTTGTCTATCAAGCCTGTGTCCTTAGTACTCTTCTCTATGGCAGTGAAACCTGGACAACTTACTCACACCAAGAGAACAATTTAAACAGCTTTCATATGCGGTGTCTGCGAAGAATTCTTGGTATTAAGTGGCAAGACAAAATCACAAATACTGAAGTATTGGAAAGATCAGGTTGTGTGACAGTTTATTCCATGCTTATTCCATATATATATATATATATATATATATATATATATATATATATATATATATATATATGTGTGTGTGTGTGTGTGTGTGTGTGTGTGTGTGTGTGTGTGTGTGTGTGTGTTGTTTTAAACATTCGTAACATTGGTGTAAAAGCCTAAGCCTTCGTAAATCTATTTTTGAGAATCGCTTTGTAATTTCTCTTGGCAATCATTCCTTTCTTACCCGGCGCTGGCCAGCGTTGATATTTATCTGCGATAACCACTCAAGCAGGCCGACTCGGGCTTGCTGCTAATCTAATAATTTCGTACTGTGGTCGCTGTCGTAGCACTCCCTGGGGTGAGGGGAACCTGCTATCACACTTTAACAACGGGATACCTTTAGCCCTGGGACATAGGTGACCTCAGTCCACAAACCCCTTCGACCCTTGGAACCCTATCTCCCTCACTCTCAACCAAGGGACGTTACCCCTTTCAAACTTCGTCCTGAACTCATGACGCAACTCTGGCAGCTAACTATGTTAACAATATGGCGTATTATACAAGATGAATGGATGAATGAGAATGATAATGATTCCGAGATAGACCTTGCAGTATCTATGCGAGATAAGACGTGGCAAGGATCGAGCAGCCTCCTGGAGGAAGTGTCATCATCGTCAGGGCCTCAAGTCACACTACTGGGTAAGTCAGACACGCTCACCAAGTCTCTCAGATCTCCCTCCAGGTATAGGTTTCTACACTTGGATAGGATGGCTGGCGAATTGACTCACTGGTACTTGGGACCTTCGGTGGATGACGTCCCTGAAGTCTGGATCACCTTAGAGTAGGGATAAAGACTGTCTCTCGGAAGCTGAGGAACTAGTATACTCCTCTGAGGCGTCTGGAAAAGTCTGATGGTACTGCGAGTATAGCAAGAGGGTGATCTCTCACTCAATGGTAGTAGCAGTCCTAACTGTCTATGAAACCCGCGCAGATCCTCTGACTCATAGCGCAGATATCACAGCACAGATACCTCTCCCGCTGAAACGTGTCACGTTAGATAGAGTTCAAAACAGACACAAGTTCTTCCACAATATCAGGCACCACAGGCACTTGGTAGCGGAGACATCATTACTCGTTCGGCATGAAGGCAGTCAGTCAGGCTCACAATTGGGACACTAACAACAACCAGATACTTGCCCAGCTGAAGTAGTGAACAAGGCAATATGGTGCTGTAATGGCGAACAACCTGGGCTATCAAACGTGGAGTGGGCGATGAGTTAGCTGGAGCCCATCCTGAGACGTACTCTCGATTGTAAGTACTGCTCGCTGAGTTGGTGGACTTCCTAGCTGTTCACACCAGCTCTCGCCCTAGTCCGGATCACTGGACTCGTCCCCAGATCATTGCTCTGATCTCAACAAGATAGAATCTGTGGAGGATAACACTCAGTGAGAGCACCATGAATCAGACTTACTCACAGCAGATATACTTAAGTACCCCTTACTCAGAAGTGTGGACCCTTCCCATAAGGGCCGCACTCCTTCACTGGCTGCTCCAATGGTCGAGGACAGACTGGACCTAGAACCAAAGTGGCAGCTGTCCACCTACATCCTCTTTCTCAGACAAACGTAGGACTGGGTCACGGTTGGTGTCGGAGATATGGGTCTCTGCTGAAACATAGCTAGACAACACATGTGGTTAGTGAGTTAGTTGTACTTATAGATAGAAGCGCCCTTAAGGAGGGCTAATGGCAGTACTCCCTCACCTCCTTCCTGTTATCCGCCAACGCTGATGTCGTACCAGGCCGTAGGCACCATCCAAGAACTCCAACTAATTATACAGGGTGATCCCCCTGTAGCAGAAATCCACACCCCGTTCCCCCCTCCCTGGTCCCAGGTAGGGGCATTTAGAACGGTGTCATGTTCAATATGAACAATTCTGTCGCAATGGTCCCTTCTCCTTCTGTCAACCTCTCAGGACACCACTATATTAAGCTGGCCTTCCATCGAGGGAACTAATTACAAGACAGATGTGAGGAAAGCCAAGAAGAAAGTCAGTGGTCGGCCACCAGGTGATCAGACACTCGACTCCCGGCACGACCTTGAAACGACCTCGGAGGGTTCGGCCGACCGGTGCATTCGGTTCGTTGCACTTGCCCGATTTCATCGATATATCACTCGATATATCCGAAGCGACTCCTTAATCTACTTCCGTTAGCGCTGTGAGTAACGGTTTGGCCGCGCTGGCCCCGCCGACGCTCGAGGTTATAAAGTTGGCCATGTGTGAACTCGAATTATAGGTCTCACTTCCCTGAACCCGATTTCCCCGATCAACAGGGGCTGTAAATAAGCCACGCGCTGCTAACCTATGAAATATCTTAGCAGTACAATGCTGCTACACACGCGTTTGCCACAGGCTTAATTTTACAGTCGTAAACTACCAGCTTGCCACTGTTCACACGTGACCTCCTTTCCCGCGCCGGTCAGTACACGCGTTAGCGAAATCTCATAATTTGAATCACCGACACCGCACTAGTTAATGAAAACGGTTGTACACATACCTTCACACAAACAGCACGACAGTGGAGACGAGAAGCGTTGTCACTGCAACTGGACATGATGTCGGAAGTCTTTAACCCTCGTCAAGACACGGCGTCCTGCTCTCTCTCCCTTAGCACTGGGCCAAAATGTCGACTGCCTGCCTGCAACCTGTGCCTCCAACTGATCATGTGTTCCGGGACAATCGACTGCGCAGTCAGACATGCGCAGTCAGTCTTGCCCGGACATTTGTTCCGCCACCCATCTACTGGAATAATCTTAAAGGGCGAGCAACGATTCGGGTCGGGTAGAGTCAAATTACTGGTTACTTCCCTTTCACTGGTAAATTTTCTTCACCCGAATCTCCGATGTCTCACCGGACCTTTCCTCAGCAGAACCATCACGAGGCGGACCCACTGAGTTCTGTGACAGTCGCTGTCCAGTAATCTAATTATATCGCTCTGTGGTCAGTCAAACAAGGCAGTTAACTTTCGCACCGTGGCATTCGCTTTAAAATAAGTTAAAGTGTATTCTTAGTAGAATATAATGCAACAGAATAAAAGTCTTTTCTGTAATATCTGTTTCTTATGTGTAATATACAATCAAAGCTATTATATCTAGCTCGATCATATCTACAGTGTGAAATTGTGTATGCCTCCAAATATACTATAACTATGTATGAACAAATCATAGCGGCTATTAATCATCATGTGCCAGGCCTACGGCGTAGGCAATCATGGCTCTCCACACCGTCGGAAACGCCTTAAAAATATATAGCGTTGTAAATCGGTCTCAATTCATATGAAGGAATGCAGTGTATCTCATACACTGCTAGTAATCCTAGATAGCTGAATGGCTGTCCATTCATCATCAGCATCATGTGCCGTGTACAAAAATATACGTCTTTTAATAAATACAGCTATCTATCTTTGACGGCGTAGTCAGTTCTACTGCATAGCATTTAAAAGAGGTAAAGCGTCAATTCATTTACATAACATCGCAGTCATCCCCAGCATTCCTCTTTGTCTGGGTGTGGTTAAAGGGCAAGTTTTCCAGTGCTTTCTGAACGACGCGGCACCCGTGTCATGAAATCAAGACGGTCTGCTGGCAAATCGGTCACCGCTGTGTGTCGAACGCAAGCTGGCTATGGTGTCTGCTGGTGTGCATTCTAATATAACTGACTTTTGTAGTTATGTATTTGTAATGTAATGTAGGTACTGTGGTACAAGTAACTAAACATGTGCTTTGTGTTTTCTTCTTTCCCTGACTGAAAAGCAAGAAGACAAGCCTACCAGCGCGGACCAAAAAAGCGAAATCACAAAAAGACATACGGTAAATGTAGCTGACTCGATAATCATCTTTCGCATTGGTTGTCATCATTATCTCGCTAATCATCATCATCACCCAGCACCGCCAAAAACACCATGTCAAAGATGGCGTCGCAGCCGATCACACATGGTAAAGGCAAAACCAGACCATGTGGCTAAAGCCGGTCAAAGATGGCGCTGAATCCGGTACACATGGGTAATGGTCATATCCAATCACATATGGCGTCGCTTCCGGTAGCAAGTGTAATGACTGCAAACAGACCACGTGATCGCCTTCTAAAGCCGATCAAAGATGGCGCTGTATCCGGCCACGTGTCTAATGGGATACAACAGAAATACGTGACAAATAACTCAACCGGTCTAAGATGGTGATTCATCAAGTGGTATGCATAACGAGATATATGGAACACGTGGCTGATGACTTAACCGGCCAAAGATGGAGCATTCAAACTTATGAAAAGTAAGAAACTTTGTTAACCAAATGTAAAAAAAACTATCGTCCAAAGAGAGAAATACCTAATTCAAGCTTATAAAAAGTAGCAAAATTGTCACTCAAATGGGAAAAAGGTAGGCCAGATACATAAATATCTCTGCCAAACTTAAGAAAAGTAGGAAAATCTGGTAACCAAAGGGGGAAAATCTTGACCAAATACGGAAATATCTCGTTCAAACTTATAAAAAGTAGGAACATTTGTTAACGAAATGGGGAAAATCTTGACTCAGTAAGAAAATTGGTTAGCCAAATGGGTAAAATATTGACCAAGTAATGAAATATCTTAGCCAAATGTATGAAAAGTCAGAAACTTTGTTAACCATAAGTGAAAAAATTTCGACTAAAGAGAGAAATATTTCAACTAAACTTATAAAAAATAGGAAATTTGTCAGTTAAATGTGAAAAAGGTCGGCCAAACACAGAAATATCTCAACCAAATTTATAACAAGAAGGAAAAAGATTGACCAAGTAACGATATATCTCGTCAAAATTTATGAAAAGTAGGAACAATTGTTAAATAAATGGCAAACATCTTGGCCAAGTAAGAACATTTGTTAACCAAATGTGAAAAATTTGGTACAAGTAACGAAATATCTCGTCCACACTTATGAAAACTAGGAAATTTGTTAGCCAAATAGGAAAAATCTTGACCAAGTAAGAAAGTTTCTTAACCAAATGGGAAAAATATTGACCGAATAAAGAAATACATCGGTCAAACGTATGAAAATTAGGAAACTTTGTTAACCAAATGTGAAAAAAACAGCGACCAAAGAGAGAAATACTTCAACTAAACTTATCACAAGTATGAATCTTTGTTAACCAATGCGAAAATATTGACCAAATTTCACCCAAACGTATAAAAAGTAGGAAAATTTGTTAACCAAATGTGAAAAGTTTGGCCAGATTGCAACCAAACTTATGAAAAGTAGAAAACATTTTTAAGCAAATGTGAAAAGATTGGCTACATTTCAACAAACCTTATAAAAATCTCAGTCAAACTTATGAAAAGTAGGAAAGTTTGTTAAGCAAATGTGAAAAGTTTGGCCAAATTTCAACCAAACTTATAATAATCTCAGTCAAACTTATAAAAAGTAGGACACTTTGTTACTCACAGGTGAAAATTTTGGCAAAATTTCAACCAAACTTATAAAAAGTAGGAAACTTTGTTAACCAAAGTGAAGAATGTTGGCCACATTTCAACCAAACTTATAAAAAGTGAACAAATATTTTTGCCAACTTTCAACCAATCGTATTATAAGTAGGAACAATTGTAAACCACATGTGAAAAGTTTGGCTACAATTCAAACCAAACTTATGAAAAGTAGGACCATTTGTTAACCAAATGTGAAAAATTTTGGCCAAATTTCAACCAAACGTCAACCTTTTCTTAAAACCACGTCTGCCTTATTGACTCCTTGAAGGCCATCTACCTCATCTTTTAACCGACTTTCAACGTTCCATACCACTTAGCACTAACATTCTCTTTGATCACACCACAACTGGTATTCTGCTGACTGGGCAAATTTCCAACCTACTAGAGATAATCGTCTGTCCCCTAGGATAACAACAGCTGTATTTCAGAAAATTAAAAGTATATTATGTAATAAGTCACTATCGTTGAATTATAAAATAAAATTTCAACAATAAAATTGTTTTCAAATTGAATGTTTCATGTAGCATCGGTGATCACATCTCTACACCATGAGTATGAGAAAGGCTTAGTCTGACACTGTGATGATTTGTATACACATGTGTATGCTGCATATCCTCTGTATTATATTAGTATTGTAGGTTAACCATATGCCTACTTGGAGAAACGCAACGAAAGTGTGGAAAATTTATCACAAAGCTAACTTACCATTAGTGGCTTGCGACATGTTGATCTGGTTGCTGCTCACATAGAACGGTACTTCTATACGGGGAATGCTGGCCGTCTTATACATGCTATTTGCTGATGTAGAATGACTGAGCAGAATATTATGCATTGTCTGGTCATGTGACCGGATGCGACTCCATCTTTGGCCGGTTGAGTCATCAACCACGTGTTCCATATGTCACGTTATGCCTGTCACTGGATGAATCACCATCTTAGACCGGTTGAGTCATTAGTTACGTATTTCGGTTGTACCCCATTAGACACGTGGCCGGATACAGCGTCGTCTTTGATCTGCTTTAGCCAGCGATCATGTGGACTGGTTGCAGTCATTACACTTGCGACCGCAAGCATCGCCATATTTGATTGGATGTGACCATTACCCATGTGTACTGGATAAAGCTCCATCTTTGAGCGGCTTTAGCCACGTGATCTGGTTTTGCTTTTACCACGTGTGATCGACTTTGACGCCATCTTTGGCATGATGTTGTTGGCGTTGCTGGGTGATGATGATGATTAGCGAGATAATGATGACAACCAATGGGAAAGATGATTAGCTATATTTACCGTATGTCCGTTTGTAATTTTGCTTTTTTGGTCCACGCTGGTAGACTTGTCTTCTCGCTTTACAGTCTAGGTAAGAAGAAAACACATGTTTAGTTACTTGTACCACAGTACCTACATTACATTACAAATACATAACTACAAAAGTCAGTTATATTAGAATCCACACTAGCAGACACCATAGCCAGTTTGCATTCGACACACAGCAGCGACCGATTTGCCAACAGGCCATCTTGATTTCATGATACGGGTGCCAGGTCGTTCAGAAAGCACTGGAAAATTTGCCCTTTAACCACGCCCAGACAAAAAGGATTGCTAGGATTGACTGCGATGTCATGTAAATGAATTGACGCTTTACCTCTTTTAAATGCTATGAAGTAGAACTGACTACGCCGTCAAAGATAGATAGCTGTATTTATTAAAAGACGTATATTTTTGTACACGGAACATGATGCTGATGATGAATGGACAGCCATTCAGCTATCTAGGATTACTAGCAGTGTATGAGAGACACTGCATACCTTCATATGAATTGAGACCGCTTTACATCGCTATATATTTTTAAGGCGTTTCCGACGGTGTGGAGAGCCATGATTGCCTACGCCGTCGGCCTGGCACATGATGATGAATAGCCGCTATGATTTGTTCATACATTTTTATAGTATATTTGGAGGCATACACAATTTCACACCATAGATATGATCAAGCTAGATATAATAGCTTTGATTGTATATTACGCATAAGAAACAGATATTACAGAAAAGACTTTTATTCTGTTGCATTATATTCTACTAAGAATATACTTTAACTTATTTTAATGCGACGGCCACGATGCGAAAGTTCACTGTCTTGCTTGACTGACCACGGAGCGATATAATTAGATTACTGGACAGCGACCGCAGTACGAGATTATTAGATTAGCGGCAAGCCCGAGTCCGCCTGCTTGAGTGGTTATCTCAGGTAAATATCAACGTTGGCCAGCGCTGGATAAGAAAGGAATGTTTGCCCAGAGAAGTTACAAAGCGATTCTCAAAAATAGATGTTCGAAGGCGTTGGTTTTTACACAAATGGGTTGAATGTTGTATGTATGTATATATATATATATATATATATATATATATATATATATATATATATGTGTGTGTGTGTGTGTGTGTATGTGTGTGTGTACGCAGGTTGTCCCAGTGGGTAATGCATAGAAGTAGTTACCTTTATGACTTGGTCACGTGGCGTATGAAAAGACCACTGAGCTGATCCACGCCTCTGGTGATTGAGTGAGCTGGTAGATCGGAACACGGCCTGGCAGATGTTGGATGTGACACATTCGCGGGACATATGAATACTATAATGATACTCACCAATGGCTTTTTTCCTGGCTCTTCTGTGGGCTGGATCCAAAAAGAT
Source organism: Cepaea hortensis (assembly GCA_963921405.1). Classification (NCBI taxonomy): domain Eukaryota; kingdom Metazoa; phylum Mollusca; class Gastropoda; order Stylommatophora; family Helicidae; genus Cepaea; species Cepaea hortensis. The sequence continues at coordinate 91,746,064 of OY992878.1, read as the reverse complement.
GGAAAGAAATAAAGACAGAAAGAAATAAACAAATAAAGACAGAATGACAGACAGAAAAGAGAGAAAGACAGACAGAAAAGAGAGAAAGAGAAAATAAATAAATAAATAAAGACAGAAAGATAGAAACAGGGCCGCGTGATATATTTTAAGACTCCCTGTCAATTTTTCGTCTGTGGACGTTTCATCACTCGACTATAATTCACATAGTTGATCTTTGTGTGACCTTTTACCTGTTGTAAGTAACATTCAGTTACGGCACAATGAAGGGAGACTATTTATTCTGTGTGCAAAGAGGACATAACTTGGGTTATTATAATAGATTTTATTTTTCAAAGATATTTTAATGAGATATTAATTATATAATTTGAGAATAATTTTTTTTATATTCAGATTAATTATGTTACGTTATACAAACTAGAAATTTATTTATTATCATTTATTATCATTTATTATTATAGTCATTTATTATTTTATTACGGCTAATTTTTTAATGATAATGTTTGCATCGCTGGTATTTTTAAACATATTTTCGCCAATCACTTAGAGTTGATACATGGGTACCCACTATGGACAGTTGCAGAATGTAGGTAGCAATCATTCCAAGCCGTAACATTTTATTCATGCATCCAACTCTGGATACTCGAGTGATGGAATAAATCATTTTCAAATTTGTCATATTGACTTCGGTCTCCTCACCGAAGGGATCGATATCCACGCGCAGCGACGTGGGGTGGACCGGCGCGGACCGGGGCAGACCGGCGCGGTCCGGGGCAGACCGGCGCGGACCGGCGCGAACCGGACCGGGCGCGGCGTGGGGCACCCGGGTAGGGGGTAACCATGGATCGTAAGTACCAGAAAATAGGTCACTGATGGATCCAGTTTTGCAAGATCGAAAACGGGAGGGATAACAAACATCTAAGCATTTATGGCGGTGTCCGCCACATAATCCGCCACAAATGCTCTCTGATTTGCACATTTATAACTATTCCTGTTCAGAGACTGGCCTGAGGATAGGTCCCTTTCTTGTCAATGATGGAGTCGGGATGCGGGAATTGTCCATCTTCAGGTTATTCTGGTGATGTACCCTTCTCTGGAGTCAGATTTAGTCCAATTATATAACCTTATAATATTAGGCCTTACCAATCTGTTTTATATATTATATTTCTTATCACTGGGTGGTAGTGTTTACTTCTTCCCGTTTGATAGAGAAAAAAATTCCCTGTCCCACAAGTTCTTTACGAGGTATACCTGGTATATTTAGATCTTGTGTCCTTTAGGTGGAAAGGATAGGGTATTCTGTACATTACTATTTGGCACTTGATGCTGAATATTAACCAGTAACAAAATATATTGTGTTTGGTTTTCAATTCAACCTCATCCCCACCGACTTCATTGATAAACTGTTCCCACTTAATCCTCTTTGCCTCTGCTGCCTGGAGTTTGAAGTCCTGCACCTTAACTTTTTTTTTACCTTTCAGCCTCTTCCAATTCTGTGTCAACTGAATTTGTTGCTCTCCGCACCCTCTGCCAATTCCTTATAGCCGCCCTCTTTTCCCTCCATGAATTCTCCACCTCTGGTGTCCACCATGGTGGTTGGGTAAAGAGTCTTCTTGTTGGTTTAGATCTTCCCTCTGATCTTAGGCGCCCTAATAGCGAAGAGTGGTCGTGATCATAACTGAATGCCCTGCGAGCTCTTATAGCACGAACTGTGCTGGACTTAGCTATCAGCACAGAACAGGGGAGGTAGTCGCTTCCATGGTCTCCAAGGACGCTCCATTTTATATCTGATGCCGCCTCTTGGGATACAAGTGCCAGGTCGATGGCCGTGTCAGGGTCCCCCGGTCTCATTGCTAGCCTAGTGGGTGTACCGTCATTTAGACAGACAACACCCGTCTCAAGCAAGGCCTCAGCAAGAGCAATGCCCTGTCTGTTCTCTCCCGACCTGTCACATTCCTTGGCGCGGGCGTTGAAGTCACCACATATCAGATACCTGGTATCACTAAACCTTTCAACCAGTTCCAACTCTCTCTGCCTATGCAAGATTCCCCACTTACATATACATTTATCAGGTTCCAGCTGTATCGGCATATTTGTATCCCCATTCCCTGCACCTCTTTGCTCTCCTGACCCCACCCACTCATATCCAGTATTGAATGCTTTAAACCGTCCTTGACCACCAGAGTCTGCCCATGTCTTCCCTGCCCAGTTGGGATGATGTAACATGTGTAACCAGGGCACTTAAAAGAGTTCGTATTCAGTTCTTGTAACATCAGGACATCGAAATCGTAGATCAGTTTCTCCAGTATTGGTCCTCGTTGCTTCACAATGCGGGAATTCCAATAACCAACCCGGGTTACGGGGGAATGAACAAGCTGATAGGCCAGCAGGGAATGCACCTCTTGGTGGTATCTTGCCTATGGACAAGGGGGAGGTGGTCGTGCGCTTGTGGGACCAGGTGGAGAAGGCGGAGGAACAGATTGAGAACCCATATGTGGAACGAATGAGATTACGGGGGATCGGCAGGGGTTCTGGAAGAATCTCAAAACTGAGAAGGAAGACCAGGAGAACATTTAATCAGATAGAGGTGGGAACGATTAGTAGTATGACTCTTCGCTGGCTGTTGAACGAGGGGACTGAGCACGTATGGGAATGTCCCGAGTGCAGTGATGTCGGTTCTTGACTCAACTCTACAACATTCACATAATTGTCTGAGTCTTGGTAACGTCTCCTGTGGGCTGTCATCTGAGCTTGGTAGACACACATCTGGCTGTCGGATACACATCTGGGGTTGATCACACATCTGGGGTTCAAACATCAAATTCTATTGGCTTGGATATCTCCATTTAGTGCCCTTTTTTACTTTAGCACCAACTTGGACTTTCTTTCTTCGATTAGTGCCTTGTTTGACCTGTTTACTGACTTGAATAAGTTGCTGGCTGAGTCTATCAAAGTCATTTAGGATCTCGGATCCAAATGTTGCTGTATGTAGCCGGAGGGAGTCAGCAAAAAAAAAAAGAAAAAAAAGAATTAGAAAACATCATGGACCAAGAAAAAGTAAGCATATGTTGCCTGCAAGAAACTCACCTCAACGAAAATATAGCCTTCAAAATCAGAGGCTACCAGTGTTACCGATCTGACCGAAAGGACAGGCGAAAAGGTGGGATACTGACCCTTGTAAAAAATAGCATCATTGCTTCCCAAATCGAAGTCTACATGGAAGAGGCTGAGTATCAGACACTTAAACTTAAGACAGGTAATACAGACCTACATCTGATCAATTACTACTGTCCAAGTGACCGCCCACAGGCACTGGACACACTACCATTAAAAGACAAAAATGAATGTGTTTGGCGATTTCAACAGCCACTCGCAGAGCTGGGGCTATGATCACATGGAACAGAGAGGAGAGAGACTGGAAGACTGGCAGGATGAAAATAGATTCATCTTGATTAACAAGTCGTCTGACCCACATACTTTCTACTCGAGATCATGGCACACTACAACTACACCTGACCTGGCTTTTCATTCGCCAGACCTGGAGTGGAACATTACACGATTTGTTGGGAAACAACTTGGTGGAAGTGACCATCGGCCAGTCTTTCTAACTGTAGAAAATAAGATTGTAAGTGAAAGCCGCACCTTCTCGAGGTGGAACTACAAGAAAACAGACTGGGCAATGTACAAGCATCGCACCAGCATACTGGTTAGAAACCTGAACACTGAGAAAGCCATAAATAAAGTAGTTGAAGAGTTTGGGAAATGCATACTACAAGCAGCGCGAGAAACAGTACCAAGAGGAGCCGGTAAACAATATAAACCCTACTGGAGTAGTGAACTGGAACAGTTGCATAATGATGTGAAGTGTGTAGAAAGCAAGCAGAGGCCACACCCAGCCAAGAGCACCAGAATAAATTCCAGCACGCAAAAGCCAAATTTCAAAGGGCCAAGCTGCAGGCTAGACGGAAAAGCTGGCAGGAGAAAACGGAGTCTCTGAACTTTGAAAGAGACACAAGGACATTGTGGAAGCTAATAAAACAACTTAACGATGAGGGCACAGGGAGAAACTCAAAAATTGCACTACATAAAGATGGAAACATCTTAACAAGAAAGCAAGCAGCTGACCATTTTGCGGATTCATTCGCACAAGATAACAATATCAAAATTAGTCCAGAGAAACAACAAGAGATTCGAGAGAAACGACAACATACAGCACAGAAGGAAATAGTACATGAGGTTCTGGAGGCACCAATCACAATCAGCGAACTGGAGATAGCCATATCAAAACTGAAAATGAGAAAGTCACAGGAGCTGATGGTATCTCCAATGAAATGATCAGGAACTTAGGAACATAGGCCAAAGGAAAGCTGTTGCAGATCTTCAATAACAGCTGGACCTTAGGCAGTGTTCCACAAGCCTGGAGAGAAGCAATCATGATGCTCCTCCTAAAATCAGGGAAAGATGGTTCCATTGCCTCTAGCTACAGACCAATTAGCCTCACCAGCTGTCTCTGCAAAACACTGGAGCGCATCATCAATCACAGACATTGAAAATAAAAACATCCTTGTGCCACAGCAGGCTCACCAGCTGTCTCTGCAAAACACTGGAGCGCATCATCAATCACAGACATTGAAAATAAAAACATCCTTGTGCCACAGCAGGCTGCGACGGAAGATCAGACAACCTAGCTCTCTCAAGAAATTGAGGATTCATTCCAAGAGAAGAAGCTGGTGATTGCGGCATGGATAGATCTGATGAAAGCCTTTGACAAAGTCTGGAAAGAAGATCTGATGAAGAAACTGAGAAACTGCAAAGTCAATGGAAGAATGTACAAATGGGTGAAAGCATACATGCACAACAAAAGAGCCCGAGTACAGATAGACGGATTAAAGAGCAAGAAAGTACTACTGCGTCACGGTGTTCCTCAGGGCGGAGTCTTGTCCCCCACACTTTTTCTAATCTTCATCAATGATCTTGTTGCTAATCTACCGCATGGAATTAAAGTGGCAATGTACACCGATGACCTGGTTTTATGGAGCACAAATGAACATGCATCAGTGGCCACCAAATTGCTACAAAGAGCTGTAGATACATTTACTGCATGGGCAAATAGATGGTGTGTCAGCATAAACACTGACAAGTGCTGCACCACTTTATTTACCCTCTCTTCAAAACAAAAGGCAGGGATCATCCAGATAAATGGAACTCCCTAAGAGAAGATAAAGAACCAGCATACCTTGGAGTAACATTTGATGGCAGGCTGACATGGAGAAAGCACATCAACAAAACAGTAGCAAAAGTCAGAAGGAAAATAGCCATCCTGAGAAAGCTAAGTGGAACCACATGGGGAGCCAGTGGGAAAATACTTAGCAAAGTTTACCAACAGAGCATACGACCACACCTGGATTATGGAACAACTGCGTGGTGTTCAGCAACCAAAACCACGCTATAAGAACTGGACAAGGTGCAAAATCAAGCCCTTAGAGTCACCACAGGAGGGATGAGATCAACCCCTATAGTGGAAATGGAGAAGATGGGGAAGACACAAGCACTGAGTGAGCACAGAGATACGAAAACGCTAATACAAGCAGAAAGTTCCTCAGCTTGCCAGGCCACCCTATGAAGAACAGATTTGAAATCCTAGCTATGGGGCGGTTAAAAAGAAGTAGTTTTATTCACCAGGCCAAACGACTCTGCAGAGAAACCACCGATCTGCCCACAGTTGGTATCCCCCTAACAACTATTCCAGAGCGAACTCCATGGAAAGATGAACATAGACTATCATTACAAATCCAGACAAAAGTTAGAGGAATATTTGACAAGGAAGAACAGAACTTTGTGCAGCGCAGAACAACCACTCTCAGCTTCCTTGATGAAGAATACCCACAGGACCTCTGGATCCGAGTCTACACAGATGGGTCGGCACAAAATGGTGTTCGAAATGGAGGAGCGGGAGTGTACATAGAATACCCAAATAATACTAGGGACAAAGAAAGAGTACCGACAGGAAAGTACTGCCATAACTATGATGCTGAAATTGAGGCAATCAAGATAGCAGCAGAGGAATTACTAAATACCAGCAATGGTACACAACCTGTGGTGCTACTGACAGATGCAAAATCAGTACTCGAGCCGCTTCTGTCTGGCAAATTGCCAGTACTAAGGACACTATTTTCTGAACTTAGCAGTCAGCATTAGGTCACCATACAGTGGATACCATCCAACTGTAGAGTACCCGGAAACGACAGAGCTTGTCGTCTCTGGGGGGACAGTATAATCAACAAGCACACTTCAACTTCCCTTTTTCCAATGTTGGGATTATTGCCAGACCTTTGTCTACACACCCCCCGTTCTAGTCTTCTATTCTCTCTCTCTCTCTCTCTCTCTCTCTCTCTCTCTCTCTCTCTCTCTCTCTCTGTCTCTCTCTTATCGTAATGCCTTACCCCTCTTCACTTTCCTTCAGAACATACCCTAACAACATTGTCCTCCAATAAATACTAACATTATTTATTGAATAAAAAGTGTCATGGATGTGTATAGAGTGTATGTAAAGACGTTGTTGGTGTGTTCTATCGTGTAGGTGAAATAAGAGTAACACTCTAAGACACAGTTCTCATTGTTCTCATCACACAACGGCATGTATTGTCACCACAGCACAGAATAGGATTGAGCTCACCCAGGGTAATGTCTCTCTGCATGTTGTTGATGACTTCACCATATCCTTGATACCGTTAGAATTAAACAGTTATTTCACCACTGCGTGTTTTTAGTAGATAAGTTCTTTCCTTGTGAAATATCCAATCACATGAACAACAGGATATTCCCGGTAATGTTTATACCTCCTATAGCATTGAATGACTTATCGTCTCTATATGGATGCATAAGTCCAACAAACACTGTCTATCTAATATCACTGATTCACTGTGTTCATTTTATTCGTTACTGTTCTGTTTATCCAATAATAAATTCTGACCTTACAGCCTCTTCATTTGAAAGATAGTTCTTTTGAACAATATTGAGCTTCCGATCTATGTTTAGTTGCACTTTATTCTACTGTAAGTCTCTTAGCCAGACTGCCTTATATGTATCTGTTTATTCTAGACTTGCTGACATGTATGTATGATATCCGACTTCAATCTGGCCGATATTTATCACGGCATCAGACTAAGGTCCTTTCTTTCTTTTCAGGAGTGTTGTTATTGCTTTATTCATTGGAACCTGGTGAATATACAATATCAGGTGCTATCAATCTAACTCAAACTCATTAGAGGTGAGAGTAGGCTTATGGCCGTTATCAGTTATTAACTTCTATATAGTCAGAGAAATGACCTCTGACATAAGACATAGGAGTTATACACATAACTTAAGACAAGGTAAACGAAGGAAATGTCATAGCATAGCTCAGAAATCCCAGTAACCATCTATACTAGAATCTCCTATCCTCTATTATACTAGTACTCATACTATCGAGTGCCCTGACACCTTACTCAATCCACTAAGTCACTTCTCAGCTAAATTCGGCCGACACTCAATATTACGGTTACACACTAACATACACTATGCTAGAGTTCTACTCTACACCACATCTACCTTACAACTATCCTCGGCTGAATCTGGAATACTATTGTACATCAATACAACTGCTCGTCGGTTTCATCCAATTTGAAACATTGTATATCCCTTTTCATAATAGCTCAAGAATAAATCCCCAAATGTCTCTCGTGGAAGACGTGTAGCACACACTAAATTCACTATAATATCCAGACTATTTATACTCTGGTTCCGTACAATTTCAATGGCATATTCCCCCAACTATTCCCCTGTCCTCCACGCCAGTTTTTTTTTATCTATACAAAAACAACCGAAATTCTCCTTTGATACACGGTCATTTCGGGACATCAATGATTATCCACTCGTTTCTCGGCACCACGGCCACACATCTCCGTTATTTCAAACGTCCTCTGATCGTCTATCGTTTTTCCACATCAAAGGTTTGGGAAATTACTTTATCGCGAGTTGCCGGTGTTCAAAGGTTTTGAGATCGCCGTTTTTCCGTCGTCTATCCTCCAACAAACACGCGATATCTGTTTTGATCTTGGAGTCAATAAGCGATCGCTGGTTTTCCTGATCTAAAGGTCAATAACCTTCCATCCTCGTGTAATATAAGCCATTTTATGTTTTGATATATCATGGGATCGTTAACCTGTCAGAATCATGTGACAGAGCCAAAGAAGAACAGCATGATGTGCCATGTCAGTGTGTTGGGGAGTACGAAAGAGGCCATACGACAGGATAATAAATATGTCATAGACAGGACAATAGATATGTCATAGACAGGACACATACGGGACGTCAAGACCCAGCTATAAACAGGACACAAACAGGACACAGGGATATAGACAGGACTACGTCCTTGACTGACAGTACAACCTTGCACTGAAGGACCTGAGACAATAGGACCCGACATCTAGTACGGCGAGACAACCGACGCAGCACGACTATCACTTAGGGCATGCGGTCAAGCACCACGTGACTATCAGACCGAACACCAGAAGGCTCAGACTGGACTTGGACGTTGTAGAGGAAAGACGTGTGCGGTTGAGCGAGCGAGTGCAAGCTAGCCTTGCTGAGCGAAAATAGCAGCGAGTTATTAAGTGTGAGGAATGAAACTGAGCTGTGTTATGAACGCACGAATGACTGCTATGGCTGATTGTCACTTGCCATTATTATAGATATAATTGTGATATAAATCCTTGTGGTATAATTGTTGACGTAATGATACCGTCGGTCTCTGTGGCTAAGGGCTTGCGAACGCGGTTTGTGAGCCCGTATACCCAGGTTCGAAACACGGCGGTGCTGGTTTTTTTTCGAAAAAGGTATAAAAGCCGGTCGTTCAGAAAGCAATGGCAAACTACTGAACGTAAAATTTGCCCCGGAATCACGAACAGCGAAAATGCTGGGGTTGACTGCTACGTCCTGTGAAGGACATGCAACTTAATTTTTTATAATGATAATGTGTATTCATGTAACTGATATTGACGTTTGCAAGAATAAATAATGTTACACTACATGCAAATGTTTGGTATCTCACTTAGTGCATGTAGGAAGCCTCACTGTCACGTGAGAACGACGAGCTAGTGTTACTTATATTTATAAGACGTTGACATGCCCGTTACATACCACCAAAAGAAAGGAATGATCAAATCAGGCAGAAAGCCACCAAAACCTGCTCAAGATGACTACCACGTTATGGACAGACCAGAACAAGTCTGCGCCTCAGAACAGAACACAAGAGATTACGCAACCACATATATACGAAATTCAAGATTGGTGAAACAGCCATGTGCACATGTTGATTGGCCTCGCAAACAGCAGTGCACATACTCCAAGACTGCCCAAAATATAACATATCTAGGCAAACCTTCTGGTCTAGAGAGACAACAGTGGAAGATAACCACCATGGACCACTGTGTGAACTGAAAAAACAATTAAATTCATACAAGAGACAACATTGCAGATATAGACATATTTCAAGCGAACGAAAGAAGAAGAAGAATTTAGGATCTCGCGATGCATAGCTATCAGCTGCTCATATTCTTGATGAGTAAGTGTCATTCCAAGCAGGGCAGGAAACTTGTTATCGGAATCACCAGAGAATCGACGGATATGTAACTTGGTCTTTCCTCTGTAGGATGAACATACACGGCCTTGACACCATTTCCCACTGATCTAACAATGTCACCATTACGAGTCAGGTAGACCCAGTTAGCTGTGTTGAGTTCTGTCGTCATCTTCGGAATGAGTTAATGGTACCCGATTCGGGTTTATATACTATTGTGTAAACCAGTTAAATCGTCTCAACTGCATTACGTACGGCGCGACTAGACGAGCTACTACCCGATCGTTGACCCGCTGTAGGCTTGTGAAGGGCTAGAGAATGCGGGTCATGTTCTCTCCACGACCTTTCATCAGGATGAAATAGATAGTGCAGAGACTACTGGCGTTACTTAACACATCTTGAAAGACACGGGTATTATACATAGGTGGAATGTCTGAATGATGGTCAATAAACTTGTACAGGTCGTTGTGTAAGGGCGGCAGACCAAATGAGTCAAAGTACTCACATTTGACTGACCCATCATAGTACATGGCGACTCGGTGGGAACGCGGTTTATAACTAGGGTCAGTGTTTACGATAAAAGCCGCTAGTCTGCTTCTATCTAGATGTCGGGGTAGCTGATCTCGAGCGCACACTCTGATCTGTATTCGATGAACATACGTAACAATTAGTAGTAATCTGGTAATCTGCTGTGTGTTCATTATGAAGCATACTCTGTTAGCACTTGTCTGGTCTTGGAAATTTCAATTAACCCGTCGTTCTCAGCGTAGACAATGACTTGTAATGGATCTGGGGTGGGTGTGATGAACTTAAATTCCAGTGTTAATGGCCCCGTCCTTGGCATCTCAAACTGGTCTCCATCCAGTAAACTGGGACTCAGATCAAAGGCATACAACGTATAGCCATACTTGAATTAATTATAGTCTATTGAGTTGCCGGCGTCTTTGAACACTAGACCCATGGCTAGGTTAGTACTAAAATAGGCTCGTACGTATTGGTTACGTTCAAAGTCCATGGTCAGTGGTTTGCTGATGGCAGCTCTAGCATCGATGGTTACGTTCAGATACGTCAAACCAAAAGTTTGAAAATTAGACGGGTTATAGTTGCAGGAACCTAAGTCCAATAACAATGCTAATGGGTATTTGACTCATAAACAAACTGTCTTGAGTGTGAGATAACATACCCTGAGGGATATCTAATGTTTTTAGCACCACACGCTTGAACGTGAATTTTGCTATGGCTCTCATCAAGGCTTTCTCGTGGGCGAGCACGATGTCCGGGTTTACTCTGACTTTACGAACCACCAGCATGGCATACGTTATAAAAGATGAATAACCAAGCGTCCCATCGGGGGCCAAGAGTTTACAGGTGGCTTTGGATGGAGTCATCTTAATTTTCACATCTACGCCGTTTATCATGTGGCGGTCTTGCATAAAAATGTCGGCGTGTAGTTGACCCATCATATCTATTTCTTGACTCTCACTGGCTAGTTGACGTCGTGTTATTAGTCCTATGTTATTTCCGCCTTGCATGTCATCGAGGAATTTGGCCGTGTCATAGTAACAGAGGGCGGCTGAGTCATGACTCTTTTTAGCTTCTTCCCCATGGTTCAACGTCGCTTCCATGTAGGCTCTATACGGATATGTATTTTCACCAGGGGTGATTAGCTTGTCGTTGAGTGAGACATCCACTTGAGAGAATAAAGTGTGCAGGTAATAGTTGACTGGAGCGACATCAGCCGTGGGTGATAGTTTGTCACAATTGGGTAGTGTGACTTTAGCTCTGACGTGTAAGAAAGTGTTAAACAGATCCAGGCACTCTCCACTGGCTACCACAGATGGCAAATTCTATAGGTGCTCCGGTGGCTAGCGACGCTAAAGAGCGTATGTCCACAAACCGTCCCTCTTCTACGGCGGTCTGCGTGGGTGTATGCGAAATAGATCCAGATTAGAATGAAGACATTCTCGGGAATGGGGGTGAATCAGAGCCATTATGCAAAGATATCCGAGTACTGTTGCTTCTTATTGTGAGCTCGACGAGGTTCCGGGGCCAGGTTTACACGTTTACTGGGCTCGCCAGGTGGCACTGCACGTCTCTTTCTTCTAATACCGCTACCCGATTGGCTAACATTGTTGACAGCTCCTTGCAGTGGACGCTGACCGGCTTGCTTGGCGCGTTCTTTAAAGGATTCCCCAACGATCCCACCAGCCAAAGCATCTTGAGCCACTCGCAGACCCGTTACAACACCCTCTCTGAGTAGGTCCTTACTACCGGTCTTTAGCTAGGGTAGAATCGTGCGACCGAGCCCACTGAAGAAACTACCGATGCCACGTCCTCTCTAACTCCGATCACCCACAAACGCCGGCATGCCATTTCCAGCTTGGTTACAGTAAAAATCTTCTTACAGTCTAGGATTTGACGTAACGCCACGTATTTCACTATTATCTATTATAGGTCTGATCTCTTCAGAGCTCGAAAATGTAACGTCAGCACTGAAGTCCCGGCAGTGAATGAGATCTTTGTGCCCGTATCGGTGGTTAAAAGTATTTCCACCGTGTCGAAGGAGTAACGACTCAGGGGTACGTAGTGAGGTTTGTCGTAGGCGCGAAACACTGAGGCCGACAGCTGATTTATGATAGGGACCGTCCTTAGTAGTGGGTCCATGACGTCTCCAACTGGTCTTGCCGCTATGAGATCGCAGTAGACGTAGATATTTTGCATGTCGTTATTCGGATCCAGCGGTAATATCTCTTGCAACTTCTTGCTAAATGTAACAGTGGCCCCCGGTTCGAGTATTTTCACAATGACTTTCTTTGATGCTTTGTTGAAATGGAATCTAACACATGTCTGGTCGCACACATTCCGATCTTTCATTAGTTGATTCAGCGCAGCTATAAACGCGTATGGTGAACTGTACAGCCCCGGTGGACACGCTTTTCTTATCACTCCGCCGTTGGGTGGGATTATCTTATCCATACTTCATTCTCTAGCACATGGCAGTAGTAGCTGGGAAATTGAATTTCTACCAGACCCACTTCGTAATGTTGACTCACCTCAATAGTCTGCGGTAACTTGACGAAATAGTGACCTGGTGTGTCGTTGGGAAACATGTTCAGCGAAGCATTGCTCGGTAAAGTCACGCAGAAACTCATATTTTAGGGTTTGGTAACATGTAACACAGACAGTTGCTTAGAAGAGCGATCCACAGCTTGCCCTCGGCTGCGTCGACGCTGTCTTGAGACAGATTGAATAGTGATACGCCAATGACGGTGAATATAACGACTAGTTGACAGAAGAAAACAATCTCTAACCGCGGTATTCGTTGTCCATACAAAGGCCTTGTTCTTTCAACTTCTGGATTATTTTGTGGGTTAGTTTCCACGTTGGTTTCTTCCATTAGTATTTGGTTAGGTCTGAGATCCAACTTTTGAATGACTTGGGATAGCCGAACCTACAAAAGCGTTCGCCCCAGATAGCATTGGAATTTGAAGAATGTGGCATCATCACTAAGAATAGCTGTGTCACCCAATGATGGACAGGTCAGATGCTCAGATTCTACCTAAATCATTGGCTAACCTAGAAGAATCGCGTCGCCGCGGAGGCTCATGGGACGAAAGACGCTAAAATTCGGCACATACAGTCGACCCGTCATGAAGGCCAGTCGTGTTTCTCATGGGGAGCTCCTAGAACTGTATGTCCCTTACCTGATTCAGAGGAATACTTCTGTAGAATTGTAGCTGAGTCTTATGTACTTATGAGTCAGGCAAAGATTGTGTATGAGTATATGTGTGTAAAGGTTTCGGCACGAATCAATATATATTCTTCTATCAGAAGACAGCTGCCAACTTTCACCCGATCCCAGCAACGGCTACTTTCCGCCATCACTGGCTTAGATATCTGACTCCATCTATCTTTCGTTTCCAGAAGAGAGTTGCTGTACAAACACTATGTCTTAAACTGTGAGAAGAGGCTCATTTAAGCCCAGATCGCTATTCCTAAGTCTAAAACCTACTAGCTTTCTGACTGCGTTCAGAGCAGGTTTAGTACAGGACAAGCTATTATATGTGTGCTGTCTGTCGCCTTAGTTTAAATCCACAGCAAAACTTCTACACACGAGAATGAGAGAAGGAGGAATGAAAGTGCTCTTCCTCTTATCTTTATATGTCCGTGGTGTGAAGAAAGATTGTGTTATGTAACTGCTTAGCATCCTTGGCGGTCCAGCATTTCATACTGTTGTGATTTATTCGAACACATTGTGACATGATCGACCCTGTATCTAGCACTCTGATCGAACCACAGTCAAGCTAACAGCCCCGTTCAAAGCACTCAAGTGAACGAATAAAGAAAAGATTGGTGTGGGAATGAGAGAGTGCATTGTGTCATCTCATCTCTCTGTCACTCTGTATATATGTGTGTTTATGAATGAGAGGTGGTGTGAATCCTCACAATGAATGTTTCACATAGACCTCAATATTCATACCAATTACATGTCATTATGTTAACTTAAGAGTGAAAATATTCAATGTATGCTTCTTTACATTATTACTTGGATTCAACATGTGGAATGTAATTTTATTAAACCATCGCCCTGTTTGATAGAGTAAGTAAAGGAGAGACACCCAATATGCTTTCATGCATAATCACTTCTAACTGTCACCGGAAATATCACCCCAGTGTCAGAAGAATTAAGTAAAGGTAATGACAGAAGAGGTGAGAAGGTTAAACAGGAAAAGTAACCAGGCAGACTAAAACAATTGAGGCAGCACTGATTGGTAACATGAGTTATTATGAATAAGATGAACAATCATCCTGTCCTGTTCCATTACTATTTAGGATCAGCTGGGTGCAATTTATCATTAACTCTCCATCATTCCTCTCCTAGCCTTGTCAGTCACTGTGCCTGTGTCCTCTGTGAGAACATCAGCCAACAGATCACTATGTACAAGAGCAGAATAAGAGGGCCTGCCAGATAAAATTGCTGATGTCTAATGCCAGTATAAAGAAGAGACACTGTAGCTCTAACTTGTAGGTACTTCCTGAATCTGCTACCTTCTGTAACTCCTGTCTGTAGCCCTTTTCATTCTTGTCAACTGGAGAATTATCATCCATTGACTAGATATAAATAGGATCACCATGTTTATTCACCTCAGGTGAGGATGACGGTGCTTGCAGAATTTATCACCAAGATTATGCAGAATTTATCACCAAGATCATGCAGATTATGATATCTGGGATCTGCAGATGATCAAATGATCTATAGTACATTCTCAAGATCATGCAGAACGTATCACCAAGATCATGCAGATTATGATCTCTGGGATTTGCAGATAATCAAAGGATCTATGGTCCATTCTCAAGATCATGCAGATTATATCACAAATATCATGCAGATTATGATCACTGGGATCTGTAGATGCAGATTACTCCATTGACTCTATATAATATCTCAAAGACCTGCTCATTACCATCAGGTCTGTAGATAAGTACCAACCTCGCTGCAGATTACTTAGAAATATGGCAGAGATCTTTGCAGCATTTCATTATTGATATAAATGGATTCCACTCAGTGAACTCGTGTCAAATTGAGAATAATCAAGGACTTCCATTGACAGAGAGTAGTTATGAACTTCTCTGAGTTTTATAGTGGTGTAGAGACTGTTTAGACTAGAATGTTTCACTAATTAAATACTTGGAAATTCGCCAGCAACACTTTGTGTAGTGCAGAGACAATGGTAGGAAAAACAGTGTGGAGGGTCAGTGGCTAAATGAATGAATCAACATTAGATCTTCTGAGATTTCCATTTTCTATAGTAAACTTAGGAACATTATCCCAGAGACTATTGTGTGTAATCAACCTTAGATCTTCTGAGAGTTCCATTTACCATTGTAAACTATCCCAGAGACTATTGTGTGTAATTCATATGTTCATAAATGCTTTATTGGCTTATTTCCACAGCTGTTTGGTTAATAAACATAATTAACTTTTCCTGCATCCTTTTGTCAAGTACATTGTGGTGTGACAAAACATTTTATTATTTGTGTGTTTAGTTAATGAAACTACATTACATAATTGTAGAATTTGGGACGATAGGTGGCTGGGTAAACACGAATAGACAGCAACGTCCTGTTCTATTGTAATCTCCCAGGTCCCAGATTACTCAGAAAAGGGAACTTTAAATTATAAAAATTTCCTGTAACCATTTCACCTTTAAGGGAAAATGAACACAGGTGGGGGACTCACGAGCTAAATAAGTTTCTCTTTTCGGGAAGGAAGGTTTTGGAGGGAAGTTATCAACATTCCTGGGACACCCCTAGATTTCCAGAGCTAATATGGGGCACTTTGGCTTCCAAGGACCAATCCCCTCCAAACTAAATTAGTCCCATTCTCATAGCTTTACTTCCTTGTGGGGTAGGCCAAGGTGGGTACTGCTTCCGAATTCCCAACATACCACAGGCATATAGCCTTTTTTAAACGGTTGTTTGGGATGAGCCAGTCTGGCTCGGTGACAGACTGTAAAATGGACTTTTCTGTCGATCTTCTTCTGATACAAGTTATTCCACACCTCTTCTTAATACATATAGCTGACTTGCACGGGCACCATGCGAACACGTCTGTGATACGAACCATTGTAGTTTAACTATCACATCGACGTAGCGAAATTTGTTGGTCTTGGTGAAATAACGCCACATTTTTGTCTTTCAGGGTCCGGTTGAATCTTTCCACTATCGCAGCTTTCACATCTTCAGTGGTAAAGAAATGCACACCTCGATCTTTCAGAAATTTTAAGAAGCTTCGGTTGACAAATTCCGATCCTTTATCAGACTGAAAATTTATCGGTTGTCTATCAGTAAATATTTTATCCACGACCTCCTCTACCACTTTCCTTGTTGTCTTCTTGATAAGGATGGCACAATCTTATTTATTAAACACATCGAGACACGTCACTAGGTACAACATCCCATCATTGTATCTTTGTAATTGTCTCATATCTATCAAGTCGGCCTGAAACTGTTGATTTATACCACCGGTTATGGTTTAACACCTTTGAAAACGACGACGGATCGGTTTATGCAATGTATATGTATCCTTACGTCGTAACCACAATTCTATCTGATTCAATTTAGTATTACGTTTTAATGCGGCGGCTCCACCGTAGGCTCCGGTTTTCTGGGGGTCGTAGTAGTACTTTCTTATTTGCGCGGCCATTTTTACCACTTGGGTGTAGGTATTTTATTCTTCTTCTTGTTTCGCCTGAGCTTGTAAGGTGGTGATGTCAAGACTACTTTTGGCTCAATTACTTGACTTTTAGCCACTGTTGGTTGAATAGGTGTTGGTTGAAGAGGTGCCTCGACTATTAAAACCTGTAAAGTGCTGCCTTCGGGTTTTTGTTCCTTGATATCCACTGTAGCTAAAGGCTTGTGTCTGTACAGCTCAATTCGATTCAGATACCGTTGCAATGTTTGTTTATAACGCGGGCTTTTCCCCTTGGTGGTAGATCTTCGGTTTCCAGGACTTGTTGCATTTGATGTTCCAAGTCACGCAAGTTATCTGTTAGTGTGTCGGGTGGTACATAGGGTTTTTCCAGCATCCGGGGATCGATCAGGATCATTTTCTTCATTATAAACCCACGATACCTTTCAACACGTTTAGAATAGGACCTAATAAAGCGCCTATGAAACCACCTTGCTGCAAAATTTGTTTCCGCTTCTTGATAGATAGCTTCTTACGCGTGAACGCTCTCAGACTGTTTTTGTGCCGCTGCAGACGCCTTTTCTGAGCCGGTGTCAGTGGAACATTACCTTACAATACAGTGTGACAGGAATAGCAAATTGATTGAACGAGGCCTGGGGAAGCCGATTTAATTACGGTGTTCACGTCAGCCGGCTTCTTCTCGCCCAGAAACCGCAGCAAGGCCCCGTGACGTTTCAACCGATTGGACATATTATTTAGGGATGTAGTTGACTTGACGCTGATCTGGAAATATATGACTTTGTAAGCGGAGCGGATCCGGTGTTTCCTGTCAAAGGTCAAAAAGCAAATAACCACCTGGAGCCGCTATCGCGTCCTTAAAACTCTCTTGGACATATGACACGCGGTCTGGGTACATCTGTTTGGCCAGATTGGTAATCTGAGACCCGCCACGTTGGTTCTTAAATACCACTAGTTAATGTGAATTCAGACTGATGGTTCTTTGCTCTTTATTCTGACCATAGAGGTTCTGGACTATATACATGACGCTGAGGTTGCGATGATGACGACCCTTAGTAAACTGCTTAGTCACCCTATCATCTTTCTCGGACATTAGATCATCTATGTGGGGCTGGTCTGGTTCGCTAGATCAGTTCAGCGTCTAGCGTTCGTTGTCTCGGATGGCTGTGTGAGGTGCACCAAAATGGGATCTTCCCAGCCAACGTGAGTTAGCGAGGCAGGCGTTTCAAGAATGTAACCGCATCGTGCAGCCAGGGTCGTGGTTTGAGCGGGCAAAAGAGCAAAATTTGTACGACCGTTCGACAAAGTCTCGATAAGCGCCCACTCTCTCTCGATGAGTAGTGGGCCTGCAGTCAGTAAGCTGATATAGCTTTTTTTTTTTTTTTTTTTTTTTTTTTTTTTTTTTTTTTCGGTTAGTCCTGCCGGCGTAGCTTGAAAGCTCGTCGGTAGGCGTCCAGTGGTTTTGCATGTATCACCTTGTACCGGGAGGGCGCGCTTTAGCGATGCTACTCTTGGCTTGCGTGTGCGTGAATAGTCCGTCTGTCCGATAGATATCTGGTTGATCCTGCCAGTAGTCATATGCTTGTCTCAAAGATTAAGCCATGCATGTCTAAGTTCACACTGTCTCACGGTGAAACCGCGAATGGCTCATTAAATCAGTCGAGGTTCCTTAGATGACACGATCCTACTTGGATAACTGTGGCAATTCTAGAGCTAATACATGCTTACCAAGCTCCGACCCTCGCGGAAAGAGCGCTTTTATTAGTTCAAAACCAATCGTCGTTGCCCTTCGCGGGGCGCGGCGTTCCCACTGGTGACTCTGGATAACTTTGTGCTGATCGCATGGCCTTACGTGCCGGCGACGCATCTTTCAAATGTCTGCCCTATCAAATGTCGATGGTACGTGACATGCCTACCATGTTTGTAACGGGTAACGGGGAATCAGGGTTCGATTCCGGAGAGGGAGCATGAGAAACGGCTACCACATCCAAGGAAGGCAGCAGGCGCGCAACTTACCCACTCCCGGCACGGGGAGGTAGTGACGAAAAATAACAATACGGGACTCTATCGAGGCCCCGTAATTGGAATGAGTACACTTTAAACCCTTTAACACATGCTCAGGTCTGATACATGTTCGAAGGCTCCCAGCTGGGGGATATGAGAGTTTCCCGGATGAAGGGGCCTGGCCGATTCCCGTTCACTGCTGCACGAAGGTAAGGTGCTGAGCCGGCAGCACATGTAGCCTACCTCGGGAGCGAGTACAAAAAAGTCAGAAAAGTGCCCCAGTCGAAGGGTTACGGAAACTGTCTGTACCTAACTCATAGAGAGTGTAGACAAAAGTGGAAGAATGTCTCATCAACGCGAAATGGAACGCACGGCGAGCGAACCTATTGCGTGGTCTGAAGTCACAAGCAAAAGCTTACCGAGTGGATGTCACTCGCAGTCTGACCGCTCCTGGTGTGTGATTGAGCGATCAGTGGCAAGTGGGATGCCCAACACATGGAAGTGAGGAACTAAAGCAGCCATGAGCAGGACGTGGAAACTCCTTGGGTGAGCCCAGTCTCAGAGCAATATGTGCCGGCTCTGCAATTATGGAAGCCCCCTTGGATAGCGAGATAATGCCCATGGTCTGCCCCTGCCTTCCCTTGAGGGCAGACCACGATATCGTTGATCGTTCTATCTTGACCAGCTGAGATGTGGGTGACATTACAACAGTCTAACGTGTCACGAAACCAGAGGAAGGCTAAGCTCACTAAAAAAAATGCCCGCCGGAAGTCGGAAGTGTCGTCCTACGGGTGGCAAACTAAAAATTGACACTACGCATTTACGTCCGAGTGAAATGTCTCGTCCGAATGTCTCCCGTGCTAGGAACAGCTCTGACTACCTAGTTTCCGAATGCCGCTCTTGTTCGGAACAGCTCTGACTAGGTAGTTTTCCGAATGTCCGCCGTGCCTGGAACAGCTCTGATGGGTACAGGGACAAGCACATGTCCGAAAACTCGCTTAGTGGCAACCAACCGCAGAGCTGACTGGTTTGTGCAGGAACGGCCCAGGGCGAGCGAAAAGCCCAATATATTGAAGTGAGGAATTAAAACAGCCATGAGCAGGACGTGACGATTCCCTCGGTAAACCCAGCACCAGAGCGTTATGTGCCGGCTCTGCAATTATGGAAGCCACCCAGGATGGCGGAAAATGCTATGGACTGTCCCTGCCTTCACTTGAGGGATGACCGTGTAGTCTTCGACTGTTCCAACTAGACCAGCTGAGATGTGGACGGTACCACAAAAGTGAGAGTCTCCCAGGATTGCTAACCTGGCCAAAAATGCACGCTAAAAGTCTGATGTGTTGGCCTGAGGGTTTCGACCCGAGGGTGCCTAACCAGACACACCGCAATCACATCTGAAAAAATCACTCCGGATGAACGCAAAGAAGAAGAAGATCATCTATCACCACTAGGCGACGTCTATCGCATGTCAACCGTTCCATATCCGGCAGGCCTTCGTTAAATTGAATGCCCTTCATAGTTTCATACATAGATTGCCATTCTCCGTAGCACAATATAATATCCTCTGGAATCGGGTCGACCATGTCTGATAGATGGGCCAGAAAATATTGCACAAAGACGGATTTTCCACTCCCAGTTGGTCCCACAATCAAAGCCGTAAATGGATGTTTCCACCTCGGTTCCATGACTAATAATAACCACCTACCCACATACGTCACCTATTATATGGGACTCGAACCCTCACCTGTCCGATTCGCCTGCGTGATTACGTCCGGTCCGGTTCGCGCCCCCGGGTACCCCACGACGTCCACGTGCCCTGGTCGTCCCGAGAGACACTGCCACCCATGGACCGGAAGACAACCGGAAGTATCAATGACAACTGGAAGAGACACAAGAAGTACCAAAGCCGCCAAATTCAAAAAAATAAGTCACTTATGGAGCAGTGTTTTTTTTTTTTTTTTTTTTTTTTTTTTTTTTGACGTCATGCTAGGGAGCTAGACTCTTCATATAGTTAAAATATGACGTCATCTTTAGGCAGCTGCTCGCTATTTCCGACTCCATTACCACTCATGGTACTACTTGCGTTCTCCTCCGCCACAATTAAACTTGCTTTCACAGCAGCTTCAGTTTGTGATTTTGCTTTGGTGAAAAATATCTGCTGTGATGTTAAATGCCTCTTCAATTCTGCTACCTTCTGTAGCTTCTGCTTTGCATTCAGAGTGTTTAACTTGCCTTGATGTTTAGTCTCGTAGTGCCATCTCAGATTATATTATTTGATCATGGCCACATTATCTCCACAAATTAGACACATGGGTTTACCGCCAATATCAGTAAACATATATTCAGCCTCCCAGCGGCTTTGAAAGGCTCTGTTTTCAAAATCAACTTTTCTTTTTGTCATTTTAAAGGCTAGCTTTGATTTTTTTTAAAGATTTTGCATCTACCGCCAGATGCTTAATTGATATCAGGTTAGCCGTAGCGAGAAATGTTGATGTAGTATCCGGACACTACACTACTTTCATTTCTTATGCACCAGTCCAACACGAGCAACTGAACGTTGCTACGACACTATAACGACGAACATCAACTCACTACACAACTTTTATTTTCGCTTATTTTGGTCGAAGGGAGAACGCTCCTAGGTAGCCTATCAGTCGGCAAGGTTGCTAATTCCATCCATCCATCATGTGCCATGCCGATAAGCGTTGGCGGATATGTTTTGCCATCTCACTCGCTCACCAGAGTCACAACAGACACAACTTTTATTTTCGATCATTCTGGTCGAAGCGAGAACGCTCTCAGGTAGCCTATCATTCGGCAAGGCTGCTAATTCCATCCATCCATCTCGTGCCATACCGATAAGCGTGTGCGGTTATGTTTTGCCATCTCACTCGATCACCAGAGTCGTGGATCAGCTCCGTATTTCTGTCTCGATCATGCCACGTGGCCAAGCCATCCAGGTATTTACTTCTTGGTCTCCCTATGGTCTCTTCCCTTCGATCTTGCCAGTGGTCACGAAGTTCTCCAATTCATTTCTTTTCATAATATGCCCAAAATATTTTGACTGTCTACGTCTAATGTCTCTAATGAGTATGCGATCTTCATTTGTTTCTTGAAAGACTTGTTCATAGGATTTGTTTGTTTTTATTTTTGTGTCTGTCCATGGTATTCTTTGCATGTTCCTCAGAAACTACATTTCCACAGCCATCAGATGTTTTTCAGCTTGTCTGCTCATTGTCCACGCTTCACACAAAAGTACTGGTTCTATGTAGCACGTCAATTCTATTTTTCTCGTTTCAATTGATATCTTGTTATTGGTCACCATGTTTTTTTTTCATCTTTTTCATCATTCAGCAAAGCTGCTAATTAGGGAATTTGAATTGCACTTTATATCTTGGCCATTAAAAAAATATTTTTGCCTAAAATTCTCTCTCGGGCCGAATATATTTGTACGTCGTTTGAGACTTCTCGGGCCTGATATGATTGTACGCCGGGCCTGATGTAGCCCGCGGGCCTTGCGTTTAACACGTGTGATCTAGCATATTTAGCTGTCATCTGGAGTGTAATATAGAAATAGTATTAGTGACCACAGTTACTTATATCTCGGACTGCCAGAGTAACTAACAATGATTGCTGGAAAATGCTTATGAAATTAGAACAGTATATGCAAGTGTAAGGAAACGACAAACAGTGTTCTCTAGTCATATCATGAGAATAGAAGCATTGGCAATTATCGGGACAACTGGCAAGCTCAGCGTTATAAGAGGAAGTTACAGACCAAGAGAAATTATACTAGATGGCATGAGACAGTAGCATGGGGGTTACAACATGAATGCCATTGATACAGAACGCCAGAAACCGAGGTATGCGGAGAGACATCAACGCCTACGCCATTTGTCAGGCAACACGAAGATGATGATGTTTCAGCAATATTTCCCGTCAACAATAACGCCCTCGCTACCCGTGTTCCAAACAGACAGATAAGCCTGACGCAACTGTTTGTATAAAACTCATTCGCCTGATGTCCTTGATCTGTCATTAGTGACAAATTTAGATTCGTACACCTCTTTCCGGAGTTTGTGTTTTAAATACTTCTGTCCTGGTGTCAGAAGTTAGAAAGGTGAGTCTCTATTGGCTGTTTCTACTTCTCTTCAAATGTCACAGCCAAAGCAAAGAAAGAGCGACAAAGCACGCTTGCAATGTGGGTAAAATGCACCGTTGGTTTGGGGGAATACCAACAGAATGTTAGAATGTCGAGTTTTAACAGCAACTGTTCAGACTGAATCAATCACATTCTACCATCCTCGTGTAATATTTCTTCATACATCATATATTGTTGCTAAGGTAATTAACGTGGCGGCGTCAGAACAAACATTACAGGGATTCCAAATCTCTGTAGACCCTGCCATGATGCACTCAGATTATGTGTCACAGGATGCTCGCCAGTCACAAGTTTTCTTACCACTTACTTTATTTTATTGATCTCAAAATGATCTAATCATGCATCGGAACCAACAGCACTCAGTTTAATTCTATGAGCATGCAGTTGTCTATTCTCGTATTCATACAAGTAGCGCTAAATTTATTTATGAAAATACACAAGTGTTTACTCATGTATTAATACAGTTGCACCCTATTTCCATGGCCGCACGAAAATGGGGCTGCAATGGTCTCGAGGTATGGTGTCCACCTCGAGTGCTGGAGGTCCCGGGTTCAAGCCCCGGTGAGGACCGGGATTTTTTTTTCTCGTGGACTTCTAGTAATAAAATTTCCCTTGGTCTCTGGGTAGTGAGATCGGGCGCCCGTTTGTATTGTTGCGCACGTAAAATATCCCTTGGCAGTTGGAAATCGAAAAAGAGTAGCCTAACGGCGCTGCCCGGGCAAAATTTCGAGTTAAAAATCTACCCAAAGTATTTCAGGATCCTCGGCGGCGCTACGGAGTTCGTGCAGTGAGCTGAGTTTCTCCAGACTCAGGTTTGAGTTAGAGGAGAGCGGAGCACTTATGGGTTGTACCCGTGTGCCGTGATGTTGATCCATCGACTAAACTAAACTAAACTATACTAAACAGTAATATATTTATTATGTAAATACACACTAAGCTAGTCGTATAATGATACTAGTAGCACACTATTTCTACGACTGCATGATTGTCTAGACACGTGTTGACACAAGTGTCATTATACTTATATCTGTGATTTCAAAACTGTGTAGCCACGTGTTGATATCTGTAGCACTTTATTTATTTTCTATGAATAAACAATATGTGTCTAGTAATATAATGATATGAATAGCACTCTTCTTGTTTCTATGACTTTACAATTGTATAGTCTGCGTTTGCATCAATAACACTATATTTATGCCTGTGAGTAAACAGTTGTATGATCACGAATTGATGTTACCTGTATAATTTTATTGATTGCTATGATTGAACTGTTACATGTTGCGGTGCATGTACTTCTACTATAGCACACTTGTTTAGTGACGTGTTTAATGCCACCAGCATTCCATTTATTGAAATCGTCGTCACGCAGTAGTAGTAGTAGTAGTAGTAGTAGTAGTAGTAGTAGTAGTAGTAGTAGTAGTAGTAGTAGTAGTAGTAGTAGTAGTAGTAGTAATAGTAGTAGTAGTAGTAGTAGTAATAGTAGTAGTAGTAGTAGTAGTAGTAGTAGTAGTAGTAGTAGTAGTTACTGTTGCTGTGGTAGTAGTAGTAGTAGTAGTAGTAGTAGTAGTAGTAGTAGTAGTAGTAGTAGTAGTAGTAGTAGTAGTGGAGGTAGTAGTAGTAGTAGTAGTAGTAGTAGTAGTAGTAGTAGTAGTAGTAGTAGTAGTAGTAGTAGTAGTAGTAGAGGCAGTACTAGTATTAGCAGTAGTAGTGGAGGTGGTGGTGGTAGTAGTAGTAGTAGTAGTAGTAGTAGTAGTAGTAGTAGTAGTAGTAGTAGTAGTAGTAGTAGAAGTAGTAGTAGTAGTAGTAGTAGTAGTAGTAGTAGTAGTAGTAGTAGTAGTAGTAGTAGTAGTAGTAGTAGTAGTAGTAGTAGTAGTAGAAACAGAAAAATAAGAAGAACAAGAACAAAAAGAACAAGAGCAAGAAAAGGATGATCTAACCATTGTTTATTACGCTAAACGTATCAAGTACTGCGTTGCGAAATGTGGGATGACCTACCAGAGTGTAATATGTTACTTGTGTAAGGTAGTCTACTGTAATGCTCTCATACATTTATCAGTATAAGTATTTGTGAATGTTCTAAGTCTGTTATGGATTTTCTGTGTTCGTTGATGTTAAAGTAACCACATTAGTAGTATAGTAAGTCACATATCCGCTCATTTTTTGTTGATCTGATATATTTCAATCATATATTGAGCCTTATGTGCAAAAGGGCGATAACTCATGTTAGTGATTTTTTTGGGGGAAAAGTAGGTGGGGTCAAGTGACTAATCAGAGAATGCGTGGTGATCAAGTGACTCATCAGAGTGGGCGTGGTGGTCAAGTGACCCCTCGTGGTGTAGGGGAGGGTGTGTCTAGTGAGTGGTGGTGGTTAAAGTGAGCTATGACGGAAGATGTAGTCAGGTGACCCGTCGAGGTGTTAAGGGAGTGTGCGTCTAATGACGTGGTGGTGTATAAAACATAAAACATAATACATGAAACAACAAAACGATTCAAAGAAGGTATATACATATTTTAATAAAAAGAAAACATATATAGACAAACAATTAAATGAGGAGAGGTGTAGTATATACATAATCAGGTTGTACCTGTCATGTTATATACAAATATGACAAATTAGCACGATGTTGCTAAAAGGTGTAGATATTCGTCCCGTGGGTCTTAAACCCCATATTGGTTCTCCCACCCACCTGTTGGGTGGTAAGGACATTCAAGAATTATTCCGTGTCCAAAAAGTTGTGGTTCTTGGTCAGATCATTGTCGCTCGTCTTCGCGTAGAAACCGAAATGATAAGATTTGCTACATAGCCACACCATTCCATACCCTTCATAGTCAATTTTGAAAAGTCCAATAGATCTCTTTTCATAAGCTTTAATGTCCTGACAGGCCTGACAGTTAGCAGTACTAGGGTTAGTTCTATGAACCGGACAGACTTCAAGCGAGAACCACTGATTGTAGACTTTATCATATTCTTCTCGTAGGTGTGGTCTAATCACCTCAAAGATTTAATCGGCGCTAAGGGCCAAGTAGAGAGAGAGAGAGAGAGTCGGTGCCCTTTCCGTGAGTTGGTAGTCATCTTTAGAGACAAATTTATCTAGAAAGTCATAGTAGAAAGCTAGCATGCGTAACTTGGCATACTGGTAGACAAAGAGGCCAATCTTTAGGGGTAGATGCCACACTGTTTTCTTCTTTAACATTTCTATTTCAAATATATTATCTGTAATAGCAGTCATGTTTTAAACCTGGGTTAATGATTAGTTTTGTAGTGTCTTTTTCCTGGCAGTAGGAGACACCGGTATGTTTGGCTTTATTGGTTAGTGTTTTGCCGTAAGCGGCGTTACCTAATAGTTTCATAGTGTCGGCTGTAATAGCCTCAGCAGGATGTTTTTTCCCTTGGCGGCAGCATTTGATACTGTGTCGATATTCGATTGCCTGGTAGATGTGTGTAACTACCAAACCGTGGAATAGATACCACTTTAAGAGTGTTGTGGCTAATAAAATGTACTTCCCGCAATAACTACCGATCAAAGTCCGCCTTGGAGTAGTCAGTAGTTTACAATTTTATGGCGTAGCCTTTCATAAATTCACCAATGTCTCGTGTTTTTGAAAATGATAGGCATCCCAGCAAATCAACCAAGGTCTCAATATCGCATTCAACCAAACCGAAAAATGTGTTGGTTATTACAGCATCGAGGATCTGTTTTTTCAGTCGATGAACTCCAGGGCAGTTCTGAAGGTGGAAATGTTTTCTCCAGGAAACGCTTGATTGTTGTATTTGATCTTTTTTCAGTTTCTGCCACTCGCACTCCCAAATAACGTTAACTGTCACGCGACAACATTCTCTAGATAGTCGTGAATGGTACAGTTCTACTAGTGTTTTTTTTTTTTAAATTATTAACAGGGTTAATGGTTTTCCCACTAGTTTAAGGGCAAGTTGAGTGCCCCGCTGTATTGCTCGTAAGTAAAGATAGCTGAGTCATGGTTTAATTTTTGTAATGTGGTGCGGTGGGTATTCTTTTCGTGTATTTTCGATATTGTCTGGTGTTGCCGTTTTTTTTTTTTTTTTTTTTTTTTTTTTGGTGCTGGGGTAGTGACCGCTTATAAAAGGGGTGGTGTATACTTTAGTGTCTTAAGAAAAAAGTTCTAATCAATAGTTGCTGTTTGCTGCCGAGGCATTAGAGCGTTGGCGGGTTATTTAATAAACCGCGCTGTTAGCGTCTGTCATAAATCGATTGCAATCATTCTAGGTTTCTTTAAAACAAAAAACAGCATTACTATTCCTGTTCCGGCTTTAGATATTTTCTAAGTTGTAAATTTGCCTTGTGTATGTAGTAATTGAATGAGTATCCTTCTAGGTCTTAAATTTACATAAATGTCATTATGCTAACTGGCTAATTAATACAAGTAGTATGAGTAATAGTGATATTAATAGAAGTTCCAATGACATTAGCGGGGTAAAAGTAGTTATAACAGCAGATAGTAATTGTAGTCATCGTCATCATCAAGAGACTTGTCGGCTGGCGTAGGCGATCAAGTTTTTTCACATACTGTCATCTCTATATGCGATCACGCCCCTCCACAAACTGCGATCTCCCATAGCATTGATCAATAATACAATTAGTAGTAGTAGTAGTAGTAGTAGTAGTAGTAGTAGTAGTAGTAGTAGTAGTAGTAGTAGTAGTAGTAGTAGTAGTAGTAGTAGTAGTAGTAGTAGTAGTAGTAGTAGTAGTAGAAGTAGTAGTAGTAGAAGTAGTAATAGTAGTTGTAATAGTGGGGGTTTAGTTAGTTAGTTAGTTAGTTAGTTAGTCGACACATCATCCTCATTGCACATCGAACCATTCATTCCATAAGTGCTCGGATCCCCTCCTCAGCAAATCCCGCAACGTGTAGCGGCTTACGACACCAGTTCTGTGTTGGTTTATCAATCTTCTTTGGCTTTCAGCGTAGTGTTCTTTGTTTGGCCACAAATCTTTTCATTTGCAGTTCTCGCAGTCTGACCATGGTTGCAGATTCACAGTCATCAATTGGTTGTCGCATAAGTCTTACTTCTCGTAAAGCATTCAGAATGTCAGCCTGGTCCATGGGCGTCCACCCTCCACAGTAGCCTTACCTACGAGCTTGTCAGCCCGCTCATTTCCTTGTAATCCCGCATGCCCTGGCACGAAGATGAAACTAATATTTGCCAACCGAGACCGCCCCAGAGACAGTAACTACTCTCTTCGGATCCACGCCATCTCTATCATCGTGAGCATGCTCATTGAGTCACTAAGGAAACATGCCCTAGTGAATGTCTGTGTCTCGAACCATGTTATTGCTTTACTTACTGCCATGACTCCCATAGTCAGGCTGCTTGTGGTCTCAGCAAAAACACCAGAGTTCTACTTCACGATTCTCCCTCCGGCCTGCGGAGCAAAAGCCCATGAGCTTCTCACATGTCGGACGACCGACCCATCTGTGTATATGACAGCATCACCGTCTAATGAATTCACGAAAATCAAAACTTGTACTTCCGCGTCCACAGCAGCCGGATTTTCTTGTCTGCATTTTCTATCTAGTTGTATGCAGACTGAAAGAGATGTACAGAAATCTGTTGGCACTTGTACCCACTCCTCGTCAGGTTCTAAGTCCTCAAGTGAACATACCTGTCGAAGAATGTCCTCGGCTTGACCCATCCAAGACCTTCCTCTTTTTAACCTGCTGCCTTTCACTATGCAGTGGATGTTGTGTGTTTGCGTTAACTCTGAGGTAGGCGTGCTCTGCAAATTTGTATTGTCTTCAATGGTTGGAAGATCAAGAAGGTAGCGCATCGCCCTGCATGTTGTATCTCTTGTACATCCAAGAATAATGCGCATGGCTTCGTTCTGTATCCTTTCCATCCGTTCTATCTGCTTACGGCTGAGAGTCAGGATCGCCATCACATATTCAAAAACTGACATGACCAGCCCTTCGTACAGAAGACATAGATGGCGCTGCTCACAGTTTTCTGCCACCATCAATTGCATCGCAGCCAAACCCAGCTTGGCCTTTGTTATCACCTGGTCTATGTGCTCATTATAAGCAAGGCTTTGATCAAAACGTATCCCCAAGTAGTTCATTGCCTGCGTTCTTTCCACAGTCTCTGAACACAGCTTTACAGTTGACGTTGGAGTGTTGACAATATGATTATTCAAAGAGAATCATGTCACTGTTGCCTTTGATGGGTTGACAATTGCCCCAGCTTCAACACACCAAATACTTATGCGACTGAGTTCGGTTTGTAGTTCCGCAGCAGCCTGATCTCTATCCTTACCCTGACGATACACTAAAACATCATCGGCATATGACAATGTCGTCCCTGGTCCCGCGATCTGCTCGCTGGTGATTCTCACAGAGTAGGCGTTGAAAAGCACTAGAGATAATGGTGATCCCTGTGGCGGGCCAGGATATATTGTTGTTGGTTCCGAAGTCCAACTGCCACATCTGAAAACTACTTTCCGTTGGAAGAGGGCTGCAGCGATCCAACTAAGGAGGAATGGACTTACTTTTAGTTCAAGAAGCTGAAACATTAAAAAATCCAATGGTACTCTGTTGTACGCGTCCTCAAGATCAATCGCTGCCGCAAAGGTTTCAATGCCTGAGTGGAAACCTTCATAGACGTCATGGGCAAAAACTGCTGCATTGGTTCAGGTTTCTCTTTTTTGGACGGTACCCTCCCTGGGTTGGTGAGAAAGCATCTTGCCTCTCTAGCTGGCTTGATATTTTTCTGGCAATTAACTTCTCCAGCAGCTTGCCTTTTGTATTATGCATGGTTATTACTCGACATCCCTGAATTTGTGTGTGGTCTTTGCCAGGCTTCGGCAAGGGAACCAGATAGCTGTGTAACCACTCCTCTTTGATGCTAGCACTCCCTATTCTGTTGTATGTCTGTTAGTTTCTCTAGCTCGTTGTTGGTACACTCACTGATGTCGTCGTATCTTATGCCATCTGGCCCTGGAGCGCTGTTTTTTTATCGTCAAAGCACAGCCTTGATTTCTTTCGCTGTCACTGTGTCTTCATCCGAAATGTTCTGGGCCTTGCACCTGTCTGAAGTGACCTCCTTGGCAAGATTTCGGCCTCTCATGTCTGTCTGGTTGCTCTGCTCTAGATAGCGTTCGAATAGGGCTTTGCCTTTGTTCTCGTCAGTTCTCTGCCAGATGAGGTCAGCACCTTGGAAGTCAGAAATTTTCTTATTCTTGACTACCACGCTCATGCTTTTATGTAGTCGCCAGAACAATTTCAGTGACTTGTCTGTGCTTACTCTTTGATATACCTCTGCCAATGTTTCACTTTTAACTACCTTGACCAGTTTTTTTTTTAAATAGCTTACTTTTGCGCGCATCTCTCTTTCTAAGTGCATGCAGGGACTGGGCTGGGCAACTTTGTTCTTCTTGGCGGTTTGCCATTTCCTTACAGCACTACGTTTATCCATCCAGGTCTTCTCCACCTCACAATTCCACCAAGGTGGCGGCTCCCAGCATTTTCCCCTGTCCTGAAGCTTTCTGCGCTTCTCGCACCTTATTACACTACCACATATTGCCCTGTTCTGTCATACTGGAAAGTCTTGACCGTTGACTTGTGCTGCCTGGTTCTGCTTTTCTCCACCAATATGCTACAAGGGTGGTGGTTGCTGTCGTGGTACCCAAGGACACCCCATCTACACACTTTAGTGAGTGAAGGAGAAACAAGCGCCAGGTCAATAGCACTGTCCTCATCACCTGGGCGGCTTGCTGTCCTGGTGACACAGCCATTGTTGATACAAACCAGGTCAATGGTTTCAAGTGCAGTCTCGAGACCCTCCCCCTGTGTGTTACACAAGTAACACATTACACTCTGGTAGGTCACCCCACATTTCGCAACGCAGTACTTGATACGTGTAGCGTAATAAGCAATGGTTAGATCACCCTCTCCGTTTTCTTGCTCTTGTTCTTTTTGTTCTTGTTCTTCTTATTTTTCTGCTTTTAGTACTACAATGTTTCCCCGTGATCTGCCTTTAGCGGTGAAATCGCCACAGAAAATAACATTTCTCCCTTGACCTATTATGTCACTTAAGCACTGCCACTTCTGGGAGTCCATACTCGCGTTACGGGCAAAAACATTCACCAATACGAATGGTAGACCGGATTGAACTCTAACCGCTTGTATTTGTATGTCGCCATTGTCCCAACTGGACATGTCTAGCTCTGAAGCACCAAACTCTCGCGAATGAGAATCGCTATTCCCAGATGTCGCCTGTTGTAGAAACATTGGAAGCCGGCTATTTGGAGTAACTGATCACCCAGTCTCGTCTCCTGTAGTGCAACAATGTTGTTCCTAAATACCTGGTTTTCTAGAAAAGGATCCCGTTGTTTTACGCTGGCACAGTTTCAGTATAGAATACGGGTATACATGAGGCCCAGACGGTCACACTTAAGTCTAAAACGCCTCAAACCACCTCGCATTCCATGTCGCTTGCGCCTACCACACTGGCCGCGTCGTCTTGTTTTGTTTACTGCCGTCCCTACGGAACACACCAATTGTTCCGCCATGTTGAATAGACCGAACATCACAGAACACACACGCTGCAAACATTCACTCAAGGATTGCTTCGCACAATGCACGACTTCCGTTGCATCGGCGCAGATCTTGAGAAGAAACTCCTGGTTTTACATTCTGGCACACATTTTACATCCAAGAGATGAAATTATCCACATCTTGCGCGAAAAAAGGCGACGATTACAAGCAACACAACCGTCCACGCCGTCTTGAGTAGTAGTAGTAGTAGTAGTAGTAGTAGTAGTAGTAGTAGTAGTAGTAGTAGTAGTAGTAGTAGTAGTAGTAGTAGTAGTAGTAGTAGTAGTAGTAGTAGTAGTAGTAGTTGCCATCACCAGCATCAAGATACTCTTCGGCTGGCATAGAGGATCATGCCCCCCCCCTGTCTTGCGCTCTCCGACAGTAACATTAGTATTAGTAATAGTAGTAACAATAGTAGTAATAACAGTAGTAGCGGTGTTGGTGATAGTAGCAGCAATAGAAGAAATAGTAATATAGCAGTATTGGTAGTAGAGTCTAGTAATAGTAGTGGCTGTAGCAGCTGCAGCAGCAGCAGCAGCAGTAGTAGTAGTAGTAGCAGCAGCAGCAGGAGCAGCAGCAGTATCAGCAGCAGAGGCGGCAACAACAACAGTAGTAATAGTAGTAGTAATGGTAGCAATAATAGTAAACGTGTTGGAGTGAATTAAAATGACCGGTGTGTTGTATGTGTGTGAAAATCGATACTTCCGCTCGAGTTTCAGCTTGCATAGATATGTATTTGGTTAATCATATAGACAGTCATGCATATGTGTCTATGTCTGTGATTGTCTGTTTGAGGAAATCTAACAAGTTAGCTGAATATATTTTCTTAGGAAATTAACTGTTTCATTATGTAGTCGTAGTGCTTGTTATTTCACTAAGTATTCGTATATCTTGGGTGTTGTCTCTTGCATACAGGGGGTGTAGAAATTCGGTAATATACCAACATAATGTGTGTTATGTATTGGTTCGAAATGTGGTATCTTGAGTACTATGTATTATAAAGATAGTTTGTGTTTGTATGTTGTGTAACGTGTTGCTGAAATATCTATCTTTTGTAGTTGTAAGAAGTGATGACGTCATAAGCTGAATCGCCTACTCTATCATTGTCGCCAGCTTATTGATTGTGTCTTCACAACCGCGAAAAAGGCTCATTTTGAGATATTCATAATTTCTCACAGCGGCAGTGTCTGGCGAGCACGAACATTAAGAGCAAATAACGGTGCAACAGTTGACGGGGTGAGAGGTGGGGTATCAACTACAAGAGAAATGGCGTCGAGTATAGCGTAACAAACAAGACTTTTGAGAGCATCGGTTGTCCATTCCATCATGGCCGACAAATAGGCGCCTATTAAGACCTCAGATTGCTCACTCAAACACACATGAATGATAAAAAGCCACCAACACAAACAATGAAACATTAAACAACCAATGAAAACTGACACAACTATCGAAAGAATGACACAACGGCAAAATGATCCAAACCTTGAAGACTTAAACAACCAATGAAAATTGGCACAAACAATGAAAAAATGACAACCATTGAGACAATCAAAGAAACGACACAAGCAAGATAAATTAAAACAACCAATTAAAACTGCCAACATAATCTCTGAAAATTAAACAACTACCGAAAAACGACACAGCGGTAAAATGATCAAAATAATGAAAACTGAAACAACCAATGAAAACTACTTACATAAACACTGAACGAGGCACCTAAAGAAAACAAGACAGCCAAAATGTAATAAACATTGACTGTATCCCCACCGCATGTAGTACAAATGTGTTCCTCACCTCAGACAGAAATATCCCTCACTTGAAACAGAAGTGAACCTTATGTCAAGCAACTGTATCACACATCACACACATAAGTGTCCCCCATATCACACAACGTGTCGAATTGCCCTGAAAACTATCCCACTTATTCATACAATTTGTCGAATTGTTCTGACAACTTACCAACTGACCCTATCAATGTGCCCACATGCTCTCACAACTTATCGAATTCTCCTGACAACTTGCCCACTGGCTCTCACAATTCACCCACTGGATCTGACAACATGTTCACTTGCACACATAACTTGACTTCTTGACAAATTGTCATCTTATTGTAGCAACTTTCACACTTACTCCTGCAAACTGTCCCTTATGTCACACATAGGTGTCCTCACTTAACACCGAAGTTTCCCTCATAGAATACAAATGTATCCCTCAAGTTATACAGAAGTGTCCCTCAGTTAACAAGAAGTGTGTCTCATACCACACAAATATATCCCTCAACTCACACAGAAATGTCCCTAGTGTCAAAAAAAGGTGTCCCTCACATAACACAGAAGTGTCCCTCATAGAATACAAATGTATCCCTCAAGTCATACAGAAGTGTCCCCTATGTCACACAAACGTGTCCCTCATAGCATACAAAGGTAGCCCTCAAGTCATACGTTCACTGTAAAATAACAAATATTGACTGTATACCTCATACCACATCATACAAACAGGTTTCTCACCTCAGCCATAAATATCCATCACTTGAGGCAGAAGTGAATCTCATTCCGCACAATGTGTCTACTTACTATTACAACTTGTCTAATTACCTGACAACTTGCCCTCTGACTCTCAGAATTCACCCACTAGACCTGGCATGTCCACTTTTCCTCATAACTTGACCACTTGCTACCACTAATTATCATCTTACCTTACCAACTTACACACTTACTCTTGCAAACTACTTCAAGTGCTCTTACAAAAATGTCCACTTGTGATTTGATGACTTCTCGCAATATGCCACGCGTCATACAGAAGTGACCCGCTTGTCTTACAAATGTATCCCTTTTTGAAGTTCATATCAACACCGAACCTTTTCTTTTGTCAGTCATTTCTTCAACAGAAGCTTTTCGTAAGTGCACGTCAGCATCAGAATGTTTTTGTGTGTAAGTTCATGTCTTCGACATTTCATGTTTTGATAAGACATTTTTTTTTTTGGGGGGGGGGGGGGGGCGAAAATGCAGAAGTCTGTTGGCTCGAAATTCAATCTGAGTGGTCAATTACTACCACTTCCTTTGGACATCTATTCTTATGCATGCGGTATAGTTGGGAAAATGAACTTCCGTTGAATGGAAACTAACACGTGCTTGAGTTGTTAAACCCTTCCGGAAGTAGTAACGTCACCTTAACGAGGGGGAAATCGAAATAATTATTCCCCTTGGTCCGGGAATTATGAAAATGTATGCTTCTGCAGGCGATATTATCTGTGACGTCATATAGAAAAACAAATAAAGAAGAAAAATTGATAAAGGGGTTATCGCCCTTTGTGGATCAGGATGGATATATGATTGAAATATATAAGAACCGCAAATAAGGAGACTATATGTGACTTACTATACTACTTACATTCGCCACATGTGTTGTAGATATGTTCTTCACAAACTCTAAACTCAGTGGACAACTGGTTACTATGAAGAATCTTCATGACTGATGATTAGGACAGCGACAACAGTTTGTCGTGAGGGTTATTTGTCATTGAACAATGCTGTAACTACTATCGTTTGTCGTGAACGTTATTTGTCTATGATGAACTGATTAAAATATTGGAAGATATAAACATTGATGAAACAGATCTCAGAATATTTACTGGAACCAAGCAGCAGCAATTAAAATAGGAAATATAGAGTGTAATTATGAATAAATAAAACTAGGAGTATAGCAAAAATGTGTTTTGTTGCTGGATCTCTTCTCTCTCTATAGAGAAGTGATAATTAGATACGTCAAAGAGAAGCCAGCAATACTAATCCGAGTTTATAATATAAACAATTTTAGATATGCAGATGACACAATATTGGCGGGAATAATGTTAAAGATCTACAGCAATTGTTGGGTATTGTAGTAACAGAGAGTGCAAAGAAAGGGTTCTCCTTGAATGTAACGAAAATTGTAGCAATGGTGATATCAAAGGAAAATGTGACACCAAGATGTGAAATGGAAATAGAAGAGAACATTCTTAACGAAGTGGATAATTTTAAGTACCCAGATGGAAGATGCACAGCAGAGATTAAAAACATAATAGGGCATGCAACGGCTGCATTTAGGAAAATGAAAATTATCGTATGCAGAACGTCATTATCATTGAATGTAAGAAATAGAGTGCTGAAATGCTACACAGAGTCCGTTTTACTGCATAGAGCCGGCTCCGTGGCGAAGGCGTTACAGAAACAGTTCGTAGTCCCGCATGCCCGCGTTCGAAACACAGCTGTGGGTGATTTGGCAGAAGACCACCTTACGTTGGTTTTTTATGACATGCCAAGAGTGCTGACAGTTCAAAAAACAATGGCAAACTACGTAAACTTGCCCAGGTATCACGAACAGCCTAAACATGCTTGGGTTCACTGCTACGTCCTGTAAATTATATGAAACTTACTGTATGGCAGTGAATATGGAATGTAAACAAATTAGGAGGAACCGGGTGGCAACAGAGATATGGCTCATGAGACGAATGTTGCGAATTCGTCGGACTGCCAGAGTAACTAATAACGATTGCCTGAAAAAATCTAATGAAACAAGAGCATTATATACAGCAACAAGAGAGAGAAAAACAGCTTTTTCTTCGGTCATGTGATGAGAAGTGAGGGATTGGAGAACATCGTGGCAATTATAAAGACCTAGGGGACAGAGGCAGAGGCACACCAAGAGACATGGTGCAAAGATAGATTGAGACGGTGGCATGGAGGGATGTCATCAGCAGGGTAGACGCAGAACACCAAAGACAGAAATCTGTGGAGAGACACGAAAGTAGTATGTCATGTGGTATTTGATTATCTTTTAAGGATCCAGATCCTCCTGGTGACGTAGTATTTTACTATATAAAAAGTCATGATCCTTTGCTCTGACGTCAAAAAGCGGATCCTTCGGCGACCTCATTTTCTAGGGATAAAACCAATCAATAAATAATCGAACGTATTTTTGCACTGTTACTTCCCTTTTTGTGTGATAAATTTTGTATGTTTAAAATTTTTATATTTGCTGGTATTATTGATTGTAGCGGACCGGGGCTTAAAAACTATCATCATACTAGTGATGGTGTTAGGGTGCAGTGCTCTTCCTCCTCGGTTTCTTTTTTGTTTTTGTTTTTTCGTCTTCTTTCTTTATCTGTACTGGGTCGGGCATAAAAACTATCATCATTCCATTGGTGCTGTGTAAGTGCCACATGGTGGTCACGCCCACAGGCACCACCTAATGTGAATTAGGAGATTCCCAGTCTAACAATAGAATGACTTGACGACTAGAAACTGAGGACGACGTAATCATCGTCAGGGAGAGGGAAGGTGACTTCGAGAAAGGACATCAAGACGGCTGTGTGTGTTTTTCCCTGAAAGCTCCGTGAGCAAAAGGTTTGATCATTTAGGGCAAGGCATTGTTACTGAGTAAGGGATATCGCCTGTTTATATAGCATTCTTGTCATACTCAGGACCGGGACATATATCAAGTATAGACAACGAGTTATTTTGGACATTAGCTGCAATATGCTTTAGGAGATTGGGTAATTATAGAATTAGATGAACGGTCAAGTGTGTATTAACATATATAACGTCCCGTGCCCGTGTTAGGGTCCCGTTATATGATACAGCAGTGTTGTGTTCATTTTGTCTAAAAGAGAGCAGATCCGAAATAAAAGGATTTATCTCAAAATTATATCAGTCTTCCAAGTGAGCGACTTTTGTTACATAAATTCATTCAAGTTTGAGTTTTAATGCTTCGGCGGTTGAATGCACGTCGAGACACGTGGGGTCTGCGATCCGAGGAAACGATGATGATATAAATAAACGACGATTGATTCCCACCAGATCAGTAATAAACATGAAATGCACGCCACGATGATATATTCCTAAGCACGATGTTGCATCAGGACTATGTACAATGCACCAACATGGCGCCCGATTTAATATAAGCTGTCTGACGTTGCCAGAAAACGAAACATACCATATTATTGTTACACGGAGTGTAAGACAGTATTACAGATTATTAATGAGGAAAGAATGACTACCGCTTTTGCAATGATGACAATTACACGTCAAGTTGAAGTGCACGAATAGTACAAACGACGCGCACCATTTTAAACGTAACAGAAGACAACAACAGTTGCTGACTGCAACCATGTAATATTAATGATTGATTATTCAAATCAAATGTCGTTTGCTATACACAAGCTAAGAAAGCAAACTTGTGCTAGTTCACAAAGCTGTACGACAATGTGACACTTTATCAGTTCGATGTCCGCTATCAGGAGACATATTACACATGATAGTACCAACTGATTACATAGGACATCTTTTGAAATTAGACGTAGTCTACACAGCACAGTGCACAACCCTTGAACATTAATATACTACAGTCAAGATACACTTGGCGAGGAAAAGGATATCTACATAATGTTATTGGCTGCCGCCACTTTGTCAAATTTACACTATCGACATAAGGAACATTCATTACGTCTATGAAGACATTATAGAGATTAATTACTTAACATTTTAACGTACGTGATGTCAAATGTCAATATTACGTCGGGACTTAGTGCATCGAGTCCTACACTACCACTCTGATACCAGGCTATTTAGACAACGCCACGTATAGATACTCAGAAGCCAGGACATTGGGGCACGCCAGATGCATCAACACAGAATAACACACACGATTTGAAGAGTTTACGATTTATATTTACGCATAATCAAGTCACCGAAATTAAGTGAAGACATGGAATGCCAACGGTGTTCATAAGGAATCCACGAATATTATGTTGGACACAACGACACTACTTACGTAATAGAGAACAGTACATAAACATTATTCACATACAGGACAGTATTGCACACGGATACTAGGACATACTATTTTGAAATCACAAAGGATTTCGTTATATTTGAAGAATTCAACTTGGTTAGTCGGGACCGAACATTAACTCATTACGTCGACATCTACGGACAACAGTAACGGTTGAACACAACCTCAACCTTCTTTCCACACGTCATACTGGACCAAAGGAGTCAACACAACTATTGCACAAGGCCAGTATGATGATGCCATTATCAGGAACATATAGAGACACTTATGAATGTGACACGTTGCACCGCTGTACCAAGTGAGTTACACCATTACTCTCATTATTGACGGACATAGAAATAACACTTCAGTCTTTGTACGGTACCATGATGGACACCTCTCTGGCAACATTAACGCATATGAATCTGTTACATGGAATGTCGGACTTTTCTACATCAACACTGGACACTGATTGACTGTACACGGATACACTACACACGTCAGGAGGCTACTCACTTTACACTTCAGCGGTTACACATCGGAACGTTATACGGAGTGACATTGTTCTTATTGGGCGTGATACAATTCGTCTTCACGCTAAACTTTACGACGCTATACTCCATTGTGGACATTAAGCGTTCCAGTACCCACAGCATTCAGCTGCTATAACTCAAGTATCGTCGAAAACACCCAAGCCAATCACGTTTCTCAGAAATTGGTTACGAACCGCGTTGGTTCGGGTTTAAGTACAAATTCATTGTATTTTCGTACAAGCAAGGAGCGGTCTACTTCCTTGTACAATTCCTTCCCTTGGCATATCGTGGTTAACATATAGGATGTAAATTATCGAGCATTATATTTACGGACACGAGAACCGGAAAAAGGGCAGTATATGTTATTGTTGGTTAATGTGTTATTGTTGATAAATGAGGTGCGTATTATTTAATATTAAGTAAATTAGTTCAAAAATGGATAGTTGGGGCGGTTAGAAGAGTGTTTCGACATTAAACAAGGACACTTGTAGTGGCAACACATAATTGTTGTCTTGTGTTAAGTGTAGTAGTAATTTCTATAAAAGTATTATTGTCTTTTATGAAAGAAAATATCTAGTTACGTCACTCGTCAGTCGTCTTCTGTCATTGTTGACTGTCTAGTATTATATATTCTTTATACTGAATATATTTCTTATATTATTTTCTGTTATTTACAGATAGTAACACTTCAGATATATAGGTAGCAAGAAGTTACTGAATTTCTTTATTGTTCAAGTTTA
Source organism: Cepaea hortensis (assembly GCA_963921405.1). Lineage (NCBI taxonomy): Eukaryota > Metazoa > Mollusca > Gastropoda > Stylommatophora > Helicidae > Cepaea > Cepaea hortensis. The sequence continues at coordinate 91,706,424 of OY992878.1, read as the reverse complement.
CAGTGCTGTTGAGTTACAGTTCACATGTTGTTCAACAGTTGTTATATTGATTATCTTATCTGAATCGAACATATTTACATTTTTGCATTTGCTATCATATTTCAGCTAGATAAATTATTATACAGGTAGGTCAAGATGGCTACACTTCTAGATTGCGTTATCTTGGGAGAAAAAAATGGTCTAACTGGTGCTGAGCTTCGAAACAGGGCACTTCAAGAATTCAGAGCTAAAACCGCACGTGAGAAGGAGGAACGATTGCAAAAACTAGCAGCTGAAAAGAAGGAACGACAGGAAAAACTGGCAGTAGGGCAACTTCAAGCTTCGCGTGAACAACAAGAGCGAATAAAGGCTAGAGAAAAAGAAATAGCCCTGCAACGCGAACGAATAAAGGCTAGAGAAAAAGAAATAGCCCTGCAACGCGAACGAATAAAGGCTAGAGAAAAAGAAATAGCTATGGAACGCGAACGAATGGTGGCTAAGGAAAAAGAGTTAAAGGCAAGACAGATAACAGCAGAGGCAGAACGGTTAGCCATAGAGGCAGAATTAAGGGCAAGACAGTTAGCCGTAGAGGCAGAATTAAGGGCAAGACAGTTAACCGTAGAGACAGAAATCAAGCAAACACGACTCGCGCTTGAAAAGGAGAATCTTGCAAAGGAAACAATGTGGAAGGAGCGTATGAGACAAATGTATGAAATAAAGGAAAATAATCACACAGGTAAGGTATCTGCTACAATAGTGAAAGAACCGAACGCCAGAGATTTCGTTCAGAAAGTAACTATCGAACACAAGTCTAACGAAACACTTACAAGTACAAATGCCCAAATTGAAACAACACAAGAAGAAGAAGAAGAAGAAAAGACGCAAATAGAACAGGGTACATCGATGGTAGACATGCATGATACAACGCTACGGAGTGATAGCATAACGGTAAATAATTGCGAATACCAAGATTTGCACAAGGTCAACGAACCCAAACATGAGGAAATCACTGATACTCAAAAACAAATTAAACGTGATTACATGTCTCTCAATGACATTTTTCTAAAACATCCTAAACTCATAGATTGGTTAACAGACACCAAGAAATACACCACAAACACTTGTGCGCAGGTCAAAACAAAGGTAATAAACTTTAATATGCAAACAAAACTGTACGTTACGAAGTTAAGAGTTAAATGCAAAGAATATTATAGAAAACGATATACACTTATCTTTGCTGACTTTGGTTACGTGTCTTACTTTTGGTACAAATTTGCCAAACGTACATCAATGTACGGTATGCTTTACATATCATACACAAGAGTGAAAACTAAAACATTGTTCCAATCAACAAAGTTACAATGTACAAATATTGGCATGAGTGCAGAAGAGAGATTCTACAGATTTGAAACAATGAAAGAAAGAAAGAAAATGAATGAAAGGACGAATAAAAGAAAAGAATAACAAGAAAAATAAAATGGGATGAAAGTGTTAGGTTCATATCAACACATAGTACACCACAGACACATTAGGGTCTTATTACTTAGTCACTTTGTAAAGATATACTTGTCAGAATTGTTCTCACTATCTTTCTTCACTTAAGTGTGTGAAAATATGTTGGTTCTCTATTCTACAGATAATTGTTCGTAACTATATCGTTATTAGAGAACTTAATAATTTTATGAAAAGTATTTGATTTAAATATTTATTATATTTCTGATTTATTATCTTAGAAATCTTGAATCTTTGAGATATGATCCTTCACAAAACTTTTTTTTTTTTTTTTTTTCTTTTTTTTTTTTCCCCCCCGCGTTTCCATCCTGTTTCAGGATATTGCGGTCAACACCAGCATCTTTCAGCTGTATGTTGATTCCTAGGCTAGATTACGCTCATCAGCACGCCACGACTTTCTGAGCGACCGGCTCCATACTCTCATAAGTCACTTTTGCGATTCGAACCACTGCTAATTCTCGTCGCGTCACGTGACGAGAGTATTCGGGGTTAGCGGAGAAAGCTGCTAACACCTCGGCCACGGAGCCGGTTTCACAAAACTGTAGGATCTACAAATCAATTATAATCTTGCCGTTATTCTAAATCAACTATAAATATAAATATGTTATTCAATTTATTCAATTCTAGTTTATTATATTTGTTTGTTCATAGAGTGTTTGGAAATATGTGTTAGATAGCACCGAATTTACTGGCAATACACACACAGATCAACATATACATATTATTAATGCAAATAGATAGTTTAAGTAGTTGGATACTTCTGTCAATATGTGATTTTGACAGGATGATAAGAAAATTTACGTGGGGAGGAACCAATGAGGCATGGGGAACTTTGAGAACTTTGACTTGTGTGGCTTCTCTCCTGTGTCGGGTTTTCACTTGGATGGTTTGTGACGATGTGACTTTAAAGAAGAACCGGTGAACACGTATTGTGCTATGACAAGTTGAACTTAATGAACATTTTATAGAATTATTATATGTAGTATGTGTATATAGAGTTAATGTAATGCATTGTGATAATGATTGATTAGTTAACGTAGTTAGATTAAATACTATGTTAGTATAGTTATATGTTGATCATTGATCGTTAGTTATTATTACTTAAGTATCCAGATGTTGGGTCCGAAGGGTATGTGTCATGTTATGCTGTATGCTTATGAATCAGTACAGGAGCTAAATATGACCAAGTGACAATCCAAATCCCAAAGGAAAGATCGGGAAAAAGTTAAGGTGGAATCACAGACAAGCACCCTACCCATTAATATTGTCATACGACAACAAGTAACGACTACGACTAACATGGTTACTGGAAAAACGTCATTATTACCCTCGTCCTAGAACTAGGACATACTTGTCATTAGGACAAGGTAGGGACTAATATTCAATTATTAGTTGAACTGATCCCATAGGATCAGTCACACGACGTTCGACGTAGGATTCGGACAGGTGGGCGTGCCCGTTATGTAGCATTTATGATTTTTTTTTTAGGGTTAATGATGGGATAAATCCTGGAGCTATGTGGTAGTGCGTAAAAATATGGTTACAGTTGTAAGTAATTATGAGAGGAAAATTGACATAGCATTTTTTTTTTGGGGGGGAGGGGGCATTATGCCACATGGTGGTCACGCCCACACGCACCACCTAATGTGAATTAGGAGATTAACAATAGAATGACTTGACGACTAGAAACTGAGGGCGACGTAATCATCGTCAGGGAGAGGGAAGGTGACTTCGAGAAAGGACATCAAGACGGCTGTGTGTGTTTTTCCCTGAAAGCTCCGTGAGCAAAAGGTTTGATCATTTAGGGCAAGGCATTGCTACTGAGTAAGGGATATCGCCTGTTTATATAGCATTCTTGTCATACTCAGGACCGGGACATATATCAAGTATAGACAACGAGTTATTTTGGACATTAGCTTCAATATGCTTTAGGAGATTGGGTAATTATAGAATTAGATGAACGGTCAAGTGTGTATTAACACATATAACGTCCCGTGCCCTTGTTAGGGTCCCGTTATATGATACAGCAGTGTTGTGTTCATTTTGTCTAAAAGAGAGCAGATCCGAAATAAAAGGATTTATCTCAAAATTATATCAGTCTTCCAGGTGAGCGACTTTTGTTACATAAATTCATTCAAGTTTGAGTTTTAATGCTTCGGCGGCGGTTGAATGCACGTCGAGACAGTAAGGCTTAGGGTTACAGTGCATTTCCTCAGGGTGGTCTAGGGGCAGGCCGGCGTGGGGATGGGGGCTCAGATGTGGGGCTCGGATGTCGACGTGTGGGGTAGAGCTAGGTGGTTCGTACCTCGGGTCGTGACAGGTGTCATATGAAAATCGTAATAAGTAAGCATGTTAATATGGCAGTTATATGATCTGTAGAGGACCGTAGTGGTGTAAACACTATCATCACACGGGTTACAAATGAAAACCTTAAAAAGTGAAGGTGGTCGGTGTTATTGATTGTAGCTGGTATAACTCAGTGAAATTCATTGGTAAGGGGTGGGTAGCGGTTATTAGTTATTTGTAGTGTGTCGTAGTGGCCTATACACTATCATCACACAGGTTACAAATGAAAACCTTAAAAAGTAAAGATGGCCGATATTAATGATTTTAGCGGGTATAGCTTAGTGAAATTCGCTGGTGAGGGGTGGGTAGCGGCTATTAGTGATCTGTAGCGTGTCGTAGTGGCCAATACACTATCATCATACAGGTGACAAATGAAACCTTAAAAAGTAAAAATGGCCGACATTATTGATTTTAGCGGGTATAGCTTAGTGAAATTCATTGGTAAGTGATGGGCAGCGGATATTAGTGGACCGTAGAGTATCGTAGTGGCCAATACACTATCATCATACGCGTTACAAATGAAAACCTTAAAAAGTAAAGATGGACGATATTATTGATTGTCTCGGGTATGGCTTAGTGAAATTCGGTAGTAAGGGTGGGTAGCGGTTATTAGTGCTCTCTAAAGGGTCATAGTGGTGTAGAAACTATCATCATACAGGTGACAAATGAAAATCTTTAAAAGTAAAAATGGTCGATATTATTGATTTTAGCGGGTATAGCTTAGTGAAATTCATAGGTAAGGGCTGGGTAGCGGTGATTACTGATCTCTAGAGGGTCGTAGTAGTGTAAAGACTATCATCATACAGGTTACAAATGAAAACCTTGAAAAGTAAAAATGGCCGATAGTATTGATTGTAGGGGTATAGCTTAGTGAAATTCATTGGTAAGGGTGGGTGGGTGGATGCGTAGGTGGATAAGCGGTTCTAAACACTATCATCATAAGATTTCATAGCTTCAAATGAAAATCTTAAAAGGGTAAAGATGGCAGGTATTATCAGATGTTGTGAGGCTGGTTAAGTGATATTCGTTGGTAAGAGGTGAATGAGTGGAGGAGTAGATAGATAAGTCCATCTGATCGCTATTAAGGGGTGTGCGAATGGTGGAGTGGCTAGATAAATACGGTCGGTCTTTGATAAGAACCAGAGGAGGTGCTATATAAAGACTCTTGGTCGAATATAAAGGGTGGGTGAAAGGAGGGAAGGCTAGATATATGCTTCTGAGCATCTTTAAGGGGTGATCGAGGGTCGGGGTGGCTAGATAAATACGTCCGATCCTTGATAAGACCCGGAGGGTAAGTCTCATATTAAGTCTAAAGACTGAACTCATAGATGGCTGATCTGACGGTGACCGCCTGCGTGACGCATCACGGGGCTATGTAGGCGGGGGTGAACGTACGTGAACGTGTTCAGACATGTCTTTGGGGAAAACCGTAGGATGACTCAAATCATGCTGATCGAGGTAAACCGGTTTGAACATGTTTAGACATGTTTTCTATGCAACATCAGTCGCACAGTCTGTATAAAATCGACCACAAAGGCGGGGTAAAGACACTATGTTTGCAACAAATCCTATCGAAAACAGCTCACAGAAGAGACCACAGGGGTAAGTAGCACTGTGTGTATGCTATATTGTCTCGTTACATGTCATCAAGTCGGTATAGTGCTGTCCCTAGTGTATATATCAGACGCTACATGAGGCAATTAACAAGAATACACCGCTATGTTTAACCGCCCGGTATAGGAATACTAATACAAATATTAATGACGGTCGTTTATAAAATATCATAAAATACCATCATCAGCTTCACTTTTGCCGTCAAGTGACGCTGGGGAGAAATGGCGCTCCTCTACTCGATGGGTGGCACTGAATAGTGTCATGCCGGGTGATTATCTGTATTCTCAGGCGTCCTCTGCTGTAATCCTTTAGGGTAGCTGCTGTGGTGCATTCCAATTGTGTTGATATGAAACATGCTTTTTCATTAAAGTATGCTTTCTCTATTTACTAAAAAGTAAATAGGAGAAATGGCGTTCCTCTACTCGATGGGTGGCACTGAATAGTGTCATGCCGGGTGATTATCTGTATTCTCAGGCGTCCTCTGCTGTAATCCGTTAGGGTAGCTGCTGTGGTGCATTCCAATTGTGTACATATGAAACATGCTTTTTCATTAAAGTATGCTTTCTCTATTTACTAAAAAGTAATATGCTTTTGATCATCTACAGATTCAAACCAAGACGACCAGTCCCTCATTGACACGTGGATCACATCAATTCTGGAACGCACAAAGGTATGTGTATATATCAGGTCTCCATTAAGTGTAGTGTAATATATGTATATATATATATATATATATATATATATATATATATATATATATATATGCATGTGTGTGTGTGTGTATGTGTGTGTGTTTATGCCTATCTCCTCTTTCTGTACAGTGTGTGGAAGCAGGTTTATTCAACACTCAGTATCGATCATTATCCCGATCACGCTCCAGAGTAAATCAAAATATGCTGAGACAGGAGAATCTAGAGTCATGCTCTGTGGTCACTAATGTATTAAATGAATATGTATCACTAATGTACACGATCTCAAAATACATTGGCTCTTCAAAAGGTGTCAAAGCTACATAAAAGTCAATTATGTGGTGTCAAATTCAGTATGTGTAATCTTTACTGTACCTTGTTATATCATCTTTATCCTTTCTCCTGACTGAAAATTTGCAGACACAGAAAAATCTCGAGACTATTGAGTTGCTTACAAGAAGTGAAATCTCGAGGCTATAGCTGATAAGAAGTGAAAGCTTGAAGTTATTGAGCTGTGTATAAGAAAGAAAGGCAACGAACGGTCTACCATAAAATATTGGTATGTATGCTTTCATCATTTCTCACTAACTGCTGGTCATCACTAAATATTTTCACCCCTAAGTGGTGGGCACCACCAAATGTAGTCAGCATTTCTCACTAACATAGTACAACTCTGCGTCATACAATATAAAATAGCACAAAGAACAGTTACGAACCAGGACGTTGCTAACCATCACCACAAAAATATAGTCACGGAGAAGACCTTCTGTAAGGAGAAAAAAAGAAAATGAAATAATTTACTATGTGTGACATCATAAGCCTCAAATCCTCTTTCTTTTGATATTTCCTAACAATTTATATGATATGAAATATTTTCTGTAGATAGGCTATTATTGTGGTGTTACGTGTTTTTAAAATATCTGTAATGATGTTTTTTTTTTAATTATTTTTTTTTTTTTTTTTGGGGGGGGGGGGGGGGGGGGGAGGGTCTTTCTTCACAGCTATTGACGTCCAGTATTTACAACAATTGTAAAAGAAGCGCTGCAGATTACACAATTTTATAGTGGTCACTATACCTTATCAAATAAGTCACTATGATTGAAGGAAAAAATAAAATTTCAACAATAAAATTATACAAAAATAAACAATTAAATTTCTCTTTATGTTTCCGATTTGACTGTTTCATGTAGAAATTTAATTGTTAATTTTGTATAATTTTATTTAAATATTGAGCACAACCCACTACTGGCAACGCCGATCGCATTCCGGTATGAACCTAAGGCCTATCCACGTCAATATGGAAGCACTATACTCGAGTTTCGCCCTTGTTTGAGCTCGTCAGTAGTGCATATCCCTGACCGGATCCGGAAACAGTCCCGGACCATATTGACGTGGATAGGCCTTTGGTTCATACCGGAATGCGATCGGCGTTGCCAGTAGTGGGTTGTGCTCAATATTTAAATTTCAAATCCCGAAACAACCACATAATCAATTTATTATTGCTCACTGGATTTAGGAGGCCTGGTGTTACTTGCCAGTGAGAAGTCCTGATCGTTCGGGTCCCATCGATTGACGGACGTCGGTCGCGGCGATTTGGCAATCTTGAGCATAGCCTACGATGGGTAGCGTTGTGGTGTTCTGTTGTGATAATTTGGTGTGTCCAGTGTGTGCCGCGTGGTAACACACCCGCTTCACACACGTGATCCGGGACTGTTTCCGGATCCGGTCAGGGATATGCACTACTGACGAGCTCAAACAAGGGCGAAACTCGAGTATAGTGCTTCCATATTGACGTGGATAGGCCTTAGGTTCATACCGGAATGCGATCGCCGTTGCCAGTAGTGGGTTGTGCTCAATATTTAAATTTCAAATCCCGAAACAACCATATAATTTTATTGTTGAAATTTTATTTTTTCCTTCAATCATAGTGACTTATTACATAAGACACATTTAATTTTCTTAAAGACAGCTGTTGTTTGCATAGGGGACAGGCGGATATCTCTAGTAGGTTGAGGATGTAAAATGACAACGTGAGATATTTTTCCCTTTTGGTTAAGGAATTTTCCTACTTTTTATCAGTTTGGCTGAAATTTGGCTAACATTTTTCATAATTTGTTAACAAAATGTCCTACTTTTCATAAGTTTTGGATGAAATATTTCTTTACTTGTCCAGAACTTTTCACATTTGGTTAACAAAGTTTCCTACTTTTTATAAGTTTCGATGAACTTTGGTCAAACTTTTCACATTTGGTTAACAAAGTTTCCTACATTTTTTTTTATGAGTTTTTTTTTTTTTAATTTGGTCAAACTTTTCACATAAGACAACAAAATTTCCTACTTTTCACAAGTTTGGGTGAAAGTTGGCCAAACTTTTCACGTTTCGTTAACAAAATTTTCCTACTTTTCATATGTTTGACTGAGATTTTTATAAGTTTGGTTTGAAATTTGGCTAACCTTTTCCCATTTGGTTATCAAAATTTCCCACTTTTAATAAGTTTGGGTGAAAGGTGGCCAAACTTTTCACGTTTGGTTAATAAATTTTCCTACTTTTCATATGTTTGACTGAGATTTTTATAAGTTTGGTTTGAAATTTGGCTAACCTTTTCACATTCGGTTAACACATTTCTTACTTGGCCAAGATTTTTGCCATTTGGTTATCAAAGTTTCCTACTTTTCATAAGTTTGGTTGAGATATTTCTGTATTTGACCAAACATTTTCCCTTTTGCCTGACAATTTTCGTTCCTTTCATAAGTTAGGTTGGTCTATTTATAAGTTTAGTTGAAATATTTCTCTTTTTGGACGATATATTTTCACGTTTGGTTAACAAATTTTCCTACTTTTCATAAGTTTGCTTGAAATTTGGCCAAACTTTGTCAGATTTGGTTAACATATTTTCCTAATTTTGATAAGTTTGGTTGAAATTTTTCGCGTTTGGTTAACAAAGTTTCCTACATTTTTATAAGTTTGGTTGAAAATTGACCAAACTTTTCACATTTGATTAACAAAGTTTTCTACTTTTTATAAATTTGTTTGAAATTTTGTCAACATTTTACCCTTTATTTAACAAATTTTCATACTTTTCATAAGTTTGGTTGAGATATTTAGAAGGTTGGTTGTAATTTGGCTAAGATTTTTCACTTTGGTTAACAAAGTGTCATACTTTTTATAAGTTTCGTTGAGATAATTATAAGTTTGGATGAGCATTCTTGTGTGATATTGTACGTGTCTCTCTGTTCTAATATGTTTTTGTTCTTGTATGACTTTGGTCTTGTCTCACTGTTCCATTGTGTGTGTGTGTGTGTGTGTGTGTGTGTGTGTGTGTGTGTGTGTGTGTGTGTCAATTTTTACACAACTTTGCGCCGCATTCAACATGAAAAACAAGCTCGCGCAGCAGTCAACATGAAAACAAGTAAAGACTAGAAAGACAAAAATAGGAAAAAACCAGAAAGACGAAACCAAGCCAAGCATACCTTTAAAAAAACCAACAAACAAGAAATTTTCGTTTTCAAAACTTTTATTTTTTCCATCACAATCAGTATTTTCATGAGCACAACATTCATTATTTTTTATTGTCAATACAAATAGCATTTTAATGATCGGTGAAATATGTGACAGACAGTGACACACAACGCTGAGTCTTTTATTTTCAATGATATAGACAATTCACTGTACCACACATACAAGGATATCACACATATGACCACTTTACATTTTAATAGAGCATATTATAGACAGCAATCAACCTATCGGTTGTTCAGTGATGTGGTATATATAGAAACTAGTGGCAGGAATTGTGTCTGCCATGTACTTAGTGTCAGGTCTGTTGTGTAGGGCGTAATTAAACACGTCACTGTCCTGAACTATAGCTATAAAGTCGCCAAAGTCTTGTTCATTTGTAACTAAGTGGGGGACTTCGAGCTGGCATGCATTGTTAGACGATGAGTGGTAAAATCTAAGCTCTCGTGTCTCCTTATGACGTAAAATCATGTGATGAGAATAATTTACCTTAAACCGACATGTCTGACTAGTAAATAGTGATTTTAAAGTGTCGGTCCAGACAACTGGTTGTGTTGAGTCTGGTCGATGAAAAACATTGTAGGTCGATACATATTTGCGGATGTTCTGATGTGTCCTAAGGTAGGGCCAGACGTCTCTATATTTCTACTGGACTTCCTCGTCGTAGATGGTGTCTACGGTCTTTATTTCCTCATCTATCTCTACTATGTCGGCTTCCTCTGCTTCCACTTGGTCAAGTTTCTGTTTTATAGAAGTCTGTGTGTCTGTTGGCACTGTCCTTTTACGCGCGGTAGTGTCTGCTGGTATAGTGTCCATGTTTGAGTGTGTAGTGGTCACATGTGTTGTTGTAGTTGCTGTCTGGTGATCAGTTTTTATGTGTCGTTGTAGGAGGTCTTTCCTTTTGTATAGATTTCCACAAATGTGGCATGCGTGAGCTGTGGTTTTGTGTACGGTGTTAACATGTCGTGTAAGATTGATTTTTTCAGTGAATTCTTTACCACAAATATGGCAGAGATAGCTATTTTTCTGACTAGTGGCCATAATGATAGGGTGGGGAGAAGTAGTGGTGAAAAGACAATAAGTAGTTTCTGGTGTTAAATAATGGCTTGATAGTAGCTCAGTAATATTTTCCAACACGTTTGTAGCTTCGGATATTGAATAATGGGTTGATATTCAACGAAATAAGCTCGTGTAGCTCCAATTGATAAGGTATAGTGACCACTATAAAATTGTGTAATCTGCCGCGCTTCTTTTACAATTGTTGTAAATACTGGACGTCAACAGCTGTAAATAAAGACCCCCAAAAAATAATAAAAAAAAAAAAAAACATCATTACAGATATTTTAAAAACATGTAACACCACAATAATAGCCTATCTACAGAAAATATTTCATATCATATAAATTGTTAGGAAATATCAAAAGAAAGAGGATTTGAGGCTTATGATGTCACACATAGTAAATTATTTCATTTTCTTTTTTTCTCCTTACAGAAGGTCTTCTCCGTGACTATATTTTTGTGGTGATGGTTAGCAACGTCCTGGTTCGTAATTCTGTTCTTTGTGCTATTTTATATTGTATGACGCAGAGTTGTACTATGTTAGTGAGAAATGCTGACTACATTTGGTGGTGCCCACCACTTAGGGGTGAAAATATTTAGTGATGACCAGCAGTTAGTGAGAAATGATGAAAGCATACATACCAATATTTTATGGTAGACCGTTCGTTGCCTTCCTTTCTTATACACAGCCCAATAACTTCAAGCTTTCACTTCTTATCAGCTATAGCCTCGAGATTTCACTTCTTGTAAGCAACTCAATAGTCTCGAGACTTTTCTGTGTCTGCAAATTTTCAGTCAGGAGAAAGGATAAAGATAATATAACAAGGAACAGTAAAGATTACACATACTGAATTTGACACCACATAATAGACTTTTATGTAGCTTTGACACATTTTGAAGAGCCAATGTATTTTGAGATCGTGTACATTAGTGATACATATTCATTTAATACATTAGTGACCACAGAGCATGACTCTAAATTCTCCAGTCTCGGCATATTCTGATTCACTCTGGAGCGTGAACCGGATAATGATCGATACTGAGTGTTGAATAAACCTGCTTCCACACACTGTACAGAAAGACATAGGCATAAACACACACACACACACACACACACACACACACACACACACACATATATATATATATATATATATATATATATATATATATATATATATATATATATATATTACACTACACTTAATGGAGACCTGATATATACACATACCTTTGTGCGTTCCAGAATTGATGTGATCCACGTGTCAATGAGGGACTGGTCGTCTTGGTTTGAATCTGTAGATGATCAAAAGCATATTACTTTTTAGTAAATAGAGAAAGCATACTTTAATGAAAAAGCATGTTTCATATGTACACAATTGGAATGCACCACAGCAGCTACCCTAACGGATTACAGCAGAGGACGCCTGAGAATACAGATAATCACCCGGCATGACACTATTCAGTGCCACCCATCGAGTAGAGGAACGCCATTTCTCCTATTTACTTTTTAGTAAATAGAGAAAGCATACTTTAATGAAAAAGCATGTTTCATATCAACACAATTGGAATGCACCACAGCAGCTACCCTAAAGGATTACAGCAGAGGACGCCTGAGAATACAGATAATCACCCGGCATGACACTATTCAGTGCCACCCATCGAGTAGAGGAGCGCCATTTCTCCCCAGCGTCACTTGACGGCAAAAGTGAAGCTGATGATGGTATTTTATGATATTTTATAAACGACCGTCATTAATATTTGTATTAGTATTCCTATACCGGGCGGTTAAACCTAGCGGTGTATTCTTGTTAATTGCCTCATGTAGCGTCTGATATATACACTAGGGACAGCACTATACCGACTTGATGACATGTAACGAGACAATATAGCATACACACAGTGCTACTTACCCCTGTGGTCTCTTCTGTGAGCTGTTTTCGATAGGATTTGTTGCAAACATAGTGTCTTTACCCCGCCTTTGTGGTCGATTTATACAGACTGTGCGACTGATGTTGCATAGAAAACATGTCTAAACATGTTCAAACCGGTTTACCTCGATCAGCATGATTTGAGTCATCCTACGGTTTTCCCCAAAGACATGTCTGAACACGTTCACGTACGTTCACCCCCGCCTACATAGCCCCGTGATGCGTCACGCAGGCGGTCACCGTCAGATCAGCCATCTATGAGTTCAGTCTTTAGACTTAATATGAGACTTACCCTCCGGGTCTTATCAAGGATCGGACGTATTTATCTAGCCACCCCGATCCTCGATCACCCCTTAAAGATGCTCAGAAGCATATATCTAGCCTTCCCTCCATTCACCCACCCTTTATATTCGACCGAGAGTCTTTATATAGCACCTCCTCTGGTACTTATCAAAGACCGGCCGTATTTATCTAGCTACTCCACCACTCGCTCACCCTTTAATAGCGATCAGATGTACTTATCTATCTACCCCTCCACTCATCCACCCTTTACCAACGAATATCACTAAACCAGCCTCGCTACATCTGATAATACCTGCCATCTTTACCTTTTTAAGGTTTTTATTTGAAGCTATAAAATCGTATGATGATAGTGTTTAGAACCACTTATCCACCTACACCACCACCCACCCTTACCAATGAATTTCACTATGCTATACCCCCTACAATCAATACTATCGGCCATTTTTACTTTTCAAAGTTTTCATTTGTAACCTGTATGATGATAGTCTTTACACTACTACGACCCTCTACAGATCAGTAATCACCGCTACCCACCCCTTACCAATGAATTTCACTAAGCTATACCCCTAAAATCAATAATATCGGTCATTTAACTTTTTAAGGTTTTCATTTGTAACCTGTATGATGATAGTGTATAGATCACTACGACTCTCTACAGACCACTAATACCCGCTACGAATCCTTTACCAATGAGTTTCACTAAGCAATACCCGCTAAAATCAATAATATCGGCCATTTTTACTTTTTAAGGTTTTCATTTGTCACCTGTATGATGATAGCGTATATGTCACTACGACACACTACAGGGCACTAATAATCGCTACCCACCCCTTACCACCGACTTTCACTAAGCCATACCAGAGACAATCAATAATAGCGGCCATTTTTACTTTTTAAGGTTGTCATTTGTCACCTTATGATGATAGTGTATTGGCCACTACGACACGCTACAGATCACGAAGAGCCGCTACCCACCCCTCACCAACGAATTTCACTAAGCTATACCCGCTAAAATCATTAATATCGGCCATCTTTACTTTTTAAGGTTTTCATTTGTAACCTGTGTGATGATAGTTTATAGGCCACTACGACACACTACAGATCACTAATAACCGCTACCCACCCCTTACCAACGAATTTCACTGAGTTATACCAGCTACAATCAATAACACCGACCATCTTCATTTTTTAAGGTGTTTATTTGTAACCCGTGTGATGATAGTGTTTACACCACTACGACCCTCTACAGATCATATAACAGCCATATTTACATGCTTACCTATTACGATTTTCATATGACACCTGTCACGACCCGAGGTTCGAACCACCTAGCCCTACTCCACACGTCGACACCCGTGCCCCACCTCTGATCCCCCATCCCCACGCCGGCCCGCCCCTAGACCACCCTGAGGAAATGCACTGTAACCCTAAGCCTTACACAGCACCAATGGAATGATGATAGTTTTTATGCCCGACCTAGTACAGATAAAGGAAGAAGACGAAAAAACAAAAATAAAAAAGAAACCGAGGAGGAAGAGCACTGCACCTTAACACCATCACTAGTATGATGATAGTTTTTTTAAGCCCTGGTCCGCTACAATCAATAATACCAGCAAATATAAAATTTTTAAACATATAAAATTATTCACACAAAAAGGGAAGTAACAGTGCAAAAATACGTTCGATTATTTATTCATGGGTTGCATCCCTTGAAAATGAGGTCGCCGAAGGATCCGCTTTTTGACGTCAGAGCAAAGGATCATGACTTTTTATATAGTAAAATACTACGTCACCATGAGGATCTGGATTCTTAAATGATAATCAAATACCACATGACATACTACTCACGAATGCCTACGTCAATAGGCAAAGCACTTGATGATGATCAGGATGAGGACTGGGTTAACAACTACTGTTTGTAGTCATGATTCTTTGACACTAATAATTTGGTTAACAATTACACTGTGTCGAGAAGGTTATTCGTCACTTACTATTTGGGTAACAATTGTCGTTTGTCACGAAAGTTGTTTGTCACTGATGATTGGGGTAACAATTACCGTATGACATGCTTATTATTTGTCTCTGATTATTGGGGGGACAATAACCGTTTCTCGTATTACTATTTTTCACTGACGATTAAGGTAACAATTACCATGTCTCAGAAATATCATTCACGAGTCTTCACGCATGTGACTACAATAATGGTGTAGGATTCTCTACCAGTTATTTTGTAAATGATCCTCATACTGTCATGTGATGTTCCTTCACAAATATTTAATCATGTGAAAACTGCTATATTGTGAAGGTTTCCCATCATGCGTACTCTCAGGTGACTAACATAATGTTTGATAGTTGTGACGTGTCGCCAATAAGTACAAGTAAAGAAATAGTCCCCGTTACATGCCTAAGGCGCATTCTGCTATGGACCTGGACCGATGTGTGTATAGACGGAACAGAATTTGGTGAGTGACGTGGTCGGTATCTCGCTGGTAGACTTTACTTCCCAAGACATGTGCTGGTACCCATTTTAGGCTGGGTCGACTTGTATTAACTGTATATAACTAATCAACCAATGGTCTTCATCAGTAGCTGACTCATGTAACTATATATAACTAATCAACCAATTGGCTTCATCAGTAGCTGACTCATGTAACTGTATATAACTAATCAACCAATTGGCTTCATCAATAGCTGACTCATGTAACTATATATAACTAATCAACCAATTGGCTTCATCAGTAGCTGACTCATGTAACTGTATATAACTAATCAACCAATTGGCTTCATCAATAGCTGACTCATGTAACTATATATAACTAATCAACCAATGGGCTTCATCAGTAGTTGACTCATGTAACTATATATAACTAATCAACCAATTGGCTTCATCAGTAGCTGACTCTTGTAACTGTATATAACTAATCAACCAATAGGCTTCATCAGTAGCTGACTCATGTAACTGTATATAACTAATCAACCAATTGGCTTCATCAGTAGTTGACTCATGTAACTATATATAACTAATCAACCAATGGTCTTCATCAGTAGCTGACTCATATAACTATATATAACTAATCAACCAATTGGCTTCATCAGTAGTTGACTCGTGTAACTATATTGATTGATTCATTGATTTAGGAATCGACATCACAGCATTCGGGCATTCCCATAAGTGCTCCGTCCCCATCCTCAGCAGCCAGCGAAGAGTTCCAAAACTAATAGTACCAGTAGCAATCTGATTATAAGTCCGTCTCGCCTTTCCTTTGAGCGTTGAGTGTCGGCCAGATCCCTTCGTCACTCCTCGTTGTCTCATTCTTGCCAGACCATGGTAATCCATTTGCTCCTCCGAGGTGTGCACGTGCTCCCACAAGGCCGCAACCACGTCTGCCTTGTCATGTATCAATACTCCACCAAGTTCTGCAGAGCTAGCCAATCTGTCCGCCTGTTCATTTCCCAGCACACCGGCATGCCCCGGAGAAAAGATCCAGGCGATGCTTGTCACCCGTGACCTCCGAAGCGAAGCAAGCCACTCCGCACGAAGTCTGCCCGTCCTCACCTCGTCAGCATGCTTTCTGAGTCAGTTACAATTACGATGTGTGTGTGTCGTATTCTCCATCCAGCGGAGAGCCGCAGTGACTGCCTCCACTTCCATTCTTAAGCTGGATGTTGTGGTATCATATGCCAGGCTCTCCTGCCCCAAACATCGACCATTAACTTTGGCTATGAAACCCCAGCCACTTCTCACACCTCTTGACACCGAACCATCTGTGTAGATAATCACATCACTCGAGTGAGCATTGTCCTGAATTAGTTGCTGGATTTCCACTTCCGTGGCCCTTGCTGGCCACTCCCTGCACTCCCGGCTTAATGTGATTATAACTCTGCACAAGTCTGACTGCTCCGCTGGCACTCTGACCCACTCCTCTCCACGCCTAATGTTCTCCAGCGGGCACACCTGTCTGATCGTATCCTCTGTCTGAGCCATCCATGATTTCCCTCTTATCAGTCGCTGACCCTTAACTGCGTCCAGCGCCTCATGCAGTGGGTGGTCTGTGTCTGCAGCTACTCTGAGGTATGCCTTCGCCTGTATCACCTTGAGCCTACCGTCAACAGTCGGCAGACCAAGGATGTAACGCATACACACTACTGGGGTGTCTCTAGTGCATCTCAGAATGACCAGCATAGCTTCGTTCTGTATGCGCTCTAACTTCACCAGCTGACTCTCTGAGACAGTGAGCAGACCTAATCCATAATCAATTACTGAGAGGATCAAGTGCTGGTATTGTGTGAAAAGCATTCTCAGCTCTATGTGCATTGCAGCCATAGTTTTAAGTGCATTGAGTCCCTTTTGAGTTCTTGTCACGACCGTCTCCACATGGTCCTTGAAGGATAGGCTCCTGTCAAATGTGATCCCCAGATACTTCAGTTTGTTCTCTCTGCTGACATTTCTACCATCTATCGCGAGGCTTGGGACATCAGCTCTTACAATCCTGTTGTCCAGAGAGCACCACAAAACAGCCGCCTTTTCCGGGTGGATGACAGCACTCATTTCTGTGCACCAGTCAATCACTTCATCTACTGTCGCCTGTAACTCCTGGGCTGTTTACTCCCTATCTCTCCCCTGCCTGTATGCAAGAATATCATCTGCATATGTTAGTATTCTTCCAACCCCTGGTGCTTCTAGGTTTGCAATCTTGCTCGTATACACATTAAAGAGCACCGGTGAGACTGCAAATCTCTGTGGCAGTCCCGGGGTTAACATATGTGGCTCTGGGGTCCATGCGCCCAGACGAAGAGCAACCCGACGAGAGTGCAGGACGGCTGCTATCCAGTTCACCAACCAGGGATTGACCCCCTTCTCCATCAGTGCGGCCATCAAAATATCATATCGAACTCTATTGTAAGCATCCTCGAGATCAAGCGCTACCGCCATAGTTTCCTGTCTACTCTGGAACCCCTCATAAACATCAAAGGCAAAAGTGGCTGCATTAGACCAGGTATCTTTTCCTGGCCTGTAGCTCCCCAGGCCTCTTGGAAGAAGCTTCCCCCTTTCCAAAAAATCCTGCAGCTTAACAGCGACTATCTTCTCTAGAACCTTCCCAAATGTATTTTGAAGGGTGATGATCCTAAAGCCGCTAAGCTTTGACTCATCCTTGAATGGTTTTGGGAGAGGAATGAGATAGCGGTGCACCCAATCCTGCGGTACTGATGCTGTCCTAATGCTCTGGTTAAAGCAGTCGGTCATCTCCTCCAGGTCTGCTTCGCTCAAACCCTTCATGTGGCCATACCTGACCCCATCGGGCCCTGGTGCCGTGTCTTTTGCCTTTTTCAAAATGTGTTTAACATCTTCCACCCGTATGATGTCTTCATACTGCATATTCTTCGTGGTGCCAGATAGCTCCTCTCTAACTGCATCCCTGGCGTCCGCATCATTATGATTGGTCTGCTCTAAAAATCTCTGGAGAAACGCCTCCCCTTTCTCTTTGTCTGTTGTCACGCGCACACCATCATCTCTATAGATTGTTCCCACTGTCATCGGCCGATCTTTTCTCTGCATTTGCCTGTGCAGTTTCCAGAATTTTTGCAGTGTTTTATCACCCCCAATCTCCTTCATGAAACATTCCCATTTTGCCTTTTTGGCCTCTGCAGCACAGCGCTTGAAAACCTCCACCTTGTCTTTCTTGACATTTTCCGCTGTGTCCACTTCCTCTCGTGAGCTTCGAAGTGTCTGTCGCACTTTCTTTAGCTGCTTCACTGCAGCTCTCTTTGCTTTCTAAGCATGGTCTACTTCTGGGGTCCACCATGGGGGATGCAAAAAGGGAGTTTTAACAGTCCTGTTGCATGCCCCTTGTCTGAGGCGTCCAAGAAGGCAATCGGTCCACTCATACCGGAAGGTCTTGCGCGCTCTCCTAGCCTTAACTTTCCTGGGTTTAGAGATCAGGACTGAGCATGGCATGTGATCACTCCCATGGTCATTCAAAACATTCCACTTTACATCAAGGACTGATGACTGGGAGACAAGTGCCAAGCCAATAGCTGTGTCTGCATCGCCAGGCCTCATTACCATTCTTGTCGGCCTACCATCATTTATGCAGACCACATCGGAGTCCACCATGGCATCTGCAAGGGCAATTCCCTGTCGGTTTTCTCCAATCCTGAGGTACTGATGCTGTACTAAAGCTCTGGTTAAAGCAGTCGGTCATTTCCTCCGGGTCTACATCGCTCAAAGCCTTCATGTGGCCATACCTAACCCTGGTGCCGTGACTTTTGCCTTTTTCAAAATATGTTTAACATCTTCAACCCGTATGATGTCTTCATACTGCATATTCTTCGTGGTGCCAGATAACTCCTCCCTAACTGCATCCCTGGTGTCCACATCATCGTGATTGGTCTGCTCTAAAAATCTCTGGAGAAACGCCTCCCCTTTCTCTTTAGTTAGTTAGTTAGTTATCAGTTGGGGTATCTTCGTTGCACTCCGGACATGTCCATAGGTGCTCAGATCCTCCCCCCAGCATATGCATCAGCGTCCGGTGGCTAATAGTGCCAGTTCTGTGTTGGTTGACGAGGCGCTTTGTTTTCCCGATGTACCTCTCGCGTCTGGCTGTGCCGATTCTTACTCCCAGGTCTTTCATCCTGGAAAGCGATGTGGAATCACTGGCGTCAAAATCCTCTGTTCTCGCCATATCTTTAAGGGCGTTAATAACATCGGCACGATCCATGGGCTGGCCATCTACAGGGGGTGCAGTGCCAGCCAATTTATCAGCTCGTTCATTTCCCTCGACTCCCGCATGTCCCGGGACGAAGATGAAGGTGACTTTGCGGACAACAGACTTCCGCAGCGACTCAGTCCACTGTCTACGTACAGATCCAGCTTCGACCTTCTGAATCATGCTAATTGAATCACTTAGTACACACACGTTGGTATAATGCTGTGATTCCAGCCATATGAAAGCCTGTGTAACTGCCATCACCTCCATCGTCATGCTGCTCGTGGTCATAGAGTGGGCACCACTGGATTCTTGAACGGTTCGGCCCGCTGAACGGGCTGTAAATGCCCACGCACTTCTCTGCTGCTTTACAACAGATCCATCTGTATAGATGAGCACTTCGGGGCTATCTGAGTGATCATAGATGAGCGCGTTAACCTCTGCATTGACAGCGGCAGGGTTCTGCTCTCTCCACCGTCTGTCGAGTGTGATAATGCAGGAGAAGGTTCACTTAAAAGCTGGAGGCACCGGCACCCATTCCTTGCCGGGGTTGATACTGGTAAGACTGCAGACCTGTCCGACGACATCTTCCGCCCGACCCATCCATGATTTGCCCCTCTTTAGCCTGTCACCCTTTTCTCTGAATACAGCGTCATGCAGAGGGTGCTGCTCATCTGCACTTATTTTTAAGTATGCACGAGCTCTCCAGATCTTGATCCTGTGTTCCATTGTCGGGAAGTCAAGGAGGTATCTCATTGCTACACAGCTGGTGTCTCTCGTGCAGCCCAAAATGATGCGCATGGCTTCGTTTTGTACCTTTTCAAGTCTTCCAATCTGTGTAGGGCTGACAGTGAGGATGGCCAGGGCATACTCGATGCGTGAAAGCACAAGTCCTTGGAACAGAAGTAATAGCAGTCTTTGCTCGATATTGGCAGTCGCCATGACTCTCATTGCTGCCAAACCTTTTCGAGCCTTCGTTATGACATAATCGACATGATCTCTGAAGGACAGGCTACGATCAAGCCTCACGCCAAGATATGTCATTGACTGGGTTCTACTGGGTTCTACTCAGAATGCTCCCATCCATTCTTACTGCCGGCAGGTCTGTTTTCACAATATGGTTGTTTTGTCTGTTGTTACGCGCATACCATCATCTCTATAAATTGTTCATACTGTCATAGGCTGAATTTTCCTTTGTATTTGTCTGTGCAGTTTCCAGAATTTTCGCAGTGTTTTATCACCTACAATCTCATTCATGAAACATTCCCATTTTGCCTTTTTGCCCTCTGCAGCACAGCGCTTGAAAACCTCCACCTTGTCTTTCTTGACATTTTCCGCCATGTCCACTTCCTCTCGCGAGCTTCTGGGTGTCTGTCGCTCTTTCCTTAGCTGTTTCACCGCAGCTCTCTTTGCTTTCCAAGCCTGGTCTACTTCTGGGGTCCACCATGGGGGCTGCAAAAAAAGGAGTTTTAACAGCCCTGTTGCATGCCCCCTGTCTGAAGCGTCCAGGAAGGCTGTCGATCCACTCATACCGGAAGGTCTTGCGCGCTCTCCCAGCCTTAACTTTCCTGGATTTAGAGATCAGGACTGAGCATGGCATGTGATCACTCCCATGGTCATTCAAAACAGTCTACTTTACATCAAGGACTGATGACTGGGAGACAAGTGCCAAGTCAATAGCTGTGTCCGCATCACCAGGCCTCATTGCCATTCCAGTTGGCCTACCATCAATTATGCAAACCACATTGAAGTCTACCACGGCATCCGCAAGGCAATTCCCTGTCGGTTTTCTCCACTGCTGTCCCACTCTCTGTTCCTCGTATTGAAGTCTCTGTTAGATGAATGTGAACTACAATTATATAACAGACACCGGACTAACCGCGCTGTGTGTTCTGTTAGATGAATGTGAATTACAATTATATAACAGACAACGGACTAACCGCTCTGTGTGTTCTGTTAGATGAATGTGAACTACAATTATATAACAGACACCGGACTAACCGCTCTGTGTGTTCTGTTAGATGAATGTGAACTACAATTATATAACAGACACCGGACTAACCGCTCTGTGTGTTCTGTTAGATGAATGTGAACTACAATTATATAACAGACACCGGACTAACCGCTCTGTGTGTTCTGTTAGATGAATGCCAACTATAATTATATAACAGATACCGGACCAACCGCTCTGTGTGTTCTGTTAGATGAATGTGAACTACAATTATATAACAGACACCGGACTAACCGCGCTGTGTGTTCTGTTAGATGAATGTGAACTACAATTATATAACAGACACCGGACTAACCGCTCTGTGTGTTCTGTTAGATGAATGTGAACTACAATTATATAACAGACACCGGACTAGCCGCTCTGTGTGTTCTGTTAGATGAATGTGAACTACAATTATATAACAGATACCGGACTAAACGCTCTGTGTGTTCTGTTAGATGAATGTGAACTACAATTATATAACAGACACCGGACTAACCGCTCTGTGTGTTCTGTTAGATGAATGTGAACTACAATTATATAACAGATACCGGACTAAACGCTCTGTGTGTTCTGTTAGATGAATGTGAACTACAATTATATAACAGACACCGGACTAACCGCTCTGTGTGTTCTGTTAGATGAATGTGAACTACAATTATATAACAGACACCGGACTAACCGCTCTGTGTGTTCTGTTAGATTAATGTGAACTACAATTATATAACAGACACCGGACTAACCGCTCTGTGTGTTCTGTTAGATGAATGTGAACTACAATTATATAACAGACACCGGACTAACCGCTCTGTGTGTTCTGTTAGATGAATGTGAACTACAATTATATAACAGATACAGGACCAACCGCTCTGTGTGTTCTGTTAGATGAATGTGAACTACAATTATATAACAGATACCGGACCAACCGCTCTGTGTGTTCTGTTAGATGAATGTGAACTACAATTATATAACAGATACCGGACCAACCGCTCTGTGTGTTCTGTTAGATGAATGTGAACTACAATTATATAACAGATACCGGACTAACCGCTCTGTGTGTTCTGTTAGATGAATGTGAACTACAATTATATAACAGATACCGGACCAACCGCTCTGTGTGTTCTGTTAGATGAATGTGAACTACAATTATATAACAGATACAGGACTAACTGTTCTGTGTGTTCTGTTAGATGAATGTGAACTACAATTATATAACAGATACCGGACTAACCGCTCTGTGTGTTCTGTTAGATGAATGCCAACTACAATTATATAACAGATACCGGACTAACCGCTCTGTGCGTTCTGTTAGATGAATGTGAACTACAATTATATAACAGATACCGGACCAACCGCTCTGTGTGTTCTGTTAGATGAATGTGAACTACAATTATATAACAGATACAGGACTAACTGCTCTGTGTGTTCTGTTAGATGAATGTGAACTACAATTATATAACAGATACCGGACTAACCGCTCTGTGTGTTCTGTTATTGAATGTGAACTACAATTATATAACAGACACCGGACTAACCGCTCTGTGTGTTCTGTTATTGAATGTGAACTACAATTATATAACAGACACCGGACTAACCGCTCTGTGTGTTCTGTTAGTGAATGTGAACTAAAATTATATAACAGACACCGGACTAACCGCTCTGTGTGTTCTGTTAGATGAATGTGAACTACAATTATATAACAGATACCGGACCGACCGCTCTGTGTGTTCTGTTAGATGAATGTGAACTACAATTATATAACAGATACCGGACCAACCGCTCTGTGTGTTCTGTTAGTGAATGTGAACTAAAATTATATAACAGACACCGGACTAACCGCTCTGTGTGTTCTGTTAGATGAATGTGAACTACAATTATATAACAGATACCGGACCGACCGCTCTGTGTGTTCTGTTAGATGAATGTGAACTACAATTATATAACAGATACCGGACCAACCGCTCTGTGTGTTCTGTTAGATGAATGTGAACTACAATTATATAACAGATACCGGACCAACCGCTCTATGTGTTCTCATTACAAAAGAACAGATGCTGCACAGAAGGAAATCAAATCAAATCAAATCAAATCAAATCAACTTTATTAGGGTCACAAATTGGGCGCGCAGGCCCGTCTTACATTCGGCCCTTCCAATCACTCGTCTTTCGTTCATCAAGAGCATTATACATTTACATAGGAAGAAAAATAAACATTGTGAAATGAATGTTGTAAACATAAACAAGGCTAAACATGGAGAAAAATGTGTACATAAAAAGTATGTGACGTAAAAGTAGTGATGCCAGCGCGTCCCACACACACACACACACACACACACACACACACACCACACACACACTCTCTCTCTCTCTCATTCACTCTCACTCTCACTCATTCACTCACACACACACTCTCACTCATTCACTCTCCCGCTCACTCATTCACACTCCCGTTCACTCATTCACTCTCCCGCTCACTCATTCACTCTCCCGCTCACTCATTCACTCTCCCGCTCACTCATTCACTCTCACGCTCACTCATTCTGTCTCTCCCGCTCACTCATTCACTCTCCCGCTCACTCATTCACTCTCCCGTTCAATCATTCACTCTCCCGCTCACTCATTCACTCTCCCGCTCACTCATTCACTCTCACTCATTCACTCTCATGCTCACTCATTCACTCTCACGCTCACTCATTCACTGTCCCGCTCACTCATTCACTCTGCCGCTCACTCATTCACTCTCACGCTCACTCATTTACTCACACGCCCACTCATTCACTCTCACGCTCAATCATTCACTCTCCCGCTCACTGATTCACTCTCACGCTCACTCATTCACTCTCACGCTCACTCATTCCTTCTCACGCTCACTCATTCACTCTCACTCATTCACTCTCACGCTCACTCAATCACTCTCACGCTCACTCATTCACTCTCACACTCACTCATTCACTCTCACGCTCACTCATTCACTCTCCCGCTCACTCATTCACTCTCCCGCTCAATCATTCACTCTCCCGCTCACTAATTCACTCTCCGGCTCACTCATTCACTCTTCCGCTCACTCATTCACTCTCGCGCTCACTCATTCACTCTCCCGCTCACTCATTCCTTCTCACGCTCACTCATTCACTCTCACTCATTCACTCTCCCACTCACTCATTCACTCTTCCGCTCACTCATTCACTCTCCCGCTCACTCATTCACTCTCACGCTCACTCATTCACTCTCCCGCTCACTCATTCACTCTCACGCTCACTCATTCACTCTCACTCATTCACTCTCACGCTCACTCATTCACTCGCCCGCTCACTCATTCACCCTCACTCATTCACTCTCCCGCTCACTCATTCACTCTCACGCTCAATCATTCACTCTCCCGCTCACTCATTCACTCTCACTCATTCACTCTCACGCTCACTCATTCACTCTCACGCTCACTCATTCACTCTCACGCTCACTCATTCACTCCCACACACAGACACTCTCACTCATTCACTCTCACGCTCACTCATTCGCTTTCACGCTCACTCATTCACTCTCCCGCTCACTCATTCACCCTCACGCTCACTCATTCACTCTCACGCTCACTCATTCACTCTCCCGCTCACTCATTCACTCTCACTCATTCACTCTCCCGCTCACTCATTCACTCTCACGCTCAATCATTCACTCTCACACGACAACAGAACGCTACGGTAAAATATAATATTTGCACTGCAGTTTAGTAGTTTTCTATTTGAAACCTTGGCGTCACATTTAATATTGCTTTCTTTATCTGGCTATCTAGCGCGAGGCTCACATCTTAGCAATCATATCTTCTTGACAACATCCTCCTGACGCCACTGCTCGATTTCAATGGCATTGTGCAGCCGGCCTGGAGCCACATATCTGTCCCATCTTACGTCCCCATCAAAAGAAGAGACACACCTTCGGTTTTGATCCCGTAAATTAAACATTTGTGTCAAAAAGATAACGTTTTCTCGTCTACAAAAACTGCACACAACGCACATCTCTAGCATAACTGGGTTTTACTTCACACTTCACCGTCACAGAAAATGAAGTTGCGGAGACAAACAAACTGCGATACCACTCAGTGGGATATACTCCAGAACTTTTGGCTTCAAGGCAGAGTGCGAACTCATGGCTGGAGAAAGGCGCCCGGAATCATGGGGCCCCGCCTCTAGAGAGTGTTATGGAGATAAGAGCCGAATAATTCGGCGAAGAGGGAACATTTCTGACGATCAGAAAGCTCCTGTCATGTTTGTTCCTCGACAGAGTTTTTACCACTGTGCCACATATCATCGCCGAACAGTGTCATTCCCTAACACAGTCTGCACACTACACATTCACATGCTAAAAAAATATGCTACTTATTAAGAAAGTTTTTTTTTTCCCCATTAAGTCTATTTTCGTACTCGGTGTGTCAGCTGTAAATTCTGATTTCCTTGGGGCACTAAGTTAGGGGGAATGACTCGGAATCTATTTCGTCACCTGCTCGATGACACATGTCATGTTATTAACTTACACCACTTGAAACATAATGGAGGCGCAAACGTTCTTCTAACTAAACTTTTGTACCAAACGAACCACTGCGGTTCTCCAACACAGCGGCACGACGGATCAAGAGGCCAGGGCAGGAGACCGTTATTAAGATTCCAGGAGGTCATTGTTTTCATGTTGGTACGCATACTTTACAGACAGAAATGTAATCATTGACCTCTCTATTTTGAGTCGACAGTTCTCTGTACAAAATCCATCTATTTGACAGCTGGTAGTTTGTTCAACTGTTTCCCAGTTCAATTATGTTAAGGAAACAGAGCATCACGACCAACTTCAGCATCATCTATCTCACATTGTCACTAAGCCAAGATAGCATGTCCTTTTAGTATACAGAGGCAGTGACACATATTAACTCTTAGACTATCTGTCTGTCTGTCTGTCTGTCTGTCTGTCTGTCCATTTATCCATCCATCCATCCATCCACCTATCTATCTATCTATCTATCTATCTATCTATCTATCTATCTATATGTTGTCTGTCCGTCCATCTGTCTGTCTCTCTGTCTACATACCTACCTACCTACCTACCTATCCATCCATCCATCCGTCATCTGTCTGTCTGTCTGTCTGTCTGTCTGTCTGCCTGTCTGTCGGTATAAGAGCAGATAGGCCTGCAGGTATGGCTGCTGTATAGAGCGGACCAGCAATTGACCAAGTTGAGATCATGCACACCCTCGTAAAGGCAAAACGAGTATATGAGTCCAGGGATGGCTGTGATTCTGCAACTTTGACCAAACTGCAAGAACATCCAGTCAAACGGGGTAAAGCTAGACCAGATCGTCACGGGGGAAAGCCAAAGAAGAATAGTCAACCAACACAGAACGGGTGTCGTCTTTCGCTACTCGCTGAGGGAGATACTGATGACGGGATGTGAGCGCTTATGGACTAATACAGTGGTTCTCAACCTTTTTTTGGCCCATGCACCCCTTCACCATATGTTCAGTATGTCATCCCCCCCTCATTCGTATTTCCTCCCTATAAATCTCCCCCCTCCCCCGCCCCTGCACAGTATACCTAAAATTGGAAGCTAAATTTAATAACACATACTAGAACAAGTCTAGACATAGAAAAACTACATAAAACGTGATTTGCTGGTCTACTTACGTTATAAAACGAATTTCAGAAGGGCGAAAACCTGGAAACCTTAACCTCCCCAACCCCACCCCCTGGGGGAGGGGGGAATTCCCCACTGGCTGAGAACAACTGGACTAATAGTTTGGTGTGCAATGAGGGTCACCTGTTTAGTAACTGTCTATAAGGGGCGTTCATTTAAAATATGTTCGTGCCGCACCGCGCGTAATTGCGTACGTTTAACATGATCATGTCATAGTCATGTGATAAGTACTGACCAATGAATAAAAGAGCACGTGCTTATCGTCCCATGATGCATAGGTTCTGTTTCTGACAGTTGAGAAAATGGCCGGGTTGATCCAAAATCCGTCCAAAGAAGCTCAAAGAGCGGTGATTCAGTTTCTTTCATTTGAAGGATGTCGACTGGAGGACATTCATCGAAGAATGCAGGCAGCGTACGGTAACAAATGTGTATCGAAGACATCAGTGACAGACTGGGCACGAATGTATCGGAAAGGACGTCAGTTCACGACATATCTTCATCGGCCGGGTCAAGCGCATATTGTTACAACAGAAAAAACCATCGCCAAAATTGATGCAGCAGTGCTATGACCGTGATTCAGACCACTCAAGGTTAACATACAAGAATCGACGGCAAATCAATTGATATTTCCTTTGGCTCAAAGAATGATCCAACAGTCAATTAGTAACAAACGAGAGCCGAACTCGAATGAAGGATCACGCAGACTCTTAATCCAGAGTTAACATCGTTCCTGCTTTATTTTACAGTCCATCTTCTGATATCAAGCTAAACAACTGTGAACCATGCCACTTTCTCGAACGTATACTGTTTCACGTCTTGCCATTTCAACCTCCATCAGTCCTCTGTTCTTGTTCTCTGACGTCACTGTGACGTTTGTGCTGTTTACCAACAGTCTCTTAGTTTCTTGTGGGATTTTCCCTAAATGATTTTCTACCGCCTTTTCCGATGACGTCATTCTGTCCAAACGCTATGTGGCAAGCAGTACAGATGAACCGTTGTCGAAGCATACGTTCGCTAGCGAAAGAATTTGATGTGTCAATAGGGACAACTCAAAAGTCGTTCGAAACACACTGCAATATCGGAATGTGTGTTCACAGTGGGTACCACGGATGTTGACCTACCACCGAAAAGAAGAACGCATAGGATGGTGTTTGAACCACTTGCTGCGTTACAGAGTCGAGGGTGATGCATTTCTCTTCCGCATAGTGGCAGGCGATGAATCATGATGTCACCAGTTTTAGCCGAGCAGCAAGAGAGAGAGAGAGAGAGAGAGAGAGAGAGAGAGAGAGAGAGAGAGAGAGAGAGAGAGAGAGAGCGAGAGAGCTTGCAATGGAAGCATGCTGGATCACCAAAAGCCAAAAAATGCACGTTACAGGTTTCCACTGGTAAGGTTATGCTGAGCACATTTTTTGACCATGAAGGGCTATTGTTGGCCGACTTTAAAGAATCTGGTGTCAACATCAACTCTATCCACTACTTATAAACACTAGACAAGCTGCAAAAAGCCAGCAAGAATAAACGACCTGGTATGCTTTCGCGCGGTGTGATTTTGTTGCACAATAATGCTCGTCCGCATTAGCGGAAGCATTAGCAAGGAAGAAGTGTGAGTCGATAGTCCTGATTTGTCACCATGTGATTTTCATTTGTTCGGACCTCTGAAAAACTCTCAAGGGGCAACGAATTCATTCAGATGCAGACGTAATGAACGCGGTAAACACTTGGTTCCTTGAGCAACCACAGTCCATTTTTGCGGACGGCATTCGCCGCTTACCTAAGCAATGCGATGATGCCTGAATGCCTATAGCGGCTTCTTCTGACCAACCCATGGTGCATAATTCACTCAAGATGAATGCTATGTTTAATTCTACAACATCTGTTAATGTTTCTTTCATGCTTTTGTAATTAAAGCCACTGGAACGGGTTTCAAATGAACGTCCCTAATATCTCCCACTCCCTTACATACTTGTCTGTTTGTCTGTCTGTCAGTCTGCCTAACTGTCTGTCAAACCATCCATCCATCTTTCATACTGTCTATTTGTCTTTCTGTTTGTCCACATTTTGGCAGGCTTGTCAAACAATTTCGATAATGATTATTTC
Organism: Cepaea hortensis; assembly: GCA_963921405.1. Taxonomy (NCBI): domain Eukaryota; kingdom Metazoa; phylum Mollusca; class Gastropoda; order Stylommatophora; family Helicidae; genus Cepaea; species Cepaea hortensis. Next base: position 91,677,005 of record OY992878.1, on the reverse strand, counting down.
CGTTGTAACTAATACTCTTGGCTACAATTCACGCTTGGGAATAATTGTGGAAGAATTACGACCACACCAGAAACAGGCCGTATCGCAGTTTGGTTTAATTCGGCAGAATTCGCACAGCGTCTACCACATATTCTGCATTGATCACTTTGAATAACAACGTATTTGTCTAAAACACTTCGAGACTCCTGTACTCTGCCTGCAGCGACACCGTGCGAGCTGCAAAAATGGCCAAATCCCATATCAAGACGACGGGGTAGCTCCCGAGGTTACATTCCCAGACAATTGTTTGCGCATTAAGAAACTCCCGACCCGGTCAGATCTATTAGTAACCAAATATTCACGCAAGTCATTTATGAAAGGAATGTGTTTCATGTTTAAATGATAGCACTTGCCCGTTATAAACAAGCCACCCCTTCCACGCTGTGTTGCTTTTGTCTGTGTTTAGGCTGTCTCAATGGTGCTAACAACGAGCTGGGTCAGTTTATTGCTGGCTGGGAAACCAGACTTCCACTCAAGAATTTTACAGTTATTTGCCAACTGATAAAACCGCTCGTTTAATTCAACGGGGCCCATAAAGGAAGCAATGGATATTTATCCTGAAACCCACCAAAGCGGGTCGTAAGAGGCAACTAAGGAGGGGTGGGTTGGGGATGGCTACTTTATCCCGTAGAAGAGCTTAGCTACAAACTCAAACAAATCGTCAGGAGCTTTTTATTAGAAACGGAGGGGTCACATGACTACGTACAAGGCTTATGACCATCGAGAGATACAAGACATGAGAAGTATTGGTCAAATCAAAAGGGGGATGTGTGTTAGTATAGTTCTTAGTACTCTCGCATTATCAATAACGTGGACTCTAGCAATGGCGGGATTCACCTCGTCTGTGTGCTCTTTATAGTAATATTATGACCCATTTCTTAGGTGTTTATATCAGTGTGCAACGTTTATCACGTGTTTATGTGATTATGCAACGTTTATCACGTGTTTATGTGATTATGAAACATTCCCCATGTGTTTATGCGATTATGAAACATTCCCCATGTGTTTATGCGATTATGAAACATTCCCCATGTGTTTATGTGATTATGTAACATTTCTCGTGTGTTTATGTGATTATGAAGCATTTCTCATATGTTTCAAGGAATAGAGCGGTGGCTAAGTTGTGCACACGCGTCTATTAATGCCTTGGACGTCGACAGTGAGGGGATATCTCTCGAACCAGTGTACCATTTATGGGGATAAGAATCATTTCTCGTGTGTTTCCAGGAGTGTCCTTATTGATGTGGGTAAAGTAAGGGACATGTGTTCAGGCCTTGGGAGGTATTGGGTATACATTACAATATATTGAATAAGCCAATCAATACTCGGTGATCAATACCACGCTGATCGCGTTTACTTCCCATGATATTCCCTGGTACCCATATTTAAGCTGATTTGACCAGTGACTTCAGATCAACATTTTAAAATGTCTTTGTAGATAGTGATTTGAACACACGACCATCGGGCTGGCAGGCAAGCGTGATAGTCACCACGGCACCTAACTGGTATAGGTATATATGTATGGGTGTATGGGTGTTAATGCAGACTGGAAAGACGGAGCATGTCAGAAATCAAATAGATGAAATGAAATTCTCAGAGGCATGAGTTGAAAGAATAGTTTAAAGCACAGAAGAATGGGGCTTGTACGATTCGAAAGTATTTAACAACAAAAAAGTCTTGCCATGGACACACTGTGAAACACGAGGATTTTCTATTGCATATGCTGATAGGCAAAATACATATGGCAAATGCAGGGGAATTTCCAAGATACAACTACATCACACAGGGCAAATACAGGGGGGGGGGACTTCCAAGATACAACTACATCACACAGGGCAATACAGGGGGACTTCCAAGAAACTGCTACATCACACAGGGCAATACAGGGGGACTTCCAAGAAACTGCTACATTACGCAGGGCAAATACTGGGGGACTTCAAAGAAACTGCTACATCACATAGGGTAAAAACAGCGGGGGGGGGGGGGGGCATCCAAGATACTACTACATCACACAGGGTAAATACAAGGGGACTCCCAAGATACTGCGGCATCACACAGGGAAAATACAGGGGGGGGGGCATCCAAGATACTACTACATCACACAGGGTAAATACAAGGGGACTCCCAAGATACTACTACATCACACAGGGCAAATACAGGGGGGGGGGCCTTCCAAGATACTACTACATCACACAGGGCAAATACAGGGGGACTTCCAAGAAACTGTTACATCACACAGGGCAAATACAGGGGGGGGGGGGCATCCAAGATACTACTACATCACACAGGGCAAATACAGGGGGGCATCCAAGATACTGCTACATCACACAGGGCAAATACAGGGGGGGGGGGGCATCCAAGATACTACTACATCACACAGGGCAAATACAGGGGGGGGGGGGGCATCCAAGATACTACTACATCACACAGGGCAAATACAGGGGGGCTTCCAAGAAACTGCTACATTACACAGGGCAAATACTGGGGGACTTCCAAGATACTGCTACATCACATAGGGTAAATACAGCGGGGGGGGGGGGGCATCCAAGATACTACTACATCACACAGGGTAAATACAAGAGTCTCCCAAGATACTGCGGCATCACATAGGGAAAATACAGGGGGGGGGGGGCATCCAAGATACTCTTACATCACACAGAGCAAATAAAGGGGGACTCCCAAGAAACTGCTACATCACACAGGGCAAATACAGGGGGGGGGGCATCCAAGATACTACTACATCACACAGGGCAAATACAGGGGGGCTTCCAAGAAACTGCTACATTACACAGGGCAAATACTGGGGGACTTCCAAGATACTGCTACATCACATAGGGTAAATACAGCGGGGGGGGGGGGCATCCAAGATACTACTACATCACACAGGGTAAATACAAGGGGACTCCCAAGATACTGCGGCATCACACAGGGAAAATACAGGGGGGGGGGGGCATCCAAGATACTGCTACATCACACAGGGAAAATACATGGGGGAATCCAAGATACTACTACATCACACAGGGAAAATACATGGGGGAATTTCAAGATACTACTTCATCACACAGGACAAATACAGGGGGACTTCCAAGATACTGCTACATCACACAGGACAAATACAGGGGGACTACCAAGGAACTGCTACATTACACAGGGCAAATACAGGCGAGGCATCCAAGATACTATTACATCACACAGGGCAAATACAGGCGGGCATCCAAGATACTACTACATCACACAGGGAAAATACATGGGGGAATCCAAGATACTACTTCATCACACAGGGCAAATACAGGGCGACCTCCAAGATACTACTACATCACACAGGGAAAATACATGGGGGAATCCAAGATACTACTACATCACACAGGGCAAATACAGGGGGGCATCCAAGATACTGCTACATCACACAGGGCAAATACAGGGGGGCATCCAAGATACTACTACATAACGCAGGGCAAATACAGGGGGGGGGCATCCAAGATACTACTACATCACACAGGGCAAATACAGGGGGACTCCCAAGAAACTGCTACATCACACAGGCGAACAAGCAACAGCTATATCACATAGGCATATAAAATATCATGTCAGAAACACCTATATTACACAGGCATGTAAGAAACACCTACATCCCACAGACATGTAAAAAACACATACATGACATAGGCATGTAAAAAACAGCAATATCACACAGGTAAGAAACAACAATATCACTCAGACATGTAAGAAACACCTAGATCAAACAGTCATGTATGAAACATCTACATTACACAGGCATATAAGAAACAACTACAACACACAGGTAAGAAACACCTACATCACACGGGGATATGTGAAACACCTACATTGCACAGATATGTAAGAAACACCTACATCACACAAACATGTATGAAACACCTACATCACACATGCATGTAAGAAACAACTACATTACACAGACATGTCAGAAATACTTACAACACACAGACATGTATGAAACAACTACATCAAACAGGTACGCGAAGATGTTAGTAGTTATATATGTTGCATACACCCCCCCCCCCCCCCCACTGGAGAAGGAGCTAAAGGAGCGCTCCTGAAGGAGCGCAAAGGAGCCTGAAGGAGCGGGTCGTGAAAGAGCGCGAAGGCGTCTGAAGGAGCGGGTTATGTCCGCTCCTTCTGTGGTGTGATATTGACTCCTTTTAACACCTGCCTAGTTGTGTCTTTGGCTTGTTAAGCTCGGTATTTTTGGCGGGTAAAATTTTTTTAAGAAGAAAAAAAGTCTGATCTAATGGGTGATAGGTCTCATCATGTGCGTGTGTGTCTGTGGCCAGGGTGGAGTGGAAGGAGCCGGCGTAAATAGTAAGCGCAAAGAAGGTGGTGGTGTCCCCCATGTAGTTGTCACCTGACCGGTCAGCACCCGAGTAACAACGAGTCCGATCATCTGTGTAACGAGTAGCGGTGTATCTACTGGTGCTAACAACGGACAACCGACTGTGTCCTTAAAATGTCAAAACTTAAAAAACACACAGAGATGTACATGCACAATGTGGCACAAAAAATCAATACTCATTCTCCTAACAACTAATCTAGGGTATTATCGTCGTCGTAATGAACTAGGTGGTTATTGATAATGCTTCATATAAACCGGGCGGGGTGGTCGGGGCTAGCGCGGGCGACGAACGCTTCATTTTTCTGGTGATTAGTTTCCATATATTTGATTATATTACTCATATATTCTCGCTTCTGCTCTCTGACTATTTTTGTAGCCTCTTTACATTCATTTCTATAATGCTCTTCCTTTTGGATGTTATTGATGTCATTTAACCATACATGTCTGGCATTCTTCTTCCTAATGACTGCTTCTTCACATTTTTGATTGAACCATCTGTTCTTTCTATGCGTGGTTAACACACCGAGACATTCTTCTGCGGTAGATTGAATTGTATTCTTGATGTTCAACCAAGTTTGGTCAACGCTTTCCTCCGAAGGGGTTTGCAGAGTTTCAAGTTTACATTTTATTTCATCTGTAAATTTCTTTTTGACTGTAATGTCTTGTAGTTTTTCTCTGTTATATGTTGGGTGTAGTCTTTGTAATTTAGTATAGAAAGCTCTCTTAAGTTTTATTTTAAATTTTGCTCCAACGAGGAAGTGGTCACTGTGGCACTCAGCTCCTCTATAACTTCTGACTTGCTGTATGTTTGATGCATTTCTGTTGTTAATTAAAATGTGATCTATTTGATTATAGGTTCTCTTGTCACATGATTTCCAAGTTTGTTTGTGTATATCCTTTCTTTGTAGTCTGGTACTGCTAATCTGCAGTCCTTTGGCTTCTGCCAGGTTGATGACTCTCCATCCATTATCATTTGAAGTTGTATGTAGGCTTTCCATACCGGCCACTTTTTTTATTAGTTTGCTCTCTACCTATTTTTGCATTGAAGTCTCCCAGCACAATCAGGATGTCCTGTTTGGGGGTTTCTTCTATGACATCTTCCAGATCATTATAAAAGTCTTCTTTAATATCATCTTCTTTCTCTTCAGTAGGTGCATGTACATTAATCATCGTTATATTTTTCCATTTACCTTTTATTCGTAATTTACTAATCCTGTCATTAAAAGCTTTAAAGTTTAAAACGTTCCCCCATAACTCTTTTTTGATGACAAATCCTGTTCCTAATTCATGCATGCTCTTAAAAATCTAATTTTTGTAGTTCTGTCTGCCCCATTCCATAATTTATTCAGGTGTTTTAGTCTTTGAAGAGCAACTGATAGTCGTCGTTTAATTTTTTTCCATTGTGTCACCGTTGTTGGTAAATAGTGACCCAAGATATTCAAAATTTTCCACCACCTCCAATCTTTCCTAATTAACATATATGTATATTGCTTATGATTAATCTAAGGTCGCTGTAGCAGTATGCGCTTGGCATAGTTTTTGTAATTGTTACGGCATTTCGAAATAGTATGCATCCATACTTCAAGAGCTAAATATTGAAGAAGGTTGGCTATTAAAAACGATAAAACAAAGAAAGCTGAAAAATGTTGGTCACTTGAAACGTCGAGAAAGTTTGGAGAGAACAATAATGGAGTGGTATATGCCTGGGAAGAGAGGAAGAGGACGTCCAAAGAGAAGATGGGTGCAAAATATGGCGGATGGTCTCCAGATGGGTGTATCGAAAGCGGGACCGTAGATCTTAGCTTTTCTCACTCACTCGGGACATCTTGAATGATCGAGAGATTTTCCAGAATGTTGTTATGGGAGCGTGGTTCTGCAAAGAACATGCTACTGAATGAATGAATGAATGAATGAATGAATGAATGAATGAATGAATGAATGAATGAATGTGCCATGTATCGAAGTAGGTGTTACACGGTACAAGTGACAGTCGACAAAAATAGACCATAGAAGAGTTAATGTTGTACATGAGAACCAATCACCACGAAAGCGTGGCATAGTAGAATAGTCGTAATATATAAGGGGCGTTCATTTGAAATCCGTTTGTACCGTACCGTGCGTAATTGCGTACGTTGAATATGATCATGCCATAGTCATGTGATAAGTACTGACCAATGAATAAAAGAGCACGTGCTTATCGTCCCATGATGCATAGGTTCTGTTTCTGACAGTTGAGAAAATGGCCGGGTTGATCCACAATCCGTCCAAAGCTCACAGAGCGGTGATTCAGTTTCTTTCATTTGAAGGATGTCGTCCAGTGGAAATTCATCGAAGAATGCAGGCAGCGTACGGTAACAAATGTGTCCAAAAGACAACAGTGACAGACTCGGCAAGAATGTTTCGGAAAGAACGTCATTTCACGACAAATCTTCGACGGCCGGGTCAAGCGTATATTCTTGCAACAGAATAACCATCGCCAAAATTGATGCGGCAGTATAGATGAACAATTGTCGAAGCATACGTTCGCTAGCGAAAGAATTTGATGTGTCATCTGGGACAATTCAAAAGGTCGTTCGTATGAAACTGCAATATCGGAAGGTGTGTTCACAGTGGTTACCATGGATGTTGACCGACCACCAAAAAGAAGAACGCATGGGATGTTGATTGAATCACTTGCTGCGTTACAAAGTGGAGGGTGATGCATTTCTCTTCAGTATAGTAGCAGGCGATGAATCATGGTGTCACCACTTTGAGCCGAGCAGCAAGAGAGAGAGAGAGAGAGAGAGAGAGAGAGAGAGAGAGAGAGAGAGAGAGAGAGAGAGAGAGAGAGAGAGAGAGAGAGAGAGAGAGAGAGCATGCAATGGAAGCATGCTGGATCACCAAAAGCCAACAAATGCAAGTTACAGATTTCCGCTGGTAAGGTTATGCTGAGCGCATTTTGTGACCATGAAGGGCTATTGTTGGCCGACTTTAAAGAACCTGGTGTCAACATCAACTTTACCCACTACTTGCAATCACTAGACAAGTTGCAAAAAGCCATCAAGAATAAACGACCCGGCATGCTTTCTCGTGGTGTAATTTTTTTGTACGATAATGCTCGTTGGCATGTCCCAAAATTGTGCAGGAAGCATTAGCAAGGAAGAAGTGAGAAATTCTGCTACATCCAGCCCATGGTCCTGATTTGTCACCATGCGATTTTCATTTGTTCAGGCCTCTTAAAAAAAGCTCTCAAGGGGCAACGATTTCACACAGATGAAGACGTAATGAACATGGTAAACACTTGGTTCAGTGAGCAACCGCAATCCTTTTTTGCGGACGACATTCGTCACGTACCTAAGAAATGGGATGCTTGCCTGAATGCCTACGGCGACTTCTTCTGACCAACCTATGGTGCATAATTCATTCAAAATGAATGCTTTGTTTAATTCTACCACACCTGCTAATGTTTCTTTCATGCTTTTGTAATAAAGTCATTGGAACGGGTTTCAAATGATCGTCCCTAATAGTAACGATAGTTCAACTATAGAACGACAGGCCCAACCAGAGAAAACCACTCGAGTGACTAAAGCCTAAAAACATCACGTGACGGGACGGAAGTGACGTCAGGGTAACAAAGAACTAGACTTCAGTTAGGCTGAGAGAATTGATAGCGAGAGCGTGGAAAAACCCAGTCAGGCGTCCAGAAACGGCGAAACAGCAAGTTTAACATAACCAGTAAGATAGCCAATATGTACTAATTTAGGCTACAAGAATGAGCACGGTTTCGGCTGTGACAGCGGTTCATATTCCATGAATGTCGACCGGTAAGTGCTCTTGTGCGTTCGCCCAAGATGGCCAGACAGAGTTGTAAGTTGACTATTGTATACATGATCATTTTGCAGAATAGAAGAGATAGCTTCGCCCTAGACGATTATAATAGACACCTGAGAATATAAATTATTGCACCAGCCGTCACACAATAATATGGTCCTTCTACCCTCTGATCGAATGGGAGGATGATGAGAGAGTGGGCGACATGGTGATGTGACAATTTCTAAAGGGTGATCGAACTGTGAGGACGCTGGCGTTTGCTCTTGTTTTCTATAACTACGAATAATGTTAATGAGTTTGCCACGTTCTTTACAACGAGCCAAAGCGATAACATGGCAGAATGAATGTTGATGAGAATGTAATCAATCTGATTTATGATCTTATGGTCAGGATTCCCCCATGTCCATAATATCCTCTAGATAAAAAGATAGATTTTGGGTTAAGTTTACATTTTGCCATTGAAACTAAGATCTACGGTCATATTTTAGATTGTCAGTTACATATTCTTTACAGGATCTCGCAGTCAGTCCCAGCATTATTTTGGGCAAGTTTACATTAAGTATTTTGCCATTGTTTTCTGAACGATCGGGACTCGTGCCATTTTAAGAAAAAATTTCAAAATCACCAGCAGCTGTGTTTCGAATGCATTATGCGGGATTCCATATCCCTTCGCCACAGCGCCAATATGTTAGATAGTAGTTTAACAGAAATATCTGATCAACGCCGATTGAAGTGAGAAAGTTGTGCATACCCATTCTCAAATCATGTATTTAGTGATCTATTATGGTTTAGAAAACATGTCATAGATATCTTCACTTGCAATTACGTAATTAATATCATCATCATCGCCATCATTAAGGTCAGTCATAACAGGTTTTTAAATCATCTGACTATGCGCTCCACATTTCCCTTTCTCAGCAAATTTCTTTAGCTCTGTGTTAAGTTTGAATCTGGTCTCACTGGTCTAGGGGTTAGCGTCTTTCTCCGTAATTCCGTATACACTCGTGAGTGACGTGATGTGCGCGAGAATTGGTGACGGTTCTCGCCGCGTCGGTAACTTACGGGGTATGTGAGCTAGTAGCTCAGAAAGCAATGGCAAACTACTGAGCGTAATCTTGCCTAGTACATCAACAGCAGCTGAAAAATGCTCTTGTTGACTGCAACGTCCTGTAAAGGATATGCAACATTTAATAAAAAGTTTGAGCATCAACATCAGTAGTTATATATGTTGCATACACCCCCCCCCCCCCCTGGAGAAGGAGCTAAAGGAGCGCTCCTGAAGGAGCGCAAAGGAGCCTGAAGGGGCGGGTCGTGAATGAGCGCGAAGGCGTCTGAAGGAGCGGGTTATGTCCGCTCCTTCTGTGGTGTGATATTGACTCCTTTTAACACCTGCCTAGTTGTGTCTTTGGCTTGTTAAGCTCGGTATTTTTGGCGGGTAAAATTTTTTTAAGAAGAAAAAAAGTCTGATCTAATGGGTGATAGGTCTCATCATGTGCGTGTGTGTCTGTGGCCAGGGTGGAGTGGAAGGAGCCGGCGTAAATAGTAAGCGCAAAGAAGGTGGTGGTGTCCCCCATGTAGTTGTCACCTGACCGGTCAGCACCCGAGTAACAACGAGTCCGATCATCTGTGTAACGAGTAGCGGTGTATCTACTGGTGCTAACAACGGACAACCGACTGTGTCCTTAAAATGTCAAAACTTAAAAAACACACAGAGATGTACATGCACAATGTGGCACAAAAAATCAATACTCATTCTCCTAACAACTAATCTAGGGTATTATCGTCGTCGTAATGAACTAGGTGGTTATTGATAATGCTTCATATAAACCGGGCGGGGTGGTCGGGGCTAGCGCGGGCGACGAACGCGGGGGCGACCACGACCGGGTGGTCGCGTGGGCGCGGGTTCGAGCCCTCGAGCCGTGTCGGGTGTCATATGAAAATTGTAATAAGTAAAAATGTAAATAATTCGGATGTATGAGCTATAGTGGTTCGTAGTGGTTTATACATTAGCATCATATAAATTACACCGCTTCAAATGAAAACCTCAGCAAAGAAAAGATGGCCGAAGTAAAGGTTGTGGTGGGCGTGGCTTAGTGTTATACATTTTTACGGAGTGGGTGAGTGAAAGGGTAGCTAGGTAAGTGCTTCCAAATACTTTCTCCATACGGTATCAGATCGTTAAAGAGAAACCTTAGAGAAGCATGTCAAGATGGCCGTTGATGTCCTCCGTAGGTGCCGGGTTCGAATCCCAGTTGGGTGATCTAGTGGTAGAAGAAATATTGATAATGTTTTTGTTACTTAGTTGTGATGGCGATAGCTGGTGGTAGTACCAGGCTATGTGTAGCAAAGGAGAGGTGGTATGCAGGGTGAGGAGTATATATAGGTGGTACCCCAGACGAGATGACAGGTTCGAATCTCGGTGCTGTGTCACAGGTAAGGGTAATAGGCGTCAGCGTGTGGGGTGTCTAGCTGGTCATACGGGTTATGATTAGGGACAGTCTGTCTCTCCGTGTCGCTGTGTCCACAAGTCCAAGGGAAAAACAGGCAGCCGACTTCACAGCTTAACTTAACATAACAAATTGGAGAACATAAGATACCCATACACGTAGCCAGCTGTTACAAAACCAATAATAGCCAGCTGTATATATGAATAATCATGGGGGGATTATCGCCGTCGATAGAAAGGGGTTGGGAAAGCAATAATACTCGTCATATCTTCGGGGAGGGGCTTATAACATATGTCGTCTAAACCCAAGGTATATCTTCTGTAATATAAGGTGGTCGGAAAACCAATATCACTAGCCTCGATTCTTCTCATAATCGCGACCAGTGGCTTAAAGACTTAACCGTTATTGCAGACGCAGCTGTGTGCAGACTAATCTACCAGGTCACGTGGTCTAGGCCATATCGACAAAAACGGGGTATAAAGGCTAAGGAATATTCACTGTACAAAACAGTTTCTACCAGCCGATCAGAGCGAGGAAACCAGACAGGACAACCTCTTGATACGAGTCCACAGCAGCAGATATCGTGTATAAAAGACGACCAGTCTATATCATATAGAACTACCGCTCTCTGACAACACCAAAAACAGAGCTCACCATGTGGCAAAGCATTAATGGTAAGTTGGACTTTGATAAATCTTTTACATTTTCGATAGGCTTCTTCACGTCGACACACCGATAACCTAACAATACTAGTATAATACAGGGGATATATAGACCTAGACGTATATAACAGCTGAGGAAACAACAAGATAGATTCGTAACAGCTCATATTAGGCTGTGTCAAAACGATGTGAACATAGCGCTACGGTGGTAGTTTAATATACACTAGTAGTATTGGGTAGTCGTATGGGGAGTCAGAATTGTGTCTGGTGGGGTCTACATGCCCATGTTCGCTATGACTGTACGGTCTTATAAAAAGGAGGGCGTCATATCCGAGCCAGAGCTAATAATGATATTAGGTGTTCCCTGTACAGCTGGTATAGTACCTTATTTTTATCTATGTTTTACAGATACAGATGACCAGGAAGTCCTAATTCGGAAACTGTGGGGTCTATTAAGAGCGGAACCACACAGCGATTGCCTGGACTGCGCTATTCGCAATATGCAGCAAGCCCAGCCACTCATGGATTCGCTTATGGAGTCTTGGGTTAAAAGAGATAGTTTTTATGATCTAGTAAAGTGTCGACTGCAGTCTGTACTACAAGAACACTTTACCAAGGAGGACATAATCACGCTAAGTCTCAGTAGACTTGAGGCATGTCTCCACGAATATAACGACGAACACGCAACTCCCGAGCCCTCGCCAACCAACAACGAACGTCCATCGCCACCAACATCACCGTCCTCCTTAACGTTCAGTCAATCCACACTGGTGGATGGGTGGTAAGCGGCTACATTTAGGTCGTCAATAACTGAACAAAGCTCAATATAAATATACGTCGTTGTAGTGTTCTGTCTTCTCACGGTGTGTTTCATAGGGGTGGCTACATAGAGGTATATCACTCGAATGATCGTTTACTGACACAAACACCCCGCATTCATCAGGGCTCTCACTAGTGGTAAAGCGATGTCTCCTAGTGTGAAAAGAGTGAATATCAGCGCACAAGCTATCACAGTGTTGTGACCAAGTGCAACTGTTATTATTCGTGAAGCACACAGACTAAGCAAACGTTATAAGTTCGGTGACATTGGTATCAATTCCTAAATCGGTCAACAAGAAAAAAGATGTCTGCGCCACCAATAGACCCTCATCGGGCTGCCCTAAGACCGGTTGTCACTAAAAATTATACGCTGAACCAAGAAAGAGTAGTTAGGAACAAAATCAACAGAGATGCAACCCGGCTGGTTTACTCGTTAAACATACAAACTCCGGTCAATGTGGTACTATAACATTTGACAGTACAAGTCACTATGAGTCGTTTTGAACTCGTATGTTTAGCTATTACAAGAGGCAACGCATTGAAACCAAACAAGGCCTGAATGGGGTGCCAGTGGAAGACCTGTTTTCAACACCGTTGGCTAAATTCCCTATATAGCACAGGACATATGAAACTTTTTCGCTCAAGGAAAGATTGACAATATTAATTCTTGGTTAGAAATAGACGTTATCGGTCTTGAAGGCTGCGATACAGACGAGTAGACACACAAACAACCTGCCCAAGTCAAAGATATGATCGGTCAGTAGATCAGTAAACAACTTGAACATTAAAATATTCTTGGACAATAAAAAATTGTTGTGCTTGTTGTTTTCACAGGTGTGGTAAACGGGATCAACTAGGTGAAATATAAAGACTCTGCATTCTCACAGACCGTGTACCAAGCTACTGTTATCAACCAACTAGTATCAAGACATCGTATTGGCACCCAGAAGCATTATGCCCACTCCTAAGAAAGAAGGCCACCGGTGTATCACCTGTGGGAAAGTATTTACTGAAAAATTACAATCTCACACGCCACACTAATACAGTTCACAATTCCACAACCCACAAATGCCACAGCTGTGGGCGTTTGTATCAACGAAAAGACAATTTACATCGTCATATAAAAACAACATCAGAAGCCCTTAGACACCGCTCAAGCAGGGAAAAACACTACTGCTCACATAGTAACAGAGGAAACGGATATCCAACAAAAAGATAGAGCCAAATTGACAGCCCTTAGGAATTACTGCAAAGCGCTGTCGATCATGTTACCCAACCAGGTATTCGTATTAGAAAAAAGAGACGATCAGCAACACTGGGTGGTCATGGACACGTATGATATTAGCGACTGACTACTCAGACAAGTGTATACCACTGGGTGATTGAAAATTAAAAGAGAAAACAAATGAAAATCTCTGTCTTTGTTATTTGATTTGTATCATTTTTGTAAACACTTGTCCTTTTGTACTTGTGACATTCTTCTGGTGTACTTGGCTCGTTTGCAGATATTTGTGTATTTGTACTTTTGTGGTATTGTACTTGTGTATGTGATTCTGTCTCGCTATACCAATGTGTATTTATTCCTGTCTCTCTGTTCCAATGTGTACTGGTGGTCCACTGTGTGCATGTCTCGTTTATTATTGTTTGTGTGCATCAATTGTTCCACAACCAACATTTCACATCCAGACAAAAGTACAGGTTCTATGTACCACTCCAACAGTCAAATAAGAAAAACTGTTAGCCAAACTGACAAAACTGTTGGCCAAAATAAGAAACGGCTCGACCAGCTTTATAAAAGGTAGGAAAATTGTTAGCCAAACTGACAAAACAGTTGGCCAAAATAAGAAACACCTCGACCAATATTATAAAAAGTAGGAAAAATTGTAACCAAATTAATTTAAAATGTTGACAAAAATAGGAAATAGCTCGACAAAACTTATGAAAAGTAGGAAAATTGTTCGTCAAATGTGAAAAATATTGGGCAAGTAAAGAAACTTCTCGTCCAAACTCATAAAAAGTAGGAAAATTTGTTAACCAAATGGGAAAAATGGTGGCCAAATACAGAAATATCTCGACCAAACTAATAAACATTAGGAAAATGTGCTAGCCAAAGGTGAAAAATATTGGTCATGTAAAGAAATATCTCAGCCGATTTATAACAAGTAAGAAAACATGCTAGTAAAATCAAGAAATATGTCGACCGAAGTAATACAATAGGCAAAACGATGGACAAACTTATAAAGATGTCGACCGTTATAAAAATATGTGTTACCCAAATTAGGAAAAAAATATTGCCCAAGTTTTGAAATATCTCGACCAAACTTACAAACAGTAGGAAAATATGTCGACTACAATAGGAATATTTGTTAGCCAAAGATGAAAAATAGTGGCCAAGTAAAGAAATATCGCATCCAAACTTTTTAAAATGTATGAAAATGTGTTAGCCAAAGGTGAAAACTGTTGACAAGTAAAGAAACTTCTCGGCCAAACTCATACAAAGGTAGGAAACTTTGTTAACCAAATGTGAAAAAATATTGTTCCAAGTAAAGACATGTTTCAACTAATCTTATAAATATATCGCCCAAACTTATAAACATTAGGAAAATGTGTTAACCAAATGGGAAAAATATTGACCAAGTGAAGAAATATCTCAACTATACTTATGAAAAGGAGGAAAATGTGTTAACCAAATGGGAAAAATATTGGCGAAGTGAAGAAATATCTCATCCATTCTTATAAAAATTAGGAAAATGTGTTAATCTAAGGAGAAAAATATTGACCAAGTAAAGACAAATTTACACCAAACGTATGAAAAGTAGGAAAATTTGTTAACCAAAGGGGAAAAAATATGGGCTAAACTATGAAATATGTTGACCCAAGTAAGAAAATATGTTAACCAAAGGGGGGAAAATGTTGGCCAAAACATGAAACATCTTAACCAAACTTATAAATATCTCGTGTAAACTTTTAAATAAGTAGGGAAAAAAATATTGCTTCTGTAGTTATGTCAAAAGTATCTTGAACTTTTATCTGAACAGACATTTCACAAGACACAATCATCAACGTCAACACTTTCCCTCTTTTACATTACCGAAAGTTTCAACTTACCATTCCAACGTATCTGCTAAAGACGCACTTATACATACTAATCACCCATCTCTTCACACTCTTTGGTCTTTCTTTCTAACACAATGTGTCTCTGTCTTTCATAGATAACTTCACAACTTTTCCATGTCACATCACCAAGATACTCCAAACCTTCGTTGCACATGAGTTCTAATGAAACAGTCATAACAACATTTATGGTAATGCAATCTGTGGCTCCACCTGGGATAGTTTCAATATCATCTGAGTATTCATCAGCAAAGAGCTATTACCCATGGCTGACATCTTCAACTTTCTATACCACAATGACTTCTACACTAACCTTCCATTGTTCCATCTTTCAACAATACAAAGGGTGGTCTCGAAGTTTAGCTAACATAACATTTCGTACTTTGTCCACCGCTTTCACACTTTGTCATTTCACAGCTGCAATAACGACAAGTCTGCAACCAACACTGTCTGTTATGAAGTCGACCTTTCTTAAAACCACGTCTGTCTTAATGAGCCCTTGAATACCCTCTACCAGATCTTATAACCGACTTTCAATGTTTCATACCAAATAACATTAACACTCTCTTTGATTACAGAACAATCGATTTTCTGCTGACTAGGCAGGTTTCCCAATCTAATGGAGATACATCACCTGTCCCCCTAACATACTAGGCGGTATTCTAGACAATGAATATGGTATCAACCATCACCCCTAAGAAGAACTTGAAAACAGCAACAGAGATTGGGTTCCTGAGACGAATTCCTTGGACTACCAGAGTAACTAATGCTGATCGCCTAAAAGAGCCTACAAAACATAGAGCCTATATACATCAAACACAACAAACTCTTTCTTACTAACCCCAACCCTAACTATACATCATCTAACCCTAACACTAACCCTAACCCCTAACCCTAACTTTAACCCCTAACCCTAACCCTAACTATACAGCAAACACAACAAACTCTGACATAGATACAAACCAGTGTCAGAAATGTGAAAAGTTAAAATTTAATTAAAATTTAAAACTAATAAATCGCAATTTTATTGCCCGCTTCACTTAATATACAGATATAGCCTAAGTATAGGTGTAAGTTAGGTATAGGTCGTATATCGAGCTTACATCTTTATACCCCGTTTTTGTCGATATGGCCTAGACCACGTGACCTGGTAGATTAGTCTGCACACAGCTGCGTCTGCAATAACGGTTAAGTCTTTAAGCCACTGGTCGCGATTATGAGAAGAATCGAGGCTAGTGATATTGGTTTTCCGACCACCTTATATTACAGAAGATATACCTTGGGTTTAGACGACATATGTTATAAGCCCCTCCCCGAAGATATGACGAGTATTATTGCTTTCCCAACCCCTTTCTATCGACGGCGATAATCCCCCCAGGATTATTCATATATACAGCTGGCTATTATTGGTTTTGTAACAGCTGGCTACGTGTATGGGTATCTTATGTTCTCCAATTTGTTATGTTAAGTTAAGCTGTGAAGTCGGCTGCCTGTTTTTCCCTTGGACTTGTGGACACAGCGACACGGAGAGACAGACTGTCCCTAATCATAACCCGTATGACCAGCTAGACACCCCACACGCTGACGCCTATTACCCTTACCTGTGACACAGCACCGAGATTCGAACCTGTCATCTCGTCTGGGGTACCACCTATATATACTCCTCACCCTGCATACCACCTCTCCTTTGCTACACATAGCCTGGTACTACCACCAGCTATCGCCATCACAACTAAGTAACAAAAACATTATCAATATTTCTTCTACCACTAGATCACCCAACTGGGATTCGAACCCGGCACCTACGGAGGACATCGACGGCCATCTTGACATGCTTCTCTAAGGTTTCTCTTTAACGATCTGATACCGTATGGAGAAAGTATTTGGAAGCACTTACCTAGCTACCCTTTCACTCACCCACTCCGTAAAAATGTATAACACTAAGCCACGCCCACCACAACCTTTACTTCGGCCATCTTTTCTTTGCTGAGGTTTTCATTTGAAGCGGTGTAATTTATATGATGCTAATGTATAAACCACTACGAACCACTATAGCTCATACATCCGAATTATTTACATTTTTACTTATTACAATTTTCATATGACACCCGACACGGCTCGAGGGCTCGAACCCGCGCCCACGCGACCACCCGGTCGTGGTCGCCCCCGCGTTCGTCGCCCGCGCTAACCCCGACCACCCCGCCCGGTTTATATGAAGCATTATCAATAACCACCTAGTTCATTACGACGACGATAATACCCTAGATTAGTTGTTAGGAGAATGAGTATTGATTTTTTGTGCCACATTGTGCATGTACATCTCTGTGTGTTTTTTAAGTTTTGACATTTTAAGGACACAGTCGGTTGTCCGTTGTTAGCACCAGTAGATACACCGCTACTCGTTACACAGATGATCGGACTCGTTGTTACTCGGGTGCTGACCGGTCAGGTGACAACTACATGGGGGACACCACCACCTTCTTTGCGCTTACTATTTACGCCGGC
The DNA here is from genome assembly GCA_963921405.1 of Cepaea hortensis. Lineage (NCBI taxonomy): Eukaryota > Metazoa > Mollusca > Gastropoda > Stylommatophora > Helicidae > Cepaea > Cepaea hortensis. The sequence goes on along the minus strand of OY992878.1, from coordinate 91,659,237 downwards.
TCCTTCCACTCCACCCTGGCTACAGACACACACGCACATGATGAGACCTATCACCCATTAGATCAGACTTTTTTTCTTCTTAAAAAAATTTTACCCGCCAAAAATACCGAGCTTAACAAGCCAAAGACACAACTAGGCAGGTGTTAAAAGGAGTCAATATCACACCACAGAAGGAGCGGACATAACCCGCTCCTTCAGACGCCTTCGCGCTCATTCACGACCCGCCCCTTCAGGCTCCTTTGCGCTCCTTCAGGAGCGCTCCTTTAGCTCCTTCTCCAGGGGGGGGGGGGTGTATGCAACATATATAACTACTGATGTTGATGCTCAAACTTTTTATTAAATGTTGCATATCCTTTACAGGACGTTGCAGTCAACAAGAGCATTTTTCAGCTGCTGTTGATGTACTAGGCAAGATTACGCTCAGTAGTTTGCCATTGCTTTCTGAGCTACTAGCTCACATACCCCGTAAGTTACCGACGCGGCGAGAACCGTCACCAATTCTCGCGCACATCACGTCACTCACGAGTGTATACGGAATTACGGAGAAAGACGCTAACCCCTAGACCAGTGAGACCAGATTCAAACTTAACACAGAGCTAAAGAAATTTGCTGAGAAAGGGAAATGTGGAGCGCATAGTCAGATGATTTAAAAACCTGTTATGACTGACCTTAATGATGGCGATGATGATGATATTAATTACGTAATTGCAAGTGAAGATATCTATGACATGTTTTCTAAACCATAATAGATCACTAAATACATGATTTGAGAATGGGTATGCACAACTTTCTCACTTCAATCGGCGTTGATCAGATATTTCTGTTAAACTACTATCTAACATATTGGCGCTGTGGCGAAGGGATATGGAATCCCGCATAATGCATTCGAAACACAGCTGCTGGTGATTTTGAAATTTTTTCTTAAAATGGCACGAGTCCCGATCGTTCAGAAAACAATGGCAAAATACTTAATGTAAACTTGCCCAAAATAATGCTGGGACTGACTGCGAGATCCTGTAAAGAATATGTAACTGACAATCTAAAATATGACCGTAGATCTTAGTTTCAATGGCAAAATGTAAACTTAACCCAAAATCTATCTTTTTATCTAGAGGATATTATGGACATGGGGGAATCCTGACCATAAGATCATAAATCAGATTGATTACATTCTCATCAACATTCATTCTGCCATGTTATCGCTTTGGCTCGTTGTAAAGAACGTGGCAAACTCATTAACATTATTCGTAGTTATAGAAAACAAGAGCAAACGCCAGCGTCCTCACAGTTCGATCACCCTTTAGAAATTGTCACATCACCATGTCGCCCACTCTCTCATCATCCTCCCATTCGATCAGAGGGTAGAAGGACCATATTATTGTGTGACGGCTGGTGCAATAATTTATATTCTCAGGTGTCTATTATAATCGTCTAGGGCGAAGCTATCTCTTCTATTCTGCAAAATGATCATGTATACAATAGTCAACTTACAACTCTGTCTGGCCATCTTGGGCGAACGCACAAGAGCACTTACCGGTCGACATTCATGGAATATGAACCGCTGTCACAGCCGAAACCGTGCTCATTCTTGTAGCCTAAATTAGTACATATTGGCTATCTTACTGGTTATGTTAAACTTGCTGTTTCGCCGTTTCTGGACGCCTGACTGGGTTTTTCCACGCTCTCGCTATCAATTCTCTCAGCCTAACTGAAGTCTAGTTCTTTGTTACCCTGACGTCACTTCCGTCCCGTCACGTGATGTTTTTAGGCTTTAGTCACTCGAGTGGTTTTCTCTGGTTGGGCCTGTCGTTCTATAGTTGAACTATCGTTACTATTAGGGACGATCATTTGAAACCCGTTCCAATGACTTTATTACAAAAGCATGAAAGAAACATTAGCAGGTGTGGTAGAATTAAACAAAGCATTCATTTTGAATGAATTATGCACCATAGGTTGGTCAGAAGAAGTCGCCGTAGGCATTCAGGCAAGCATCCCATTTCTTAGGTACGTGACGAATGTCGTCCGCAAAAAAGGATTGCGGTTGCTCACTGAACCAAGTGTTTACCATGTTCATTACGTCTTCATCTGTGTGAAATCGTTGCCCCTTGAGAGCTTTTTTTAAGAGGCCTGAACAAATGAAAATCGCATGGTGACAAATCAGGACCATGGGCTGGATGTAGCAGAATTTCTCACTTCTTCCTTGCTAATGCTTCCTGCACAATTTTGGGACATGCCAACGAGCATTATCGTACAAAAAAATTACACCACGAGAAAGCATGCCGGGTCGTTTATTCTTGATGGCTTTTTGCAACTTGTCTAGTGATTGCAAGTAGTGGGTAAAGTTGATGTTGACACCAGGTTCTTTAAAGTCGGCCAACAATAGCCCTTCATGGTCACAAAATGCGCTCAGCATAACCTTACCAGCGGAAATCTGTAACTTGCATTTGTTGGCTTTTGGTGATCCAGCATGCTTCCATTGCATGCTCTCTCTCTCTCTCTCTCTCTCTCTCTCTCTCTCTCTCTCTCTCTCTCTCTCTCTCTCTCTCTCTCTCTCTCTTGCTGCTCGGCTCAAAGTGGTGACACCATGATTCATCGCCTGCTACTATACTGAAGAGAAATGCATCACCCTCCACTTTGTAACGCAGCAAGTGATTCAATCAACATCCCATGCGTTCTTCTTTTTGGTGGTCGGTCAACATCCATGGTAACCACTGTGAACACACCTTCCGATATTGCAGTTTCATACGAACGACCTTTTGAATTGTCCCAGATGACACATCAAATTCTTTCGCTAGCGAACGTATGCTTCGACAATTGTTCATCTATACTGCCGCATCAATTTTGGCGATGGTTATTCTGTTGCAAGAATATACGCTTGACCCGGCCGTCGAAGATTTGTCGTGAAATGACGTTCTTTCCGAAACATTCTTGCCGAGTCTGTCACTGTTGTCTTTTGGACACATTTGTTACCGTACGCTGCCTGCATTCTTCGATGAATTTCCACTGGACGACATCCTTCAAATGAAAGAAACTGAATCACCGCTCTGTGAGCTTTGGACGGATTGTGGATCAACCCGGCCATTTTCTCAACTGTCAGAAACAGAACCTATGCATCATGGGACGATAAGCACGTGCTCTTTTATTCATTGGTCAGTACTTATCACATGACTATGGCATGATCATATTCAACGTACGCAATTACGCACGGTACGGTACAAACGGATTTCAAATGAACGCCCCTTATATATTACGACTATTCTACTATGCCACGCTTTCGTGGTGATTGGTTCTCATGTACAACATTAACTCTTCTATGGTCTATTTTTGTCGACTGTCACTTGTACCGTGTAACACCTACTTTGATACATGGCACATTCATTCATTCATTCATTCATTCATTCATTCATTCATTCATTCATTCATTCATTCAGTAGCATGTTCTTTGCAGAACCACGCTCCCATAACAACATTCTGGAAAATCTCTCGATCATTCAAGATGTCCCGAGTGAGTGAGAAAAGCTAAGATCTACGGTCCCGCTTTCGATACACCCATCTGGAGACCATCCGCCATATTTTGCACCCATCTTCTCTTTGGACGTCCTCTTCCTCTCTTCCCAGGCATATACCACTCCATTATTGTTCTCTCCAAACTTTCTCGACGTTTCAAGTGACCAACATTTTTCAGCTTTCTTTGTTTTATCGTTTTTAATAGCCAACCTTCTTCAATATTTAGCTCTTGAAGTATGGATGCATACTATTTCGAAATGCCGTAACAATTACAAAAACTATGCCAAGCGCATACTGCTACAGCGACCTTAGATTAATCATAAGCAATATACATATATGTTAATTAGGAAAGATTGGAGGTGGTGGAAAATTTTGAATATCTTGGGTCACTATTTACCAACAACGGTGACACAATGGAAAAAAATTAAACGACGACTATCAGTTGCTCTTCAAAGACTAAAACACCTGAATAAATTATGGAATGGGGCAGACAGAACTACAAAAATTAGATTTTTAAGAGCATGCATGAATTAGGAACAGGATTTGTCATCAAAAAAGAGTTATGGGGGAACGTTTTAAACTTTAAAGCTTTTAATGACAGGATTAGTAAATTACGAATAAAAGGTAAATGGAAAAATATAACGATGATTAATGTACATGCACCTACTGAAGAGAAAGAAGATGATATTAAAGAAGACTTTTATAATGATCTGGAAGATGTCATAGAAGAAACCCCCAAACAGGACATCCTGATTGTGCTGGGAGACTTCAATGCAAAAATAGGTAGAGAGCAAACTAATAAAAAAAGTGGCCGGTATGGAAAGCCTACATACAACTTCAAATGATAATGGATGGAGAGTCATCAACCTGGCAGAAGCCAAAGGACTGCAGATTAGCAGTACCAGACTACAAAGAAAGGATATACACAAACAAACTTGGAAATCATGTGACAAGAGAACCTATAATCAAATAGATCACATTTTAATTAACAACAGAAATGCATCAAACATACAGCAAGTCAGAAGTTATAGAGGAGCTGAGTGCCACAGTGACCACTTCCTCGTTGGAGCAAAATTTAAAATAAAACTTAAGAGAGCTTTCTATACTAAATTACAAAGACTACACCCAACATATAACAGAGAAAAACTACAAGACATTACAGTCAAAAAGAAATTTACAGATGAAATAAAATGTAAACTTGAAACTCTGCAAACCCCTTCGGAGGAAAGCGTTGACCAAACTTGGTTGAACATCAAGAATACAATTCAATCTACCGCAGAAGAATGTCTCGGTGTGTTAACCACGCATAGAAAGAACAGATGGTTCAATCAAAAATGTGAAGAAGCAGTCATTAGGAAGAAGAATGCCAGACATGTATGGTTAAATGACATCAATAACATCCAAAAGGAAGAGCATTATAGAAATGAATGTAAAGAGGCTACAAAAATAGTCAGAGAGCAGAAGCGAGAATATATGAGTAATATAATCAAATATATGGAAACTAATCACCAGAAAAATGAATCCAGAAAATTTTTTAAAGAACTGAAGTCAATGAAACGAGGGCACCAACAAAACACATATGGTTTAAAAGACAAAAATGGGAATATGATAAATACCAATGAGGAAATGTGCAACACATGGAAAGAATATTTTATTGAATTACTAAATTGTGAAGCTCCAAGTAACATTTTCCCACATGAAGAGGTTCTAACATGCGAACCACAAATTGAAGAACCTACATTTGAAGAAATCCTATATGTAATCACACGACTTAAAAACAATAAGGCAACTGGGACTGATGGAATTGCTGCTGAATTTATAAAGGCAGGTGGCCATGCATTACATCTAAAGCTATACGAACTAATAATAAAAATCTGGAGGACAGAAGAATTACCCCATGACTGGAAAGAGTCATTATTGATACCTATCTTTAAGAAAGGAGACAAGTTCCAATGTGGAAATTATAGAGGAATATCACTACTGTCCACAAGCTATAAGATACTATCCGCAGTATTACTAAATAGACTAAAACCATATTCAGAAGACATATTAGGTGACTACCAGGCGGGTTTTAGACAAAACAGATCAACAATAGATCAGATATTTATCTTACGACAAATAGCCGAGAAACATTGGGAATATAAAAGAGATCTCCATAACATTTTTGTGGATTTTAAAAAGGCTTATGATAGTGTCCATAGGAATGGTCTATGGAATGCTATGCAGGAATTTGGAATACCAAGGAAGTTAATCAACATGACCAGACTATGCATGGAAGATACTTATAATATAGTAACATATAAAGGCAGGAAATCAGACCCCTTCCAAATAACATCTGGCTTGAAACAGGGCGATGCACTATCACCGCTACTCTTCAATCTGGCTCTAGAGAAAGTTGTAAGGAAGATAAAGGGGGAATGTGATATTGGAGGAACATCCAAGCTGCTTGGTTATGCAGATGATATAGATATTATAGGGCAAAGTGAACAAAAGACATTGGAAATATTGACTCACTTAAAGGAAAAAGCCCAACAGATGGGGCTGGTTATCAACCAAGATAAGACAGAATGTATGGTAATTTCAAGAGACGGAATGGCTAAAAACTCTGGCCACATACAAATAGATAATATGACCATTAAAAGAACGGAAACATACAAATACCTGGGTACAATTTTCAACTGCTCCAACATCATAAGGGAAGAAATACAAACTAGAATCAACTCTGGTAATAAGATATACTATGCACTACAACATCTACTAAAATCAAAGGCGCTATCTCGTAACACCAAAATCACAATATACAAAATACTGATCAGACCAGTTGTGCTGTATGGCTCTGAAACCTGGAGTACAACGAAAGGAGACGAAGCCTTGTTACAAACCTTTGAGAACAAAATTTTAAGACGCATCTTTGGACCCATTAGGGATACACAAAGTGGAGAGTGGAAAAGAAGAAGTAACAAAGACATTTATGATCTGTTTAAGTCCCCGCTAATCACTGGTATCATGAAGGCTAATAGACTACAATGGCTGGGCCATATAGAAAGAATGGAAGATAATAGGGAAACAAAACTCGCTTACACTCAGGAAATAAATGATCGTAGACCCCGAGGTAGACCAAGAAGACGGTGGAGAGATAATACATGTACAGACCTACAAGCACTTGGAATCAACGACTGGCAAGAGAAGGTCCACCAGAGAGACGAATGGAGACGGATTGTATTTGCAGCAAAGAACCTCAATGGCTCGGAAAGCTGAAGAAGAAGAAGAAGAAGAAGAAGAAGAAGAAGAAGAAGAAGAAGAAGAAGAAGAAGAAGAAGAAGAAGAAGAAGAAGAAGAAGAAGAAGAAGAAGAAGAGCATGCATCTTTCCCATTGCAACATACGCTTGTGAGACCTAGACACTTACTAAACAAGCAGAACAACGCATAAATGCCTTTTAATATAAATGTTATAGACGAGTTCTAAGAATATCTTGGGTAAATAAAAGAACAAATGCATCCATAATTCAAGAGCTGAATATTGAAGTAGGTTGGCTATTAAAGACGATAAAACCCCCCCAAAAATTAAATATTTTGGTCACTTGAAACGTCACGAAAGTTTGGAGAGAACAATAATACAGGGGTTTATGCCTGGGAAGAGAGGAAGAGGAAGACCAAAGAGAAGATGGGTGTGGGATGTGGCGAATGATCTCCAAATGGGTGTATCGGACGCGGGACATCTTGCTTGTGATCAAGAAATTTTCAGGAAGGTTATTATGGGAGCTATGTTCTGCAAAGGACATGCTACTGAATGAATGAATGAATGAATGAAAGAATAAATGAATGAATGAATGAATGAATGAATGAATGAATATGCATATACTGTACAATTAAAGAAGGTCAAATATACAACAAGAAACACAAAATTTGATCTGCGTGCACTGAAGATAGGGGAGATAACAGATAAATTCAACGTTGAAGTAAAGAACAAATGTGGTGCACTGTCCTATCTGGAAATATTATTTCAAGATATCGGCGACAATGGAAAATATTAAAGAAATCAATCAGCCAGTCTGCACAAACAACTATCCAAAATATGAAGATGATGGGACGTAAGAAACGGTTGCCGTAAGACATCTTAAAACGCATGGAAATAAGAAGAAATAACAAAAATTATCAAGAGAAAGATGAAGAGATTGACAGGAAAATTGGGAAATTGTGCGAACAGGCAAAAGAAGCATAACTTAAGGAAAATTGCAAGGAAATTGAAAACCAACGCAACACCATGAATACCAAATTAATGCACAAAATATTAATGACATCACTAATAAAAGAACACATACATCAGCGGGTAGCCTAACAACCAAAGAAAGCAAAATCATAATAGAAAAAGATCAGATTTTACATGCATGGTCAGATTATGTGAAAGACCTTTATGATAATGAAAGAGAGGAACACTATGCTCATCGGAATAATAATGAAGGACCATCAATTTTGAAGATGGAAGTTCTGAATACTAGGTAGTTGGCGGATGTGAACTCTGCGGTGCTGCAGCAGTATTCGTTGTATCTTTATAATTATACGGTGATTGTTAATATCATCAGACATATTGTGGTTTGCTATAGCTGCAGAGTCATACTTTCATTAGCAGGTCAGCATGGCCGAATGCATAAGAACGCGTGTTCTTAAACATTCGGTGTGCTGATGCCGAGGTATCTTAACCATATGAAAACTGACAAGATCCCATACAACATCACTACAGAAATGATTAATGCCTTAGCTTAGAAGAATATGGAATAGAACGAGTCACCAGATTTCTGAACACAAAATATGATACTGGAGATATATCTCCTGAATTATGCAATTCTATATTTATTGCAATTCCGAAGAAATCAGGAGCCTTGGCATATGATCAACATCGAACAATTAGTATAATGGGCCACATCACGAGGATTTTTCTAAGAATCATCACGCAAAAAAAGTTAGGAAGAAAATACAACTTGAAATAGGAGAAAAACAATGCGGGTTCGTAGAAGGCAAGCGTACAGCAAATGCTGTGTACATGCTAAGAATATTCATTGAGCGTTCATATAGAAATAAATTAAGACTTACATCTTTGCTTTATTGACCACACAAAGGCTTTTGATAAAGTAAGGCTTGTCAACGTGTTGAAGATGCTTGCAAATCTACAAATTGGGAAAGACATCAGACTTGTAAAAAAAAAAAATCATATATTGGAATCAACAAGCTGCCATAAAGATTGATAATGAAGTAGGCCAATATTGGCAGATTAAGAGAGGTGTGAGACAGATATGTGTAATGTCTCCAGATTTTGTTTGCCTATACAGTCAAAATATTGTTTGAAATTGAGAAGATATGAGAAGAATCACCATTGGTAAAATCCATAACTGTAGAAATGCGGATGATACAGTATTGATTGCAGGCAATGAGCAGGATCTGCAACATTTAGTTGATGCGGTTGTTGCACACAGTGAACAGCTAGGGTTAGAATTAAACTGTTAAAAAGACATATATTATGGTCGTCACTAGGAAGAAAGAAATACAACAATGTAATATACAAGTAAATGGGAATATCCTTAAACAAGTGAATCTGTACAACTATCTTGGAACAGTCATAACATTTGATTGGAGGTGGGGTAGAGGGGAGGGGGTTTGCCTTGGAGAGATTAGAACAAGGATCGCCATGGCGATGGTAGCCTTTTGTGAGATGGAAAACATACTGACCAATAAACAGATGTCAATTGCAACTAGAAAAAGTGTGTTGAAGTGCTACATAGAACATGTACTTTTGTATCGATGTAAAGCATGGACAATGAGCAGACAAGCTGAAAATAATATCTAATGGCTGTGGAAATGTGGTTTCTGAGAAAAATGCAAAGAATACCATGGACAGACAGAAAAACCAATGACCAAGTCCTAGAAGAAACAAATAAAAACCGTAAATTGATTAGAAGGATTAGACGTAGACAATCACAGTTTTTTTGGACGCGTTATAAGAAGAAATAAATTGGAGAACTTGGTGACAACTGAAAAGATTGAGAACCAGGAGAAGGCAGAGAAGTAAATATTTGGGTGGCTTGGCCACGTGATATGGTCCAGACAAGAACACAGAGCTGATCAATGACTCTGATCACCGTATGAGATGGCGAATCGTGTCCTTCTTCGCATATGGGCATGAGACATGTTGGTGAGCTTACAATATTTGGTTATAGTTGACACCACTGAACGAAATGAGTGGTCATCATCATTCTTGATGTACAAACAACATAGGTAACACCCTAATTGTAGAATAACAAATAACGCTGATTAGAAGGATTAGACGTAGACAATCACAGTTTTTTTGGACGCGTTATAAGAAGAAATAAATTGGAGAACTTGGTGACAACTGAAAAGATTGAGAGGTAAAGAACCAGGAGAAGGCAGAGAAGTAAATATTTGGATGGCTTGGCCACGTGATATGGTCCAGACAAGAACACAGAGCTGATCAATGACTCTGATCACCGTATGAGATGGCGAATCGTGTCCTTCTTCGCATATGGGCATGAGACATGTTGGTGAGCTTACAATATTTGGTTATAGTTGACACCACTGAACGAAATGAGTGGTCATCATCATTCTTGATGTACAAACAACATAGGTGACACCCTAATTGTAGAATAACAAATAACGCTGGTATTTTCTATAAACGCAGCAGGGACAGGTAATACAATATACTTACACATCTTTGACACTGGGCAAGCTGACCCCTGGCCAGTGCAGCACTGCTTGTAACCAATTTACCTCAAATCTTAGAAACGGCTTCTTTATTTAGAGCGGGTCCTGAAGTTGAGACTACAAGTCGCAATTAAATAAAATATATGGCTCTTGCTCTGGTCAGGTGTCCTCCATTTATCACCCCATGCCTCAATCATCACCTCTATTTCCTTCCCAGCCTCTCCGTTACCTGCACTCTTTCTATCTCTTTCATTGATTCTTTTCTGTATCTCCCTACTTCTCTCAAACAGCATATCACTCTTCATCCACTGTCTGTCTGTCTGTCTGTCTGTCTGTCTGTCTGTCTGTCTTTGTGTGTATGAGTGTATGGGTGGTGTGTGTGTGTGGGTGGGAGATATGTGGGGGATGTGTGGTTAAGGGATGTGCGATTTTTGATTGGTGATTGGGGGTGGGTGGGTGAGTGGAGGATATGTGGGTGGGTGAGTGTGTAGGTTAGGGGTGGAGATGTGTGTGTGTGTGGGGGGGGGGGGTGTATGGCTGTAGGATGTGTGGGTGGGTAGGGGAGATTTTGTAGGTGGGGGATGTGTGAAAGTGGGGGGTATGTGGGTGGATGCTAGTTTTGTGTGTGGGTAGGTGCGTGATGTGTGGGTTGGTTGGGATGTGTGTGTGTGGTTGGGGGATGTGTGGTTGGGGGATGTGTGTTTGACTGGGTGGTTGGGGGTCTCTGCGTGTGTGGTGGAGGATATGTGGGTGGGTGAGTGTGTAGGTTAGGGGTGGAGATGTGTGTGTGTGTGTGTGGGGGGGGGGTGTATGGGTGTAGGATGTGTGGGTGGGTAGGGGAGATTTTGTAGGTGGGGGATGTGTGAAAGTGGGGGGTATGTGGGTGTATGCTAGTTTTGTGTGTGGGTAGGTGCGTGATGTGTGGGTTGGTGGGGATGTGTGTGTGTGGTTGGGGGATGTGTGGTTGAGGGATGTGTGTTTGACTGGGTGGTTGGGGGTCTGTGCGTGTGTGGTGGAGGATATGTGGGTGGGTGAGTGTTGATAGGTTATGGGATGAGTGGAGGATGTGTGTGTAGGTTGGGGATGTGTGGGTGGGTGATAGGTGGGCGGGTGCATGTATGTGTGCCTAGGGGTGTGTGTCTGTGGGTGGGTGGGGGATGTGTGGGTGGAGGATGGGTGGGGATGTATGTGTACCTGGGTGTGTGTGTCGTTGGGTGGGGGATGTGTGGGTTGATGGTGAATGGGTGGATGGTTGGGGTATGTGTCTCATAACATGGTAATATGCATTGTTTATGTTTACAACATTCATTTGACAATGTTTTTTTCCTATGTGAAATCATTATGCATTATTGATGAACGAAAGATGAGTGATTGGAAGGGCCAAATGTAAGACGGGCCTGCGTGCCCAATTTGTTACCCTTTGAAAATAAAGCCCGTTCAATCTATCTATCTATCTATCTATCTATCTATCTATCTATCTATCTATCTATCTATCTATCTATCTAATCTATCTATCTATCTATCTATCTATCTATCTATCTATCTATCTATCTATCTATCTATCTGTCTGTCTGTCTGTCTGTGTCTGTCTGTCTATATATCTGTCTGTCTGTCCGTCCGTCCGTCCGTCCGTCCGTCCATCCATCTATCTATCTATCTATCTATCTATCTATCTATCTATCTATCTATATATCTATCTATCTATCTATCTATTTATCTATCTGTCTGTCTGTCTATATATCTGTCTGTCCGTCCGTCCGTCCATCCATCCAACTATCTATCTATCTATCTATCTATCTATCTATCTATCTATCTATCTATCTATCTATCTATCTATCTATCTGTATAACGTTTTTTCTGTCTGTCTGCCTGCCTGTTTTTCCTGTCTGTCTGTCTGCCTGCCTTTCCTGTCTGTCTGCCTGCCTTTCCTGTCTGTCTGTCTGGTCTGTCTTGTCTGTCTGTTTGTCTGTCTGTCTGTCTGTCTGTCTGTCTGTCTGTCTGTCTGTCTGTATGTATGTCTGTCTGTCTGGCGGAAGTTCAGAATTGTTCAGCATGCATGCCCAATTCTTAACCATTTGAAAATAAAGTTTGGTTCGTTCATTTGTTCTGTCTATCTGTCTGTCTATCTGTCTGTCTATCTGTCTGGCAATCTATCTATCTATTTCCCTATATGTCTTTCTATCTGTTTTTATGTGTCTCTCTATATCCTGTCTCTTTCTCCTGTCTTTCATATCTCTCTCTCTCTCTCTCTCTCTCTCTCTCTCCTCTCTCTCTCTCTCTCTCTCTCTCTCTCTCTCTCTCTCTCTCTCTCTCTCTCTCTCTTCCTCATTGGGACTGGCTGTTAAGATGCACACATTGGTAATTTCAAAGCTTTTTTAAAAACTGTTTTGAATGTAATCATGGTTAATCAAAATCATCAAGTGTCGTCTCCGCTTCGAAGATCTGGTGTGTTAAGTCTCCAAATCCTCTGCCTTGCGTCATCACAGTGCACGCATTCACAATTTGACGTTTGACAAGCAGTAGTTAAGCGTTGCTTTATGGCCGGATCACACACAATTCCAATCTAGTATTTTAAGCAAACGGTAACTCCGTCTGTCCCAGGCAGTTGCCATTAAGGCTCATTCTTTCTCTAGGAGTTTACTTCAAAATAAGCATGGCTGAATCAGAGAGACTTAAATTAAGAAATGGGATATACTGAATAAATATAGAAACATGGGGCGCTGGGAAAAGAAACTTGTGTGATAAGTTCGTTGTTTTACATGACTTATTCATATTTGCAGCTAATTCACCTACAATACAAATTACCGACAGCAAGCAAACAAGTAATTATCATCATCAGGTGCTATGTTGACAACCATGCCCGTTTATGGTTCGCGATCTCACACAGTCACCATTGTTTTGGATCAGGTCTGTGTTCTTGTCCTGATTATGCCAAATGGTCAACGCATCCAGCTATTTATGACTCTCTTCCTTTTGCTCTTTTCTCATTATTGTTACCAGTTGTCACTAAGTTTTCAAGTTTATGTCTACTCGTAACTTGCCCAAAGAACGTATGTCTGTCTACGTCTAATTTCTCTAATTAATTTACTTTACTCATTTGTTTCTTGAAGGCCTTTCTCATTTGGTTTTGTACCCATCCACGTTATTTTTTTTTTCATTTTGCTTATAAACCACATTCCCAGTGCCACTAGCTGTCTCTTAACTTGTCTGCTCGTTGTCCATAATACGCGTGCATACGAAAGCATAGTTTATATATATATATATATATATATATATATATATATATATATATATATATATATATATATATATATATATATATATATATATGACACAACATCCGTTTCTTTCCACCCATGGATAGTCGTTCCAGCTAGGACACAGATAAGTTGTTATTTGTACATTCATGTAGTGTCGATCGTGTATTTGTTAGTCTATATTTGTTTGTTTGTTCTGTGCTATCGAAGGCTTTGGCCGCAACGTCCATTGTTTTTTGTAGTTGTGCTTTGGTAAAGCTCTCATCCTACTTGTCAATTTTCAGTGATTCATTCATTAGTTTCTATATAGCATTTCAACCGTTCGTGCTCATAGCAGTTGAGAGTTGTTAGTGGTGAGTATGTTTTCCACAAAGAAAGAGTTCATAGGATTGGAGGGGAACATAGTCAGGGCAAACCAAGGGAAGATTCTGGACAGTTTGACATCATGGAATGGGGGAACGTCGGTAATACAAATGACTGGCAGAACAAAAGATAGAAGTCTGTGGGCAGACATGATCACCAACATTTCCCGGCATAGACTATAACAATAATGTTTTCCATCTTGCAAAGGCTACTGTCAGCGTCTTACTTAAATCAATGACTCGTTACAATAGACGTGACAGTACTGTATTACACATGCAATCAACTTGTCAACGACCAAGTTACATGTATCGACATTTATTTAGAAGTAAGCATGTAACATGAATTATAATCACGCTCTAACATCTCTGGCGAATCATGCAAACATTATACAGGAAAGCACTCATGCGTTCTCGCATCACAATTCTTTTAGTGTATATTAGCGCACAGGCTATCTCATAGCAACACTCTCACAACAATAGTAAATCTCTAGCATGAGGCAATCAGCAAACTCTCTCTCAAGCAACCCCAAAAACACTCCTCTCTCAACCACAGTCAAGTCTGGTCTCCCCGTCTTTGCCTCGGTCTGTAGTCACGTGGTGTTTGACCAACGTGTCGTCCGTGCTAAGTCGGAAGTCTCGGTATTTTGGTATTGTCCTGTCCCTCACCCGTCTATTGATGGATGATATCTCAGGTCGTTTAGTCCAAGGTTGGACTGTCATTCAAGGGTATTGTCCTGTCCTTCACCCGTCTATTGATGGGTGATGTCTCAGGTCGTTTAGTCCAAGGTTGGACTGTCATTCAAGGACATGTCCAGTCTCTAACCCCATGTCCTGTCTCTCACTGGGTATACAGTCCTGTCCTACTCTACCCATGCTCTACCTATGTCCTGTCCTTGTCCTGTGTCCTCTCTCACACTCACCCAGGACTCTGACACGTTCCCGCCGCCCCTCCTTGTGTCACTTATCTTATAGTCATAAGTGACACATTGTGTTATATCTAAATAATTATTTGGAACTAATTCGTCAGAGGACTGAGGGAGTAAGTAAGTCGTCATGGTTACTGTAAGTTGGGGTGACAACTGTAGTCTATAAAGGGTCTGATCTACTGTAGAAACACAAACTCACTGGTGTTGTTCAGTGGTATACATTTGGTTAGTTGACAAAGAGTCTAAAACTCTCTCTCATTTTACTAATGGGGACTGTTACAGACCAAGGTAGCGTTGTGTCATATTCTTGGCGTGAGCGTTAAATTGCAACCCTCTCAAGGCACCAGGAGTGCCCACGGAACAATGGTCTCTTTTTAAGGAGACTCATCAAGGAAAATATTCCCCTTGGTCCCCGTAAAACGGCAATTCAACCTTTCATCCAGATGTGTGTAATCACTGTTAACACCTATCTAGCTCCCGCTTGTTAGCAGTGATTCTATGTACGATCATGCCTTGCCCCCCCCCCCTTTTGAGAACTACTTATGTCCCTTGGTATGTGTAAGATAATGTCCCGTTCTTTTTTTTTAATTATGGATAACAATAATAAGGCGAACTGCGATAAAACGTAAAAAGCAATGAATGAATCACTGAAAAACGAGAAGAAGGTTGTGAGCTTTGCCAAAGCACGACTACAAAAAAAAAATCTTTTTTTGTAGTCGTGCTTTGGTAAAGCTCACAACCTACTTCTCGTTTTTCAGTGATTCATTCATTGTTGTTGTTGTTTTTTTTTTTTTTAATAATGGATGTACGTTATCTGTTAGTATAGTGTGTGTGTGCGAGTTATTTGTAATCATCTATGTGTTAATTACAAACATGTGTGCATACTTATAATATATGTATTAACTCTGTCTAAGAGTCATTAGTTTGGTCTTCCTAATTCATGAAGGATTCCATATTTATCATTCATGAAGCGGACTATCGAGCTATGATGCTTAGAAATATGTCTATTAGCGTAGTATAAATGTAACAATCACCAATTCACTTTAAAATGGCACAAATCACATTTGTTGCAGATGAAGAATACAATATATAACATTGAGGCAAATGTGTGTGAAAATATTGCACAACATTACTTTCATACCCTCAAATTTAATGCATTTATCTTCGTGTATCTTTCGTGCATCTGTCATTCACACACTCACACTGCATATTCCTATAAAAATATACATGTAGGTAAAATAATAAATGTTTAAGGTAAGGTAATAGGTATTAACAGGTAATATTTTATCTTAATACTTAAAGCGAAGTGAATTGTATAATTAGAAAAACGTTTAGTGAAATAAATAATCTTATAATCTTAAGCTCTTGTTATTCCGGTGTTATTCCAGAGTTCCGGTTCAAGATGGCGACGGACGGTCGTGTTGTTTTGTGTTCGTTAACTTTTTCGCGTAGGGGATGGATTTATTCATCTCTTGCGTGTAATTGGTGTGCCAGGATGTAAAACCAGGAGTTTCTACTCAAGATCTGCGCGGGTGCTACGGAGTTCGTGCATCGAGCGAAGCCATCCTTGAGTGAATTTTCAGCAGCGTGTGTGGTTCTCAGCAGTGTGTGTTTACGTTTTTTCAACATGGCGGAACAACGTGTGTTCTCCGAGCGGCCAGAAGTCAACATAACGAAGCGGTGCGGTAGCCGCGCAGGGAGAAAGAAACAAGGTAAGCGCGGTGGTTTGAGACGTTTTAGACTCAAGTGTCACCGTCTAGGACTCAGGAACATCCGTATTCTATATTGGAACTGTGCCAGTGTAAAACAACGGGGCTCTATTTTAGAAACCCTAGTTTACAGGAACG
Organism: Cepaea hortensis; assembly: GCA_963921405.1. NCBI lineage: Eukaryota > Metazoa > Mollusca > Gastropoda > Stylommatophora > Helicidae > Cepaea > Cepaea hortensis. The sequence continues at coordinate 91,642,624 of OY992878.1, read as the reverse complement.
ACATTGTAGCACTCCAGGAGACGAGACTGGGCGATCAGCTACTCCGAATTGCCGGCTTCAAATGTTTCTAGAACAGACGACATCTGGGAACGGCGGTTCTCGTTCGCGACAGCATGGTGGCGTCAGAGCTAGACATGTCCAGTTGGGACAGTGACGATATACAAATACAGGCGTTGAGAGTTCATTCCAGTACACCATTCGTGTTGGTTAATGTTTATGCCCGCAATGCGAGTGTGGACGCCCAGAAGTGGCAGTGCTTAAGTGGCATATTAGGCCACGAGAGAAATGTTATTTTCTGTGGTGACTTCAACGCTAAAGGCAGATTATGGGGAAACACTTCCTCCAATACACAAGGGGAGGAGCTCGAGACTGCACTGGAAACCATCGACCTGGTTTGTATCAACAGTGGCTGTGTCACCAGGACAGCAAGCCGTCCAGGCGATGAGGACAGTGCTAATGATCTGGCGCTAGTTTCACCTTCACTCACTACAGTGTGTAGATGGGGTGTCCTAGGACACCATGGCAGCGACAACCACCCTTGCAGCATATTGGTGGAGAAAGGGAGAACCAGGCAGCACAAGCTAAAGGTAAAGACGTTCCAGTATGACAGTACAGGGCAAGACGTGGTGAGGAAAATAAGACGTGACAAGCGCAGAACGTTTCAGGGCAGGAAAAAAAGCTGGGAGCAGCCACCGTGGTGGAGTTTCGAGGTGGAGAAGGCTTGGGTGGATAAGCGTAGTGCTGTAAGGAGATGGCAAAATGCCAAGAAGAACAGAGCTGGTCATCCTAGTCCCAGCTTGCACTTAGAAAGAGAGATGCACACAAAAGTAAGCTATTTCAAAAAACTGGTCAAGGTGGTTAAAAGCGAAAAATGGGCAGAGGTGTGTCAAAGAGTAAGCACAGACAAGTCACTGAAATTGTTCTGGCGACTACATAAAAGCATGAGTGGTGTAGTCAAGAATAAGAGCATTTCTGACTTCCAAGGTGCTGACCTCATCTGGCAGAGGACTGACGAGGACAAGGGCAAAGCCCTCTTTGAACGCTACCTTGAGCAGAGCAACCATACAGACATGGGAGGCCGAAATCTGGCCAAGGAGGTCACCTCAGACAGATGCAAGGCCCAGAACACTTCGGATGAAGACACAGTGACAGTGAAAGAAATCAAGGCTGTGCTTCGACGATCAAAAAACAGTGCTCCAGGTCCTGATGGCATAAGATACGACGACATAAATAGGTGTACCGACAATGAGCTAGAGAAACTAGCAGACATGTACAACAACAGTATAGGGAGTGCTAGCATCAAGGAGGAATGGTTACACAGCTATCTGATTCCCTTGCCGAAGCCTGACAAAGACCACACAAAAATTCAGGGATATCGAATTATAACCATGCAGAATACAATAGGCAAGCTGCTGGAGAAGGTAATTGCCAGGAAAATATCAAGCCAACTAGAGAGGCAAGGTGTTTTCCCACCTACCCTGGGTGGGTACCGTCCAAAAAGAGAAACCTGGGCCAATGCAGCAGTCTTTGCCCATGATGTCTATGAAGGTTTCCACTCAGGCACTGAAACCGTTGCTGCAGCGATTGATCTTGAGGACGCATACAACAGAGTACCACTGGATTTTTTAATGTTTCAGCTTCTTGAACTAAACGTAAGTCCATTCCTCCTTAGTTGGATCGCTGCAGCCCTCTTCCAACGGAAAGTAGTTTTTAGATGTGGCAGTTGGACTTCGGAACCAACAACAATATATCCTGGCCTACCACAGGGATCACCTTTATCTCCGGTACTGTTCAACGCCTACACAGTGAGAATCACTGGACCTGGCAGGACATTGTCATATGCCGATGATGTGTTAGTGTATCGTCAGGGTAAGGATAGAGAGGAGGTTGCTGTGGAACTACAAACCGAACTCAATCGCATAAGTACTTGGTGTGATGAAGCTGGGGCAATGGTCAACCCAACAAAGGCAACAGTGACTTGGTTCTCTTTGAATAATCATATTGTCAACAATCCAACACCAACTGTAATGCTGTGTTCAGAGACGGTGGAAAGAACGCAGGCAATGAATTACCTGGGGATACGGTTTGACCGAAGCCTTGCTTATAATGTGCACATAGACCAGGTGATAACAAAGGCCAAGCGGGGTTTGGCAGCGATGCGGGTGATGGCGGCAGCAAACTGTGAGCAGCGCCATCTATGTCTTCTGTACGAGGGGCTGGTCATGTCTGTTTTGGACTATGCAATGGCAATCCTGACTCTCAGCCATAAGCAGATAGAAAGGATGGAAAGGATACAGAATGAAGCTATGCGCATTATTCTTGGATGTACAAGAGATACAGCATGCAGGGCGATGCGCTACCTTCTTGATTTTCCAACCATTGAAGAGAGAATACAAGTTTGCAGGGCACGCGCCTACCTCAGAATTAACGCAAACACACAACATCCACTGCATAGTGAAATTAGGAAGGTGAAGGGCAGCAGGTTAAAAAGAGGACGGTCGTGGATGGGTCAAGCCGAAGACATTCTTCAACAGGTGTGTTCACTTGAGGACTTAGAACCTGGCGAGGAGTGGGTGCAAGTGCCAACAGACTTCTGCACATCCTTTTCAGTTTGCATCCAACTAGATAGAAAATGCAGACAAGAAAATCCGGCTGCTGTTGAGGCTGAAGTACAAGCGTTGATTTTCGAGAATTCGCTAGACGGTGACGCGGTCATCTACACAGATGGGTCGGTAGTCCTCGGGCCGGAGGGAGAATTGTGAAGGAGGACTCTGGTGCTTTCACTGAAACCACAAGTAGCCTGACCATGGAAGTCTTGGCAGTAAGTAAAGCAATAACATGGCTCGAGACACAGACATTCACTAGGGCTTGTTTCCTTAGCGACTCAATGAACATGATCAAGAAGATAGAGGAGGGGTCGATCCGAAGAGAATGGTTGCTGCCTCTGAAGCGGTCTCGGCTGGCAAAGATTAGTTTCATCTTCGTGCCAGGGCATGCGGGAGTACAAGGGAATGAGCGGGCTGACAAGCTCGCAGGTGAGGCTACTGTGGAGGGCGGTCGCGCCATAGGCCAGGCTGAAATTCTGAATGCTCTACAAGAAGTGAGACTTTTGCGAGAACCAAGTGATGACTGTGAATCTACAACAATGGCCAGACTGCGAGAGCAGCAAATTAAAAGAGGGGTGGCCAAACAAGAACACTAAGCAGGAAGCCAAAGAAGATTGATAAACCAACACAGAACTGGCGTCGTTAGCCGCAACACGCTGCGGGATTTGCTGAAGAGGGGATCCGAGCACTTATGGACTGAATGGTTCGATGTGCAACGAGGATGATCTGTCGACTAACTAACTAACTAGCTCTTGTTATTGCGTTAACTATTTAGCAATTGAATATGTACAATGTAGTTTACCATAGTAAAGTAAATTTACTTACACAAAAGTTTAATAGTTTTAACTCAAAACTTGAGTTTTAAATTAACAATGAAGTATATCGAATATATTTGTTGTCTGTAACTTGTGAAAAATGTATGTCCTAAATTAAGTAAATTAAATAAATAAATAATACTTTTCTATTATTGTAAGTCTTAGAAAATAATCAACACTGTTCTGTAATAATAAATAAATTAACAATGTCTTGTAATAATTAATAGATTAACGCTGTTCTGTAATACTTTGCACTTCTTTAAAAACTGTGGTGATGAGGTTGGTCTATCTAGTCGACTGGTGTCCCTGGCATCCGTGTAAGTAGATCGGCTAGAATATTATCAGATCCTTTAATGTGGCAGATAGTAAAGTTATAATCTTGGAGCAGCAAGGCCCATCTGGCAATGCGACTGTTTTTAGGTTTACCTTGCTGGATAACTAATAACGGTGAGTTGTCTGTCGCGGTGAAAAAGTGGGTGTCTAGGAGGTACTTAGAGAGCTTAGTAATGCTGTATACCACAGCTAGGGCCTCTAATTGTACTGTGCTGTAGTGGCTCTCTGCTGTAGTTAGCTTCCTACTTATGTAGATCACTGGATGGTCTACCCCATCGTTGCACTGGAGCAACACAGAAGCAACGGAAGTGCTGCTGGCGTCTGTTCTTAAAATAAAAGGAAGATTTATGTTAGGAAGGCGCAGAATTGGTGGTGTCCAGAAAAAAATTATTTTGCTGATTATTTGTTCCAAGTAGACACTTTTTAAAATTTTTTCTGGATGTAACTTTAACAGCAAATTTGAAAACATATTTGTCAAAATTAGAATGAATTTATTGTAGAAATTAAATATGGTTAGAATACATTTCTGTTTCTTGTGTAGACAGGTAGGTACGATGTCCGAGCCATTTGACGGCCCCTGTCTATATGCAGGATCTTACAATCAATCCCAGCCTTAGGTGAGAACATCTTGTTATGTTTGCAATATATTATAATGCAATAGAGTAAACATAATTGGAAAGACCAAAAATTCAAATTACCCGTAACACATCTATGGACAAGTACTATTTCCATTGAAAATGAAAAAAAAAAATATTGCTGCTGCATCATCTGCATCCTTACTGTGATGCTATGTGTATATCAATGCTATCATTGACATTACATTTCGAAAAAATAGTTACAGCATCAACTTGTGATGCCGTGTTTTACTCCATTCTATAACTGGCATTGCCTTTCCCCACTTTCTTCCTCTTTCATTCCGTTATGAACCCGTGATTGTACTATCAAGTTGTTTTTCATGTTTTATGGTTTGTTGTATTCACACTGTGATGTTATGTGTGTCAGCTGTTTTTAGTGTCTTGTATATTTGCAATGATATGGACCTTCAAGGTAACATTCTGTGAGTGTACACCAAATCACAATATATGAAGACTTTCTGTCACGCTAAGTGATTATCCATATCTTATTAAATCTCAATATCTTGCAAACAATTATCCTAAGATGATGGATGAGTGATGGATAGATGAAATTTATACTGTACTATTTCATGATCATTCACTTGATGATATGATGATTAATTATTTATTATAATGGATGGCTGATAATAAAATTCCTAAATTAAATTTCCAGTGCTTTTGGTTGGTGCTGTGTGGTGTAGCAGATTCGCAGACTTTATGTTCCGTTCGTGATGTAGGTATTCTGATGTTTCTTCATCTTCCTCAGGTCTATCGGTGCCACATAGCAAGTGCCCTAAAGCACACAATACAGAGGATGGAAGGAAAATCCCGAAGTGAACAGTGAACCAAAACCATGAGATACGAAGGTACGTCACACCAACGCCAGCGTGACAACGAAAACGATACGTTGTGTGGCGATCTAAGTGAGCGGTTGTGTATTTCGATTGTGGAAACAAATTGGTGTGGCTATTGGACGTTTGGATGTAATTGAACAGTGGACTTCAAGTGGATAACAAATAGAAGCACTGATTGGAAAGTGCCATGGATCCAAGAACGACGGGCAGAAACTAGACGAAACTCGGACGAACATAACAAGGACGATCGGAAAGAACAGAGAGAATAGGAATAGTCTGAGCGTCAAGGTGAATATGAGACAGATTTATATATTGAAGGTTAGTGTTTGCTTAGGTTAGATGGTATCCCGGCAATAACGGGTGCTCTACGGGAACACTATAATAATATGTAATAATGCTGTTAACACTGAATTAAAAGGTGTTAAAATTTCGCCTGAGCTCCGTTGGTCATTCTCGTATTCTCAAGTTCATCAGTGAAGACTGTTGTTGTCGCTCAGTTTAACGAGCCAGTTCATTTTGTAGGTTCGAACACATTCTCATGGCACAACACTGCGGACTCGGACTTACATTATAGCAACCGGCCTACTAGTTCTGCTTCCCTTGGCACAAACTTCTGATACCTCACTCGGTTATGCGGCGTTCATCTCTTAACGTTCATCAGTTATACAATCTAGCAATTTACAAATGGGGAAAAAATATGTACATATCCGAAGTAACTCAAATTAATTCAAGAAATAAATTGTCAAATTGTTTGATGCGATTTGTAAACATTTTATTCAGAAGTTCAGAAATTTGAAACGTATATCCGGAGCACTTTGTAACTCCATTTTTACAGTTATACAAACAGATTGTTACAGTCTTTAAGTCTTTAATTGGTGTTAACTATAGTCTACTTAGCAAGTCTGCTAAGCTGTTGCTTTTCCTGGGATATGACAGATGTCGAAGTCTTAGTCTTGTAATAGAAGAGGCCATCTGTATATTCGTGAATTCTTCGGATGTCCTTCTTTAAAGATTTTCAGAGGTTTTTTGTCAGAAAGCACTAAGAATTTCTTTCCGAGTAAGTATTTAGAAAATTTGTTGATGCTTTCTATCAGAGCGAGAGCTTCAAGTTCAGTCACAGCATATTTCTTTTGTGTCTCATGCAGTTTTTTTTTTTGCTAAAGTAAAGGACAGATGTAGTCGTCCTTCATGATGTTGAAGTAGGATAGCTGATATTGCATAAGAACTTGCATCAGTCTGTAATATGAAATCTTTTGGTATGTCTGGTAATTTCAGGATTGATTGGCTACTGAAGAATTCTTTGATTTGTTCTAGAATTTCGTTGTGTTTGTCCGTCCATAGGACTTTTGCGGGTTTTCCTTTCTTAAGTAGTTCTGAAAAAGTAGCAGTCATGCCAGCAACGTTTGGGATGATAGTTGTTTGTCTGTCCCAACATACTCCTGAATTTTTTCTTGGTGTTGGTAGCTTTAATAATTTAGAATTTTGATAACCATACTTGGTTTGTTTTCCACATTACTTCTTATTTATAAAATAGGACAATGGAAATGAAATAAATTTTTAATTTTGGTGACCAATAATTTTTCTTGACCTTGTAATATGTCTTTTATGAATGTATATTTCTAATTTTATGTGCTGCGTTTTTTGATGTTAGAGTTTTAAGACAGATTACAGTTCCAGAAAGTAGATAGAATGGTAGGATCAGTATTACTATTCTTAAGGAGGTGCTAACGAGTTTAAGATGCTTTCTGTGTTCACACTTTATTGTACAGAACCATGTTGTGATGTATTTCCTGGTGTGTGAATACATGTGTTTAACCACCCATTCAACACAGTTGACTGCCCATTCAGGATGGTTGATGCTAGAAGTTGTTAGCATCATAATGTGCAATATAAATATGACCAAGATCTTCCATTTATGTGGTGTTACTGAATTTATTTGTTGTTTATCAATACAATTTAATTTAGTCTTGACTGATGTTGTGAGTTTTAACTTAGATTCATGTGTTATTTGTTGGTTCGTTTGGATAATTTCATTTAGAGAAGAAAGGCCCTCTGTATTTGTTTGATTATGTTGTTACATCACAATGAACTTTGTGAAATTCGAGGCGTTGTAGATTTTGCAAACAGAGTGAACCCTGTCTGTCGAACAGGATAAGGTATTAGCTCCGTTGTACGAGACTTATAGGTTGTGCCAATAACTTGCTTACCTTGTCTGGACAAATTAACTTGGTGGAAATCTGTTGGTAATGTTAGGTCGTGTTAATGTTGTGTAGCACAGTCTTTTGTCAATGTCAGCGTGTGTTGTCTCTTGTCTGCTGGACCTGTACTTATGTCAGTTGGGGTAACCTGTTGTGTGATCTGCCTATCTTCTTCTTCTTTACCTTTGAGTTGCCTTCTCGTACATGCTTTAGTTGGCATACACCTCATTTCCCACTGTATTGCTTCTTCTTCTGTACAATCTGTTACATGTGGGATGTTACCAATCATCAACCCTGCACATGGGTTCGGCAGTACAGCTGCGCATAGTCTTCCTTCATAATAGGGACATTTTGTGGAGACCCATGCGATAGCATATATCTCTACCGTTCCTCCGAACGTACACTACTGCACTGTGGGCTGTGAATTTCACGTGGAATGCTTTTGCATCTGTCCGCGGTTGTTTTTCGCGTGAACTGCATGTTCGGAACGATGACTGCCGGCTGTGGCTGAATTGATTGATTTGCCTTTTCGGTTCACGAGCGCATTTTTCAGGAGACTCCTGGGAGTCGTCGCTGTAGCTACGGAGTTCGTGCTTTGTGCGGCGCTTTCGGTGGGTCGCCCTGCAGAAAGATACCGAGCCATATGGGATAAAAGCCCGGTCAATTAAGTCTTTCTGGTGACTGCTGTTTTCATCGACGATGAACTGTATTTTTCGTGCAGGACTTTTGTGATGGCATTCTGACGGCGGCATTATGCACAGTGTACTTGTGCGGGTTGTTGGCTTGCCGACGGTCCTGTCTATTCCATTGTTAACATGGGGCACTGAGGGGCATTTTGTGATATTCACTGGCACAGGAACGGAGCAATATGGAGACGACCCGTTGCCGTGAAGTTGGAACCACGACTAACTAACTAACTGGTCTTGGTGATATTTAATCTTGGAAGGTAATTCATCATCGCCATCTTGAAAATGACAGTAAGTATACAGTTTATTTAGTGACTATAGATCCTTGTTCTTCACTGCAGATGATGGGACTTCTCGGCTACCAGTATTTCACTCTTCGGCTGGTAGCCATTTACTGCCACGAAATATATATCTTCTGTTGGACGCTATGGGCTGTGAGCTCCTAGTGACGGATCATTTCTGTTAAATTCAGCAGACGACTGCTCTTGAAATCTTTAAATCTTTGGTACCTGAGGAAAAACAACAATGACGAAACGAAACATGGTCACGGCTAGAGTCGTAGATGTTGATCATAATTGCTGTAGTTAAGGTAGCCTGTGCGTCTACTACTTTGCATATTTTGACTGTGAAAGCCTGTTTTCTTACTTTGCACATAGTTCATGATGTTGACGGTGACTTTCAATCTTTATATTCATCTTTCAGTCCTGTTTTATATGTCTTAGAACCACCCACGAGTGCCATACATCTGTTTGCTCTTGCTCGTTAAAGATGCTGGACACCAACATTTAAAACATATAACATGCAGGTTGTATAGAGAATCACGACTCAGCGTCCTTGTGTAAGTCACCAAATTTAATTAACAATGTTTCATCAGCCAGACATGCACAACCCCTCATGCTCACGAAACAGAGGAGGGTAAAGGGGCGCAATATTTCGTAGTGGCATGACTGGTGTAAATATATATATATATATATATATATATATATATATATATATATATATATATATATATATATATATATATATATATATATATATATATATTTCTGGCACTTACGACAATCGTCTTGGAGGCGTCACTTCTCAAACAGTTACCCTACAGTCAATGAGTTCATAGTTTAAATATGGGCCTATTTTACTTACAACCGGTGCTCGCCATTACCCTGGATCACAACACTGTGCCGGTGACAGACGAAACTTTTATCACGTCGACTGCCGTCATCTTCACACAGGCTGCACTATTCTAAGTAGACGCACAACATGTTCGCACAGTGGAACAGAATGTTAACATTGCTTCTTGGTTGGTTTCAAAATGGTTGTAATCATTCTACGCCTGTCTCAACTGACAACCCTAGCTTGACTGAAGTGTCCCCAGCTCTTGCAGGCTTGACCCGGCTTTCGTGTCACGTGATCCGTTGAACTCGTAACCTTTAGTGTTCACATCCCTTTGTTCTGTGCTGCTAACTTATTACTATTCAACCTATCTCGCCTTAGACCAGGCTCTCGTGGAGATTAACACTGTTCTCTTATTAAATCTCTGGGTAAAGCTGGGGCGACCATCCCCGACCCACCGCGTCCACTGGTGGCGGATCGTGGAACGGCCTCTAGATATAGAGGTTAGCTGCGAATATCGAATTAAGCAGCCGCGGACCAACTGGCGGTGGGCACAGAGGGCGAGGCGGGATCTCAGGGTGGGATCTGAGTTCCTTAGAACATACCTCATATGCTCGGAGCCGTGCCTGCCATGCGAGTCGGGGCGCTCTAACCCCTCCCGGGGTAGGTGGAACCCGTTAGCTTTGGACAGCAGTCCATCTAGGAGACGGAAAACTCCAAATATAAACCCCCAAGTTCAAGGTGGACCAGCGTGCTGACGAACTGCATGGCCATGGGTTAACTGGTCGTGAACATTGAACGTCTGGCAGGCGTGCGGGGTGGCACCAGGCGTATGGACTCCTGCGGGACATCCCCTGCCTCTTCCCTAGCAAGCAGGCAATGCTAGGGTGACCGTTTATTTCCTGCAATATCCAAACTTTGCCTATGGATTTATTTAAACACGGGAACAATCGCCGGAGCTACGGAGCACGTGCTCTGCGCTTGACACATTCCTCAGAGGCTAGCGAAGAGAGAGTGAGGAGGAGAAGACGAGGAAATGGTGTGAGAAGACGGCATAGAAATAGGAGGGCAGGCGCCAGGAGAACAAAAAGAAAAGTGGAGAGACTAGGTTTCAACTATGTAAGAGTGGGATACTGGAATTGTCGCAGTGCCAGACAGAGAGGTCCTGTATTGGAGAGACTAATATATGATTTTGATGTCCTTATGCTCCAGGAGCTAAATACAGACAAATACCACTGCACTGGGTACGCCAGTTATATAAACCCTACTGGGCAGAAAAGACATGGACAAGGTCTGCTGGTGAAGGAAAGAGTGAAGCATGTGGTACTTGACTTTAGCCAGTGGAATCACAGTGCAAGAGAGGTCCAGGGTATACAAATGGAGATTGGTGGCTTAAGTTGGAACATCACAAATGTATATGCCACAGTGGAATGTTTTGTCAGAAAGGAACACTGGGACTAGCTTAAGGAAGTGGAGGAATTACCTGGTGATAGGCTACTCATATGTGGAGACTTCAATGCGAGGAGCAGAGATTGGGACAGTAGTGGTGAAAACAGACAGGAAATTGCCCTTGCGGATGCCTGGCGATGCAGACACAGCTATTGACTTGGCACTTGTCTCCCAGTCATCAGTCCTTGATGTAAAGTGGACTGTTTTGAATGACCATGGGAGTGATCACATGAAATGCTCAGTCCTGATCTCTAAATCCAGGAAAGTTAAGGCTGGGAGAGCGCGCTAGACCTTCCGGTATGAGTGGATCGACAGCCTTCTTGGACGCTTCAGACAGGGCGCATGCAACAGGGCTGTTAAAACTCCTTTTTTGCATCCCCCATGGTGGACCCCGGAAGTAGACCATGCTTGGAAAGCAAAGAGAGCTGCAGTTAAGCAGCTAAAGAAAGTGCGACAGACACCTCGAAGCTCCCGAGAGGAAGTGGACACAGCGGAAAACGTCAAGAAAGATAAAGTGGAGGTTTTCAAGCGCTGTGCTGCAGAGCCAAAAAGGCGAAATGATAATGTTTCATGAAGGAGATTGGAGGTGATAAAACACTGCAAAAATTCTGGAAACTGCACAGGCAAATGCAGAGAAAGGTTCGGCCTATTACAGTGGGAACAATTTATAGAGATGATGCTGTGCGCGTGACAACAGACAAAGAGAAAGGGGCAGCGTTTCTCCAGAGATTTTTAGAGCAGACCAATCATAATGATGCGGACACCTGGGATGCAGTTAAAGAGGAGTTATCTGGCACCACGAAGAATATACAGTATGAAGACATCATACGGGTGGAAGATGTTAAACACATTTTGAAAAAGGCAAAAGACACGGCACCAGGGTCCGATGGGGTCAGGTATGGCCACATGAAGGGTTTGAGCGATGCAGATCTGGAGGAGATGACCGACAGCTTTAACCAGAGCATTAGGACAGCATCAAAACCGCAGGATTGGGTGCACAGCTATCTCATCCCTCTCCCAAAACTATTCAAGGATCATTCAAAGCTCAGCGGCTTTAGGATCATCACCCTTCAAAATACATTTGGGAAGGTTCTAGAGAAGATAGTCGCTGTCATGTTGCAAGAGTTTTTGGAAAGGGGGAAGCTTCTTCCAAGAGGCCTGGGGAGCTAAAGGCCAGGAAAAGATACCTGGTCAAATGCAGCCACTTTTGCCTTTGATGTTTATGAGGGGTTCCAGAGTAGACAGGAAAGGATGGCGGCAGCGCTTAATCTCGAGGATGCGTACAATAGAGTTCGATATGATATTTTGATGACCGCACTGATGGAGAAGGGGGTCAATCCCTGGTTGGTGATCTAGATAGCAGCCGTCCTGCATTCTCGTCGGGTTGCTCTACATCTGGGTGCATGGACCTCAGAGCCACATATTTTAACCCCGGCAACCGCCACAGGGATCTGCGGTCTCACCGGTGCTCTTTAACGTGTATACGAGCAAGATTGCAAATCTAGAAGCACCAGGGGTTGGAAGAATACTAACATTTGCAGATGATATTCTTGCATATAGGCAGGGGAGAGATAGGGGCAAACAGCCCAGGAGTTACAGGCGACAGTAGATAAAGTGATTGACTGGTGCACAGAAATGAGTGCTGTCATCCACCCGGAAAAGGCGGCTGTTTTGTGGTGCTCTCTGGACAACAGGATTGTGAGAGCTGATGTCCCAAGCCTCGCGATAGATGGTAGAAATGTCAGCAGATAGAACACACTGAAGTATCTGGGGATCACATTTGACAGGAGCCTATCCTTCAAGGACCATGTGGAGACGGTTGTAACAAAATCTCAAAAGGGACTCAGTGTACTTAAAAATATGGCTGCAATGGACATAGAGCAGAGAATGCTTTTCATACTATACCAGCACTTGATCCTCTCAGTAATTGATTATGGATTAGGACTGCTCACTGTCTCAGAGAGTCAGCTGGTGAAGTTAGAGCGTATACAGAACGAAGCTCTGCGGGTCAATCTGGGATGCATCAGAGACACCCCAGTAGTGTGTATGCGTTACATCCTTGGTCTGCCGACTGTTGCTGGTAGGCTCAAGGTGATCCAGGCGAAGGCATACCTCAGAGTAGCTGCAGACACAGACCACCCACTGTATGAGGCGCTGGACGCAGTTAAGGGTCAGCGACTGATAAGAGGGAAATCATGGATGGCTCAGGTGGAGGATACGATCAGACAGGTGTGCCCCTTGGAGAACATTAGGCGTGGAGAGGAGTGGGTCAGAGTGCCAGTGGAGCAGTCAGACTTGTGCAGAGTTATAATGTGCAGGGAGTGGCCAGCAGGGGCCACGGAAGTGAAAATCCAGCAACTAATTCAGGACAATGCTCACTCGGGTGATGTGATTATCTACACAGATGGTTCGGTGTCAAGAGGTGAGAGAGGTGGCTGGGGGTTCATAGCCAAAGCTAATAGTCGAAGTTTGGTGCAGGAGAGCCTGGCATATGATACCACAACATCCAGCTTAAGAATGGAGGTAGAGGCAGTCACTGCGGCTCTCCACTGGATGGAGAATACGACACACACACACACATCGTGATTGTAACTGACTCAGAAAGCATGCTGACGAGGGTGAGGACGGGCAGGCTTCGTGCGGAGTGGCTTGCTTCGCTTCGGAGGTCACGGGTGACAAGCATCGCTTGGATCTTTTCTCCGGGGCATGCCGGTGTGCTGGGAAATGAACAGGCGGACAGATTGGCAGACGTGGTTGCGGCGTTGTGGGAGCACGTGTACACCTCGGAGGAGCAAATGGATTACCATTGTCTGGCAAGAATGAGACAGCGAGGAGTGGTTATGGGGTAGCGAAATTTTATGCTCATATTACATACAAGCTTACAAACACTCGACAGCATGCTTTTAACTAATTCAGAATAATTGTACCATACCAGATATTTCCTGCACTGGGGTTTCGATAGAGATAGCCAACTACTAGGGGTATGCGATTTTGAAATTTAACCTCAAGCCATGAATACAACTTACGTCCTTTATAACAATACACACTCTAAAGTACAGAGAAACAGTAATATCTCTGTCAATATATCATCATTGTACAATGACTGAGCTACCGTATGACAGTAGACGGTACTACCTGCTTTCTGTCAGCGCCGAATGTTGGGCGGCGCTTACCAAACCCGACACCCCACATTGTGCCAACGGCTTCGGGCGGAAGAGCGCAATTGGGAGGGTACTAGCCTTATCCTGGTGCGAGGAAATGCAACCCAAAGACAAAATAAGTCATGGCAGGGCAGACCAGGCCCTAAGCCTTGGTTGGCAGCTGGTCTAGGATCGAAGCTCCGATAGGCGGACAGTTAGAGCATTGCTTTGCTGATCCGGCAGCTTCTGCAGCTTGTCTTGTTCCAGATTATAGTGAACTAGGTGTTTGAATCTTTGAAATCCTGTGGGACTTGTCCTTCTCGCCAGCATAGCTCTATTAGCTGGTGGATCTGTAGAGCGAGTGTGTCTTGCCCACTCCTGATCACCTCTATTGGAATCCCATCCTTACCTGGAGCCTTGCCAGATGCAAGCTTATTTATAGCACACTTAACTTCTGTTATGGTGGGAAGTGTGTCCAGGTGGTCAAGAGTTGGCAGGGCCTCTATGGCGTTGAGGGCATCATCCGCTAGCTTGGTCTCACTTGAGTAAAGCTCTAAATAGTGCTCGACCCATCTATCCATCTGCTGTTTCTTATCAGTGATGATTTCTCCAGTCAAGGTTTTCAGCGGTGCACTTCTTTTGATCATTGGACCACAGGCTTTCTTTATCCCTTCATACATGCTTCTGATGTTTCCCTTATCACTTGCGATTTGAATGGACTCACATAACTTGATCCAATAGTCATTCGCACACTGCCTGGCAGCCTTTTGTACATCCCTCCTCGCTTGCTTCAGCTCACTCAGAGTGTTACGCGTTGGTCTTTCCTTGTTTCTTAAGAGAGTTATCTTCGTTTTATCAATCAAGGGCTGCAGTATCTGGCTGTTTGCCGCAAAACAGTCCTGCCTCTTATGATCCACAGTGCCGTAAACCCCTACCGCTGTTTTATAAATAGTTTCCTTAAGTTTACTCCATTTATCATTTACTATACAATTTTCTGATGCATCATTGAAAGCGTCTTCAAGTTGCTGTTGAAATTCAAAGCACTTTCCAGGATCGTGAGTGTTAGTAATATTAATCCTGGGGCTAGACTTGTGTTTAGCTGTGTAGATTCTCTTTGGTCTCAGTCTAACCCTTGCAACAACCAAAGAATGATCTGTATCACAGTCAGCCCTGTGGTAACTTCGAGTTAATGATGTATGGTTCAGATGTTGTCTCCGTGTGATTATGAAGTCCAGCTGATGCCAATGGCTGGATCTTGGATGTTTCCATGTGACCTTATGCATCTATTTTGTTTTAAAAAAGGAGTTTGTAATACATAGGTCATTTCTAGTGCAATGCTCCAGCAGCCTTTGCCCATTATCATTCATGCGACCGATGTTGTATTTTCCAAGGCACACTGGCCATGAACTCGAGTTCTTGTCCACACGAGCATTGAAATCACCGAGCATATAATTGTAGTCGGATTTTGAAACTGCCTTGATCGCAGAGTCTAGCTGCTCATAGAACGTATCCTTCACATCATCAGAGGAAGCGAGTGTCGGTGCATATGCAGTGTGAATGGTGGCAAATCCACACGAGGCTGCCAAGCGCAGTGATAATAATCTTTCATTACCTCCAGCTGGGATATCAATCATTCCCAGTAGCGAATTCTTCACTGCAAAGCCCACATCATGTTGCCTTTTTTCTGCCTTCCCTCTTCCCTTCCAAAAAAAGGTGTAATTGTTTTCCCTGAGTGACCCTTCCTCAGCGAGGTGAGTCTCCTGCAGGCCAGCAATATAAATGTTAAGACGATTGAGTTCAGCATCAATCACAGCCGTTTTTCTCACATCGTCAATATTTGTAAAGTCAGTGGAAAATCCTGGACACATGGTTCTCACGTTCCAGGTTGCAAGCCGTAGCTTGAGGTTTCTATTCTTTTTATTAGTACCTGGTGCATTGGTTTTACAGCCTTCGATTCAGATTTTATCCTAGCCCCAAGCACCCATTGAAGCAGGCAGGCTGTGGCGGATCAGCACCCAATTGGCTGGGGGATGCCCAGCTTGAGGCGGGCGGTAGCTGATCAGTGACACCTGTAGGTGTCTCCCACCGTCAGAGGCAACGCGTGGCACACCATGTCTACGCCAACTGACACGGACTTATAACCCGTAACAGTTGCCTCTCGCTTTGATTCCGAGACCGGTTAAGACCAGGGATGGAGTTATTGCCTCTCCATAGCACAAAGCCTGGGCTAAAATAAAGAAACCATGTGTTGCCCATGCAGCATGATCCCTCTCTCGGCCTTCCTAGTTCACTCCAGAGGAAAGTTGCCACCTATAATCTGGAACAAGACAAGCTGCAGAAGCTGCCGGATCAGCAAAGCAATGCTCTAACTGTCCGCCTGTCGGAGCTTCGATCCCAGACCAGCTGCCAACCAAGGCGTAGGGCCTGGTCTGCCCTGCCATGACTTATTTTGTCTTTGGGATGCATTTCCTCGCACCAGGATAAGGCTAGTACCCTCCCAATTGCGCTCTTCCGCCCGAAGCCGTTGGCACAATGTGGGGTGTCGGGTTTGGTAATCGCCGACCAACATTCGGCGCTGACAGAAAGCAGGTAGTACCGTCTACTGTCATATGGCAGCTCAGTCATATCTGACTAAGACCTGACTCACCTGTCAATATAAACACACACAAAAATACGTATACAGATCAGTAAGGATGGGCGGTGAAGACCCCCACACTCACAGTATAAACACAATAAAAGGTATTATAAAAGATATACAACTAAGTATCAATTTCTGTGACATCAATACGAGTCAATGTTTATAGTCACGAACAATCTATTACGTTACTATATGAAGCAATAACCAAGTATGCACATAAACGTTCTGGGAGAGACACTTTCTTGTACTGAGATCAGATGTTGCTTTGTGCTGAAGTGCTAGTAAATACCAGGCTGTGTTGGCCCTTGGTACACCGACATCATAGGTGCCTGACGAAGTAAAGCTGGGCTAAAACGTGTGAGGTATAACAACTCTGGGTTACAATGAAATGGATACTGTTGGTTTCTCACGGGTGTGTAACGACTACCAACAACAGGCTCTGATTCGTGGCTAACAGGAGGCTGTGGTGGCACGTTGTTGTTACTGATAGCTGTCCCTTGCTGTGGAGAGGAGGGAACCTATCTTCATAATTTTCCTGTGTGAAAGAGGGCGTATTGTACGGATTTGGTTTGGTGGAAGTGTTCCGTCTGGCTTGGGTTGTGAGAATTGTATGGACTTTTTGCCCTGACCGTGTGGGAGTGCGGGGGAATGAACAGGCTGATAGGCTGGCAGGGAATGCGCCTCTTGGTGGTAGATTACTTATGGACAAGCGGAGGAGGGGGTGGTCATGCGCCTGTGGGACCAGGTGGAGAAGGTGGGGAATAGCAGACTGAGAACCCGTATGCGGAAAGGATTAGAGTTCGGGGGATTTGCAGGGGTTCTAGTAGAATCTCAAAACTGAGAGGGAAGATAGGGAGAGTTTTCAATCAGATGGCGGTGGGAACGATTAGTAGTGTGACTCTTCGCTGGCTGTTGAACGAGGGGACGTGACGCGTATGGGAATGTCCTGAATGCGGTGATGTCAGTTCTTTGCTTAACTCAACTCAGCTGTATTAGAATGGGCAATTGGAATTGAGCCATATGTGTTACAATGTGTAAGAGAACACCTTTCAAGCTTCTTTTAGAGCTGTCAATGAGAAATCGCCACTCATCTAGTGTATAATTTACACCCATTTCGATTACAAGACCTCCTACATTAGAAAAAAAAAAAAAAAAAGTTGTTTTCTGTACAAACGAATGGAAGTGAACTTTGCGCTCTGCTGCGATAAAATGTAACCTTTGTTACAGCAGTCAGTAATTTTTTATTTCTTTTGATCTTGAAGTCAAAAGTTTTGACGATTCCTTTGAGAGATATAGATCTCGGATTAGATCATTAGATCACTCAGTTCACGCTGGTCCAAGCGTTGAGCAGCTGGAAAATCTTCTTCGAAACCACTTTAACTGTCACTTGTCCTTCAACTCGCCACTGCTGTTTCATCACCCAGCAATGAATCCGAAATCTGACTGAAAGATGGAACTGGTATGTTATCTCCACGTAGAACAGGCCGTCTAGCAGAATCTAAATCTGGATATGTTCATTAATTTCCTTATATTAACAACACAGACATAAGTCATCATAGTGGTTCTTGGGCTCTCTCCAAACCATTAGAATTCCAAATTGTGTAAGGGAATAGATAGAAATACTTTATTACCAGAGCCTTATGTAGAAAATAATGCAGTAATATTAATTAAATACGCAAATGCCCGTTTCTCACAATCTAGAGCTGCTACAGACAAATACATGTGATATTTTGATTTAGCAGGCCTCATTTATGCAAAATAATGTGTAAAATGTTTGGCACCCCAAAACACATTTTTTTTAGGGGGGGGGGGGGGTGTTGTATTATTTCTGTTGTGATTTTGTCTGGATCGGGAGTCTTGTCAATTTTCAAATGATTAAGGGCATTCAGAAATTGCGATTTTTAAATTGTTGGTTCTTCATTATTATATGGAATAACATATTGTACTTTATATAAATAAATACACTAATTTATCGTGTTCTGGCCGTGTATTTACAATCTGATCCTTCTTAATTATAATTTTTCCTTCTTTGCTTTTCTGGTAACCATTTGATGTGTGCTGACATTAATTTTTCTGTTATTTATTTTGGTCTTTTGGGTATTATGTGTTTTGTTTTTTTTAAATTTGTTTTACAATTTTACTGAAATTTTTTCTCAAGCCTTGCTTCTTTTGCCTCAGAATAATTTTCCTTTACATATCTTCATATTGTCATGGTTATATTAGTTGTTTCTTCACGTTTCCATTAGTTTTAAGCTATTTTCAGTCATCCAGTGTTCACGACATATCATCTTAATTTTTCGGATAGTTATTTATTCAGTCTGTCTGACTAAATTCTTCAATATGTCCCACTGTTCATTACATCTTGAACTATCCCCATTCTCTACTGGATATATATCAAATGTTATGATATTTGGTATATGTTGACACTCTTTACCTTTATTTGTCTAAGTTTTTAAAATGTATATGACCATTGCAGATCAGCTGCTATTAGATGGTTTTGATTTACAATTTTATATTTAGCAGTTTGCCATTGCTTATTAAAGGAGACATTGACTAAAATTATTGTGTTATATCTGCAGCAATCTGCATTTAGTATAGCTCTTGTTACTTTTAAAGCATTTCGAAATGTTCTATTGATGGGGATGTAGTCAGTCTCGTTTATGATCTTTTTGTCAGGGCTCTTCCATGTCCATAATCTCAAAGGATCTTGTTGATACTATGTGTTCCCAATAATCATATCATGCTCTTTTGCCCACTAGACATGTCTGCCTCCTCTTTCATTACGATCATCTAGTACAGCGGAACGATGCTGGTGTTGACAGCGATGTCCTGTAAAGGATATGCACACACAAAAAAGTCCATAATTGCCTACAGTACGGCCATCTTTTTGCTTTCCTACTCTACAATTAAAGTCATCTATTAAGATATTTAGTTTTAAGGTTTTGCAGTTCTTCAAAGCATTATCATTGTCACTATAAAAATCCGCACACACTGCCCGCACTGCCGTTTGCTGTTGTAGCATATGCTTGAAAGATGTTCATATCAGCAGGTTTTTCAGTTAACTGTACTGGTAAAATTCTATCTGATGCAGCCCAATACCCTTCTGGACAGATCACAATTTATTTTCATTTTTCCAAATCTATAAATGATACACCACATTGTTGTTTCTCTCCCACAGAATTGACAATTGTATAGTCCTTGGATGTTTTCATTTCTGTTCCTTTCCATCTGGTTTCACACATTCGCAAGATATGAAGTCTTCCCATTGCTTGCTTTGTATTGTCCCCCATTTCCTACCCGCACTCATGGTTTGAACATCCCATGTCCCTATTTGAGGTGATGTTAATTGCTTGCACTCAGCCGCGTTTGGGCTTAATTGTACTTACCCGGTACCTATATTAGTTGTACAGGTCGCTTCACGTTAATCTTCTGGAGCTACCACTTGGCCTTTCCTGTAATCACTGCTTGTGTTCTGGCTGTTATTTTTGTCCATAATGTCTGTTTACAGCGTGTGTCTATTCAAGACTCATAATCTCATTCATTAACAAAGTTTCCTTTGGACGATTATATTAATCATGATCGTGAATTGACGTCTTGATCTCGTCATAACAGGGTTGCTCGTGGAGAACAAGTATAAGGCGACGATTATAATTAAGACACGTTTCTGCATTCAATGACACCTAACTAAGTACCTGAGAGATAATTTTACAAGGAAAAAAAAGAACCAGGAATAAAAGAACACCATTAGAAGTAAATGACACGAACTTCCGTGGTGATTATTCCACCAGGAATAAAAGAACACCATTAGAAGTAAATGACACGAACTTCCGTGGTGATTATTCCACCACGAAAAAAAGAACAATGTTGTGGAAGTAAATGATAGGAACTTCAAGGTAGATAATTCCCAACAAGGAAAAAAAAACATTGTTATAGAAATGACACGTGGTGAGATGATCTCGGTCACAGGCACTGGGGAAAGTTAAGGCGGCCGTGATTCACATAAAGAGATATTCTCTGCCACACCTCGGGCGCCAGCAGACTATGAGCTGGTTTGATGGAACTCCATGCAAGACGTTTACTATACGTCCTCGTCACATCGTCACCCACAACGGACTCGTGGCCAACATTGGCTTACACCAAAGTGACTGCGGATCTCCAACTCCGTGGTCTCTAGAGAAACAGTGATCGGAAACCATTGTGCAGTCGTCATCACATCTCCATAGCATGGGTAAATGTCCATCGATGGTATTCTCTATTAAAGTGACACCCTTGATGGCTATCGACAAGCCAGTTGGTGTGTAACAAATAGATGGAGATAGGTAGATGTCATTTAAACTTCGAAACCGTAGCACGTTCTATAAAACTCCCGGGAATACTAATCCGGTCAACAAACTCCTGAGAAAGTCAGATATGTCGGCCGAAAGGTGCTGTGAACTGGTACAACTCAACAACGTCCAAACCAAAATTTTCTGACGAACAAAGACGAAGAAGAAGAATTAAAGTATGCCAACTTCCATTGAGATAATTCTGCCAGGAAAAAAATCTAACGTAATGCTTTATCAATTTCCATAGAGATTCCCTATCCACTCTGCCAAAAGCCTTTACATAGTCCACAAACCCAATATAAAGCGGTGACTAGAGCTCCATTATTATCCGCATTGTGACTGGTCAGTGCATTGAGCATATGGCGTTAGCTCCATAGTTTTAGCCAATCGACACTTGATGAGAGACGTGGTCAATGTCACGCCGGTCGCCTTTACTTCGCAGGTAATTTCCTGGTAGCCATGTTAGGCTGGGCTGACCTGGAAACCCAGGCCAATGAAAAAATATCCAATCTTGAGGGAGTTCGAGCACGTGACCACCGGACCGACAGACACGCACTAGGCATGCTTGTGTGCCTTACAAATTATTTCAGTAGTCACGCACTAGGCATGCTTGTGTGCCTTACAAATTATTTCAGTAGTCGCAGTAGACGGCTAGGGTAACTACCAGGATTGTGTGGAAGAGACTCGTGAAAATAGAACACTTTACACAATTAGAAGATAGAAACACCGTTTCTTGGTCGTATAATGAGAAAAGAACCATTGAAGATCATCAGCGGTAGAAGAGACAGAGGCAAATCAAGAGAAGTTATGTTTGATAGTCTAAGGCAATGGCATGGTGGAATATCATCAGTATTAATTAAACAGAACATGAAAGACCAAGATGGCATGGAGAAATATCATCAGTAGGAATGATCCAGAATACCCAAGGACAGAGATGGCATGGATGAATATCATCAATAGGAATGATCCAGAATACCCAAGGACAGAGATGAAATGGAGAAATATCATCAGTAGGAATGACCCAGAACACCAAGGACAGAGATCTGAGGAGGGATATGAGCTCCTGTGCCACTTTGCACAGTGGGGATGGACAATTTGATAACATTAAGCGTGAAATGAGAAGACTAGATATGAACTTGTTAGGTACATGTGAGACCAGATGGACAGGAATTGGCATTATAACATCTGAGGAATATAGAATAATCTATTCTGGTGGATAGAAACAACAGCGAGGAGTAGCAATTATAATGGGTACAGAGAGATCAAAATCAATCAAAGGATATTGGACTGTATCACACACAGTGTTACTGGTGAAGTTGAGTGGAAGACCTTTTGATGTCAACGTCATACAAGTTTGTGCACCAACAGCAGACAGTAGTGATGACAGCATTGATGAATTTTATAATGATATAGGATCAGGAAGAATATAGGAAGGAAGAATTGCCACAATGTAATATACAAGTAAATGGAAATATTCTTCAACAAGTGAATCGGTACAATTATCTTGGAACAGTCATAACATCTGATGGGAGATGCCTTGAGGAGATTAGACCAAGAATCGCCATGGCGAAAGTAGCCTTTAGCAAGATGAAAAACATTCTGACCAATAAAAAGATGTCAATTGAAACGAGAAAAAGAGTGTTGAGGGGATACATAGAGCCCGTTCTTTCGTATGGATGTGAAACTTGGACAATGAGCAGTCAAGCTGAAAAACATCTGATGGCTGCAGAAATGTGGTTCCTGAGGAAAATGCAAAGAATACAATGGACAGACAGAAAAACCAATGACCAAGAACTACAATAGACAAATGAACATCGTAAACTGATTAGAGAAATTAGACGCAGACAGTCAAAATTTTTTGGACATGTTATGAGAAGAAATGGATTGGAGAACTTGGTGACAACTGGCAAGATCGAAGGGAACAGACCAAGAGGAAGACCGAGAGGAAAATACCTGGATGGCTTGGCCACATGGCATGGACGAGACAGGAACACTGAGCTGATTCACAACACTGGTGATCGAGTGAAATGGCGAGTCATGACCACCCACGCTTTCCGGCATGGCACATGATTGATTGATTGATTGAGAGAATGCCTTCAAGAAATGTAAGAATTCTGAAGTAACTATTATAATGGGTGACTTGAATGCCAAAGTTGGAAATCAACAGGACAGATGCATAATAGGCAAATATGGACTAGGGGAACAGAATGAAAGAGTTTGCAGACATGTACAGTGAGCAAAAGAGCATAGTGTGATTACTGGAAACACCTGGTATAAACAGCACCCAAGGAGATATGGACATGGAGGAGTCCTAATCATAAGATCAGAAATCAGACCGATTACATTCTCATCAACAGAAGATTTCGAAATGCCTTAAAAAGTTGCAAAATCTATACCAAGTACAGACTGCTAGAGCGACCACCGATTAATCTTAAGCAATATACGTATAAAATTAAAGAAAGTCAAATATATACCAAGAAACACAAAATTTGATCCACGAGCACTAAAGAGTGAGGAGATAAAAGATAAATTCAACGTAGAGGTAAAGAACAGATTTAATGCATTGTCCGATATGGAAATATTATTTCAAGATGTCAGCGACCATTGGGACATATTAAAGAAATCAGTCAACCAAGCTGCAGAAACAATCATCCCAAAAATAAAGATAATAGGACGCAAGAAATGGATGACGGAAGACATCTTAAAACTCATGGAAATAAGAAGAAATAACAAGGGGAAATATGAAGAGATTCACAGGAAAATTAGGAAGCTATGCAAAGAGGCAAAAGAAACATGGCTTGAGGAAAATTGCAAGGAAATTAAAAACCAACACAACACCCGGAATACCAAATTAATGCAGAAAAGAATTAATGACACCACTAACAAAAGAACACACACATCAACGGATTGCCTAAAACGAAATATGGAAAAATCATAATAGAAAAAGATCAGATTTTACGTACGTGGTCAGAAGATGTGAAAGACCTTTATGCTGATACAAGAGAAGAACAATATGATCATCGGAATAATAATGAAGGACCATCAATTTTGAAGATGGTTCAGAATGCTCTTAGCCATATGAAAACTGGCAAGACACCGGGTACAAATAACATCACAATAGAAATGATCAGTGCCTTAGAAGAATATGGAATAGACCAAGTATATAGACCACTGCTGAACGCAATATATCATACTGGAGATATACCTCCTGAATTATGTAATTCTATATTTATTGCAATCCCGAAGAAATCAGGAGCTTAGAATGTGATTAACATCGAACAATTAGTATAATGAGCCACATCACGAAGATTTTGTTGAGAATTATCATGCAAAGAGTCAGGAAGAAAATACAACCCGAAATAGGAGAAGAACAATGTGGGTTTTAGAAGACAGTGGTACAGTAAATGTTGTGTATATACTGAACAGTAATTGAGCGTTCTATAGAAGTAAACAAAGATCCATCTTTGCTTTATTGACAACACAAAGGCTTTCGATAAAGTGAGACATGTCGACATGATAAGGATGCTTGAAGATCTACAAATTGATGGAAAAGACCTTAGACTTTTGGGGGGAAAAAAACATATACTGGAAACAACAAGCTGCCATCAGAATTGATAATGATGTAAGTCAATATCAGCCTATTAAAGGAGGTTTGAGACAGGGATGCATAATGTCTCCAGATCTTTTTTCCCTATACAGTGAAAATATTTTTCAGAAATATAGAAGATATGGAAGGAATCAACAATGGGGGACGATACATCAAATCAAAAATCAAATCAACTTTATTAGGGTCACAAACTGGGCGCGCAGGCCCGTCTTACATTCGGCCCTTCCAATCACTCGTTTTTCATTCATCAAGAGCATTATACATTTACATAGGAAGAAAAATAAACATTGTGAAATGAATGTTGTAAACATAAACAAGGCTTATTACCATGTTATGAGGCCCATCTCCCACTTATCCATACATCACCCCACCCACACACATACCCCCACCTACCCACACACACGCACACCAGGGACACATACATACCCCACCAACCGACCCATCCCCCACGCGCACATCCCCCACCCACACACACTACCCTCATATAATCCCCCAACCAAAACACACTCGCCACCCACAAACATTCCCCCACTAACCCATACATTTCACGCCCATCCACATCCTAACCCACACATCCTCTCCCCACCCACACCTCAAACCACCCATCCCCCAGCCACATCTCCATCATCGACCACATATTCCCCTCCCCACGCACACTATCCCCCACCAACCCACACATCACACATCCACTCACACATCCCCAAACCATACATACACATCCCCACCAACTGACATGTCAATACCCCCCCCCCCACACACATCTCCCTAACCACCCATACATCCCCAAACCACTCACACACACCCCACCACCCACACATACAACTTCCACCCACCCACACATGTCTTAACCCAATCCCCCACCCGCACATCACATACACCCCTACCACGCAATATTCCTAACCCATGCACCACACATACACACACATATCCCTCACCAACACATCTCCACTTACACACCACACACATATCCCCCACCCAGATACCACACAATATTCCCACCCACACCCACACAGATACCCTTACCCATCCACCCCACATACCCCCACTCACACACCACAAAACACACACATACCTCACTCACACAATATCCCCAACCAACACACCACACACCTCTCCCCACCCACACACGTATTCCCTACCCGTCCACCAACACACACTCACTCACGCATACATCCTCCACTACGTACCCACACCCCCACCCACCCACCCAAACCAAACATCTCACGATCACAATACCCCTACCCACACACATCTTCCACCCACTCACACATCTCATCCCGATTTATCCCGACACATCCCATTTTACATCAATAGCAGATGATACAGTCTTGATTGCAGACAATGAACAGGACCTGCAATACTTAGTAGATGCGGTTGTTGCACACAGTAAACAACTATGGTCAGAATTGAATAGTAAGAAGACATAGATTATGGTAGTCACTGGGAAAAAAAGAAATACCACAATGCTCCTCCATAAGAGCATGAACGGTGCTGCACAACGGAGGGATATTCCAGACTTTCAAGGCACAGACCTCAAATGAAAAAAGTCGGACGCGGATAAAAGGGAAGGCCCTCCTTGCACGCCACACAGACAGATCAGAAAGAAGAGCCCGCCAGACAGAGGACCACAACGACACTCTCTCAGTTGTGCGAGGAGGCCGTGACGGGCGAAGAATGTGTAATCTCTGCTGAGGCATTACGCGCAATGCTCAAGAAATCACCCAACACTGCACCAGGCCCAGACGGCGTCCGATATGGGGACCTACAGTCGATGTCAGATGATGACATGGAAGAACTGGCCAGAGACTTTAACACCAGTATCCAAAGGGGCCTGGTCAAAGAGGAATGGCTACACAGCTACTTGTTACCACTGCCAAAACCTAACAAAGACCATTCCAAGATGTGCGGCGTTAGTTTCATACCGGAATGCGGTCAGCGTTGCCAGTGGTGGGTTGTGCTCAATATTTAAATTTCAAATCCCGAAACAACCAAATAATCAATTTGATTATTGCTCACTGGATTTTAGGAGACCTGGTGTTCCTTGCCAGTGAGAAGTCCTGATCGTTCGGGTCCACATCGATTGACGGACGTCAGTCGCGGCGATTGGGCAATCTTGAGCATAGCCTACGATGGGTGACATTGTGGTATTCTGTTATAATAATTTGGCGTGTCCAGCGTGTGCCGCGTGGTTACACACCCTCTTCACACGCCAGTGATCCGGTCAGGGATATGCACTACTGACGAACTCAAACGAGAGCGAAACTCGAGTATAGTGCTTCCATATTGACGTGGATAGGCCTTAGGTTCATACCGGAATGCGGTCAGCGTTGCCAGTGGTGGGTTGTGCTCAATATTTAAATTTCAAATCCCGAAACAACCAAATAATCAATTTGATTATGGCTCACTGGATTTTAGGAGGCCTGGTGTTCCTAGCCAGTGAGAAGTCCTGATCGTTCGGGTCCACATCGATTGACGGACGTCAGTCGCGGCGATTGGGCAATCTTGAGCATAGCCTACGATGGGTGACGTTGTGGTATTCTGTTATGATAATTTGGCGTGTCCAGCGTGTGCCGCGTGGTTACACACCCGCTTCACACGCCAGTGATCCGGGGCTTGTTTCCGGATCCGGTCAGGGATATTCACTACTGACGAGCTCAAACGAGAGCGAAACTCGAGTATAGTGCTTCCATATTGACGTGGATAGGCCTTAGGTTCATACCGGAATGCGGTCAGCGTTGCCAGTGGTGGGTTGTGCTCAATATTTAAATGAAGATTGTAAACTGATTATAGTCATTAGACGTAGGCAGTCAACATTTTTTGTGCATGTTATGAGAAGAAATTACTTGGAGAACTTGGTGACAACTGGCAAGATCGAAGGGAAGAGACCAAGGGGAAGACCGAGAAGTAAATACCTGGATGGCTTGGCCACGTGCCATCACTGAGAAAGGAACACGGAGTTGATCCATGACTCAGGTTATCGAGTGAGATGGCAAAACATGACCACCCACGCTTATCGGTATGGCACATGATGGAATGATGGATGGCCACTTTGTAAGGCACGTGATGATGATTCACAGGCGCGCGAGAATCGATCGCGCACTCACACTTAAGAATCAAAATTAATATAAACCGCAGATGCGATACTAACAGCGTGAAAATCTGTTGAATGTAAACTGTCACCTTAGTGAAAGTGTAATCTCATCTACTTTATTCCTCGTATGCTTAATTATCTCAAAATTCGTGTGTAACCCCAATGGTTCTGAATACGTTAAACGGAGTTTTAAAGTAATTAAAAACGAAAGAAAAACACACTCACTTACACAGATCAAGGAAACCCAGCGAGGCTTAAAGACGTATGTTGTGCTTACGATCAATCGTATTACCAAATTAGGCAGTCACACACACCAACTTTCCATCTGCAGCTAAATTAGCCCTGCACTTGATCACGTTGCTAACAGTTGCTATGTTTGTATAGGTACTTGCATGCCTGTGGCATATCTTTCGATCGCTAGCCATAACGTGGGCAACTGCTTGATAGAGTTCTGTTGAACTTGTCGTGTCAACATTGCAGTAGAGCTGGCTATCACAGCTATTTCATACTGTAAACACTTGACACATGGCGACATATGATGAATGTAGCCGTTGTGTCCAGTACTTGACACCAGAAATTCATTCACAGCTCATGACTAACGCTGATATAAGATCATTCCTAAAACAGTAGGCACTACAGGGGGATACACACACACACACGTACACACACACACACACACACACACACACGTACACACACACACATGCACACACACACACACATGCACACACAATCCCTTTCTCTTTCTCTCTTTCTGTCTCGCAATTTCTCCCAATAGGCTTTTTACATAAACAAATAATAAAAAGTTGCCTAGATACGCCGAGGAATCTTCTTTCTTTAAATATACATAACAAAAAGTTACTAAGAAATGCTGAGGCATCTTCTTACTTTAAATAAACAAATAACAAAAAAGTTACTAAGATATGCCAAGGCGTCCTCTTTCTTTATATACACATAACAAAAAGTTACCAAGATACGCCGAAGCATCTTCTTACTTCAAATAAACAAATAACAAAAAGTTACTAAGAAATGCCGAGGCATCTTCTTTCTTTAAATATACATAACAAAAAGTTACCAAGATATGCCGAGGCATCATCTTTCTTTAAATATACATATCAAAAAGTTACTAAGAAATGCCGAGGCGTGAGCTATTACTCTGGCAAACCACAATTATGTAAGCAAAAAGACTTTATTATTTCTTTACAACTACTTTGGTGCCATCGAAATATATGACACTGTGTTTTGTTTATTTCGGTTGAAATAATTCATTCTGCTACTTCATAACATGTTGAACTTTTTTCTGTAGAAGACTGACGAGATACAGCGAATTATGCCAGCAATTGTTTGTGTCTTCATTATTCAAATATATTTGTTCATTTTCCTATGTTGGTCAAGCTGCTGTATATTTCTACCTTTCTTACCAGGTCAGGCTTTTCCCCCTGCGTTTGGGCTTTTAGTTGATGTTTTCTGAGGCCTTTTCTTGGGGCCGGCAGGGGCTGTTGGCACGCCTTGTGAGCTGGGGTGCTTCCATCTTGCTGCTGCATGCTTCCAGCACTTGTTGGCACGCCTTGTGAGCTGGGGCGCTTCCATCTTGCTGCTGCATGCTTTCAGCATTTGTCTCATCTCATCTCATCATCTCATCCCATCATGTTCCTCTTGTACCTTGCGGTGTCAAGGTGAAGTATAAACATCGTGAGAGTGCCCGATTATGGGCTTCATGTATCGATCTTCCCATGGACTCTGCTATTCCCTCCGTCCAACGTTTACGTGGTCGGCCTCTTCCTCTGTTTCCATCTGGTCTGTACATCATTGCTTGTTGTAGTATGTTGTTGAATGGTAACCTACTTGAATGGCCAAACCATTTGACTTGCTGCTTTCTAATAAAATCTAGTCCTGCATTTGTTTCCCGCTTTTATTGCGCTTTACGGGTGTCGTCCTAAGAAGGACGTCCTTACAAGGATCCACCTATGCATGTCTTTTCAACTCATCTCGTTGCTTTTTAAATGTTACATACCTTTTCTGATTTGCGATAGTGTCTTATTTTTTCTCAGTTTTTGCTTTAAAAGTATATATATATTTGCTTTCTACAGTCATAACAGGAGCGGCTGGCCGAGTGGCTAAGAACGGCGAGTTCGCCTTCGGGAGACCTGGGCTCCAAACCCCGGTAAGGCGTGGATATTTTTCTGTCGAGGGCAAAACGAAAATCCTAACCTGCACAGTTCGCGGCGACTGCACTATCTAGGCGGCCTTAATTCTTCAGGCTCAAGACCCCCCTTCCCTCACACAGCAAGGTACTATAGGCAGTAAAATGACAGTCTTTTGTTGTTGTTGTTGACAGCCATAATATCTGATGAGAGTGCCTTGAAGAAATTAGAACAAGAATCAATATGAAAAAGGTTACCTATTGCAAGATTAAAGACATACTGACTAATAAAATGATGTCAATCGCACCGAGAAAAAGAGTGTTAAAAGGCTACATAGAACCTGTATTTATGTGAAACGAGGACAATGAGCAGACAAGATGAACAACAACTAATGGCAGTGAAAATATGGTTTCGGAGAGAAATGCAAAGAATATTATGGACAGCAGAAAAACCAATGAGCAAGTCCTACAAAAAGCAAATGGAAACCGTAAACTAATTGGAGAAATTAGACGTAGACAGTCAAAATCTTTTGGTCACGTTATGAGAAGACATAAACTAGAGATGTGGTGACAGCTGGCAAAATTTAGGGGAAAATAATAAGGGAAGGGCAGAGAAGTAAATATCATGGCATGGTTGAGACAAGAACACAGAGCTGATCCACGACTCTGGTGATTGTGTAGGATGGCGAAACATGACTGTCCGCATAATGCAAGACTTCTGGTCGCCAAAATGGCGGCTAGGCATTGAACCGTTAAGGCCTGTGGCGTGTTTACGCTTAAAGCTACGGTTTGCAATCGCATTTTCCTCATGTTGGATTGGTAGTACAGGGTTCCGTCGTCCTGATACTAAGTGAGTGCGTGGCGACACTGTGAGCTGTGAAATTCGCGTGGAATGATTTTACATCTGTCCTGTACAGTGGCCTGCATGTTCGGAATAATGGCTACCGGCTGTTGCTGAATTGACTGATTTGCCTTTTCGGTTCACGGGTGCATTTTTCAGGAGACTCCTGGGAGTCGGCGCTGAAGCTGCGGAGTTCGTGCTTTGTGCGACACTTTCGGCCGGTCGCCCTGCGGAGAAAGACCGAGCCATGTGAGAAAACCCGGGTCAGTGAGGTCTTTCTGGTGACTGCCGAGTCCATCGATGATGAACTGTGGTTTTCATGGATAACTTTTGTGTTGGCATTCTGGCGGCGGCATTATGCACAGTGTACCTGTGCGGGCTGTTGGATTGCCGAGACTCCTGTCTATTCCACTTTTCACATTCGACAGTGGGGAGCATTTTGTGTGATATTCACTGGCACAGGAACGGAGCATAATGGGGACGACCCGTGCCGTGAAGTTGGAACCTCGACTAACTAACTAACTAACCAACTAACTAACAAGATGATGATAATGACGATTTGTGTGGTTGTTTTTTTTTTTTTTCTTTTCGGTAGCTGGTAGGGGCCTTGTCCCCTGTAGTTCTTCTCTTTGCTCACCTGCAAGGCTGGATTAAACATTAAGAAAATAAGCGCGTGTTAAAGGCATCAAGAGAAATGAGGCGCCACAGAAATCTGCCATTGCCAGATTTACTATGGACTATGGACCACATATTGCAACCTGCAAATTGTGCAGCTGATCATGGGTCTACAAGAAGAGGCTCCCACAATTAAAAGAAAACTTTTTTCAAATACTAATAAAGTGGAAGTGTAAAAAAAAATGATTATTTTCAATCTTAATGTAAGTTTTGGAGAAAAAAAAATTATTTTAGTGGGAGATAGGGGAGGGGGGAGACAGAGAGAGAGAGAGAGAGAGAGAGAGAGAGAGAGAGAGAGAGAGAGAGAGAGAGAGAGAGAGAGAGAGAGAGAGAGAGAGAGACCAGCATCTCTTAAGTGTTAAGGGCCTCTAAAGGGCTTAATTTGGACCTGCTCAGCTCTATTTTCTGCACCTTCTGCTGGGTGCAGCTTTTGCAAGTCAGTATCCCTCTTGGCCAATGCTCATTAACAGACAGATTTTGCTTCCACCTGGCACCTACAAATGGCTGCTTTGCTGTTGTAGTCTTGGTGTGCCACGGCTTCGGCATTGTGAGCACTGTAGAACCTTGTGTATGTAATATTCCAGCTGCTCGAATTCTTGCCGATTGTAACGAACGGCCGTGGCTATGTCTTGCCCTTCCCGCGTTACTAATGAAATCGTGTCGGTCTTTGTCATTATCAACTCAAGCCTAGTCCATACACGTGCTTCCACTTCTAGTGAACTGGGCTGCTTTTCGCGTCTGGATTAGCTGTCCCTATTACCGGTGTCCTTCCCTATCAGGCGAACCCACTCCGACTTCTGAGGTATTTGTAGTTTACGTCCCAAAGTCAAAAACGAAAAGTCAACATTTTAGTCCAAGTAATCAGTGTTACCTCGGTATGAAATTTAAGAGTGAACGCTCTTACCCATTCGTCCATGCTGACCTGGTCACGTGACGATATTCTTGCTGTAATTGTTATTGCATCTAGTCATTGGAGAGATGTGGCTTGATTCACTTCACTATATATTCTCCATCAATTTGGTAGACGATGGCTTCTTCCATCGGTGTCGTTGGTCCGATATATCCGCTGTCAACAAGGGTGCCCCCGTGGCCAAGTAGTTACGTAGCCTGCCTCGCGCTCCGAAGGTTGTAGGTTCGATTCCGGACTAATTCGTTCAGCTCATGGGTGCATTTTTCTCGGAGACTGCTGGTGGTCGTCGCTGGAGCTACGGAGTTCGATCTCTCGGAGACGCTTTTGGCAGACCGAGCTATATGGGAAAAACCTGGTGCAATGAAGTCGAACAGAAGCATCTGTCATTGCTCTACTTCGTACCGAACTTGAAAATGTCAGCGTTTCTTTGTTTTCGCTTCTGATTTCGACCCTCTTCCCCATTCTTGGCGATGAGAGCGTGGATGCTTATATTTCCTAAGGGCAGCTTTTATCATGGTTGGCGGATTCATTGTTCTTATCATTTCTGGTGTAGTCTGTGATTGGTCGGATTTTGCAGCTATTGTTTTCTTGAGGATGGGATTGCGAGGAATGTGCCAAACTCCTTTATCGTCTCTTACGACACGCTTGGTAGGATATGTGATTACTATTATTTGCTCCGGATAGGGGCCTGTGTGAGAGACAAAATTACAGATCCCCGGGAAGGTTAACCCGGCCAACCAATGCCCGCAGAAGTCGATGTGTCGGCCTAACGGCGCAAGAATGCAGCTCTGCTGTAAACAGGCACAACGCAATAAAAAAAAAACTCCGGATGAACGCAGAAGAAGAAGAAAAAGAAGAAGAAGAAGAAGAAGAAGAAGAAGAAGAAGAAGAAGAAGAAGAAGAAGAAGAAGAAGAAGAAGAAGAAGAAGAAGAAGAAGAAGAAGAAGAAGAAGAAGAACTACAGACAACGGCAACATTGACAGTTATAGAAAACCGAATTCCAGTGTCTCTGTTTCTTGTGGAATTGTCCATTCGCTGAAGAAACCATTAGACTTCGAGTCTCGGAGTGTTGCCCTAATAATATGTCTGTATTTGCCAGGCCAGTCGCCGTGGCTAAGGTCTTGCGAACGCGGTTTGTGAGCTCGTATGCCCGGGTTCGAAACACAGCGGTGCTGGTTTTTCGAAAAAGGTATAGGTGCCGGTCGTTCAGAAAGCAATGGCAAACTAATGAACGTAAATTTTGCCCAGGATTCGCAAACAGCAAAAGTGCTGAGGTTGACTGCTACGTCCTGTGAAGGACATGCAACTAAAAGAAGATTTGCCAGGTGCATACCTGGATGAGTATTAAAGGTATTTGCCTTATGTTGAGCTGAGGTGTTCAAGTCTAGAATGCACGTTTTTTGTCATTCTGTTATCTGGTGTGTGCTGTACTACCATTTCTATTACCAGGTGTGGTTTCTTCGATGTAAAATGAAACAGGAAGACCTTGACTGCAGCAAGACTGCAATGTGAAATGAAACAAAACGGTTCTTAACCCTGCGGAGAAACAACACACACAATCACGTGTACAATCCTTACAATGCCCAAGTGAGTTATGAACAAATGTGTGTCGTTTCTCCACTGGATCGTGACATTTATTCCCTTTTTTATTTCACTTTATATTATTTTATCTACATTCTTCCATGTCAACTGTTCGTTTGAATAATAATCGACTATCCACACTGCTATATGCTTGTGAAACCTGGGCTGCTTATCAGCGACGCTAAAAAATTAAACCACTTCCACACAGTCTGCCTTAGGAAGCTATTGAAGATTAAATGGCAAGACAAGATCCCAGACACTGAAGTCCTAGAAAGAGCGTCCATGCCCAGTATCCACACTCTACTGATGAAGAATCAGATTCGCTGGGCTGGTCACTTGACTTGCATGCTAGGTCACAGGCTCCCTAAACGAATTTTTTTACGGCGAGTTGCGTTGTGGTAAACGCTCCCAAGGCGGACAGAGGAAACGCTTTACAAACATTCTGAAGATCTCACTAAAAGCTTTTGGAATTCATCATGACACTTGGGAGACTGCTGCCAAAGACCGAAATTCGTGGCGTACATCATTTTGCAAAGGTGCAGTCACATGTGAAGCAATCAGGATGCAAGAGCTGTGAAGAAAAGGCTGGACAGAAAAACCACTGCAGGATACCCTCCTCCTGGAACGTCAAGCAATCTTTTCCCACATAGTCAAAGAACATTTCGAGCCACAATTTGCATTATCAGCCATCTTAGAACTCACGGCTCCATACTATCAACCATACTGGATGAAATGAACGGTCAGCATCATTCTTGATGGACCATCAACAACAATCAACTATGTAGAAAGGGGAGTAACCTAACTAAAAGAATTGCAAGCAAGGAGGGGAAACTACATTCCCATTTATACTATGAACCGAAACACCAGGATGTATAATGAAACGTAACTAACAAATACAAAACTTTTTTTTTTTTTTTTTTGCATATCCTTTACAGGACATCGCTGTCAACATCAGCATCTTTCAGCTGTATGTTGATTTCTTGGCAAGATTACGCTCAGTAGTTTGCCATTGCTTTCTGAGCGGCCGGCTCATTATCCCGCAAGTCACGAGCGCGGGTCGAACCGCTTCCAGTTCTCGCCTCGCTGCGAGACCCTGCGTGGATAAACGGGATTACGGAGAAAGTGGTTGTAACCCCTCAGCCAAAGATACCGGCAAATACAAAACAGCCGAACACAAATGTCCTGCTTCTACTGCTATTCGTAAATGAATGATTAATTGTGGTGATTATAGTTGAAGCGAGACAGATCCGAGGCCTCAAAGACATGACCCCTTAATGCTGCATAACAGAATGTCGTAGAGGTGAAAATTGGCATCTAAAGAAGCAATGCTATGCTCAAACTTACAAAACAAAGTAAGATTACCGGAAAATAACGAGACCGCGAAAGTGATGACAGCAATATATTACCAGGTACCGATCAGCACGGAGGTGTCACCACTAGTCTTACGTAACACTCATCACTAGTCAGAATGTACAAGAGATACAGCATGCAGGGCGATGCGCTACCTTCTTGATTTTCCAACCATTGAAGAGAGAATACAAGGTTGCAGGGCACGCGCCTACCTCAGAATTAACGCAAACACACAACATCCACTGCATAGTGAAATTAGGAAGGTGAAAGGCAGCAGGTTAAAAAGAGGACGGTCGTGGATGGGTAAAGCCGAAGACATTCTTCAACAGGTGTGTTCACTTGAGGACTTAGAACCTGGCGAGGAGTGGGTGCAAGTGCCAACAGACTTCTGCACTTCCTTTTCAGTTTGCATCCAACTAGATAGAAAATGCAGACAAGAAAATCCGGCTGCTGTTGAGGCTGAAGTACAAGCGTTGATTTTCGAGAATTCGCTAGACGGTGACGCGGTCATCTACACAGATGGGTCGGTCGTCCGACATGTGAGAAGCTCATGGGCCTTTACAGCTCGGGCCGGAGGGAGAATTGTGAAGGAGGACTCTGGTGCTTTCACTGAAACCACAAGTAGCCTGACTATGGAAGTCATGGCAGTAAGTAAAGCAATAACATGGCTCGAGACACAGGCATTCACTAGGGCTTGTGTCCTTAGCGACTCAATGAACATGATCAAGAGGATAGAGGAGGGGTCGATCAGAAGAGAATGGTTGCTGCCTCTGGAGCGGTCTCGACTGGCAAAGATTAGTTTCATCTTCGTGCCAGGGCATGCGGGAGTACAAGGAAATGAGCGGGCTGACAAGCTCGCAGGTGAGGCTACTGTGGAGGGCGGACGCGCCATGGACCAGGCCGACATTCTGAATGCTCTACGAGAAGTAAGACTTTTGCGAGAACAAAGTGATGACTGTGAATCTACAACCATGGCCAGACTGCGAGAGCAGCAAATTAAAAGAGGGGTGGCCAAACAAGAACACTACGCAGGAAGCCAAAGAAGATAGATAAACCAACACAGAACTGGCGTCGTTAGCCGCTACACGTTGCGGGATTTGCTGAGGAGGGGATCCGAGCACTTATGGACTGAATGGTTCGATGTGCAATGAGGATGATCTGTCGACTAACTAACTAACTAACTAGTCAGTCGGTCTGAACGATAATTCATACATATGATGTAATCACTAGCCACATATATCTTTCATAAAGTATCATCAAAAGCCAGATGTATGATCCATGAGGTGGCATGACTAGCCAGATTTATGATCCATGAGGTGGCATGACTAGCCAGATTTATCATCCATAAATGTATATATCACATGCAGCCATTCACATAATGCTATAATCTTCAATTAGCCATCATTTAGTCTTTATCTTTAGATTTATGATCTCTCAGCCACAAACTTGCAGTTACCTACTTTCTGGAGTATGATTTCTCAAAGTCCCTGCACGCAGCAGTGTGTGCATAACACAACCCGCACATATAACGGATACCAAGTAGCTAAAATGTTTGCATATCCTTTACAGGACATCGCTGTCAGCGTCAGCCTCTTTCAGCTGATTGTTGATTTCTTGGCAAGATTACGCTCAGTAGTTTGCCATTGCTTTCTGAGCGGCCGGCTCACATACCCCGTAAGTTACCGACGCGATTCGAACAACTGCTGATTCTCACCATCGTCACTTTACTTACGAGAGCATACGAGATTACGGAGAAAAGTCACTAACCTCTAGGCCAGGAAGCCGGCCACCAAGTGGCTACCCGAACAAATATACTCGACCGGTCAGCCCCTTCACGAACCGCCGCCTTTCTCCTTCAGAAGCTTAGGCTGCACTTCATTATGAAGTTCCCTCCATGAACCGCCTTTCTCCTTCAGGCGTTTCGGCTGGATTATTATGAAACCTGACTATCATCCATTAGGTATAGCCACTACTCAGGCCTATCATCCATTAGGTGTCACCACAAGTCAGGTCTATCATCCATTAGGTGTCACCACTAGTCAGGTCTTTCATCCATTAGGTGTCACCACAAGTCAGGTCTATCATCCATTAGGTGTCACCACTAGTCAGGTCTATCATCCATTAGGTGTCACCACTAGTCAGGTATGTCATCCATTAGGTGTAACCACTAGTCAGGTCTATCATCTATAAGGTGTCACCACTAGTCAGGTCTATCATCCATTAGGTGTCATCACTAGTCAGGTCTATCATCCATTAGGAGTCACCACTAGTCAGGTCTGTCATCCATTAGGTGTCACCACTAGTCAGGTCTATCATCCATTAGGTGTCACCACTAGTCAGGTCTGTTATCTATAAGGTGTCACCACTAGTCAGGTCTATCATCTATAAGGTGTAACCACTAGTCATGTCTATGATATATAAGGTGTAACCACTAGTGAGATCTATCATGTATAAGGTGTAACCACTAGTCAGGTCTATCATCCATTAGGTGTAACCACTAGTCAGGTCTATCATCCATTAGGTGTCACCACTAGTCAGGTCTATCATCCATTAGGTGTCACCACTAGTCAGGTCTTTCATCCATTAGGTGTCACCACTAGTCAGGTCTATCATCCATTAGGTGTCACCACTAGTCAGGTCTATCATCCATTAGGTGTCACCACTAGTCAGGTCTATCATCCATTAGGTGTCACCATTAGTCAGGTCTATCATACATTAGGTGTCACCACTAGTCAGGTCTATCATCCATTAGGTGTCACCACTAGTCAGGTCTTTCATCCATTAGGTGTCACCACTAGTCAGGTCTATCATCCATTAGGTGTCACCACTAGTCAGGTCTTTCATCCATTAGGTGTCACCACTAGTCAGGTCTATCATCCATTAGGTGTCACCACTAGTCAGGTCTGTCATCCATTAGGTGTCACCACTAGTCAGGTCTATCATCCATTAGGTGTCACCACTAGTCAGGTCTATCATCCATTAGGTGTCACCACTAGTCAGGTCTATCATCCATTAGGTGTCACCACTAGTCAGGTCTATCATCCATAAGGTGTCACCACTAGTCAGGTCTATCATCCATAAGGTGTCACCACTAGCCAGGTCTATCATCCATTAGGTGTCACCACTAGTCAGGTCTATCATCCATTAGGTGTCACCACTAGTCAGGTCTGTCATCCATTAGGTGTCACCACTAGTCAGGACTATCATCCATTAGGTGTCACCACTAGTCAGGTCTATCATCCATTAGGTGTCACCACTAGTCAGGTCTATCATCCATTAGGTGTCACCACTAGTCAGGTCTATCATCCATTAGGTGTCACCACTAGTCAGGTCTATCATCCATTAGTTGTCACCACTAGTCAGGTCTATCATCTATTAGGTGTCACCACTAGTCAGGTCTATCATCCATTAGGTGTCACCACTAGTCAGGTCTTTCATCCATTAGGTGTCACCACTAGTCAGGTCTATCATCCATTAGGTGTCACCACTAGTCAGGTCTATCATCCATTAGGTGTCACCACTAGTCAGGTCTATCATCCATTAGGTGTCACCACTAGTCAGGTCTATCATCCATTAGGTGTCACCACTAGTCAGGTCTATCATCCATTAGGTGTCACCACTAGTCAGGTCTATCATCCATTAGGTGTCTCCACTAGTCAGGTCTTTCATCCATTAGGTGTCACCACTAGTCAGGTCTGTCATCCATTAGGTGTCACCACTAGTCAGGTCTATCATCAATTAGGTGTCACCACTAGTCAGGTCTATCATCCATTAGGTGTCACCACTAGTCAGGTCTATCATCCATTAGGTGTCACCACTAGTCAGGTCTATCATCCATTAGGTGTCACCACTAGTCAGGTCTTTCATCCATTAGGTGTCACCACTAGTCAGGTCTATCATCCATTAGGTGTCACCACTAGTCAGGTCTTTCATCCATTAGGTGTCACCACTAGTCAGGTCTATCATCCATTAGGTGTCACCACTAGTCAGGTCTGTCATCCATTAGGTATCACCACTAGTCAGGTCTATCATCCATTAGGTGTCACCACTAGTCAGGTCTATCATCCATTAGGTGTAACCACTAGTCATGTCTATCATCCATTAGGTGTCACCACTAGTCAGGTCTATCATCCATTAGGTGTCCCCACTAGTCAGGTCTGTCATCCATTAGGTGTCACCACTAGCCAGGTCTATCATCCATTAGGTGTCAAAACTAGTCAGGTCTGTCATCCATTAGGTGTCACCACTAGTCAGGTCTATCATCCATTAGGTGTCACCACTAGTCAGGTCTATCATCTATTAGGTGTAACCACTAGTCATGTCTATCATCCATTAGGTGTCACCACTAGTCAGGTCTATCATCCATTAGGTGTCACCACTAGTCAGGTCTATCATCCATTAGGTGTCACCACTAGTCAGGTCTATCATCCATTAGGTGTCACCACTAGTCAGGTCTATCATCCATAAGGTGTCACCACTAGTCAGGTCTGTCATCCATTAGGTGTCACCACTAGTCAGGTCTGTCATCCATTAGGTGTCACCACTAGTCAGGTCTATCATCCATTAGGTGTCACCACTAGTCAGGTCTGTCATCCATTAGGTGTCACCACTAGTCAGGACTATCATCCATTAGGTGTCACCACTAGTCAGGACTATCATCCATTAGGTGTCACCACTAGTCAGGTCTGTCATCCATTAGGTGTCACCACTAGTCAGGTCTATCATCCATTAGGTGTCACCACTAGTCAGGTCTTTCATCCATTAGGTGTCACCACTAGTCAGGTCTGTCATCCATTAGGTGTCACCACTAGTCAGGTCTATCATCCATTAGGTGTCACCACTAGTCAGGTCTATCATCCATTAGGTGTCACCACTAGTCAGGTCTTTCATCCATTAGGTGTCACCACTAGTCAGGTCTATCATCCATTAGGTGTCACCACTAGTCAGGTCTATCATCCATTAGGTGTCACCACTAGTCAGGTCTATCATCCATTAGGTGTCACCACTAGTCAGGTCTATCATCCATTAGGTGTCACCACTAGTCAGGTCTATCATCCATTAGGTGTCACCACTAGTCAGGTCTTTCATCCATTAGGTGTCACCACTAGTCAGGTCTATCATCCATTAGGTGTCACCACTAGTCAGGTCTTTCATCCATTAGGTGTCACCACTAGTCAGGTCTATCATCCATTAGGTGTCACCACTAGTCAGGACTATCATCCATTAGGTGTCACCACTAGTCAGGTCTTTCATCCATTAGGTGTCACCACTAGTCAGGTCTATCATCCATTAGGTGTCACCACTAGTCAGGTCTATCATCCATTAGGTGTCACCACTAGTCAGGTCTATCATCCATTAGGTGTCACCACTAGTCAGGTCTATCATCCATTAGGTGTCACCACTAGTCAGGTCTATCATCCATTAGGTGTCACCACTAGTCAGGTCTTTCATCCATTAGGTGTCACCACTAGTCAGGTCTATCATCCATTAGGTGTCACCACTAGTCAGGTCTTTCATCCATTAGGTGTCACCACTAGTCATGTCTATCATCCATTAGGTGTCACCACTAGTCAGGTCTATCATCCATTAGGTGTCCCCACTAGTCAGGTCTGTCATCCATTAGGTGTCACCACTAGCCAGGTCTATCATCCATTAGGTGTCACCACTAGTCAGGTCTATCATCCATTAGGTGTCACCACTAGTCAGGTCTATCATCCATTAGGTGTAACCACTAGTCATGTCTATCATCCATTAGGTGTCACCACTAGTCAGGTCTATCATCCATTAGGTGTCACCACTAGTCAGGTCTATCATCCATTAGGTGTCACCACTAGTCAGGTCTATCATCCATTAGGTGTCACCACTAGTCAGGTCTATCATCCATAAGGTGTCACCACTAGTCAGGTCTGTCATCCATTAGGTGTCACCACTAGTCAGGTCTGTCATCCATTAGGTGTCACCACTAGTCAGGTCTATCATCCATTAGGTGTCACCACTAGTCAGGTCTGTCATCCATTAGGTGTCACCACTAGTCAGGACTATCATCCATTAGGTGTCACCACTAGTCAGGACTATCATCCATTAGGTGTCACCACTAGTCAGGTCTGTCATCCATTAGGTGTCACCACTAGTCAGGTCTATCATCCATTAGGTGTCACCACTAGTCAGGTCTTTCATCCATTAGGTGTCACCACTAGTCAGGTCTGTCATCCATTAGGTGTCACCACTAGTCAGGTCTATCATCCATTAGGTGTCACCACTAGTCAGGTCTATCATCCATTAGGTGTCACCACTAGTCAGGTCTTTCATCCATTAGGTGTCACCACTAGTCAGGTCTATCATCCATTAGATGTCACCACTAGTCAGGTCTATCATCCATTAGGTGTCACCACTAGTCAGGTCTATCATCCATTAGGTGTCACCACTAGTCAGGTCTATCATCCATTAGGTGTCACCACTAGTCAGGTCTATCATCCATTAGGTGTCACCACTAGTCAGGTCTGTCATCCATTAGGTGTCACCACTAGTCAGG
Source organism: Cepaea hortensis (assembly GCA_963921405.1). Classification (NCBI taxonomy): domain Eukaryota; kingdom Metazoa; phylum Mollusca; class Gastropoda; order Stylommatophora; family Helicidae; genus Cepaea; species Cepaea hortensis. The sequence continues at coordinate 91,601,123 of OY992878.1, read as the reverse complement.
TCTATCATCCATTAGGTGTCACCACTAGCCAGGTCTTTCATCCATTAGGTGTCACCACTAGTCAGGTCTATCATCCATTAGGTGTCACCACTAGTGAGGTCTGTCATCCATTAGGTGTCACCACTAGTCAGATCTATCATCTATAAGGTGTAACCACTAGTCAGGTCTATCATCCATTAGGAGTAACCACTAGTCAGGTCTATCTATATCAGTGTTTCCCAACCTTTTTTGTACCATGCCCCACTTAAACCTTTTTAAAATTCATATTGCCCCCCTCCCCCGCCCCATGCCCCCCCCCCCCCTCAACATATACATTATTTTTAATATTCAAAAATTGAAATGTTCACTAAAGTACAAAATAATTTTAATGAAAGATTTTTCTATATTATTTTAATTATTAGTAATTATTTATTATTTAAATTTAGTGAGATCCTTGCGCTTGATGCTTGCTGCAAAGAGATCTTATGTCAGGTTCCAATTTAGTTAACTTCAGTCTCAAGTCTCCCCGTTTTGTTATATTCAGCCGATTTCTTCCATTTTCGAATTGCCCCCCTTAACAGTCAAATTGCCCCCCTTAACAGTCAAATTGCCCCCCTGTGGGGCGTGGGCCCCACGTTGAGAAACACTGATCTATATCTATAAAAATCGTTGTATGTATGTATGTATGGATGGATGTATGTGGATCCGTCATTTATGCGTTCGCGAACGGTCCATCCGATTGAGATGAAATTTTCTACACGTTTTCCTTTCATTCCTGTGCAACCAACTGTCATAGTTTTATCTATCAGCTATCAGCTATCACCTTCCTAAAATGTAATTTTGTAATTACATGACTGAACATAAGAAAATATAAAAAAATATAAAAAAAAGGGATATAACTTTTAGTAGCATTGTTATATCTTATGTTAAGTCCCCTGGCTATAGATTAAATGAGTTAATTGACGATGAATTAAATGAGATGCTTCCCACCAGGGACTGGGTGCAGCCGGGCCAGGTCAGACAGACAGATAGACAGACAGATAGACAGACTGACAGACAGATAGTCGGGAACGGGAGCCAAGTTTACTTTAGATAGATCTCTTCCAATCATATTTTCTATCTATTCTTCTATTCTATCTATATTTTATTGTTATGTTCGGGCCGAACATACATACACAGGCAGACAGACAGACAGACAGACAGACAGACAGACAGACAGACAGATAGATAGATAGATAGATAGATAGATAGATAGATAGATAGATAGATAGATAGATAGATAGATCGGGAACGGGAGCTTATAAGACTACTTATATGAATTAAATGAGATGCTCCCCATCAGGGTCTGGGCGAAGCCGGGCCGGGTCAGACAGACAGATAGAAAGACAGACAAACAGACAGACAGACAGATAGATAGTCGGGAACGGGAGCTTATATGACTACTTATATGAATTAAATTAGATGCTCCCCACCAGGAGCTGGGCGAAGCCGGGCCGGGTCAGACAGACAGACAAGCAGACAGACAGACAGACAGACAGACAGACAGACAGATAGATAGATAGATAGATAGATAGATAGATAGATAGATAGATAGATAGATAGATAGATACATACATACATACATACATACATACATAGATCCCCGCCAGAGCCTGGGCGAAGCCGGGCCGGGAAGCTAGTGATATATAAGGTGTAACCACTAGTCAGGTCTATCATCCATTAGGTGTCACCACTAGTCAGGTCTATCATCCATTAGGTGTCACCACTAGTCAGGTCTATCATCCATTAGGTGTAACCACTAGTCAGGTCTATCATCCAGTAGGTGTCACCACTAGTCAGGTCTATCATCCATTAGGTGTCACCACTAGTCAGGTCTATCATCCATTAGGTGTAACCACTAGTCAGGTCTATCATCCATTAAGTGTAACCACTAGTCAGGTCTATCATCCATTAGGTGTCACCACTAGTCAGGTCTATCATCCATTAGGTGTAACCACTAGTCAGGTCTATCATCCAGTAGGTGTAATCACTAGTCAGGTCTATCATCCATACAATGTCACCATAAATCCATAAAGAGATGTCACCAATGGTTAGTTTTATGATACATAAGATTGTATCACTCTCATATGCTTGATAAACTCACACATTAATTGTTTTTACCAACATTAACCTTTATTTTGTTTACAAACTTAACATTTTTATTAGTGCTTACAAACTCATATAGTAATTGCATTGTTTAATCTCTCCCAGAAAGGCACATTGGATTATTCCTTTGACAGTTCAATGTAAATACTGACATAATAACCTGAACATATTGAGAAATATTTGACTTCTACCATTCATTCTAATATATTATTTCTGGTTTCATTCTCTCAGATATCCATTGTATAACTCGTCATGACTCAGGGTCAGATTACCAAACAGTAAAATGTGCTGCAGTGTCATCTTTGAGCTTATATATATATATATATATATATACATACATAATTCAATGAAGAAGAAAGAAACTTCAAGGACTCTCCAAGAATATCAAGCAAACAGTAACAATGGTGATATCACAGAATAAGGTGACACCAAAATGTGAAATGGAAATTGAAGGGACAATTCTTAACCAAATGGATGATGTTAAATACCTAAAAAAAAAATTTGCATATCCTTTACAGGACATGGCTGTCAATTTCAGCATCCTTCGGCTGATTGTTGATTTCTTGGCAAGATTACGCTCAGTAATTTGCCACTGTTTTCTGAGCGACCGGCTCGCATACCCCGTATGTTACCGACACGGTTAGAACTTCTACCGATTCTCACCGTCGTCACATTACTCAAGAAAGTATACTGGATTATGGAGAAAGTTGCTAACGCCTTGGCCAGGGAGACCGGCTTTAAATACCTAGGGGCATTTATAACATCAGATGGAAGACGCACAACACAGATTAAGAACAGAATAAGCAAGAGCTGCATTTCAGAAAATGAAAAGTATCTTATGCAATAAGTTACTATCATTGAATGTAGAAAGAGAGTGCTGAAATGCTATATAGAACCTGTTTTCTTGTATGGCAGTGAATCTTGGAAAATAAATGAACAATTTAGGAAGAACTTGTAAACAACAGAGATGTGGTTCTCGAGACGAATGTTGCGAATTCCTTGGACAGCCAGAGTAACTAACAACGATTGTCTGTGAGAGGCTTATGAAACTAGAACATTATATACAAAAATAAGACAGAGACAAACAGCTTTCTTTGGTCATGTGATGAGAAGAGAGGCATTCCAGAACATTGTGACAACTAGAAATATCAATGGGGAAAAAGGCAGACCTAGAGAAATTATACTGGATGGACTGAGATGGTGGTATGGAGGAATATCCTCAGCAGAGTTCATCCAGAACAACAAAGACCAAGATATGTGGAGAGACAGGAACGCCTACGCCAGCTGGCAGGGTACTAGACTATGATGATGATGAATGATTCTGTCATCATACTGTCATTTACTGCCTATAGTGCCTTTCGGTATAGGACAAGGGTGGTCTTGAGTCGGAGGAATTAAGGCCGCATGGCTAGTGCAGTCGCCGCGGACTGTGCAGGTTAGAGTTTTCTTTTTGCCCTGGACAAAAAAAATTCAACACCTTACCGAGGATTCCCAGAATGAGAGCCCGGCATTCAAGCCACTCGGCCAGCCCCTCCCCTCGAATATTTCTCCCAAAACAAAGTGATTCGATTATTTTACATATCATTCTCTTTGATAGTTTGCATATTATTGTAAACAAAATGGAAAAGAAAATGCCTTAATTACATGACATCAGAGCATCATGCTCACCTTCTGTAGGAAACAGATCAGTCTGATCACTTCAACTGATCAAATATTAACATAAGCACACTTTATATACAGATTGCTGCCCTTTGATTGTGTACACTTCTGGGTCCTCCTGTTGGCCAGGACAAAGATCTGTACTGACGTATCACGTTTTTGCTCATTAGTACAATTTTAGTAGGGGTCACAGTAACATTAGTGGCTACTGTGCATTTTTTCTTTTACAATTTACAGGACATCGCTGTCGACACCAGCACTGATGTTGTTGATGTCTTGGCAGGTTTACGTTCAGTAGTTTGTCATTGCTTTCGGAACGACCAGCTCCCATACCATCACGTTAAAGCCCAGCGCGATACGGTCTGCTGCCAAATCAAACACAGCTGTGTTTCGAACACAGGTAAGCAGAATTACGAACCGCGCCCATAACGCCATTGCCACGGAGATCGGCCTACTGCGCTTACCTAGACAATAAGTACAGAACACGTAAAGTACTTTCACACAGCATGAGGTATGATGTGGATACAGTGCTAGCCCCGTATATATTGTATAGACCAACTGACACTCGGGGGAGGTGTGGTCAGTATCATACTGGCTGGTTCTGCTTCCCAAGGCATTTCCTGTCCCTCATTTTAGGTTGGGTTGACCTGAAAGCTAAGGTCAATTTTATAAATCTGCTCAATATAAGAATTGACACCCATGACAACAGAGCCAGAAGGCAAGCAGTACCACGACAACGGTCTAGATTAAATCCCCAGGAGTTACATGATTCATTTTCCCAACATGTAAGGCTCTGGGCCTGACTCAGTCACATAAAATCGGTTCTGCATAATTGTCAGGACTGTGGGAACTGCCTGGGAAAGAAAGATCACGAGGAACTCATCATGCCATGGCCTAGAATATGTGAATTATAATATTTCATATCCCAACAGCTGTCATTGCCCAGAGACTCATTTCCATTTTGGAGGTTAGCATGGCTAAATGGTTAAGACTGCTTATTCTAAAACACCCGGTGTGCTGATGCTGAGGTAGGGGGTTCAACCCTTACACTGGTCATTTGGACTAACATGCTGACTTCTCGTCCTTGGCTTAGGAACGTAAATTACAAGTATCTCTGAAGTCAGAGTGGTTTTCGCCTCATGGCGAGTGACACTGGTAATAGGGAAAGCTAATCCACATGCAATCCAGTACTGCAGAACTTTCCTTGTACTATCCAAGCTTGGAAATCAGTGTGGTGTGCAAGACTGATACTGCAACTTCACATCTGTGGAGAGGCACATTAGGATGTAGCTTGGACATGATTTAGTACTACACATGTGAACTTCTTGTATCAGACCTATGTCGGTAGTATTTCCTTCATGGGCTGTCAGCCAACTCATACTGAATGCTCAAAGGGTAAGCCAAAATAGTTAATATATCAGAACCCAGGTCAGTGTTTCAGAAAATAAAAAGTGGTTATCTGCTGATCATTTACACATGCAATCTTCAGTAACCTAAATATATCTTGCCCTGCCTGTGAAAGAATCTGCAGAAATAAGAGTTGATTTTCTAACACATAGTGGGTGCCTTCCATAAGGGTAGGGAGATCAATGTTGCAACTTGTCCGTGCTTGCTTGCTATGCCTTCTATTTCAATTTTGGAATTTACCATGAAATTCTGATATTATATTATCAAGCCCACAAAGAACTAATGCTGCCATTCTTGACATATTCATAATTTGAGTTGACTTTGTAGTTCACTAATGGAATGTGGAAATCCATTTATGCCCAGTATTCTTCATGTTAGCAATGTTCATGGACTATGGAACTGCTAAGACAGCCACAGTGGTGATGGTAAATCAAGTAAAGAATTCCTTTTTATGCCATGAGTGATACTGGGTACATGGTGCTAGCCTTATCTGTTTAGACCAATCGGCACTCAACTGGGTATTTTAAGACTACATATTATCTTTCACAACTTCAGTAAGACCAAAAAAAATCTACTCCTCCTTTGAAAACACAACAAGATCATTATCAAGACAAAAATGTTCTGGTAAAACTGGCTGAAGATCACAAACGTCAATTTCGCAGTACACTTCACAGAAAATATCCATCAAAAGTATAACAGAGGACCCCAGGTGTATAGGCAATAGGTGCTATATCAATTAGCACTCATCAAGTGATGTGGTCAATGTGTATGTCAGCCACAAGTGATATGGTCAGCCACAAGTGATGTGGTCAATGTGTATGTCAGCCACAAGTGATGTGGTCAATGTGTATGTCAGCCACAAGTGATGTGGTCAGGCACAAGTGATGTGGTCAATGTGTATGTCAGCCACAAGTGATGTGGTCAGCCACAAGTGATGTGGTCAATGTGTATGTCAGCCACAAGTGATGTGGTTAGCCACAAGTGATGTGGTCAATGTGTATGTCAGCCACAAGTGATGTGGTCAGCCACAAGTGATGTGGTCAATGTGTATGTCAGCCATAAGTGATGTGGTCAATGTGTATGTCAGCCACAAGTGATGTCGTCAATGTGTATGTCAGCCACAAGTGATGTGGTCAATGTGTATGTCAGCCACAAGTGATGTGGTCAATGTGTATGTCAGCCACAAGTGATGTGGTCAATGTGTATGTCAGCCACGAGTGATGTGGTCAATGTGTATGTCAGCCACAAGTGATGTGGTCAATGTGTATGTCAGCCACAAGTGATTTGGTCAGCCACAAGTGATGTGGTAAATGTGTATGTCAGGCACAAGTGATGTGGTCAGCCACAAGTGATGTGGACAGCCACAAGTGATGTGGTCAATGTGTATGTCAGCCACAAGTGATGTGGTTAGCCACAAGTGATGTGGTCAATGAGTATATCAGCCACAAGTGATGTGGTCAATGTGTATATCAGCAACAAGTGATGTGGTCAGTCACAAGTGATGTGGTCAGCCACAAGTGATATGGTCAGCCACAAGTGATGTGGTCAGCCACAAGTGATGTGGTCAATGTGTATGTCAGCTATGAGTGATGTGGTCAATGTGTATGTCAGCCACAAGTGATGTGGTCAGCCACAAGTGATGTGGTCAATGTGTATGTCAGCCACAAGTGATATGGTCAGCCACAAGTGATGTGGTCAATGTGTATATCAGCCACAAGTGATGTGGTCAGCCACAAGCGATGTGGTCAATATGTATGTCAGCCACAAGTGATGTTGTCAATGTGTATATCAGCCACAAGTGATGTGGTCAGCCACAAGTGATGTGGTCAGCCACAAGTGATGTGGTCAATGTGTATGTCAGCCACAAGTGATGTGGTCAATGTGTATGTCAGCCACAAGTGATGTGGTCAATGTGTATGTCAGCCACAAGTGATGTGGTCAATGTGTATGTCAGCCACAAGTGATGTGGTCAATGTGTATATCAGCCACAAGTGATGTGGTCAGCCACGAGTGATGTGGTCAATGTGTATGTCAGCCACAAGTGATGTGGTCAATGTGTATGTCAGCCACAAGTGATGTGGTCAGCCACAAGTGATGTGGTCAATGTGTATATCAGCCACGAGTGATGTGGTCAATGTGTATGTCAGCCACAAGTGATGTGGTCAATGTGTATGTCAGCCACAAGTGATGTGGTCAGCCACAAGTGATGTGGTCAATGTGTATGTCAGCCACAAGTGATGTGGTTAGCCACAAGTGATGTGGTCAATGTGTATATCAGCAACAAGTGATGTGCTCAGCCACAAGTGATGTGATCAGCCACAAGTGATATGGTCAGCCACAAGTGTTGTGGTCAATGTGTATGTCAGCCACAAGTGATGTGGTCAATGTGTATATCAGCCACAAGTCATGTGGTCAGCCACAAGTGATGTGGTCAATGTGTATGTCAGCTATGAGTGATGTGGTCAATGTGTATGTCAGCCACAAGTGATGTGGTCAGCCACAAGTGATGTGGTCAATGTGTATGTCAGCCACAAGTGATATGGTCAGCCACAAGTGATGTGGTCAATGTGTATATCAGCCACAAGTGATGTGGTCAGCCACAAGTGATGTGGTCAATGTGTATGTCAGCCACAAGTGATGTGGTCAATGTGTATGTCAGCCATAAGTGATGTCGTCAGCCACAAGTGATGTGGTCAATGTGTATGTCAACCACAAGTGATGTGGTCAATGTGTATGTCAGCCACTTTTACTTCCCAGGGCATCTCCTAGTCCGTATTTGAGGCTGGTCAACCTGGGTGCACAGGTCAGCAGTGGGGATTCGAACACAGGACGAATGGGCTGGCAGACATACATGCTAAACACATAGCCTCCAAAAAGCACCATCCATAAGGGAGAGATAACAGACAGATAGACACTTTTGGAATATGCAGACACAATGGGATGCAGAGGTGTCGATGAGCCAGTCAGGCCCCATATCGACTACCAACTCTGTTCGTACATCTGTTGGCATCCTTAACACAGATACCAGTCTGCCTAGCAAAGGGAGCAGGATCAACCATAAAATGTGCTGTAGTGCAGTCTGGCAGGGACTATAAAACTTTGCAGAGCCAGACTCCGGTATATTCAGAGCAAGTACCTATGATAATGGTAGATAATCTATACTCACAACTTTCACACACAAGTGTGATTTGCTCATCTGCATGCTCACACTGAATGCAATGTTGGTTACCTGGCCACTGAATGCACTGTTGGCTATTACCTCACCTGCATGCTCACACTGAATGCACTGTTGGCTACCTGGCTACTGAATGCACTGTTGGCTACCTGCTTGGCTACCTGGCTACTGAATGCACTGTTGGCTACCTGGCTACTGAATGCAATGCTGGCTACCTGGCTACTGAATGCACTGTTGGCTACCTGGCCATTGAATGCACTGCTGGCTACCTGGCTACTGAATGCACTGTTGGCTACCTGAATGAAACCACATCCTATATTTCGTCCTGAAGCTGTTTCTTGCTATGGGTCTATGATGTCAGCCATCACATTTTGTAGATCTGAATACATGCAGGTATCGGTAGTAAACATTTCCCTCACTTAGTAGGTGATGAGCCCATGACATTATCAGCACAGTTCCTGATCAACTTCGTTAACACGCCCACTACACCATGTCATAATCAATTCCAAATTCTTCAAGATGTACTAGAGTGAACAACTCTAAGTGATGGAATTCGAACAACATAAAAACATAATATCGCCATCGTCAGAAGCCACTCCGATAAGTGAAGACAGCCATTTCACACAATATCACCATCATCACAAGCCATGCCGATAAGTGAGGGTAGTCATCTCACACAATATCACCATCATCACAAGCCATGTCGATAAGTGAGGGCAGCCATCTCACACAATATCACCATCATCACAAGCCATGCCGATAAGTGAGGGCAGCCATCTCACACAATATCACCATCATCACAAGCCATGTCGATAAGTGAGGGCAGCCATCTCACACAATATCACCATCATCACAAGCCATGTCGATAAGTGAGGGCAGCCATCTCACACAATCACCATCATCACAAGCCATGCCGATAAGTGAGGGCAGCCATCTCACACAATCACCAGAGTCTGGAATAAGGTCCATGATCTTGTCTAGTTAATGCCATGTGGCACAACTAGCTCGTTTCTCTAATCATTGTTTCCTGAAGGATCATCTCATTCTTGTTTCCAGCACTATGTAGTTAGCTGAAATAAACAAGCACAATGCTTGCCAGTCAGCCTGTTTATCGTCTTTTCTATGATAACTAGCCTCGATTAGCCATTGTATTTTGCCGCAAATTAAGATTGTTACAGGCTGAAGGACATTTGGTTTCTGCTGAAGGACATTTGGTTTCTGCTGAAGGACATTTGGTTTCTGCTGAAGGACATTTGGTTTCTGCTGAAGGATATTCCGTTTTGCAAGAAGTTAGGAAAGACGTAGCATCAGTTTGTCTGATACAATTTCGTAAACAAGAATGGTCATCTGTTTCTGATAACGCGTTATCATCTGGATCATCAAGTAGTGAACTTATTGTAGCTTTGCCTTTAGCAGTATTATATTCCTTTATAAACTCTAAAACAAGTTTTCTTTCATCATAATTCACATCAGAAATAGCTGTGTACAACTCCGAACCACTGGGGTATCGCTTTTGTTTTATCCAAAATATTTTGCAAGCCATATCAATCAAAGACTGAGAAATGCCTTCATCTATGTCACACATAAATAGCACTGCTTCAATTGAAGCTGATTTTGAGCTATCACTTGGAGTCTGGAGATTTAAAAGAAGTGTTTTGTGAGCGCTGTAAGTTTCATCATCAACTATTCTTACTACTTGTTCTGACCATCGAACATTTTTGGGCACAGTTTTCACTTTAGGCCGACCCTTGAACGTTCTTAGCAGTGAAGATGTTTTAGGTTTTTCCCGCTCTACTTTTTCAATCTTTTGATTAATGTCCTGGTCTGTGCTAATGAAGATAGGATATCCCTGACTAGCAGATGTGCTAGAAGTGGTTCTTATTGAATAAGCTGATGTTTCATGATGTAGGAATGGAGAACTCTCAACTTTTATAGTTTGTTGTGGTGAAATATTGATACTGCTAGGTTCTGCAGACCGTAGGATAAAATGTGACATTTCTGAGGTTAAAGAAAACTTGTACAGATTTCAGTTGTAACTCAATTTAATGAATAAAATATTTTCAACAGTTACTCTTTCTTTCAATAGTGTGTCCTAACTTCTGTGGCTGTTTCTATTAGACCTCATATACTGACATATTGTTGTGTTCTTGGTAGTCAGTCGACGTTCAAAAATTGCATAGCTATCAATAAGCTAGAAGTCAAGCCTTTCTCCTGGTGAACCTAACTTGGATACTAGTTACTAAACATGCTGTGTCCTGTAGAAGAAGAACAGTAAAGCTTGTTTAGAAACATGGTTTTACTTGGTTATTGTGTGATAACTTGTACGCATGAAACAGTGTGTTAATAACATATGTACAACTTCTGATACTTCACGCACAGTATAATACTCACATAAAGCGGCATACTCATGTGTACACATGTGAATATACACATACACATATAATCATATGCTTCCATATGTAAGCGCATTTTTACATTATAATTGTTGGAATATTTTAGCTCTTATAAAATTCCTGTCAAATGTTGAACTTGTTTTTTTTTAATCAAATGTAATTAAGATGACTCGGAAAAACATCCATATACCATGGACATGCTCGCTGTAACACGAACATTTGGGCATACACAATAAATATTTAGCCAAGCATGCAAATAATTTATGTAGGCACCAATAAATTTATATGTTCTTTTTATATCAGTTATTCCAAATAACATGTAATGTTGCATAGCTGGTTATGTTTCCTCACAATGTTAGAATGTGTAAAACATTGTTATGTGTGTATGTGCCATCGGGCTTGCATGTATGTATGCTTATGTAGACAGTTTTAGAGATTTTCCAAATGTGCTCATTAAGTTTAATGAATGTGCTGGAATCATGGAACAGTGCCAAGTAATAACTACAGCAAGCCACATTTACAGAAACAACAATAACAGAGTGTAGTAAACTAAAAGTTGTCTAGCAGCAAAGGAGGTAATTAAAGAACTAGAACAGACACTCAAAGAGACACTGAAAACAATGTGTTTTCTGAAACACACAAGCCACAAACAATATGTTGCCCAATTTATTGCCTGGCATATTTTGCTGCATCTTGTCAGGTGCATACTGCAGAGTTATATACCATTAGTAATAAATAAATTATAATTTGGCTGAAACACGGCAGCAGGATGTAGTAAACTAATAACTGTCTTGAAAAGAAGGAGGTAATAAAATAATTTAAACAGATATCTTGTTTAAGGAAACAATCAGAACAGACATTTTAAAAGAAACAACTAGGATATAGTGTTGTATACTAATAGCTGTCTGGGACACAAGGGGGGTCAAGAAACAGCTGGAACAGACATTTGTACAGAAACAACAAGAACAGTCTAGCTAACTAATAGCTTTCTGGGCCTCTAGGAGGTCAAATAATAAACAGAGCAAGCCATATTTAAAGAAACAACTAGGGCACAATGTAGAAGACGAACTGCTGTTTGGGACTCAAAGAGGTAAGGAAACACAATAGGGTAGACATTTTTAAAGAAACAGTTATCTGGAACTAAATAAGAACAGAAAGCTGAGATTGTTTTGGTCAAACAAGGATTACCTGATCCCTGTACATTGGGTTGCTTGGTATGGAATTATTGACCATATGAGACATATTCAAACACATAAGCCTTGATGCCAGACCAGCACCCTGGATTAAGTGTCAGCACTCTGAATGAAGTGCCAGTATATTGGTGAAGTGCAGCACACTGAATGAAGTGCCAGCACACTGGATGAAGTGCCAGCACACTGGATAAAGTACCAGCACACTGGGTAAAGTACCAGCACACTGGATGAAGTGCCAGCACCCTGGATGAAGTGCCAGCACCCTGGATGAAGTTCCAGCACCCTGGATGAAGTGCCAGCACCCAGGATAAAGTGCCAGCACACTGGATGAAGTGCCAGCACACTGGATGAAGTGCCAACACACTGGATCAAGTGCCAGCATACTGGTGAAGTGCCAGCACACTGGATAAAGTGCTAGCACACTGGATAATTAATTATTAATTAGGTCACGGCACTTCCTATTGACAAATAAATAATATGTCAAGTTACGCCTCGCCACCCCGCATGCAATGATATATGGTACTATGTTGTTCTTTTAAAAATAAATAAGCCATAGTAATAGAAGGCAGAATTTGTCAGCTTTCAATTTATTGAGCCGCGATTGTAAAAAATCCACAATTTTTTAAGATCCCTTTACGCTTCCTGTTTGTAGATCAGACACAAAAAAATATTAACTCCGCTTAGAATTAACGTACAATTTTCATTGCAATACCAATGGATATGTCTTGTCAAGCTGTATCCAACTGTGATGATTTCATAAGTAAACACCAAATATTTAAATATTCTCTAATTATACTAACTAAACTATAAACTAATGTCTGTGAAAAAGACACTGAAAGACTCGGCACCCAGAGAGATATTAATTATACCCACAGTGAGTTAGAATGAACAGATGAGGGCCTGCGCGTGTATGACTTGTCACCGCCATTCTAGGAGTGTCCACCTATATCTTCACCTCTTACACTGATTATCTTTGTGTGGGGCCATGTTGTTGTGAGCTAGCAACAGATAAAGTAAAGCTTCGCTTCCATGACGTTGTCGTTAGCATTAGCGGGAATTCCCGTAAATTTCGCCCTGGAGATTTGTCCACATATTTCCAATTAACATACGCGCGCGTATATATGCCCGCTTACGCACACTGGCATACCCATGTACGCACACAATCGCATATAAAGCACGCAATCAGATATATCTATCAATTAAAATAACGAAATCCCACTTGTGAGTTAACTGCTAATAAAACGATGGGTTCGTAAAAATGGAGTTGTTCCGGGCCACCATCTTAGAATACTAAAATATAGGCAACGTCAGGAATAAGTCAACTGGGCAAAAAGAAATATGTATGGTCTATTGTTTTGTTTTTATCTATGTAAAATGTAAATGTGTTATACTTGGTATCACTGAATAATACTATTAGTATTACTAACAATTATATACCATGGGATAGGCGCCCTCAACCCAGTCCAGCGCGCTGAATGTGTATATTTCAAATCTCCCAGTTCTTGGCTTCGACTTTACAATGAATGAGGTCAAAGCCTCATATACGACGTATATATATAACTCAATATAAGCCGCATTTCAGACCCATTTCAAATTACCACTTAGAAAATACAGAGCTAACTATGTGGATCAATCAACTAAAGATGGTATGATATGAATACCAATAATATTAATATCTAAAAATAATATCTAAAACAGAGCGTGTGTTAATGATTCTTAAAGTATAATTATATGACTACATAATATCCGGAACAGAATCTAAAGTACTAAGCATTTAAACTAAACTATTATTATTATAACTACTACAACTTACTAACTGAAATTGAAATGAAAAACCATCATGATCATACAATAAATAGATTCACGCGTCATCATCTAATATGATTATATACCTGTAAGTAAACGTGTGTGTGATTGTTGTCATCTAGACGTACATAGTTTCATGCTAACACAGAATGAATATTTAGACATAAAATATCTGCTGGTTCGTCATCTACACTTTAGTAATGTAATCTCGGGATCTTTCCAATTCTAAATATAGCTACAGCCACACGTCAGCAGTTGTTTCTGTGGTGTGTTTATTATATCAATATCCTGTTCAACCCCTTTTTGTTATGATTATGATATGTAGTGAATTTTTTTTTTTTTCTTCAATGGACTTTTGTGTTTTTATGATTTATAGTTTTGCTATTTCATATTTGTAGATTGCATAATCATGATGTTCTATTTTAAGTCGGACATAACACGGAAGGAGCTGTTGGTCTGGGAAATCCCTGTATGTATAAATAACCATCATCATCATCATCATCATCATCATCTTCCACTTCTGCCGTCAAGCGGCGTGGGGAGGAATAATTTGCGTTCCAGCGCTCGGTGGACGGCACTGGATAGTGTCATTCCGTGTGGTTGTACAATGTCTCTGATGTCGTCAATCCATTTTCTTCTTGGACGTCCTCGTGGTCTCGTCGCAGATGATCTTTGATGTAAGGCCAGTGATGGTAGTTGCTGATGTTGCATTCTAACGACATGGCCAAACCACTTGATCTTCTGTCTTTCAATAAATGTGGCACAAGGTGTTGATCCCACAGTCTGTCTGATAGTAGCATTTCTTACTCGGTCTCGGATTGTTAAGTTGGCAGCTCTCCTCAGGCATCTCATTTCGCAGGTGTTGATTTTGCAAAGGTGTAATTTGGATAAAGTCCAGGTTTGAGATTGGTACTCATGGTAGCATAGGGTTGGTGTGAATATGCTGTTTATTATCTGTCGTTTTGCGGACATGGGTATGTTTGGATGTTTCAATAAGGGTGATAGTTGATATGTAAGTGCACTAGCTTTTTGACATCTGATTTCAATTTCTCTGTCCAATCTGCCATCTTCTGTGATCATACTTCCAAGGTATTTCAATTCTTTAACTTATTTCAGAGGTGTGTTATTTATCTGTATACTTAATGGGCCTGGCGATCTGCTAACTTGCATTACTTCGGTTTTGGCTGTGTTTATACTCATATTGTATCTGCTGCAGGTTGAACTCAGTTTAGTAATATGATTTTGTAGTCTGCCCTCGTCGCTGTAAAACAGGCACTGATCATCTGCAAATAGAAGTTCATTTATTTCCTGTGGGTCAGTTGTTTCATCTGGAGTAAAGAGTTCTAAATTCTCTGAATCTGGTCTGTCGAGACTTGCTTCTTTGGAAATTCTGTCCATGTAGATATTGAATAGCAGGGGAGAGAGCACACATCCCTGCCTCACTCCTGTATTGACTGTGAACATATCTGATATACCTTCCTGTGTTCTTACTGCACTTTGGCTCGAGTGGTACATGGCTATGATGTTTTCTAGCAGTTGCCCTTCTATCCCATAGTCTTCAAGGATGGTCCATAATTTGTATCTGTCTACTCTATCAAAAGCCTTTTCCTGATCTACAAACACAATATTCTGCTGGTCACTATATTCGATAGTTTTTTCACAATTTTGTCTAAGTGTAAATAATGCATCAGTGCAACTTTTACCTTTCCGAAAACCGAATTGTGCTTTGCTTAACTGTTGTTCAACTATTGGTCTAGCTCTTTGTTCCAAAAGTTTTGCATACATTTTCTCTATAAGGCTCAGGAGTGATATACCTCTGTATGTTTCGCACTCTCTCATGTTGCCTTTCTGTTTCCATATTGATACTATTATTGCCTGTTGCCAATCATCTCGGACTTTTCTTTCTTTCCATGCTATATTAAAAAGTCTTGTTAGCCATTTAACTCCTGTTTCCCCACAGGCCTGAATAGTTTCTTTGGTTATTCCATCTGGACCTGCAGATTTGTTTTTAGGACTTTTCTGTATAACTGCTTTGACTTCTGCAGGTATGAAATTTGGTTCTTGCTGTCCCTGGCGTTTAGGCACAAAAGTGAGGTTTTCTATGTTATGTGTGGGGTTAAGTAGTTCTTGAAAGTATTCTGCCCACCTTGCTAGTCTTTGTTGTGGATTAAATATTGGTATACCTCTTTTGCTGTTTATGATGGTGGTTGGGTTGTAACATGCATCTCTGTTTCTCATTGTGGTGACACGTTTATAAAATTCTCTTGGGCAGTCAGAGCTAAACTGGCAAGGTAACCATTACCCACTTTGAGCAATGATCACCTTCAAATTAGTATCTGCAAGGGTGAAACCGTGGTCAGTCGCATTTTTTTCTTCGACTTCAGGTAGCCCAACAAAAAGAAAGTGCGCCAACTTCTCCGGCAATCACGAGGCTATATACCTCAGATGCCTCTGCCATCAAGACAGCAAAGTAGTTATGAAATTTGCCGTAAAGTCAAACCTGCCATATAAAGAGAAAAGAAGGTAGGTATGATTACGAGTTGACTACCCGTCTAATGAACATAGACAAAGCACAATTGGGGGGGGGGGGGGCAGCTGAAGGACCTAAAGTTAAAAGTAATTATCATGGAGGAGAGAAACGGCCAGGCACACGAAACGCAAATAACAGCCGTTCAGCGCATCTTGAACGAATTAAAGCTTATCCAGCAGAAGATAGAACGGGGTGTGGCTCGAATGGCTGTAATCAAGGACAGAAAAACCACAGCAGGAGACCCTCCTCCTGTAACGTCAAGCATTCTTTGCACACATTGTCAAAGGACATTTCGAGCCAAAATAAGCCTTACCAGCCATCTTAGAACTCATGGCTTCATACTTTCAACCCCACTGAATGAAGTGAACGGTCATCATTCTTGATGGACAAATAACACCAGTCAAGGCGGAGATGGAGGAGACACTCACATAAATTCAAGAAGAAAGAACACAGATAGAACGGCTTAAGAAACTAACAAAGGATGAAACATCACAAACAGACGACACCGACAGCAAATCCCAAACAAGAGAGGAAGTAATAGAAGAAGAGAAAGAGAGTGAAGACGAAAACGACCAAGAACGCATGGTCACCAGGAAAAGAGACTACACACCACCAAGATCGAGAGTTCAAGACACAAGATTTGAAAGAAGTGATCGACCACGAAGATACAGTGACAGATCAAGCCACATAAGAGATAGACGGAGCCACCAACGAACGCCTCGACTACCGGTGAATCCATCCATCCATCATGTGCCATGCCGATAAGCGTGGGCGGTCATGTTTTGCCATCTCGCTCGATCACCAGAGTCGTGGATCAGCTTCGTGTTTCTGTCTCGACCATGCCACGTGGCCAAGCCATCTATGTATTTATTTCTGTGTCTTCCCCTTGGTCTCTTCCCTTCGATCTTGCCAGTTGTCACCAAGTTCTCCCATTCATTTCTTCTCATAACATCTTCTTCAGCATTCCGAGCCATTGAGGTTATTTGCTGCAGATACAAGCTGTCTCCATTCGTCTCTCTGGTTGACATTCTCTTGCCAGTCGCTGATTCCAAGTGCTTGTAGGTCTGTATGTATATTATCTCTCCACCGTCTTCTTGGTCTACCTCGGGGTCTACGGTCATTTATTTCTTGAGTGTAAGCGAGTTTTGTTTCCCTATTACCTTCCATTCTTTCTATATATATATGCCCCAGCCATTGCAGTCTATTAGCCTTCATGATACCAGTGATTAGCGGGTACTTAAACAGATCATAAATGTCTTTGTTGCTTCTTCTTTTCCACTCTCCACTTTGTGTATCCCTAATGGGCCCAAAGACGCCTCTTAAGACTTTGTTCTCAAAGGTTTGTAACAAGGTTTCGTCTCCTTTAGTTGTACTCCAGTTTTCATAATATCGCCATACTGCACAACTGGTCTGATCCGTGTTTTGTATATAACATGCCCAAAAAATTTTGACTGTCTACGTCTAATGTCTTTAATCAGTTTACGATCTTCATTTGTTTCTTGTAAGACTTGTTCATTGGTTTTTCTGTCTGTTCGTGGTATTCTTTGCATTTTCCTCAGAAACCACAGTTCCAAAGCCATCAGATGTTTTTCAGTTTGTCTGTTCATTGTCCACTCTTCATATCCATATAAAAGTATAGGTTCTATGTAGCACTTCAACACTCTTTTTCTCGTTTCAATTGATATCTTTTTATTGGTCAGTATGTTTTTCATCTTGCAAAAGGCTACCTTCGCCATGGCAATTCCTGTTCTAATCTCTTCGATGGATCTCCCATCAGATGTTATGACTGTTCCAAGATAGCTGTACCGATTCACTTGTTTAAGAATATGCCCATTTACTTGTATATTACATTGTGGTATTTCTTCCTTCCTAGTGACGACCATAATCTGTGTCTTCTTACAATTCAATTCGAACCCTAGTTGTTCACTGTGTGCAACAACCGCATCTACTAAATGTTGCAGGCCCTGTTCATTGTCTGTAATCAAGACTGTATAATCTGCATATATAATGTTATTGATGTATCGTTCCCCAATGTTGATTCCTTCCATATCTTCTATATTTCTGAAAATATTTTCACTGTACAGGGAAAAAAGATCTTGTGACATTACACATCCCTGTCTCACACCTCTCTTAATAGGCTGATATTTACCTACTTCATTATTAATTTTGATGGTAGCTTGTTGTTTCCAATATATGTTTTTTTTACAAGTCTAAGGTCTTTTCCATCACTCTATGGGGGAAAAAAGAACACCACGAGAATGTCACCAGAATAAACAACAGCCAAAAAATAAAAATCAAATTAAATGAACACCAAGCCAGAAACGCATAGAAATTAGAAAGTAAAACACGCAGCTATGTTTCCGCAAGCAGGAAAGGAACACAAGACGGGCCCTAATTATAATACGTCAACAAACGGACAGATAAACTGACGTTTTTTCTTCACAGTTTGTATATTTATTTTATTCAGAAATCATGGCATGAAAGTGTTGGAAATTGTCAACTGGTAAGATAAAGAGAAATTGCAAATAATGTCAATATTTTACAGCATTTACTTACATCACTAGACTGTCAATGAACGTTTCGTGCATCTCATAACCATGTATTTCTGACAACAGTGTGAGTTTGATTTTGGATCGCGGTATAGAAGTCTACACAAAATAAGAATAAACCATATTTTAACAGTCAAACTGACATAACTAAGCTAAGTGAAGCCCAGTCCTTGTGATCCTTCCAGTCAATATCGATAAGACCGGATATACGCTTTACATTTGCATTGTTTCCTGAAAGGCACAATACAATCTGAAAGGAGCAGACTTATAATATAAAGTTCATTATCTTCCGATCGGTAAACTTAAACGAAAGCTAAAGAGATATATAACATCCTATTAACACAGAAATCAGTACAATGTAGAATACCTCAGGAATCAGGAAATTAAGGAACAATTCACGGTAGAGAGCAGGGGGAGGCAAGGAAAGAAGAGGGCAGGGGCCAGAAGAGGTAGGAGGAAAACGGATGGTTTCGGACTAAAAAATGCACGGGTTGGGTATTGGAATTGCCGAAGTGCAAAGCAGCGAGAACCAATACTGGAGAAACTATTCTACGATTTGATGTCTTGATGGTACAAGAACTGAAGACAAATTCTTTTAAGTGCCCTGGCTATACATGTTACATTAACCCAACCGGGCAGGGAAAATATGGGCAGGCTCTGGTGGTCAAGGACGGATTTCAGCATCCGATACTGGATATGAGTGCGTGGGGTCAGGAAGGTAAAGAAGTGCAGGGAGTGCAGATTAAAATCGGAAGATACAGCTGGAACCTAGTATATATATATATATATATATATATATATATATATATATATATATATATATATATATATATATATATATATATATATATATATATATATGTCACAAAGTGACTGACATAAAGACGTGGCTATAGTTGTCTAGAGGATGTCAGTGTGAATGTTTGTATGAACACTCTGCAGGTTTACTGATGCATAGCTACAGACACTATCAAAACACCGTTTCGCGCACATCCGTTTATTAATGACACAGGTACATGATTCACAGCAAACATGATACTATTTCCAGAAAATGCATTGGCACATGTACATAACCCAACTGTCTTCGATCGGCCTGATGATATGACTAATAGGCTTCTGACTAGATCCTGTGTCCGATCTTCCTGACTGCCTGGCTGAGATTTCCTCCACAGCCCGAACTCCGAATAGCTGGCTAGTTTCTTCCCTTAAACGTAGCCCACACTGAATACTTCTTCCTGAACGCCGCTTTCTGGCTGGTGTCCCTCACTCAGCCCAAAATATCATTGCCCAAAGCTCAGACCTCCACTGTCTGACTCAAAACTCAGCTCTCATCTGAGTATCTTCGCTCTGGGCCCAGATCCCTTCACTGGCCCATGACTTAATGCCCTCGCTACGTCTCCCTGACGCAGCCTCAGACTCCACTGCCTGAGAATCCACCATGCGGAGTTGTCCCTAGTTCTCCACACCTAGCCCCAGCCTCCACTCGGCTGTACTCGACTCGACTCCCCTTTAACTTTCCCAGCCTTGGATATTTATCACCTCTTTGTAGACCACCCACTAAACACACCATTTAACCTCTAGAACCCTACTTTACATAACTCAAACATTCTATTCCTGATTCCTCTTTGTCTATCAGTCTCATGTCACGTATACGCATCTCATTAGTTACCCCCTCTTAGCACGTGCGTGTCCTAACACTGCATGTGTTGGGTTCTAGAGTTTCTAACTTGACTTCTTTGACCTCGCATCCGCTCTACTTTCATGTTTTATCTAGTGCCTGCGTGACTAAGGTTGAGAACACCATGATCTACTCTCCACGGTCTTTAGAGCCCGTTATTGTACTTGGAATTCCTCCCTCAACCTTTAATGACCTAACATCTCTGAACCTTTGTTGTAAATCTCACATTCTTGGGTAGTACCATGACCCAATTACATTGCTAGAATTAGGAAATTCCTAACCAGTCGTTTACCGCAGTTAGATATATAAGTGGGGAATCTTGCGTAAGCAGAGAGAGTTTAAAGGACCATTGGATACCCCTGGTACCAGGTATCTATTATGTTATGACTTCATTGCATGCGCCAAAGAATGGGGCAGGTCGGGAGAGAACAGACGGGGTACTGCTCTTACTGAGGCCTTGCTTGAGTAGGATATGGTCTGTATAAATTACGGGACACCAGCTCTGCTGGCAATGAGACCAGGGGACCCTGACACGACCATCGATCTGGCACTTGTATCACAAGAGGCGGCATCTGTCACTAAATAGAGTGTCCTTGGGGACCATGGAAGTGACCATCTCCCATGTTCTGTGCTGGTACCTAAGTCCTGCACAGTCAGGATTATAAGAGCCCACAGAGCATTCAGTTATGATTGCGACCACTCTTCGCACTTGGAGCGATTTCTATCACAGGGATGGTCTAAACCAGAGGTTCCCAAACCACGGCCCGCGGGCCACTTGTGGCCCGCCAGCTGTCAGAAAGTGGCACGCAAGGCCTAGTTTCAGTCGAGATTTCAAGAGTTCACAATAGAGGAGGATAATGGTGCCCTGTTCATAAATCCGTTCCTATTTCCTGATGCCAAGCTCTGTCAATTACAGCAAAACATTCAGCACGAAATAATTGACTTGAAATGCCATTCTGCACTGAGATGTAAATTTCTGGAGCTGCCTGCTTCACCTTCAGCTGATCATATGATTTCATTCTGGCGACTATTGCCTGTCGAACAATTTGAACACTTGCGTTCATTCGCCAAGAGATACATTTGTAGTTTTGGATCGACTTATAGATGCGAGCAGTCATTTTCCGCAATGATCGTTGTTTAAAAAAAACCAAGCAGCGTTCCAGACTTACCGACACTAACCTAGCTGCGCTTATGACTTTGGGCACGGCAGATTTGTGCCCAGACATTGATAAACTGGCATCTGATCTTAAGTAACTGGTTATGAAGAACAGTTACAATTATAAATTAATTACATTAATAGCGATTTTCGAAATTGATTTAAGATTTATTGTTAAATGAACTTTTGATTTTAAACCAAAAAATGACCGCAGTGTAGTACTGACACTGACTACCTTTACTGTTTTAGAATTTTGGTGACGAAATTTAAGAAAGGTAAGAATGATATTGCACAACTTTTATAATTTTATAACGTTGTGGCCCGCTTAACTACCGAAAATAGTAAATATGGCCTTCGGCTTAAAAAGCTTGGGAACCACTGGTCTAAACCAACAAGAAAAATCGTCACCCAATGTAGCGTGGCCACTGACTAATGATAGATGTTTCACACAAAAGATAGAACAACTAGACTTTCTGAAATGCCGAAGAGAAGATCGAAATGGCTCGTAAGTCTGTGCTGTATGAAAGTACATGCCCCAGAGATGATCTAGACTTCTAAATAGTTACCAGGTGAAGGAAAGCATGGCGGTCAACAGCAACTAGAGTATAGACCGTATGCCTAATTATCCTGCTACATTAAGCCTGGGAAGAAAAAGAGACCCCTGTCATTCAACATGGAGATAGAAAGACAATTATTTAGTTCAAACTTCCGCCCTTTCTCAATGGATCAATATGCTACGCTTAAGAACAGTTAGAACAGAGTCATCTGTTAACAGTTTAAGACTACAAATATGTTTGTGTTTATATAACATACAAAGTGGTCTCCACGGGAGAAACAGCGACAGAGTTTAGTGGGGTTTTGTATAAACCCCTGAAGATGTTATAATAAGACTACTAATGTTTCTGTAGAGTTTGGTTGGTATGATTTATGAGCTAGTACGCTCTTTAAAAGTCATAATCACAGACTGGCTACTTTGGTTCTAGGCCAAATATTAATAGATAGTTGAGGTGTTGTAGCAGACGGGAATTCTACCACTTATCTTCGGCTTCCTGTCCTCGCAGCTGGCAGTTGTGTTTCTCAAAGTCTGGTTTCTCCTCCTTCTCCTCAGTCGACGATGATTTCCACTGCTTTTCACACTGGATACTTAGGTTGAGCCTTATATTAACTAATAGTGTAAGAGCAAGGCTCAACGCTAAAAGTCTTATATAAGGTAATTCATTCACCCATGTCTATATTTTGTTTCTACAGTTGCAATGTTACACACATGATATATTAATTTATTTAATGTTATAGCCGGCTTCGTGGTTTAGAGGTTATGACTTTTCTCCGTAATCTCGAATACTCTCGTGAGTAACGTGATGGCGGTGAGAATCAGCAGTGGTTCGAATCGCATCGGTAACTTACGGAGTATGTGAGCTGGCCGCTCAGAAAGCAATGGCAAACTACTGAGCGTAATCTTGCCAATAAATCAACATACAGCTGAAAGATGCTGGTGTTCTTCTTCTTCTTTCGTTCGCTTGAAATATGTCTATAACTGTAATGCTGTCTCTTGTATGAATTGAACTGTCTTTTTCAGTTCACACAGCGGTCCATAGAGTTTATCTTCCACTGTCGTCGCTCTAGGCCAGAAGGTTTGCCTAGATATGTTATATTTTGGGTAGTCTTGGAGTATGTGCTGTTTCACCAATCTTGAATTTTGTATACATGTGGTTGCGTAATCTATTGTGTCCTGTTCTGAGGTGCAGAATAATGACTTGTTCTGGTCTATCCATAACATGGTAGTCATCTTGAGCAGGTTTTGGTGGCTTTCTGACTGATTTGATCATTCTTGTCTTTTGGTGGTATGTAACGGGCACATCAGGCTGTTCTTCTTTGGCTCCTTCCTTAGCCAATTGATCAGCTCTGTCGTTTCCGGGTACTCCACAGTGGGATGGTATCCACTGTATGGTGACCTTATGCTGACTGCTAAGTTCAGAAAGTAGTGTCCTTAGTACTGGCAATTTCCCAGACAGGAGCGCCTCGAGTACTGATTTTGCATCTGTCAATAGCACCACAGGTTGTGTACCATTGCTGGTATTTAGTAATTTCTCTGTTGCTATCTTGATTGCCTCAATTTCAGCATCGTAGTTATGGCAGTACTTTCCTGTCGGTACTCTAGCTGTGTCCCTAGTACTATTTGGGTATTCTATGTACACTCCCGCTCCTCCATTTCGAACAGCATTTTGGGCTGACCCATCTGTGTAGACTCGGATCCAGAGGTCCTGTGGGTATTCTTCATCAAGGAAGCTGAGAGTGGCTGTTCTGCGCTGCACACTGTTCTGTTCTTCCTTGTCAAATATTCCTCTCACTTTTGTCTGGATTTGTAATGATAGTCTATGCTCATCTTTCCATGGAGTTCGCTCTGGAATAGTTGTTAGGGGGATACCAACTATGGGCAGATCGGTGGTTTCTCTGCAGAGTCGTTTGGCCTGGTGGATAAAACTACTTCTTTTCAACCGCCCCATAGCTAGGTTTTCAAATCTGTTCTTCATAGGGTGGCCTGGCAAGCTGCGGAACGTTTCTGCTTGTATTAGCGTTTTCGTATCTCTGCGCTCACTCAGTGCTTGTGTCCTCCCCATCTTCTCCATTTCCACTATAGAGGTTGATCTCATCCCTCCTGTGGTGACTCTAAGTGCTTGATTTTGCACTTTGTCCAGCTCTTGTAATGTGGTTTTTGCTGCCGAACACCACGCAGTTGACCCGTATTCCAGGTGTGGTCGTATGCTCTGTTGATATACTTTGCTAAGTATTTTCCCACTGGCTCCCCATGTGGTTCCACTTAGCTTTCTCAGATGGCTATTGTCCTTCTGGCTTTTGCTACTGCTTTGTTGATGTGCTTTCTCCATGTCAGCCTGCCATCAAATGTTACTCCTATGCTGGTGTTGACAGCGATGTCCTGTAAAGGATATGCAAAAAATGTTATAGTCCACTGGACCTGCATGGCCCATGCCGATTTGCCCTTCTGCTATGATCCAGATCACGTCTTGTTTCCGATAATGCATTTGTCTGAAATAGTCTCGATGTGGCATTTATTTTTACGATAACAATGAGTCGATCCTTTAACTACCTTGCTGAGCTTATCTTGGCTTATTAACTGATTCACCGCCAAAGAAAAAGTATGTTTGGACCAAACAGAAATTAATGGCAGAAAATTGGGAGTAGGGGTGTGTCACAATAATAATTTAAACATTGTTAAAATTGTAGCAGATATATTGTTTTGTATGTCAAAGTAAAGGTGATTGCACAAAGAACGCGTTGGTATTGCTATAGTTTAGAAATATAATAATAATAATATTAGCAGATGTAAAAACATTGAAGACAGAGGTGACAGTTATGCAACATGTCCACTTATCAAGGCACTACTCCTAACTCGCTGATGATAATCCAATGAAATTTACTGAATAATGATAAATACACCATTTTTCTTCACTGTCAACAACCTAGTTTAGACAGGCATACAGGGATTCTTCATTTGTACCGCACGAATATCAACTCGTAGGTGTACAAAGGGTAAATTCGCTTTATTGCGCACTGATTACAATTGGCTCCACGAGCTCACATGAACATGCATATATCATCAACACATCATCACATTATACATTTATAATACTGCTAAGCACAATCTCTATCTATCCTAGCGTAAGTCACTATACTATTGTGCCCTGAAAACTATACAATGGTCAGCGCAAATACATCGACCTGTCTGCTGAGCTGTCCAGTCCCGTCTGGCTAAACTTAGCAGCGTTGTCCAGCTGCGGACTTGTGAATCTTCGTGCGCCAGCACTATTGCGTGCTTGGTTACGTCGCACGTAGTACAGTAGCCTGTCACCAGCTACTGTGCTCTAGTTAACACTGTTTACGGGTACTTCCCGTGTTTATTGTCTCCTACTCTAACCTGGGAGTAAATCCCTGTCATGTCCTGCAGTGTCCTACTTATGACACGTGCGTGTCCTGTTGGATAACTGCTTAAGAGTTCTATCTTCTACTTCTGTCCCTTGAATCTCTATCCCCTTTTCAGGGATGTTATCTCTATCCTATCTTCGTCTTATTCCTAACTTATATCCTTCTGTTACTTCTATCCTCAGCTTCTTGACATACTCTCCTCTCCTCTGTGTTGCGTCACCAACTTTAGGTTATGGGTGTGACGCAATTTGGTTATCTTAAAAATTAGGATGTCTAATTTTGTCAAGAGCTGGTTGAGGTTTCTAACAATGTTCTGGGTATCATGACTGACTACAACTGTATGATGTCACACTGTTGTATGCATCCACTGGCTCATCATTATCACAACACATCTGTATTGTTGGCCAGAGCTACTGCTCTCCTTTCACTATGGTTCTGGGAGCTTTGCGAACCGAAAGCCGTTTGTCTTTTTAGGACCTGCTTCTCCTATTGTCAATTAACTGACAACCCGAACAGATTGTCCCTGTTATGGGTACAATACATGAATAATATTCATGGCCCCCCATATGATGTTAATCCAACTCGTCTACATGCTGTGTGTGCTAGTTTTTCACCTATCTAACTTCCGTTTGTGAAAACATCTTTCAATGTAATACCAGAGTTTCGTAGTCTGTAATGTCCCCTGTTTAGAGTTAAGCCCCTTTTCCAGTGACTGCTGTATGCATGTTTATTTGAAAGTATTCCTGGTTTTTTGCGTGTTTGTTTATAATTAAAGTATGTGTAAATTACAAACATGTGTGTATGTCTATAATTTAGTTGAATGTTATGTTTCAAGCGCCATAAAACGGTTTATTGCAGTCACAAATGAGTGCGTATGCCTGATTCATGACTGCCTTGCCGGTTTAGGAAGCTTAAAATATGTTTCCTTACCTGCCATGTTTTTGTGGCTATCACACACTTAAAAATAGACAACACGTGTGCTACAAAAATGGAACGAAGACAAATTAGAAAAACTCGCGCTGTGCAGAAATATGTCGCACTTATGTTTCGCTCATGTGTTTTTAATTCTTTCACTCAATTTCTTTCTCTCTCCTTTTTCTCACACATTCACTCCACATTAATTTAAAAACCAAAATGTCATTAAAATATTGTTGTCAAGAGAAATTGAATGCAAAAAATATTTACACTTAACTTTGGGCTCAGTTTACAGAGTTATAGAGCCGTATGACTGTGCTATGTTTTCGCACTAGTCATGGTATGTACAAAAATTATATACATGGTTGCAAGGATTGTTTGTAATCAATCCTGGATATAATGACTACTTTACCTATCCTATTGTAATTTAGTGGGCTGAGCTAAGCTAACTAAGTGGATGAATTAAGCTAAGGGAAATACTCTAAGTAAATGAATGAAATGGGGTAAAATGTGTTAATTACCTTATTGTATTTGTAAGTATGATGATGTAAGCTTCAAATAATGGTCTAAATTTAAGTGATGATTTATTTAACTTATCCTAAAATGTATGTACTTAAAGATGAATTGCTAATGTACTTATGAGATTACTGAATATCGTTTCGTAGTTTAAGATGTATCAATTCCTAAATGAATGTGAATGCAATTTAGAAGTTAAATGCTATTAATTTCCTATCAATGAAGAAGAATGGGGATGTTTTATAAATTATGTTATCTTAACAAAGATTTCAAACTATATGCAACTGAAATAAAAACATATTATAATACATATCACAATATATTTCTAACTAATTCCAGGTTTGATGGTAAAGTCGCGTTCCTTGAAATGAATATCACTATATTTCACAATGTTATTTACAAAGTTTGATCTTCGTGATGATCCTGGCGAGTATAATAAATAACGGCGTAGCGAAATCATGATGTGCTTGTCCGTTTTAATTCATAATGACACAGTTCTATGCACAGTTCTCTTTATGGTGACACACAAATCTATGAGCACTATAGTTTCTGTAACATCCCAGTCTGGACACAGATTAATTATAATGTCATTGACTATGGTGATGTTGGCTCATTCTTCTGCGTTACTTCAGGTATGTCGACGTCAGAAGGTCTGCTTAAAGTGTCAGCAAGTAAGTTCATTCTACCCTTAATGTGCTTGATGGTGAAAGAGTAGTTTTGAAGAATCAGAGACCATCTATAAATACGGTTGTTTCTGTGGACTCCTGATTCCATAACGGTGAGTGGGGAATTATCAGTCTCAATGACAAAATGTGTCCCTGCCAAAAACCTATGAAGTTTATGGACACAGTAGATGATACTTAACCCCTCCAATTCAGAGACTCCGTACTTCGACTCTGTAGGTGAGATTTTCCGGCTCACGAAGATGATCTGGTGGAAAATCCCATCCTAATGTTGACCTAGTACCCCTGCGATGGATACAGTACTCGCGTCTGTCCTAAGAAAATAGGTAAGGTTCGGGTTAGGTAAGCGCAATATTGGTATACCGCTAAACATTTGCTTAAGTTTTGATAAAGCGTTTATTAACTCAGCATCTTTTACATTGATTTTTACTGAAGCTTTCAATAAATTCGAAAAAATGCTGGTAATCTCAGCTAAATTTGGGATGAACTTGTTATAATAGTTCACTAGCCCGAGTAGACTTCTCACCTGCTTCTTGGTGGTTGGCATGGTGAGGTTTTAAATTTTTGTAACAATTTTATTATCTGTTTTCAGTTGGCCTTTTGTGATGGTATGGCCAAGGAAGTCAATTTCTTCCAGACCCAACTCCACTTTTGTCGGTTTCACTGTGAGACCGAATAGTTTTATTCTGTCAAATACATGTCGTAGTTTCTGTAGATGTGTGGTCCAGTCTGCAGTATCGGTACATATGTCGTCTATATATCTACCGTCTGATCTAAAATTTATCCTACCGTCTGTGCGTTTTGGTTCGATGTGTGTCATGTCACTTGTCGCTGTAATGTCCACTGTTGGACCTGGTAGTTCCATGTCGTCGTCTTCTACTTGGTTAAGTACTGTGGTGGTACTAAGTGCGTATTCTGTTTGCTGATTAAGTGTGGTTGCTTTGTCGTCGTCTTCTGTCAAACTAATTAGTGTAGTTGCGTTATGTTCGTCTGTCGTCCGATTGATTGGTGTAGATGCATCCTGTTCGTCGTTTGTCTGATGGTTATGAATAGAGGCCAATGTAATTGATCGGTCCTCTGCTGTAATACATTGCAATTTTCTAATTACAAGTTGATCAAAGGTACATGAACACTGAAAATATTTTAATTGTTTATAGAAATTTAACCAGTCAAATTGGGCTAAAATTCTGACTTTTGCGTTGTTATAGTGCCAATAAACAACAAATGGTGAATGTGTTTGTAGGTGTTTGACAAGGGATAACCTTTGTTGATTCTCTGGGTTATCTCTCTTCATTACTTCACTGAGAATTGTATTGTTTAGTTTAAGACAATATGACATTTTGTTTGTTTCTGTTTTCTCATCCGTACCTTGCAAATCAGGTGAGATGGGTAGATTGACACACTGTACTTTAATCAGGCTTTCTATCATGGTGGTATTTTCTGTACACCGTGTCGTTTTTTAGTGTAATTTTTCTTTCTGTAGGTCATTAACTTGTTTTGGTGTTTCTGACCTTGTTCGTGTTTTAGCATTTCTGGTTTCTTTCCAGGCTTTTATTTGCTTTGATGTACATTTTTTTAACTGTGGTAGGCAGCCAAACATCAGGTCTGTACACGGGTTGTGTAAAATGGCGCATGTGAATGTGCCGGAAAGAAATGGGGTGTTTATACGGGCTTTCGCTAGTGGGTACTTCTCAATGTTACCCGAAAAGGTACGGCATTTTACAAAGCCGCCCGTATAATCCTCTGGTTTGGCCAGTTCTTTCCTCAAACCGATTAATGTACTTCCGCTATCAAGTAAACATTGACATGGTTGGTCATTAACCATTGCATCGTGGAACATTAAATTGCCTCTGGAGGCGATGGCTGCGTTGGCGTTCTCGGTAGAGCACGGTACAGAGTGCCCACATTTAAGTATCCCATCTTCGTGGAATTGGTTACAAGTATTACATTTATCAAAATTTAAAATATCAATAGCAGCTGACACACTTTCACACTGATTGAATGGTAACACTTCCTCACTCTCACTTTCGTGCTCGCTTCCACTTTCAGACGAGGTATCAATAAGTACAGCATTGCTGGCTCTTAATCTCTGCCGTCCAGGATATTTAGCAGAATAATGTCCGTACGAAAGAGAAAAGTAACATTTAACGGCACGTCGATACGTGGTTATTTTGTTCTCTTGCTTCTTAATCATCATTTCCAGGTGTGACTGGTACGAAGGATTTTTATCGCACATAGAAAATTCATGATGGAAAAAACGACAATACATACACTGAGGTGGCTTTGATTTTTGCTTATCTTTCATTTGAAATGATTTTTGACTAGGAGTTTTTCTTATTTGGCTTTTTGCAAAAGCCGCAATTTCTGACTCCTCTATTGATGTCTTAAAAACG
Source organism: Cepaea hortensis (assembly GCA_963921405.1). Taxonomy (NCBI): domain Eukaryota; kingdom Metazoa; phylum Mollusca; class Gastropoda; order Stylommatophora; family Helicidae; genus Cepaea; species Cepaea hortensis. The sequence continues at coordinate 91,571,004 of OY992878.1, read as the reverse complement.
TCTCTGTTAGAAGAAAAATAAGCCGACCCACGTTTTTGGAGTTGTTCGAGTGATTCAATGTCGGCCTGTTGTAAGAACTTCGCGAAGGGGGTTGGAACAGTGGAAATAATTTTGTCCATTACCATTAAATCCATTAATTTATCAAAACTTTTCCCTATCTTTGCCGCGTTAAGCCATCTCTTAAAAATACTTTGGACATTTGAAACATAGTCTATGAAAGTTTCTGTAGCTTTCGGTCTTAGCTTGGAAAACTGAATGTGATATCCCGGCGCGTCAAGCAAAAAATGTTGCATGATGCGATCATGTATGTATTGGTAATTATTTCTTAAATCAGATGGAATTGACTCTATTACTTTTAAGGGCTCCCCAGAAAGATTCTTCATATAGATCATTGCCCAATCTTCTAAAGGTACCTTTTGGAACTTGAGTTGGAACTCGACATTTTCCGTCCATGCGGAGATGGAATCCCCTTGGCAATAGGGCTTCACTAACCCTTTATACTTATTGAATTTGTTCTCTTCCTCGTGACTCTTTATTTTCGTGGTAGCAATCTGAACATGTGAGTCAATTTCCATTTCTTTCATCTTTAATTGTGTTTGTAACTCTATTTCTTTTTGTTTGGTTCTGTCAGCTATTTCTTTCTGTTTGGTGGCTTCACTTAGCTCTATCTCTTTCTGTTTGGTGGCTTCACTTAATTCCGCCAGCTCCTTCTGATGTTGTCTTTCTTGTGCTCGTTCATCTCTCTCAGCATTCTTTGCTTCTTTCTCACTTATCGCTTTCTTATCTGTGTATTCCTTGTATTCCTTTTTAGCCCATTGTTCTAATTTGTCCCCACTAAATCCTAGATCTTTCCCTGCTTGGATGAATTCACTGAGTGTTGACATTCTTACTGTTTTTACTTATACACCGATGGCAATGAGAACAAGAATATTCAATTATATACACAAACTTACAGTACAATCTGAGACAAAACAAGATGCGTCGTTAATATACTTAATCAAAACTGTACTGGTACTCATCTGATTTTCCCGTTTGATTCCCTGGACTGTTTCACTCTCTCTCCGATCGTACTGTCCTTCTGCTCGCTACTACGTTACAACCTGTTACGCAGAGCAGCAACAATTAATACACAGAATATATTGGAAAATACACGTTGTTATATATGCCTCAATTCCTTTAGGATGGAAGACGAAAATGTGATATGGATGATATGGATGATATGAATGGTTGCATGAATGAATCGTCGTTGTCTGTCTTATGTCGTTTTGTCTTCAGCTTGTCGGTTATAGACTGCGTTGTATCTGTAAGGGAGAATCTCTTAGATTTCGACAATCTTAATCACCTCTTAGTGGTCAGTTGACATAACCACTTTACTTTAGCATTTCATGGGTGATTACTCAAACAAACATTCTGATTGTGCTATTATATTAATTGCAATGATTGTTTCTTGTGGGTAATTTTCTAATAACCTTTATAATAACAATTGTGATATCAACATATCACTGTCGCGGGTAGTAAAGAAACCACGCTATGACACCATAATGTTATTATAATAATTATTGAATGTATCAGTCGTAATATGGGTTGGTTTAACAACCACTTTATAACACCAACATATTTTAGAATATTTCCGTGGGTAGTTTGGATAGGTTCAAAGACCACTCTCTGACACCAGAATATTTCTGTGGGCACTTTATAAATAAAGGCCCACTTCTGACACCAGAATAATCCCGCCTGTCAACAACCTAGTTTAGACAGGCATACAGGGATTCTTCATTTGTACCGCACGAATATCAACTCGTATGTGTACAAAGGGTAAATTCGCTTTATTGCGCACTGATTACAATTGGCTCCACGAGCTCACATGAACATGCATATATCATCAACACATCATCACATTATACATTTATAATACTGCTAAGCACAATCTCTATCTATCCTAGCGTAAGTCACTATACTACTGTGCCCTGAAAACTATACAATGGTCAGGGCAAATACATCGACCTGTCTGCTGAGCTGTCCAGTCCCGTCTGGCTAAACTTAGCAGCGTTGTCCAACTGCGGACTTATGAGTCTTCGTGCGCCAGCACTATTGCGTGCTCGGTTATTTCGCACGTAGTACAGTAGCCTGTCACCAGCTACTGTGCTCTAGTTAACACTGTTTACGGGTACTTCCCGTGTTTATTGTCTCCTACTCTAACCTGGGAGTAAATCCCTGTCATGTCCTGCAGTGTCCTACTTATGACACGTGCGTGTCCTGTTGGATAACTGCTTAAGAGTTCTATCTTCTACTTCTGTCCCTTGAATCTCTATCCCCTTTTCAGGGATGTTATCTCTATCCTATCTTCGTCTTATTCCTAACTTATATCCTTCTGTTACTTCTCTCCTCAGCTTCTTGACATTCACCAATATCACTAGAACTGCCCCATAACACCAATAAAACACAATTAAAACATATTTTCAAGCACATCATTTTCACACAAAATGGAAAATGTCAGGAACACACGAGGCAGGATTTCTACTGACAAACAATATATACACTATTTTTTTATTTAGTTATTATTATTATTCGCAGTGTCGGGTAAAGAGAGAGGAATAATACCTCTCAGTGAGTGGCAGCCATATCCCAAGGGATAAACCAGGATCCTATTTGGTTCCCATCTCTTTACTTAGCTCATGTATGGCTCCACGAATACCGCTTGTGTACGGCGGTGGCCACACGACGGGAAACAGTCTTGACTGACTGGTTAAACTACACGAGTGAAGTAGGGGTAATATCCTACTACGGGAATGTCCATCCCTAGTACTTACAGACTGGGACGGTGGAGAAGACAATGAATCTAAATAGATCAACGTCTTCGAAAGCGAAACAGCAGAGAGTGTGGCACACATGAGGCATGTTCAGGACACGATTGGGACCTCACCATGTAATATCCCAAAGACAGGAATGGTAATTCAACAATAAGAAAAAAGCGATACAGTTAATTCTTGGCCCTCTGGAGATGAGCCTGTTGTAAATATTCACAGGGAAGAGACAACTCCTACAGTGAATAAGGAAGTGTATAATGACGAATGCATCCCAAATTCTTTTACAATAGTGCATTCTGACAATACCAACCTGAAAAGTAGAAGGAAAAGTCTGAGAATTGGTACGTGGAACGTACGCACCTTATATCAAGCAGGGAAGTTTGATAACCTTATTGCCGAAGCAAAAAACAAACATGAATTTAGATTCTTAGGCGTATCTGAAACAAGATGGACAGAAACAAGTTATATCAGGAGAGAAGATTACATATTCATAAATTCAGGAGGAGATCATAACGAGAAAGGAGTAGGAAGTTTAATCAAACGAAATTTAGAGAAAAATATTAGTGGATTCTGGATGATACTTCTCAAAATTAAGGCAAGACCGTTCAACACAGCAATTCTTCAGACACATGCTCCAACAACTGATTATAGTGATGAACAGCTAGAAGAATATTATAAAGATCTACAACAAACACTAACAGTTGTAAAATCATCAGAGGTCCTAATTGTCATGGCAGATATGAACGAAGCATTTGAAAAAAAAATAAATATAAGCAGATAGTAGGACAATATGGTATAGGGAACAGAAACGCCAGAGGACGTTGTGTTGCCCGTGTGTTGCCGGGGCCCATACGGGGGAGCAAAGAATAGTAACACTGTTGCCTACCATGCATATCGTAAGAGGCGACTACGGAGGCTATGGTTACGTCGCCCTGCTACTGAGTGTCACGAGTTAAATAAACTTGTCAGTCGATCGATGACAACCAGGCCTGACATTAGTTTGCAAACACAATTGACCCTTTGATGTGGAACTAACTGGGGAAAATACGTTGTTAAAATTGTCTGCACCTGGTCGACATTTGTGTATGAGATCTAAGTCATATGATTGAGTTATTTGGCCGTATGACAGAGATCGGATCTCTGTTATAGATCTGAGTGCTGTTATTGGCCTACACTTACCTAATTCTGGCCAGGACGGAGTTGCCCTCACCATAGTATTCTCTATTCTACAGGTTTAATTTCCAGGTCCACGTATGTGTGCTGTGATTTTCAGCGGTGGGACTAACAGAAATTTAGAAGATGATCGCTCAGAATCTGAAGACAGAGGTTGCTGAGAGGCCGCTACATAGGGCTTATACCCAAGTTGGTTTGCGGGAACTTGGCTTCTGCTGAGCAGGACATGTTGACGAGATTGAGGTTTAGCCAAGTGATAGATGTATCAATGAACAGTCAGAACATTGCATAATTTATACTGATACCCAGAACAGTTAGATTGTGGTGTTAATATGAGGAATCTTTAGAACCAGTGACTCTAGATCCATTAAGATTTCTCCAATAACAGTGACAATTGGATTAGAATTTCCCGATTAACAATCCGTTAAATAACCGAGGAAGTTCATAGTGTGAATCAGACTCTCATTAGACAGTGTTTGTCAGGGGTGTCCAAGCATCCTGGTGGTTCCAGAGACAACGGAGGAAGTCTTCACGTGACCGGAGGAGCATCACCTGGGTGAGGCTACTTGTATGGGATACATGGTGCTGGTGTGTCTTCAGCACAGGGATGAGAATGACTATACTCTTGAACACTGATCTGAGTCTATAGACGATTTAGAATACACGTCACACATTCTACACCTTATACACACATACACTTCTCCTACATATACTCTTTGCTTTAATAAATTTCTTGTTTTTATTTGTTGAAGCGAGAGTTGTCAAGTATGGTATGTTGGGGAAGAATGAGAGGGGGCATGATCCAGGGGTGAGTAAGAGTGAGAGGAAGGTGTCTTCAGATTGAGGGAGTGTGTGGACGGAGTCTGCTGGATATGTCCAGGATAGAGATATTGGATAAAAAAAATAATGTGGGTGTTAATTCCCCTCACTCCAGGGACGACACTAAAGTGGTAAAGAAGAACAAGGAACTACTACGACATTCATTCTTTACACACACGACATTTATTGGGGGCTCGTAAACGTGATCTTTGGACAGCGGGATCTTTAGACAACGGGATCTTTTAACACGGGATCTTTAGTTAGAGGATGGAGATATCATATTACTGAGAATCCAGCTAGAGTGAATGTGGATAGGTGTTAGGACTTATCTTACCTGTTCACACTTCACACGTCTGCATAGGTCTGTGGTCCTGATTCTACTCTTGTCACTGGGTGATTGTGTTGTGTGGTGTGTATAATATATATATATATATATATATTAATTGTATTTGGTCATTATCTATATAGTTGTTTAGAGATAATCTATACTCTATCTGTTGAGTTACCTCTCTGTAAAATGGTCACTCCTAAACTGACTACGGCGGAACTGAGGGCAAAGGGGGAAGAAATGGGATTGTCGGGTTCTGCTTTAACAGATTACATACAGGAGGTGGAGAGAGAATATCGTCAAGCAGAAAGGGAAGATCGAAAGGCCGAGTTGAAATTGAGAAGAATGGAATTGGAAGCAGAGCAAGCTGCGAAGAAATTTGAAGCTGAGCAAGCAGCTAAGAAATTGGAAGCAGAACAAGCTGCTAGGCAACTTGAGGCTGAGCAAGCCATGAGAAGGCTGGAAATAGAAGCTAAAAAACTGGAAGCAGAGCAAGCTACTAAGATACTTGAGGTTGAGCAAGCTGCTAAGCAACGGGAAGTGGAGCAAGAGGCTCAGAAAAGGGAGCACGAGTACCAGATGCGGGAACTCGAGCTCAAGAGGCAATCTAGTGGGGAAACTGAGGGAGCAGTGGGAGGTTCCTCTCTCCCTGGCTCAACACCAGTAGGTGGACATAGCTACCATGCTATGAAGTTCCCTCTAGCGATCTACGAGGAGGACAAAGAGAAGATTGACCAGTACCTTCAACGCTTCGAGGCTATGTCAGTTGCTATGGGTCTGGAGCGTGACAAATGGAATCTCAAGCTATCCCAGGGATTACGCGGGACCGGTTACGAGGTTTATTCTCGCCTGCCACCAGGACATGAGAACAATTATGACGAGTTGAAGACGGCTTTGCTGAAACGATTTGAAGTTACGTCACATACCTACCGGAAAAAATTTCGAGGAGCGAAACGAAAACCGGGGGAGTTGTTCGCCGCCTATAGTCTGCGTCTGAAAGCATATCTCCATAAGTGGATGGATTTGGCTGGGTTCGCGCATGACTATGAGAGTCTGGAAGATCTCACGGTAGTCTACCAGATGCGTAAGCAAATGTCGAAACCTCTCAGGACATTCTTGGGAGAACAAGGGGCGGAACGAATGGATATAGTGACGACATTGGCGGAACGTTTCGTCGAGGTCCATGGGGAGGCAGCAGAAAATATTTCTACAAACACCAAAAGTCAGGAAAAACATAACCTGAAGAAAGCAAAAAGTACAGGAACTAAAAAGGACATATGTCAAAACTTCAGAGGAGAGTTAGGAGAAGACGAAGGGGGAAAGCAAGAAAACTTCGAGCTCTACACCAAAACGACAATGGTCGGAGAAGTGGTGTTCGATTTGTAAGTCGCCTTCTCACAATACGAAGGAATGCAAATCGAAGGCTAAGAACCCTCACTTCGCGGCATGTCAAGTGACTTCAACGCAGGTGGACACTGACAATGCCAAGGTCGACAAGGATGCTCACCACCAGGAGAGCTCACTTAAGTCCGGCACAAGAAAATCTAGGACAGGGAAATGGTGCAAACACTGCAGGTCGAATACACACAATGCTATTGACTGCAAGGGAAAGTCAGGAGACACTCAATTCATCGTGTGCTCCGGAAAACCTAAGGTGGAGCCCACCGAACAGGTCGAGGCCGAAGGAGAGACTCCAGACCAGGAAAAACCACCTGTAGTGGAATTGGTAGACGTTAACGGTCGTCAAGTGGAGTGTTTATACGACACAGGACTGGACGGGGAGGCCGTGATTTCTGCGGATCTGGTACATCCAGAACAATTCACATGTGAAACCGTGGAGATACAACCTGCACAGACGAGTGCTGTAGCCCTGAAATTGCCCATTGCCAGAGTGGAGATTCGGTCAAGATATGTTACCGGCACCATCAAGGCCGCTGTGTTGACCGATCCCATTTTCCCCTTAATCCTCGGTTGCCGGTATGTCTTTCTGGGAATGCCCAGGGAGCCAATCCATATGGGAGCAATACAGACTCGCTCTCAGACGAGAACGGATGAGGCAGAAACAAATGTGACTAACCCACTGCCAGGGGAATTGCGAACTGCCCAGAGTGAGGATGCTACTCTACGTCCTTGCTACAAAAAGCTGCAGAAAAGTGCTGATCCACCCAAACGGGGGCAGTACTATATGAAGAATAGGATACTCTACAGGAGAGCCGGAAGGGGAGACAACCTACATGGTCAGTTGGTGGTCCCAAAGGCCCACCGTTCCCAGATTCTTCATATGGGGCATACCATCTCATTCAGTGGACATATGGGTATTGCCGCCACGATGCAGCGAATTTCCTGCCACTACTATTGGCCGGGAATGACAGGTGATGTGCATCGGTATGTGAAGTCATGCCCTGAGTGCCAGAGGGTGGCACCGAAACACTGGACAGCGCCGGTGGTCTTGGGTGAAATGCCCATCATGAACTCTCCTTTCGAGAGGGTAGCCATCGATATTGTGGGTCCACTTCCTAGGACTAGGAAGAGGAACATGTACATACTCACCATGGTGGATTGCTGTACAATGTGGGGTGAAGCCATACCGTTGATCACGATTGACTCGAAACGAGTGGCGGACGCACTGATGGAGGCCTTTACAAGATTAGGTTTTCCTGATCAAATACTGACGGACAATGGGTCCCAGTTTTGTGGAAAACTTATGGAGGAGGTATTTAGGGTATTCCACTCTAACCATATCCATACCAGCCCTTACCACCCTCAAGCCAATGGACAAGTAGAGCGTTTCAACGGCACGTTGGTGACAATGCTCAGGAAACTAGCGCAGGAAAAACCTGATAGGTGGGATGAATATATCCCAGCAGCACTTTTTGTCTATCGGGAAGTTCCTCATGGCTCAACAGGACTACCACCTGCTACGTTGCTGTTTGGTCGTCCAATCAAAGGACCGTTGGAAGCCATGTTGAGGAGTTGGACTGAAGAGGAGACGTCAGAAGAAGTGATCTCTTCTTACAAATATGTGGAGGAACTGAAAGAAAAACTTCACAAGGGATGGACTCTGGCAAATCAAAACTTGAAAAAGGCCAGAAAAAGACATGCGGCTTACTACAACCGTAGGTCTAAAGACAGATCTCTAGAGGTGGGAGACAAAGTATTGTTGCTACTCCCAACGGGAAACAACAAACTGGAGATATGTTGGCAAGGACCATTTCCCGTGGAAAGGGTGATATCCAAAACCAACTATCAGATCCGGATCCGGGGAAAGTCGAAGATTTTCCATATCAATCTCTTGCGGAAATACGAAGAGAGAACCGGAGAAAAAGCAGCTCACCTCCTGGCAATGGCAGTTGCAGTGGAGACAGAAGTGGGAACCAACGAGGGAAGGGAATATCCCCTGGTACACCAGGAAACCTACAAGGATGTACAGGTGAACGCTGATCTGACTTCCCAGGAGAGGGAAAAGATAACCCAGGTTCTCGAGTCTCATAAGGAGATACTGATTGATAAACCAGGACGAACGAGGTTGGTGGAGTTCGAGATGACTTTGACCACTCAAGAGCCTGTTCGCCAAAAGGTTTACCCAGTGCCATTCTCTAAATAAAAAGCCCTGGAGGAGGAAATACAGAAACTGTTGGAGGATGACGTGATTGCACCTTCCACATCCCCATACAATGCGGGGGTAGTTTTGTTACGAAAACCAAGCGGAGAACACCGGTTGTGTATAGACTACCGACTTCTGAACAGTTATACACAATATCAGGTGGAACCTTTGCCGAATCCAACTCAGCTATTCGCGAGGCTCCATAAAGCAAGGTATTTCTCAAAGGTGGATCTGAGTCGCGGGTATTATCAGATTCCGGTCAAACCAGAGGTTCGACCCCTATTGGCGTTCAGTACCCCCAGTGGATATTATGAATTCAAGGTCATGCCCTTTGGACTCAGCAATGCACCTAGTGTGTTTACGAGCATGATGAGGAATTTACTGGATCCTTTAAAGGATCCGTCCATCATCTCATTCATGGATGATATTCTGATTTCCAGTGACAGTTTGGATGACCATTTACAATCCTTGGAAAGTGTTTTCAATAGGCTCAGGGAAGCAGGGCTTACAGCTCGCCCAACCAAGGGCATGATCGGTTACCAGACTCTAGAATTTCTAGGTCACACCATCACCCCAGGACACATTGTCCCAGAAGAAAAGAACCTAGAGAAAATCAGATGTGCTCCAAGGCCAAAAACGAAGAAGGATGTGCGATCTTTTCTCTCGTTGTGTGGGTTCTACCACAAATTTATCCCATATTTCACTGAACTGGGAGCTCCTTTAACAGAAACCTTGAAAAAGGGATTCCCAGACCAAATAGTTTGGACACCAGAATGTGAGAGTGCCTACAGTCAGTTGAAGGAGGCCTTGGTCAGCAAACCTGTGTTACAGCTCCCGGACCTTTCCAAATCATTTGTGTTGAGAACGGATGCAAGTGGGATTGGGATTGGGGCAGCTTTGTTACAGGAAGGAAAAGACGATGCTTCAGTTTTGAAACCAGTGGCATACGCAAGCAAGAAACTTCTCCCGGCTGAGAGGAATTATTCGACCGTTGAGAGAGAGTGTTTGGCTCTGGTATGGGCCGTAAAAAAATTCCAGCCTTATTTGTATGGAGTTCAGTTTCGAGTTCGGTCGGATCATCAATCTTTGATATTCCTGGCCACTTCTCAGAAGCTCAACGCCCGTTTGATGCGGTGGTCGTTGCTACTTCAGCCATACCACTTTACAGTGGAGTATATACATGGGAGGGAAAATGTTGGAGCTGATTTCCTGTCTAGACATCCAGCTCCTGAAGAAGAGGTATAGATCATCTGGATCGAACCTCCAAGAAGAAAGAGTTGTTGCGGACTACTCTCTTAGGAGGGGGACTATGTCACGAGTTAAATAAACTTGTCAGTCGATCGATGACAACCAGGCCTGACATTAGTTTGCAAACACAATTGACCCTTTGATGTGGAACTAACTGGGGAAAATACGTTGTTAAAACTGTCTGCACCTGGTCGACATTTGTGTATGAGATCTAAGTGAGTCACGTCGAGTTGTCTACACACGGTCGACAGTTTGTTGACAGGTGGTTGTTTGAGAGACGTGTACTGGCGACATCTGTCTACGAAGCGGGAGTTGGCCGTTGCAAGTGATAGACAGAATGCCTGCTAGAGGTCGGAAGGATTCTGTAATGGGGGAAAGGTCTCTGGCTTACAGACAGCCAGGATATTTGTTGGATAAGACAAAGAACTCCCCAGATGAAAAGGAAACTTGACAGCTAATTGACTCTGGTTAGTCTGGAAACAGGAGGACAAAGCCAGATTCTGGACTGATTGGCGACTGGACTCTCTGGTGACTCACTCAAGCACCCATATAAAACCCAGTGCGGTAAACAGGTGGAGGGAGTCGAGGAAAACATTCTGAAGTGTTAGGATTGGGGATTATTCCGAGTTGTGTTACATGAGAGAAACTAGGGGTGTCAACTCGTTGATAATTATCGGCGGACATAGATCCAGTCTGTGATCGCCTAGTTTCGATTAGCAGCAGGAATAGACATATGGTAGGCAATTAATTATATCTAACTTAAGAGTATGATTAGGAATAGAGTGCAGTACTGTGCAGTGATATAATGTATTATGATTAGTGATAGAATGTTCTATAAGTGTGGGGCTAGAAAGTATCATAGGAGCGTCGGCACTAGTATTCTATTGTGTGGCTTCAATTAGCTTGTGTTATATATCATTTTACTCGGGAAGTTGAGGACAATGTAGTGGAATAATAATTAGAGAGATTAGGGATGGTTGAGAGGGAGAAGAGGTATGGGTAATGGTAGGATCTTCCAGTAGGGCATCTGCTGGGTTTCTACCCGTTCTTTTATTCTTTCCTGGTGTTGCCATGTCTCAGATCATATGATTGAGTTATTTGGCCGTATGACAGAGATCGGATCTCTGTTATAGATCTGAGTGCTGTTATTGGCCTACACTTACCTAATTCTGGCCAGGACGGAGTTGCCCTCACCATAGTATTCTCTATTCTACAGGTTTAATTTCCAGGTCCACGTATGTGTGCTGTGATTTTCAGCGGTGGGACTAACAGAAATTTAGAAGATGATCGCTCAGAATCTGAAGACGGAGGTTGCTGAGAGGCCGCTACATAGGGCTTATACCCAAGTTGGTTTGCGGGAACCTGGCTTCTGCTGAGCAGGACATGTTGACGAGATTGAGGTTTAGCCAAGTGATAGATGTATCAATGAACAGTCAGAACATTGCATAATTTATACTGATACCCAGAACAGTTAGATTGTGGTGTTAATATGAGGAATCTTTAGAACCAGTGACTCTAGATCCATTAAGATTTCTCCAATAACAGTGACAATTGGATTAGAATTTCCCGATTAACAATCCGTTAAATAACCGAGGAAGTTCATAGTGTGAATCAGACTCTCATTAGACAGTGTTTGTCAGGGGTGTCCAAGCATCCTGGTGGTTCCAGAGACAACGGAGGAAGTCTTCACGTGACCGGAGGAGCATCACCTGGGTGAGGCTACTTGTATGGGATACATGGTGCTGGTGTGTCTTCAGCACAGGGATGAGAATGACTATACTCTTGAACACTGATCTGAGTCTATAGACGATTTAGAATACACGTCACACATTCTACACCTTATACACATATACACTTCTCCTACATATACTCTTTGCTTTAATAAATTTCTTGTTTTTATTTGTTGAAGCGAGAGTTGTCAAGTATGGTATGTTGGGGAAGAATGAGAGGGGGCATGATCCAGGGGTGAGTAAGAGTGAGAGGAAGGTGTCTTCAGATTGAGGGAGTGTGTGGACGGAGTCTGCTGGATATCTCCAGGATAGAGATATTGGATAAAAAAATTATGTGGGTGTTAATTCCCCTCACTCCAGGGACGACACTAAAGTGGTAAAGAAGAACAAGGAACTACTACGACATTCATTCTTTACACACACGACACTGAGTGAGTGCGTGGCGCGACACTGTGAGCTGTGAGTTTCGCGTGGAATGCTTTTGCATCTGTCCGCGGTTGATTTTAGCATGAACTGCATGTTCGGAATGATGACGGCCGGCTGTGGCTGGATTGACTGGTTTGCCTTTTTGGTTCACGAGTGCATTTTTCAGGAGACTCCTGGGAGCTGTCGCTGTAGCTACGGAGTTCGTGCTTTGCGAGGAACTTTCGGTGAGTCTACCTGCGGAAAGAGACCGAGCAATAAAACCCGGGACAATGAAGTCTTTCTGGTGACTGCCGTTTCCATCGACGATGAACTGTATTTTTCGTGAAGGACTTCTATGTTGGCATTCTGGCGGCGGCATTATGCACAGTGTACCTGTGCGGGCTGTTGGCTTGCCGACACTCCTGTCTATTCCATTGTTCACATAGGGCCGTGAGGAGCATTTTATGTGATATTCACTGGCACAGGAACTGAGCAATATGGGGATGACCCGTTGCCGTGAAGTTGGAACCGCGACTAACTAACTAACTAACTAACGTCACAGGAGACCGGCTGATACAGTTCTGGGAAGAAAACAATCGTATTGTTTGTAACACATTTTTCCAACATAACCCTAGGAAACTGTATAAATGGAAAAGCGCTGGAGATAGAACAAGAAACCTAATTGACTACATTATGATTAGAAATAAAATTAATATCAATGTTAAAAATGCCAAAACATACCCTGGTGCTGATGTCAACTCTGGCCATAATTCTGTAGTCTTAAAATTACAAATAAAACTTAAAAACCCAGGAATAAGGACATCGAAGACACCCCAAGTAGATATATCGGCATTGAAACAACCATAAATTAGTCAACTATACATTGTTGAAGTAAAACATAGATATGGTGGGTTAATCATTGAAAGTGTGGAGCAATATAGACATGAAAATCCTGAGGATAACATTAATACAAAATGGAAAAGTGTCAAAACCAGTATTCAGATTGCAAATACCACCTTGTCAGTGAAGATAAATGAGAAAAAACAAATATGGATAACTGATGAAATCTTGAGTAAAATGACTCAAACAAAGAAAGCAAAGGACACCCCAGAGTATATATTAAAAGACATAGAGATACGTCACATGTGCAGAGTTGCCAAAGAAGAGTGGTTTCAGAAACAATGCAACGAAACAGATGATCTGGAAATAAGATGCCCCCTGTTGAAAAAAAAGTTAGAGAATCAAACTTTTCCCATAGTGGGACGACTATCTCTTTTTGCTAGCTCTTGGTTTAGCTGTCTGCTTGCTTGCGTTCGCTGGCTGTGAACTCCAGCTTGAAGTCCTGTATGTTTGATGAAGGCATCCTATTGTCTAAAATCAGTATGATGTCATACCGGACTGATGTTTGCGTGAGTATCCGTTGTCCTATGTCTGGCTTATTGGTGTGCATACTGGTGGTTCCTCGCTGTACAGGCAGGGTCTAGCTGTGAATGGGGTCATCTGGACCATTCCCATCATCCTGTTCTCTAGAACAGTGTCCACTTAAAAATAAGCTTCGTTCTAAGATGTCTCCTGAGAGATCTTCTCCCCTGTGGTCATTTCCATGGGAATCTCCTCTGGGAATATTCTATAGGCTCTATACATTCTATAGTTGGTAGTGGTCCTTTGTTCGGTTATTTTTCCTCGGCCCGTTGACTCGCATGCCCAGGTGTCTGTAAATTCCTGCCTTGTTTCCTTTTCTTCCCGTCAGTCGTCTCCGAAGTTGGGTTGATTTCAGTGTCGCTATCGTTCTGGCATATGGCTGGGTTATCTTTCCTTCTGGAGTGTCCTCCCCTGTTTTCATTACTCGACACTGTTAGGCTCATCAGATGCACTAGTGTGTCCGAACGTTTCTCAGAATCACTCCTGAGTAAATTCACGAGGAATGCTATGTGTTTTCCGCGAACAGAAATTGTACATTCAATGTTGAATGCCTTCTCTATAATAGAGAATAATCCCTGCCACCCAATTTCTAACATATCATTCCCCAGGGGTAATAATATTAACTCCTTATCTCCTAACTGAAGAGATTTTTCTGTAGTCTTCTTTCTTGTTGTAGGTCGCCTGTTTCTTCCTAGCAGACGGAGAGTGGAATTAGCCAATTTCCTCCCATTCTGCAGTTTTTGATTTAGCTCCTCTACGGACTTCGAGGCACTGACATTACTCTCATCTAATCCCTCCTTTAATAGGTCGTCCGAACAGTAAGGTAGCTGTCGGAAGTCCTGTGGCGACATGTGATACTTCACTTTTAAACAAATAGTGCTGTATATAGGTACGTGATAAAACTATCTGGCCTCTCCTTGGCTTACTTGATTAGAATCGACTTGAGGGGTCATGTAACGTTGTCCACAAATCCCTTAGTCTTATCAGCAATAACATGGCTCGAGACACAGACATTCACTAGGGCTTGTTTCCTTAGCGACTCAATTAACATGATCAAAAGGATAGAGGAGGGGTCGATCAGAAGAGAATGGTTGCTGCCCCTGGAGCGGTCTCGGCTGGCAAAGATTAGTTTCATCTTCGTGCCAGGGCATGCGGGAGTACAAGGAAATGAGCGGGCTGACAAGCTCGCAGGTGAGGCTACTGTGGAGGGCGGACGCGCCATGGACCAGGCTGACATTCTGAATGCTCTACGAGAAGTAAGACTTTTGCGAGAACCAAGTGATGACTGTGAATCTACAACAATGGCCAGACTGCGAGAGCAGCAAATTAAAAGAGGGGTGGCCAAACAAGAACACTACGCAGGAAGCCAAAGAAGATTGATAAACCAACACAGAACTGGCGTCGTTAGCCGCTACACGCTGCGGGATTTGCTGAGGAGGGGATCCGAGCACTTATGGACTGAATGGTTCGATGTGCAATGAGGATGATCTGTCGACTAACTAACTAACTAACTAACTAACTAACTTAGTCTTATCTAGACTAAAACTTGTGCTGAAATGGTGCAACTTGACGAGGTGGAATACTTCTTCCTATAACGTTCAATTAAATGGTGAGCCAATGTCAATTACAATAAGATTAGGAAATCCTAATCCAGTGAGCATCACTATGAGTGCATCATCTATCCTTGCTGCATCTGTGGCGAGTAAAACAACTGCTTCTGCCCACACTGTACATGTGTCCACTAAAATTAAAATGTAAACATTCTTCTTTTCAGAAGTTGGCAGTGGACCGATCATATTTACGGCCCCTCGCTAAAATGCTGTGCTCAACACTGGCATCTCACCCATAGTGACTGTTTATGTGATGTCCGGTGACACTCTGTATATGATTTGACATATATTTTGATATCTGCTGTTTCCCCGGCTAGAAATAGTGGCATGTAATACACTGAGTGGTGGTTGCTACTCCCATATGTCCACTAAAGAATATGGTATGACCCATATGCAATATTTGTTCACGGAACATTTTGGGCATGACTAGCTGCCCGTGATCGCTCCCTGTAGTTCATGCTCAACGGTACAACAGATTGTCTTTAACATATAAATTCCCCGCTACGGGTGGATTTCTAGATGTTGGCAGTTTGCCAAAACAAGATTTCAAGGTGGGACATTCTAATTGGGCAGCTATAATCTCTCGAGGTAGAGGTTGAAAGGAATTGCAGGCTCACTTAATGCGGTGGCATGACCCTGTGTCTGCATGGCGGCTACATACATTTGTGATTTCAGTTCCCCCAAATAAACAAACCTACATCCTAAAATGAATGAATATGCTAGGTCCTCTATCACTGCCGCATAAATGGTTCCCAAGACGTATTTTGATATCATATTTAACTTATCAATCTGCCATTCCATTATTTGGGACCCCATGGTAGCACCCTTTATATTAACAGTCTGATCGGTTAGCTGACCTGATTTAACCAGATGACCAGCTATGATAGCATCATACTGGAGCCATTGTCATATAAACATTGTACTTACCTCCCGTTGTCAGTAATTATCTCGACGACTGGAGATCTTTGCTTAGTATCAGGTGTCATCGATTGGTGGGTACTATCCCCCATAGTCAAATAGGCCGTGTACTATACTGGAGTTTATTTTTACAGAAAATAGTATGGTGGTCATTAGGCCAACAAAATTTACAGTTTTGGTACCCACATCGTGTACCCGACGGTATTTAATTCTGTGCCGACTGGCTGTTACTGTAATTATCATGATTGGGTTGAGGACCGGCAATGTACTCTCTGCTGTTCTTACCTTAATAGTTAATACTTTGATAAACCTTGGACTGTTGTGTTGAATCTACTTGAGCAGTATTATTAAACTTCGTGGTACTCACTTCTCCGTTAGCTGTCAGATAACATTTGAAAAGGGAGATAATCTCCTATAACCAAGCAGCACCATTTTCTGCCACAAACGTCTGTAAAGATTTTGGTAGAACATCTTTCCACTGCTCCGCCATTCAATATTGGCATTCAATAATTAAGGAAAGAGTGAAAATATAACGTAACTATTTTATTACGAGATATATGTAAGCGCGACATAAACGAACACGGCAGACTTACGAATACGAATAACAGTACAGACATATACACAGGATTAATTGCATGTTAGAACGAAATATATAAATTATGTATTATATGTTTTTCTATTTCAGGTTAAATTAATTAGATATAATTAATTAAATTGAAGTATTTGCTTGTTTTAATTCAGAATAATTGGTGCAATTCTTGGTACACCAGTTGCAAAACGCATACAAGTATGGCAAACTACACATAATGAAGCTCCATAAAAATAAAAACTAGGCCATTCCTCTCTCTCTCTCTCTCTCTCTCTCTCTATATATATATATATATATATATATATATATATATATATATATATATATATATATATATATATATATGTCAGTCAGGTCTTAGTCAGATATGACTGAGCTACCGTATAACAGTAGACGGTACTACCTGGTTTCTGTTAGCGCCGAACGTTGGGCGGCGCTTACCAAACCCGACACCCCGCATTGTGCCAACGGCTTCGGGCGGAAGAGCGCAATTGGGAGGGTACAAGCCTTACCCTGGTGCGAGGAAATGCAAGCTAAAGACAAAATTGTCATGGCAGGGCAGACCAGGCCCTAAGCCTTGGTTGGCGACTGGTCTAGGATCGAAGCTCCGACAGGCGGACAGTTAGAGCATTGCTTTGCTGATCCGGCAGCTTCTGCAGCTTGTCTTGTTCCAGATGTAGGGGTGTTACCTTTCCTCTGGAGTGAACTAGGCAGGCCGAGAGAGGGATCATGCTGCATGGGCAACACATGATCTCTATATTTTAGCCCAGGCTTTGTGCTATGGAGAGGCAATAACTTCATCCCTGGTCTTAACTGGTCTCGGAATCAAAGCGAGAGGCAACTGTTACGGGTTATAAGTCCTTGTCAATTGGCGTAGACATGGGGCGCCACGCGTTGCCTCTGACGGTGGGAGACACCTATAGGTGTCACTGATCAGCTACCGCCCGCCTCAAGCTGGGCAGCCCCCAGCCAATTGGGTGCTGATCCGCCACAGCCTGCCTGCTTCAATGGGTGCTTGGGGCTAGGACAAAATCTGAATCGCAGGCTGTAAAACCATTGCACCAGATACAAACAAAAATAAAAATAGAAACCTCAAGCTACGGCTTGCAACCTTGAACGTGAGAACCATGTGTCCAGGATTTTCCACTGACTTGACCAATATTGACGATGTGAGAAAAACGGCTGTGATTGATGCCGAACTCAATCGTCTTAACATTGATATTGCTGGCCTGCAGGAGACTCGCCTCGCTGAGGAAGGGTCACTCAGGGAAAACAACTACACCTTTTTCTGGAAGGGTAGAGGGCAGGCAGAAAAAAGGCAACACGGTGTGGGCTTTGCAGTGAAGAATTCGCTACTGGGAATGATTGAAATTCCAGCAGGAGGAAATGAAAGACTATTATCCCTGCGCTTGGCAACCTCTTGTGGGTTTGCCACCATTATTACTGCATATGCACCGACACTCGATTCCTCTGATGATGTGAAGGATTTGTTCTATGAGGAGTTAGACTCCGTGATCAAGGCAGTTCCAAAATCTGACTACATTTATATGCTCGGTGATTTCAATGCTCGTGTGGGCAAGGACTCGAGTTCATGGCCAGTGTCCCTTGGAAAATACAACATCGGTCGCATGAATGAAAATGGGCAAAGGCTGCTGGAGCATTGCACCAGTAATGACCTATGTATTACAAACTCTTTTTTTAAAACAAAAGAGATGCATAAGGTCACATGGAAACATCCAAGATCCGGCCATTGGCACCAGCTGGACTTCATCATCACACGGAGACAACATCTGAACCATATATCATTGACTCGTAGTTACCACAGTGCTGACTGTGATACAGATCATTCTTTGGTTGTTGCAAGAGTTAGACTGAGACCAAAGAGAATCTACACAGCTAAACACAAATCTAGCCCCAGGATTAATATTATTAACACTCATGATCCTGAAAAGTGCTTTCAGTTTCAACAGCAACTTGAAGACGCTTTCACTGATACACCAGAAAATTGTACAGTAAATGAAAAGTGGGGTCAAATTAAGGAAACTCTTTATAAAACTGCCGTAGGGGTTTACGGCACTGTGGATCATAAGAGGCAGGACTGGTTTGCAGCCAACAGCGAGACTCTGCAGCCCTTGATTGATAAGAAGAAGAAAGCTCTCTTAAGAAACAAGGAAAGACCAACGCGTAACACTCTGAGTGAGCTAAGGCAAGCTAGGAAGGATGTGCAAAAGGCTGCCAGGCAGTGTGCAAATGATTATTGGATCAAGTTATGTGAGTCCATTCAAATCGCAAGTGATAAGGGAGACATAAGAAACATGTATGAAGGAATAAAGAAAGCCTGTGGTCCAGTGATCAAAAGAAGTGCACCGCTGAAAACCTTGACTGGAGAAGTCATCACTGATAAGAAACAGCAGATGGACAGATGGGTAGAGCACTATTTGGAGCTTTACTCAAGTGAGACCAAACTAGCGGATGATGCCCTTAACGCCATAGAGGCTCTACCAACTCTTGACCACCTGGACACATTTCCCACCATAACAGAAGTTAAGTGTGCTATAAATGAACTTGCATCTGGCAAGGCTCCAGGTAAGGATGGGATTCCAATAGAGGTTATCAGGAGTGGGCAAGACACTCTCACTCTACAGATCCACCAGCTTATAGAGCTATGCTGGCGTGAAGGACAAGTCCCACAGGATTTCAAAGATTCAAACATCATAACGCTGTACAAGAACAAGGGCGATCGGAGCGATTGTAACAACTATAGGGGTATCTCACTTCTGTGTATCGTTGGAAAAGTATTTGCCAGAATTGTTCTGCGCAGACTTCAAGTCCTAGGAGATCAAGTCTACCCCGAATCACAGTGTGGCTTTCGACAGAACCAGTCTACCACTGATATGATATTCTCATTGCGACAAATGCAAGAAAAATGCCGTGAACAGAATCAACCACTGTTTATTGCCTTCATCGACCTCACAAAGGCATTTGATTTGGTCAGTCGTGAGGGTCTGTTCAAGGCACTAAAGAAGATTGGCTGCCCACCAACTCTTCTGTCCATTGTGGAATCGTTCCACACAGGCATGAAGGGTATAATCAAGTTTGATGGTGCAACTTCTGAAGAATTTGAAATCAAGAGTGGAGTTAAGCAAGGTTGTGTACTAGCTCCCACCCTCTTTGGAATATACTTTTCACTTCTACTGAAATATGCATTTCGTGATCAGGATGGTGGTATATACATTCACTCACGCTCATATGGCGGCCTCTACAATGTTCAGAGATTGAAGGCTAAGACCAAAATTAGGAGGGTACTGATCAGAGAGTTTCATTTTGCAGATGATGCTGCAAATACAACCCACTCTAAGGAAGAATTACAATGTCTACTATCTGCATTCTCCAATGCTTGTTCTGAATTTGGTTTAACAATTAGCAAAAAGAAGACACAGATTATGTCACAAGGTGCACATGGGGTACCATCAATCTTTATTGACGACGCCGAACTAGAGATAGTAGACCATTTTACATATCTAGGATCAGTGGTAAATAGCAAATTATCCCTAGATCAGGAAATCAACATCCGGATTGGTAAGGCAGCAACAACAATGAACAGGTTAAGAAAAAGAGTCTGGGAGAACAGGAAGCTTACTGCCAAAACAAAAGTCCTTGTCTATCAAGCCTGTGTCCTTAGTACTCTTCTCTATGGCAGTGAAACCTGGACAACTTACTCACACCAAGAGAACAATTTAAACAGCTTTCATATGCGGTGTCTGCGAAGAATTCTTGGTATTAAGTGGCAAGACAAAATCACAAATACTGAAGTATTGGAAAGATCAGGTTGTGTGACAGTTTATTCCATGCTCAGTCTTCGTAGACTTAGATGGATAGGACATCTTAGGAGGATGGATGATGGTAGAATATCAAAGGATATCTTTTTTGGTGAATTACAGATGGGTAAGAGATCTCAGGGTCGGCCTCTACTACGATACAAAGATGTGTGTAAGCGGGACATGATTGATACAGGCATTGATAATGCACATTGGGAGCAAGTCGCCGCTGAACGTGTTGCATGGAGGGCAAATATCAGAAATGGAATAAAGTCAAAGGAGAAAATTATTGCAGAAAAGTCACACACCAAGCGTTTGAGACGTAAGATGGTGCATGATGGTGGAAATGACCACGTGTTCACATGCACCCACTGTGAACGGACATTTACAGCGCAAATTGGCCTTATCAGTCATACTCGCTACCGCCATAGTTAAAAGTTATTATGTCTTTTTAGAGCACAAACTATCGTCTGTCAAGACGGCAAGGTGCCAATGATGATGATATATATATATATATATATATATATATATATATATATATATATATATATATATATATATATATATATATATATATATATATATATATATATATATTACTTTGCATATGATATAAGTTGTCTACATGATATGATTCGCCAGTACAATTTGTCGTTATAGCCAGGTAAAAGAAAAAGGAAGCTCACATATATAATTCGTCAGCTACAAAAGCATAAGACCTCAGTGAACAAATTGGATAAGAACAAGTATCACAACATAGCCGAAGAAGACATAGCAGAGGAAAAAAGAAATAGTCATAGACTTGTATATTATGTACCAAAACTAATACAGAGGGATGGAGTCCAGTCAATCACATACGTCCCCTCAATCGGGTTTTGTAAATTTGGTTGGGGATGCATGCCAGTTTTGGCATTTGAGGGATTAAACTTATAGTTTACTTAGCCCAGCTTCCCCATGAGCTGGTGCTACACGACGTCTACCGTTGGGTGTAGATAGGAGAGCGTGCCCGCTATATAATAATATTTTTTGAGATTTTGTGTGTGATTTATAGGAGACCAATCCATCATGTTAACAATAATAGCAATAGATGATATAAGTATGACTCATGAACTCTACAGTACTACTTGTCAGTCTAGTGAAACTGACTACAGGCTAAAATGGTAGACCCATTTCAAGGAGGAGGGTCATGCTGCCAAGTCGTAGCAGAGCCCATGACGCAAAAGTATGAGGGAATAAAACTCCTGAACCAAAATACAGAGATATCTAAGCATCTGACGTATAACGGGGATCACGTCAGTTTTGTTTGTCAATAACTACGGCAGTCAGATCACAGAGCTGGACGGGAGAAGCAGCACGTTCGAGTCATCTCCAATACATTGAGATATTTTCTGGTAGGACAATTTTATGTCATGGCTAATAGATAGTAGAAAGGAGAACCGGAATCATGACAGCTTATATATCAGGATTCGGATTTTGGGACAGATGCCGAATCCAGAAATGAGCATGTCGCACCCGAAGGACACTTTGATAACCTTGGATGGACAGAAGAAATGTAGGAATGCAATACTAATTATGTGATAGTTCTCAGGAGCTAGGATAGTCAACCATTGAATAGTTATCATTGATATTTTATTACGATCGTCCTGTCTGACGTTTACAGACCCGATCAAAATGTATGGAAATGTATTCATTGCCTGATTGATTATTGCTCCAGAATATCGGCGAATAAACGTAGCCGCATCAATTTGTTTGCCAGTTTGACAATTTACTCTATATATACAAACCAGTCATGTCACTACGAAATATTGCGCCCCTCTACTCTCCTCAGCCGGTCTCTCTGGCTGTGGGGTTACAACACTTTCTCTCTGTAATCCCGTTTATCACGCAGAGTCTCGCAGCGGAGCGAGAACTGAGGTGGTTCGACCCCCGCTCGTGACTTGCGGATACTGAGCCGGCCGCTCAGAAAGCAATGGCAAACTACTGAGCGTAATCTTGCCAAGAGATCAACAGACAGCTGAAAGATGCTGCTGTTGACAGCTAAGTCCTGTAAAAGGATACGCAAAACATTTTTTCTACTCTCCTCTGGTCTGCGAGCATGAGGGGCTGTGCATGTCTGACTGTAGAAACATTGTGAATTAAATTTGGTGACTTACACAAGGACGATGAGTCGTGATCCTCGACACGTCCTGCATGTAATTTGTTTTAGGATTTGTGCCCAGCATCTTTAACGAGCCAGAGTAAATGGGTGTTTGGCACTCTTGGGTAGCTCTAAGACACGGAAAACAGGACTGAAAGAAGAATATAAAGATTGAAAGTCATCGTCAACACCGTGAATTATGTGCAAAGTAAGAAAACAGGCTTATACCTTCAAAATATGAAAATTAGTAGACGCACAGGATACAGCAATTATGATCAACATTCATAACTTTAGCCGTGACCATGTTTCGTTTTGTCATTGTTGTTTTTCGTCAAGTGCCAAAGATTTAAACATTTCAAGAGTAGTCATCAGCTCAATTTAACAGACAAGGGCCGTCACTAGGAGCTCAAAGCCCATAGCGTCCAAAAGAAGATATATATTTCGTGGCAGTAAATAGCTGCCAGCCGAAGAGTGAAATACTGGTAGCGGAGAAGTCCCATCATATGCAGTGAAGAACAATGATCTATAGTCACTAAATAAACTGTATACTAACTTTAATATTTAAGACAGCGATGATGAATTACCTTCCAAGATTAAATATCGTCAAGACCACTACAGTAGTATAGAAAAAGTTAACACCACCTTATATAGGGAGCAGAATCTAAAAGACTCCAAAATTCTCAAAAGACACCAGACAGCACCAACAAAAGGCACACTAACGTTAATTAATGAATTTCATTATCATCCATCAATTATAATAAACAACTAATCATCACATCATTAAGTGAATGATCGTGAAAGAGTACAGTATAAATTGCATCTATCCATCACTCATCCATCATCTGAGTATCATAGTATGCAAGATATTGATATTTAATAATATAATGATAATCCCTTAGAAAGTCTACACATATTGTGATGCGTTTGGAAACATTCACAGATTGTTACCTTGAAGGTCCATATCATTGCATATATGTTAGTTAGTTAGTTAGTCGACAGATCATCCTCGTTGCACATCGGACCATTCAGTCCATAAGTGCTCGGATCCCCTCCTCAGCAAATCCCGCAGCGTGTAGCGGCTAACGACGCCAGTTCTGTGTTGGTTTATCAATCTTCTTTGGCTTCCTGCGTAGTGTTCTTGTTTGGCCACCCCTCTTTTAATTTGCTGCTCTCGCAGTCTGGCCATTGTTGTAGATTCACAGTCATCACTTGGTTCTTGCAAAAGTCTCACTTCTCGTAGAGCATTCAGAATGTCAGCCTGGTCCATGGAGCGTCCGCCCTCCACAGTAGCCTCACCTGCGAGCTTGTCAGCCCGCTCATTTCCTTGTACTCCCGCATGCCCTGGCACGAAGATGAAACTAATCTTTGCCAGCCGAGACCGCTTCAGAGGCAGCAACCATTCTCTTCGGATCGACCCCTCCTCTATCCTCTTGATCATGTTCATTGAGTCGCTAAGGAAACAAGCCCTAGTGAATGTCTGTGTCTCGAGCCATGTTATTGCTTTACTTACTGCCATGACTTCCATGGTCAGGCTACTTGTGGTTTCAGTGAAAGCACCAGAGTCCTCCTTCACAATTCTCCCTCCGGCCCGAGCTGTAAAGGCCCATGAGCTTCTCACATGTCGGACGACCGACCCATCTGTGTAGATGACCGCGTCACACCTGTTGAAGAATGTCTTCGGCTTGACCCATCCACGACCGTCCTCTTTTTAACCTGCTGCCCTTCACCTTCCTAATTTCACTATGCAGTGGATGCTGTGTGTTTGCGTTAATTCTGAGGTAGGCGCGTGCCCTGCAAACTTGCATTCTCTCTTCAATGGTTGGAAAATCAAGAAGGTAGCGCATCGCCCTGCATGCTGTATCTCTTGTACATCCAAGAATAATGCGCATAGCTTCATTCTGTATCCTTTCCATCCTTTCTATCTGCTTATGGCTGACAGTCAGGATTGCCATTGCATACTCCAAAACAGACATGACCAGCCCCTCGTACAGAAGACATAGATGGCGCTGCTCACAGTTTGCTGCCGCCATCACCCGCATCGCTGCCAAACCCCGCTTGGCCTTTGTTATCACCTGGTCTATGTGCACATTATAAGCAAGGCTTCGATCAAACCGTATCCCCAGGTAATTCATTGCCTGCGTTCTTTCCACCGTCTCTGAACACAGCATTACAGTTGGTGTTGGATTGTTGACAATATGATTATTCAACGAGAACCAAGTCACTGTTGCCTTTGTTGGGTTGACCATTGCCCCAGCTTCATCACACCAAGTACTTATGCGATTGAGTTCGGTTTGTAGTTCCACAGCAACCTCCTCTCTATCCTTGCCCTGACGATACACTAAAACATCATCGGCATATGACAATGTCCTGCCAGGTCCAGTGATCTGCTCACTGGTGATTCTCACTGTGTAGGCGTTGAACAGTACCGGAGATAATGGTGATCCCTGTGGTAGGCCAGGATATATTGTTGTTGGTTCCGAAGTCCAACTGCCACATCTAAAAACTACTTTCCGTTGGAAGAGGGCTGCAGCGATCCAACTAAGGAGGAATGGACTTACGTTTAGTTCAAGAAGCTGAAACATTAAACAATCCAGTGGTACTCTGTTGTATGCGTCCTCAAGATCAATCGCTGCAGCAACGGTTTCAGTGCCTGAGTGGAAACCTTCATAGACATCGTGGGCATCATTGCATATATACAAGACACTAATAACAGCTGACACATAACATCACAGTATGAATACAACAAATCATCAAACATGAAAACACCATGATAGCACAATCACGGGTTCATAACGGAATGAAAGAAGAAAAAGTGTGACAGATAATGCCACTTATATAATGCACTAAAACACAGCATAACACTAATGGCACAAGATGATGTGCCTCTGTGTGTGATTCTGATAAGGAGAGGACGCATCTTCGAAGGAGCCGTGTGGTGAAGCGCTGTCGGCGATTATTCCGAGCTTCGGCAAATAGATAATAGCAGGAACGATCGATTTGGCAAGGATATTCAATGCAGGACCCAAGCCTAGACATGCCTGAACTCAGAACAGCGAAATAGCAGGTTTACGCCTCAAGGTGAACATTTGAAATAGAGTAGGGAGTTTCGTAAAATGTTAGATGATAAACGCCGCTCTTACATTCGGGGGCAGTTTTATAACATGCGATAATATCCTCTATTATTTTCACTCAACACGATAATAAAGTGTGAGTAGTTCATTCATTGGATTGGCGTCAGTCTATTTGTCACACTTGTGACTGTTCAAGGTGAGTTCGTAACGAGTTTATAATTTGATGTTCATTCCACCTTTAAATGGAGGAAGTAACCTCATGCCAGAAGATTCTGGTATTTCGAAATGTAATGTCAGTGATAACATTGATGTACACACAGCATCACAGTAAGAATACAGATGATGCTGCAACAATTTTTTTTTTGTTCATTTTCAATGGATAAATAATATTTGTCCATTGATGTGTTACGGGTAATTTGAATTTTTCTTTCTCCAATAATGGTTAACTATCCTATTGCATTGTGATATATTACAATATAACAAGATGTTTTCACCTAAGGTTGAGATTTATTGCAATAACGTATATAGAGAACATACAAGATTGCAAAAGAACATAACAAAGGAAAAGAAACACGAAAGAGAGCAACACATTGTAGAAATACCACTGAACCAGACTAGAAAACAATATTAGCTTATTCAAATAAGAACAGTGGAAAAGAAAATGAAGTACTACACACCGAGAGAAGTACCAATCAGAAGAAGTGAAACTCATGAATTTCAAAGAATAAAACAAATCAACGATGCAGAAGATGCAAGACTTCTCAGGCAATCAAATAGACGAGGAAATAACATGAATACGCTCCAACATGAAGCAAGCAAAATAAAGATGACATTTTTTCACAACTAACAGGAATGAGTATATATTAGAATGAAAGATAGACAGAATGAGAATGAGAGAAAGAATGTATGATATAATTATCGGCAGTATAGAAATTGAATATGAATATTTAACGCTATTATGTATGTGTGTGCGTGCGTGCGTGCGTGCGTGTGTGTGTGTGTGTGTGTGTGTGTGTGTGACAGTTGGGATTGTAGTACAAGATTAGTACATATAGACATTTGTGTATACATTCAAAGCAGTGAATACATTGACATTGGTGTACAGATGTATATTATTGTGCACATTATGTACACATCCATGTTGATGAATATAGTAACATGGGTGCACAAACATAAAGGATCACATAGTGAGTTATGAAATGTGATAAGACTACTGAGTGTCAAAGTGTCAAAACAGAGAGGTGTCAGCGTCTAGCAGTATTTGAAAGTGAAGGGTTCAAGACAGGTAAATAGTACGAGCATAGATGAAACATAAATTCAGGCGTCAATAACATATGATTTATTATTCTCGAATATAATTACATAATACTGTCTCATCACTCGCTAACACGTTCATTCTCGCACTAGTCAATATACAGCAATAATGTGGCAAGGCAATCTTACGATACCAATTACTACACTCGCGTATCACAGCCCCACACACAAACACAAGTCACACGGCTCAGCTATTCAATAGCTCTGAAGTACTAAGTAGAGTCTATCCTGCCACACTCTCAGACACGCATCCTCTCTCAGTCAAGTCCAAAGCCCGTCTGGCTTCCCTTCGACTGCCCAGTGGTCACGACGTACTTGCCCCTCGTGCAACTCGTGGGAAGTCAGACGTCTCGCATACGCCGGGTTGAGACCAGGCGTACTGCGTTGTTCACTTCATAATGACCTGTCCTTCACGGGTACAGTCCGGTCTTTCAGCATCTAGATTCTTCTCATTCCCCCTTACTCACCCCATGTCCCTATCTCTAACATCTGTCCTTTCTTATGTCCCCTATAGGACCTTGACAAGAGGAATAGAAGAATTACGAAAAGCCTGCAAGTATACAATAATAAAGACTAAAGAGAGATACTAACGCAACAAACCCCACATGCCATATAAGATAATCATATAAGAGTCGAGCGGTAACCAGCATTGACAAAAGGTCACAGACGACAGAGAGGGAAAAAGTCATAGACCATATAGAGATATTCCACATTCAGGAATGAACATTCATGATAGAGAGGGTAATGAATCCTCCTAAACACACGTACCTTCATCCAGTGCTTAATGGCTTGTGGAAGGATGAGGATGCTTATGCTTAAGCATGAAAGAGGAACTGCATGGGGACGCCCAGGGAACGTTTTTAAATTCATTGCAATGTTACAAATGAAACAAAGGAGACGGGACGTACACGCCATCCAGGTAGGGACTAGGAAGCGCGTGTCCGACATAAATAACTATATTTGTTTTTCTGTTTGTGAGGTGTTTATTTTAATATCATTATATCCTATCATGAGGATGTAAGAAATGTATAATGGAACTAGATGATGACATTAAGACATAAGATTAAGACCACGAACTATCAATATTGCTACATATCATTGGGGAAACAGACCGAACAGACTGCCAAAATGGTTGCACCATTTTGAAAAAAAGAGGGGGGGGGGGCACACTGCCACGTATCAACGTGCATAGTTAGTACATGTATAGTCAACAGGAATAGACTAGGAAAGAGTTAATAGGAGAACAGTGTTAATCTCCACGAGAGCCTGGTCTAAGGCGAGATAGGTTGAATAGTGAGAACCAGTCAGCAGTATACAACAAATGGATGTGAACTCTAAAGGTTACGAGTTCAACGGATCACGTGACACGAAGGCCGGGTCACGAGGCAAGAGCTTGGGACACTTCAATCAAGCAAGAGTTGTCAGTTGAGACAGACGTAGAAACGAGTACAGCCATTTTGAAACCCAAAAAGAAGCAATGTTAACATTCTGTTCAACTGGGCGAACATGTTGTGCGTCTACTTAGAATATTGCAGCCTGTGTGCAGATGGCAGCATTCGACGTGATAAAGGTTTCGTCTGACACCGGCACGGTGTTGTGATCCAGGAAAATGGCGAGCGCCTGTTGTAAGTAGGCCGATATGTAAACCATGAACTCATTGACTGTAGGGTAGCTGTTTGAGATGTGACGCCTCCAAGACGATTGTTGTAAGTGCCAGAAATATTAAGATATATATATATATTGAACCATTCATGTCACAACGAAATATTGCGCCCCTCTACCCTCTGAGTCGTGATTCTCTACACGTCCTGCATTTTATATGTTTTTGTATTGGTGCCCAGCATCTTTAACGAGCCAGAGTAAATGGATGTTTGGCACATGGTCACTAGGGAAGCCATGTTTCGTTGATTGGCTGTGACCAAATGTCAAAACGTAGAATACACATTATGTGATGATTGGGATCACGAGGAAGAGACAACTAGACATCACATACTTATGACTGGAAGAGTCAATAGTGGCATGTTTATTGGAGTAAAAGCGCAGCATTTAATTCGCCTGGATGTGTCGGGGTAGGCATAATAAGAATAGCGATTTCATACGGGACGCAGAGGTGTTTCCAAGGCACCAGGGCCGGGTTATATACTGGCCAAGACCTATTGACGCGTCCTCGGCGAGCGTCCTGGGCAACAGGTCCCTTCGGGGTCCTGGCTAAGGTCAGTAGGATCGCCGATTCCTCCGAAGTCGGAGAGTGTCTGCCTGTACGGCGAGGAACCACCAGTCTGCACACCAATAAGCCAAACATGGGACAACGGATACTCACGCAAACCTCAAGTCCTGTATGACATCACACTGATGTTGGACAACAGGATGCCTTCATCCGACATACAGGACTTCGCGTTGGAGCTCAAGCCAACGAACACAAGCAAGCAAGCAAGCACATGAAGATATACCAGAAACAGACCTAGCAAACCTAGATTGATTATAAAAGAAAAAAGTAAAGGTCCCCTTTACACACCTTAAGGCGCATTGGGCATTCAGTGCCAGATCCGTATTTTTACATACCAATAGGAAAATTGTGGGTGACGTGGTTAGCATCATTTCGGCCGCATTTACTTCCCAAGAGGTTTCTTAATACCTATTTAAGAGTCGAGCTGGGAGCCAAGGCCAATTTTAACAGTCCATCCCAATGCGGATTCGAAATGATGACCACCGCGCCGGTACATCAGTGCGTAGTTGCTAAGCTACCAAGGCTCCAATTAGAAATGCTAAGTTAGTTGCATATCCTTCGCAGGACGTCGCAGTCAACACCAGCATTGTTTACTGTTGTGATCTCTTGGTAAGTTTACGTTAAGTAGTTTGCCATTGCTTTCTGAACGACTGGCACCCATACAACTTCGTAGACAAACCAACGCAATTCGGTCTGCTGTCAAATCGCCCGTAGCTGTCTTTCGAACGCGGGTATCCGGGATTACGAACTGCCTCCGTAAAATCTTCGCCATGGAGCCGGCAATTCGGAATGGCTTGAAATAAATCAAAAGTTAAATCAAGGGAAATGAACTCCGCCAGAATTTGCCTGAACTAGATTTTATGAAATTAACTCCCTTGCTGCGATGTGTAACAAGAGCTTGGCTAAGACGGCAACCGCTGTAGAATAGTGACTGGCTCATCGCCCACTGTTCTCGTGAACATGGGTTCTAATCCGCATCGAGCAGGTTTTTAAAACAGTGACTTGCGCTCCCAGGTCAACACAAACTAACATCGGTACCAGAAAATGTGTCAGGAAGTAAAGGCGGACGGATTGATAGAGACAATATCACCCACCGAGTGCAGAGTTCTGTGCTAGCCAGCACACTTTCACATGTTTGGCGTTAGCGAAAGTCGATTAAATGGCAACATCTCAGATGATGACATCGCTATCAGAGGTTTTAAAACCATTAGAAGAGATCCCTATCAGAAACAAGAGACGGGTATTGCAGTTTATATTTCCAACTCGCTTAACGCCCACCGCAGGCTAGACTTTGAAACCTGTGAGATTGAGTGTGTATGGATAGAGGTTAAACTTCAAAATTGCATACCGCTAGTAGTTGGCTATCTTTATCGAAACCCCAGTGCAGGAAATATCTGGTATGAAAAATTCACCACTATGATGGATGTAGTCTTTAGTAATGCTAGGGAAATAATATTGCTAGGTGACTTCAACATAGACGCTAACAAATCAAACAAAACATGGGAAAACATAATAGAGTCATATAATTTCCAACAGTTAGTCAAACAAGCCACTAGAATCACTAAATCATCTGCAACACTTATAGATCATATTTATACTACGTGTGCTGATAACATCACAGAATGTAGTGTACCTATCAATGCAATGAGCGATCACTATCCAGTATGTTGCACGTGGTCGAAAAGGGGCACCAAAACTCCCAAACACAAACATATAAGCATAAAATATAGAAATTACAAAAATTTCAATCGAGACGTCTTCTTACAAGATTTGGTCAACTCATCTCTAGATTATGTTTACCAGCTTCCTGACCCAGACGATGCTCTGGACCACTGGCTAAAGACCTTTCTAAGTATATTTGATAAACATGTTCCATTTAAGGAAGTTCGTGTTAAACATCACACAAAGCCCCCGTGGATCACACAGGAGGTAGTTGAACTTATGAGAGATCGCGACAGGGCTCACAAAAATAGAGATCTAACTATGTACCGTAGTCTGAGAAACAAAGTTCAATATGTTATTCGGAAGGAAAAGAAAAACTATTTTAAGAACATAGTAATAGATAAAACCAACACTAAAGATATATGGAAAGCAATTAATACCTTGACAAACAAACACAAATCATCACAATCATTACCATCAAATCAGGTTACATGTGATCAATTCAGTAGATACTTTCAGTCCGACATAAACCAACTGAAGGCTGCAATACCAGACGCGCCTCATGACATATCTTTATTATCATCATTCTGTGAGAACAAATGCTATGGACACATTTCCTCCAACATACCGCTAATGACGACAACTGAAGTATTTACTCATCTCCGTAATCTAAAAAACAATAACTCATCAGGACTAGATGGAATTAGTAGTCGGATCCTTCGCCATGCTGCACCGGCGATCTGCGAGTCACTAACTTTTATATATAATCAATGTCTAACCAGAGGTCACTTCCCATCAGCCTTTAAAATCGCTAAAGTGTATCCTCGTTTAAAAGCTGGTCCTCTAGACGATCGTCTCATGAGTAATTATAGACCAATTTCCATATTATCCTCATTATCCAAACCGCTAGAAAAGCACATCCACAAAACAACACTAGATCACTTAGTTCGCCATAAACTGATAGTTGACAGTCAGTCAGGATTTCGGCCAAAATATTCTTGCCATACGGCACTAACAAACATGATAGAAAACTGGCATCAAAATATTAACATCAATACTCTATGTGGAGCGGTGTTTATAGACTTTAGGAAAGCATTCGATATGATAGATCATACTATTCTAATTAAAAAACTAGAAACAATGAAAGTAAGTTTTAATATAGTGACATTAATAAAATCATTCTTATTAGACAGAAAGCAAGTAGTATCACACAATAAAGTTTTATCTCAAGCCATTACCATTAATATTGGAGTACCTCAGGGGTCTATTCTTGGCCCTCTATTATTTGCCATTTATATAAATGATCTTCCATTAAATCTGTCGTCGTCCTGCGATCTATTTGTTGATGACTGCACAGTATATACAAACGCTGTTGATCGTAATGTGCTAGAATTATCCTTGCAACAGGAAATAAATAGTGTAGTTAACTGGAGTCATGCAAACCGCATGCAAATTAACATTACTAAAACAAAGTCTATGTTAATAGGAACCAGGCAAAGACTTCACACTCTAAACTCGCAGAGAACTCTTCAGCTGCACATTGGCAGCACGCCTATAGAAAGTGTCACCGAGCACAAGACACTGGGTGTTATCATAGATCAAAATCTAACTTTTAACTCACATGTTCATGCTCTAGTTAAACAAATAGCCAAAAAAGTATACCAACTTGCCAAAATTAAAAATTTCCTTGACGAAAACACAAGAAAGATATTCTATACTTCTCATATACAAACACATATTGATTACTGCTCCACAGTCTGGGATGGATGCTCCAAATCAATAACAAAACGCCTATATTCACTCCAGAAAAGGGCAGTGCGTTTAATTAATGGTGAAAAGCTTACCGACAATTCTAACCTATATAAACGTCTCCGGTTACTGCCACTCCACAAGCGCCTGCTTTTTAATAAGACCAAACTAATTCACAAAATCCTATTTCAAAATGCTCCAAGCTACCTTTGGCCATTGTTTAAATATAACGCTAGACATAGCGAACGACTAAATATACTTCATGTCCCTAAACCTAGGATAGACTTATATAAAACAAGCTTAGCATACTCTGCCGCTCAGTTGTGGAACAATCTTCCACAAGAAATCAAAGACACCACGAATCATGATACATACATTCGCAACCTGTTTGAACACTACCTTAGTACAGACTACATTCCCCCGTAACAAACAACACAAAAAAGACAATAATGGTAACTTATCTAAAACGACAACTAGCCAAAAAAACATTCCCTTATGTATGGCACGTTACACCCTCCTTAGGTATTTATAATGCCCATGTTAAACACTGCCTCAGTGAGTCATTTGTTATTGATTATTTTTCATGCGTTTTAATGTTCTTTGGTTGTCAAAAGTTGCTTCATAAGTGATGTTGAATGAAAGAATGTATGAGAGGAAATAGAGAAGAAGGGCAGAATGTCAGACGGGCCTGCGTGCCCAATTCTTAACCCTTTGAAAATAAAGACTTATTATTATTATTATTATTATTACTATCCACTGTAATGCAGTATACTACTGGAGCATACTATCCACAGCACTATCAGTGCACACTATCCACTTGGCTACCAGAGCGCTCTATTCAGTATGCTACCAGAGCGCACTATCCACTGTGCCACCAGAGCGAAGTATCCACTGTGCAACCAGAACGCACTATCCACTGTGCCACCAGAGCACACTATCCACTGTGCTACGAGAGCGCACTATCCACTGTGCCACCAGAGCACACTATCCACTGTGCTGCGAGAGCGCACTATCAACTGTGCCACCAGAGCGCACGATCCATTGTGCCACCAAAGCGCACTATCCACTATGCTACGAGAGCGCACTATCCACTGTGCCACCAGAGTGCACTATCCACTATGCTACGAGAGCGCACTATCCACTATGCTACGAGAGCGCACTATCCACTGTGCCACCAGAGTGCACTATCCACTGTGCCACCTGAGCGCACTATCCACTGTGCCACCAGAGCGCACCATCCATTGTGCTACTAGAGTGCACTATCTATTCTGCTAACAGAGCACATTATGTATTGTGTTATCAGCCTGCCAGTCTACTGGGCTACAACAGTGCACTATCTACTATGCTGTCAGAGAATATTATGACATACAAGTACTTTAGAGTTTGAGAAATGACAACATGGTCACAGAACTCTTTGAAGGGAAAATCCCACCTGCCCCTCCACACGGTGGGGGTTGAGACACACATCACGGTGCGGCAAACGGTAGAGGTTGAGACACACATCACGGTGCGGCAAACGGTAGAGGTTGAGACACATTATGGTGCGGCACGCGGTGGGGGTTGAGACACATTATAGTGTGGCACACGGTGAGGGTTGAGACACATTATGGTGCGGCAAACGGTTCAGGTTGAGACACACATCACGGTGCGGCACACGGTAGAGGTTGAGACACACATCACGGTGCGGCAAACAGAAGAGGTTGAGACACACATCACGGTTCGGCACACTTTGGTGGTTGAGACACACATCACGGTGCGGCAAACGGTGGAGGTTGAGACACACATCACGGTGTGGCAGACGGTAGAGGTTGAGACATACATCACGGTGCGTCAAACGCAGTTCGGAGGACCAAGTATCTGCTGGGACATGAGAGCACTCATGGCGCACTCTTTGCTCGTAGCACAAGTCACAGTGTCAGATATTCATCTGTCCTGGCAATTTAAAAGGTCGCTAAAGGCTGAGGACGTATTCCGTGGTCATGTGGTTGTGGAAAGTAAGGGGAAACTACCACAAGACACTCAACATGACAGCTGAAAGTGGCATTGACAGAAAAGTACATTTTTCTTTTTGTTTTGTGCGTTGGCTACTACTTTTAGTACACTGAACTCACTGTTGCGTGTGGATTAGTTTTTATTATTATCAGTGTCCATTGCCAGCAGGTGAACCCTCTCCGACTTCAGAAGTACTTGCAATTTATGTCTCCAATTCAAGGAGTTACACATCTCCGACTTCAGAAGTACTTGCAATTTATATCCCCAAGCCAAGGACGAGAAGTCAATATTTTAGTTCAACTGACCGATGTAGAGGTTGAACCCGCTACCTAGACATCCGCACACAAAACGACACACAAGCAAATATACAAAGCCAGTCGGGACGCTCCGTGGCGAAGTGGTCAAGCCGTTTAACTCGGGTTCCGAAGGTTGTGTGTTCGATTCCGGGCCGCGTCCTTCGGTTCACGAGTGAAATATTTCGGAGACTCCTGTGGGTCGTCGCTAGAGCTACAGAGTTCGTGCTTTGTGCGACGCTTTCCGCGCTGCGGAAAGAGACCGAGCATATGGGATACAACCCGGTGCAATTAAGTCGACTTTTAAGCGACTTTTTATATACAAAGCCATGTACTGAAATTAGTAGACAAAAATGATACACCAGCAAATATACAGAGCCATGGACTAGAAATGGACAAGCATGTCTTGATGGCAGACAATGAACAGGTCCTGCAACATTTAGTATATGCGGTTGTTGAACACAGTGAACAACTAGGGTTAGAATAGGATAGTAAGAAGACGCAGATTATGGTCCTCACTGGAAAGAAGGAAATTCCACAATGTGATACGCGAGTAAACGGGCATTTTTATTTAACATGTAAATCGGTACAGTTATTTCGGAACAATCATAACATCTCATGAGAGATGCCTTGAAGAGATTAGAACAAGAATTGCCCTTGCGAAGGCAGCCTTTTGCAAAATGAAAAGCATACTGACCAATAAAAAGATATCAGTTGGAACGAGAAAAAGAGTGTGGAAGTCTACATAGAAACTGTCATTCTGTATGGATGTGACGCGTGAACAATGAGCAGACAAGCTGAAAAATGTGGCTGATGGAAATGTGGTTTCTAAGGAAAATTCAAAGAATACCATGAACAGACAGAAAAACCAGTGAACAAGTCCTTCAAGAAACAAATAAGGATCGTAAACTGAGTAGAGACATTAGGCGTAGACAGTCAACATGTTTGGGCATGTTATGAGAAGAAATGACATGGAGAATTGGGTGACAACTCGCAAGGTCGAAGGGAAGAGACCAAATGGAAGTTAGTTAGTTAGTTAGTCTTTCCTCTTGAGCCTACGTCGGCGCATAGGACAGAAGTCATGGCTCTCCATGTCTGGCGGTTCGCTGCTACCTGTTGTAGATCTTGGATGTTCACTTGGCCGTTGAATAAGAATGGAAGACCGAGAAGTAAATACCTGGATGGACTGGCCACGTGGCAAGGTCGAGACAGGAACATAGAGCTGATCCACGACTCTGGTGATCGAGTGAGATGGCAAATCATGACCGCCCACGCTTATCGGCATGGCACATGATGGATGGATGGATGGGTGGATGGATGGGTGGGTGGACTAGAATTAGAAGACACAAATTATACACCAGCAAATATACAAAGCCGACGATTAGAGTTAGAAAACAAACAATGACACACCAGCAAATATACAGGCTACGATGGAAAACTCCCTTACGAGATTGTCCTCCCTGTCGTGACAAGGATAGCGATTCTTCTTGACAATCTGTGATTTCCGCTGAATCATTGAATGCGTGCACAATCTAAGTGGGTTTGTCGATTGTAGCCGCGTTGTACTGAAGAGCTGTAAGCTGGGACACTTCAAGACAGCACTTGATTCTGTCTTGTCCGTTAGAGATAGGCTACCACAGACCAACGAAAGCTATATTTTGGGGGGTTCACGAACTCGCAAGTCACGCAGCTTGTTGCGAATTGTTAGACGATCCTTGATGCGTAAACTATACGTTTTACTTATACTATGTCACGACGTTATGAGGTGGACCCACCAGTTAACTTCCGACCGACTTTAGTCATGACACACACACATTTTGTAGTTTGTGTTATGTCTAAGCGCATGCTCCACGCACCCCGATCTTCTCGTCTGACCTTACTTCTATACTGCTTGCTCGTATTCCACCTCGGTAATTCTCCATTTATTATAGTATCCTTTGAGTCCCAAGAACCACGTGATGTGTAAGTAGTTCGTTGTCCACGTTGGTACCAAACCTGCATAATATGCTGTCTTACTTGTTACTTTTAATCAGAACATAGTGAACACTGACATGCATGTGTTTACAAGTCATGTGTATTTAAGAAAGAATAGTTATAACTGCAACAGACAGTCGAAACAAGTCTTTAAATAAAATAAAAACATAATTCACAGTGATTACAAAGTAAAACAACTTATTCCAAAATGCAATATCACAGTGAATGAAACTAGTCTGAAACAAGTCAATGTATGTAAGTATTTTTGTAATTTGATAACAGCAGATGGAAAATGTATTAAACAATTTAACTCTAGAATAGGGAGTCTCCGTGGCGAAGTGGTAAAGCCGTCTGACTCGGGCTTAAAGGTTGTGAGTTCGATTCCGGGCCGCATCCTTCGATTCAGGAGCGTATTTTATTTCAGGAGACTCCTGAGGGTCGTCGCTGGAGCTACGGAGTTTGTGCGACGCTTTCTGCGCTACGGAAAGAGATTGAGCCATATGGGATAACACTCGGTGCAATGAAGTCGACCCTGTCGACTTTTAAACGACTTTTTAAACAAAACAAAATCTAGAATAACCCAAACAAAACCAGCATTTCACCATATGGGGAATGTGCTCTGCAATATATCTAAGCCTTGGTTAGCAACTGGTCTAGGATCGAAGCTTCGACAAGCGGACAGTCAGAGTATTACCTTGCTGATCCAGTAGCTTCTGCAGCCTGTCTTGTTCCTGATGTATTAAGTAAACTAGGCAGCCTGAGAGAGGGATCATGCTGCATGGGCAATAAATGGTCTCTACAATTCAGCAGAGGCTTTGTACTATAGAGAGATGTAACTCCATCGTTGGTCCCCGTCATGGGTTGTAGTTTTTATGCCTTTTTTAAGCAGTGTACCAAGAATTCTTAAGACCTATATCGAGCAAATCCTGATTTACGGAAGTAATTCACAGATGATAAGCAGACACGCGAGGACTTGTGTAAAAGCTGTTGAGGTGTGGTTTGATTGAAGAATAAAGAGAATCACATGGACGGGTAAAAAAAAAAAAAAGAAGACCAATAGAGATTTCTTGAAAGAAGTTAATTCACAGAAAGAGCTGGTTACTCACATTAGAAAAGCACAGTCCACATTCTTTGCGTATGTCACGAGAAGGAGAAAGCTGCAGTATTTCGTGACTTCAGGAACGTTACAGAAAATGCGGGACAAAGCGATACCAAGAGAGAGAGAGAGAGAGAGAGAGAGAGAGAGAGAGAGAGAGAGAGAGAGAGAGAGAGAGAGAGAGAGAGAGAGAGAGAGAGAGACGGTGCTGGGCAGTTTGGCATTATGACATGGGGTGCATCGCTGTCAGAAATTATTTGCAGTACGAGAGGCAAAAATACTATTACAGACATGATAAATGTTATTATATAATTCTGTATTTATTGCAATCCCCAATAAATCAGGAGCCTTAGAATGTGATCAACATAGCACTGGGAAGGTTAACCCGGTCAACAAATGCCCGCAGAAGTCGGATGTGTCGGCCTAGCGGTGCAAGAACGCAGCTCTGCTGTAAACAGGCACAACGCAATCACGCCCAGAAAAGAAAAAAAACAACTCCGGATGAACGCAGAAGAAGAAGAAGAAGAAGAAGAAGAAGAAGAAGAAGAAGAAGAAGAAGAAGAAGAAGAAGAAGAAGAAGAAGAAGAAGAAGAAGAAGAAGAAGAACATAGAACAATTAGTATAATGAGTCACATTACGAAGATTTTGCTACGAATTATCACGCAAAGAGTGAAGAAGGAAATACAACCTGAAATAGGGGAAGAACAATGTGGGTTTGTAGAAGGAAAGGGTACAGTATATTGTGTGTATATGCTGCGATCAGTTATTGAACGTTCTATAGAAGTAAACAAGGATATACATCTTTGCTGTATTGATTACACAAAGGTTTTCGATAGACTAAGACATGTCAACATGGTAGCTATGCTTGCAGATCTACACATTGATGGGAAAAACATTAGTTTTATTTTTAAAAAAAAACATATATTGGAAACAACAAGCTGCCATAAAGATTGATAATGAAGTGGGACAATATCAGCCTATTACGAGAGGCGTGAGACTGGGATGTGTAAAGTCTCCAGATCTTGTTTCCCTATACAGTGACAATATTTTCAGAAATGTAGAAGATATAAATGGTGTCGCGGAAAAACTTGATAGTTTCGATCGATGACAAACAAGACCCGACATTCGTCTGCAAAAACAGGCAACCCTTCGATGAGCAGGGGACTGAGGAACAAAATACGTCGCGAAAATTGTCTGCACACGGTCGGCATTTCTGTATGATGTGGGTTGTTCGAGAAACGTACAATGGCGCCATCCGTCTACAAGGCGGGAGTCAGCCTTTGAAGTGATAGACGGAATGTCTGGCCAGACGTCGGATGGAGTCTTGTGATGTGGAGAAGGTTCTCTAGATCACAGACAGGAGACAATTTCCCAGATGAAAGGGGACACCAGCCAGATGTTCACATTGAGTTGGGAAAAATAAAGAGAAAAACAACTTCTCGACGCCTCTGCGTCTAGACAATTTGTTGACGTCACTCAAGCCCCGATATAAAACCAGTTGAGGTAAACAAGTTGGAGGAGTCGACCAAAAATTCTGAAGTGTTAAAGATCGGCGCAGTATTCCGAGTTGTGTTAATTGAAAGAGACTATAGTGTCAAAGTGTTGATAATGTATCGGCGGACATAGATCCAGTCTGTGATTGCATAGTCTCAATCATCAACCGGAATAGGCATATGGTATTCTATTAATCATATCTAACTTAGAGTATGATTAGGAATAGAGTACAGTACTGTGCGGTGCTAGAAAGTATTATAGGAGCGTCGGCACTAGTGTCCTATTGTATGGCTTTAACTAGCTTGTGTGATATATCATTTTACTCAGGGAGTTGAGGACAATGTAGTGGGATAATAATTAGAGAGATTGAGGATGGTTGGGAGGGAGGAAGGGAATGTGAAATGGTAGGATCTTCCAGTAGGGCATCTGCTGGGTTTCTACCCGTTCCTTTATTCTTTCCTGGTGTTGCCATGTATCAGACCAATGTGATGAGTTATTTGGCCGTATGACAGAGATCGGATCTCTGTTATAGATCTGAGTGCTGCTATTGGCCTACACTCACCTAATTACGGTCAGGATTGAGTTGCTCTCACCATGATGTTTCTACTCAACAGGTTCCACTTGAGTGTGCGATGATTTATTACGAAGAAGCAGTTTCAAAGTTTTATACAATGATGGCTCACGGAATGAAGACAGAGGTTACTGAGAGGCTTTTACACGGGGCCCAGAACCTAGTTGGTCTGCAAAAACCTGGCTTCTGCTAAGCCGGACTTGATGAACATAAGTGTTGTGTTTATTGAGTGATAAGCTTCATCACCGAAGATTCATAACTCATATACCAAGGACATATATATATATATATATATATATATATATATATATATATATATACACACACACACACACACACACACACACACACACACACACACACACACACACACACATCTACCTAGAAACATTAATAGGTTGTTTGTTAAAGAGGGGGAAAATCTTATAATCAGAGACTTGTGAACAGTAGATTTTCCCAAGTGACATTTCAGTTAATTGAAAGATTGTTCAACAAACATTATTAAACAGAGTAACTTCACCGTGTTTGTTAGAGTGAAGACCAAGATCGAACAGTGTCTAACTGATGACCAGCATCCTGTTTGTTCGAGCGTTATCGGAGAAAGTCGTCACGTGGACGGAGAAACATCTTCTGGGTGAAGTTCACTGTCCGGAATACATGGTGCTGTTGTGTGCTCGGCACAGTGATGTAACAGACTTTGCTCCTGATTCACTGGTCTGATTCTACATACACATTAGCATATTCGACACACATTCTACACATTACACACTCTTCTCACACACATACTTTTTGCTTTAATAAATTTATTTGTTGTATTTATTTGTTAAAGCTAGAGTTGTTTAGTATGTTGTGTTGGGGAAGAATGAGAGGGGGCATGATCCAGGGGTGAGTGAGAGTAAGAAAGAGGTGTCTACAGACTGAAGGAGTTTTGTGGACGGATTCTGGTGGTTTCTCTAGGACAATAATATTGTGTTAATAAAATTGTCGGTGTTGATTCCCATCACTCCAGGGACGACACTAAAGTAATAAAGGATTACTACGACAAATGGAATCATTATTGGAGGACGAAACATCAATAACATTAGATATGCAGATGATACAGTATTGATTGCAGGCAATGGGCAGGATCTGCAACAATTAGTAGATGCGGTTGTTGCATACTGTGAACAACTGGGGTTAGGATTAAATTGTAAGAAGACACAGGTTATGGTCGTCACTGGGAAGAACGAAGTACCACAATGTAATATACAAGTAAATGGGCGTATTCTAAAACAAGTGAATCGGTACAATTATCTCGGAACAGTCATAACATCTGATAAAGATGCCCTGAAGAGATTAGAACAAGAATCGCCATGGCGAAAGTAGCCTTTAGCAAGATGAAAAACATACTGACCAATAAAAAGATGTCAATTGAAACGAGAAAAAGAGTGTTGAGGTGTTACATAGAGCCTGTCCTTTTGTATGGATGTGAAACGTGGACAATGAGCAGTCAAGATGAAAAACATCTGATGGCTGCAGAAATGTGGTTTCTGAGGAGAATGCAAAGAATATTATAGACAGACAGAAAAACCGATGACCAAGTACTACAGGAGACAAATGAGAAGCGTAAACTGATTATAGAAAGTAGACGTAGACAGTCGCAATTTTTTGGACATGTTATGAGAAGAAATGGATTGGAGAACTTGGTGACAGCTGGCAAGATCGAAGGGAAGAGAACAAGGGGAAGACTGAGAAGAAAATACCTGGGTGGCTTGGCCATGTGGTATAGTCGAGACAGAAACACGGAGCTGATCCACGACTCTGGTGATTGAGTGAAATGGCGAGTCATGACCGCCCACGCTTTCCGGCATGGCACATGATTGATGGATAACCAACGCTACATGGTATTGACATGGCCTGATTCTTCATGTTGTTGTAAATATAATTAATTAACTTTATTTCACAGTAAAAATTCGCGGATCAGTTGCCATTTACGACGAAAACAACATAACACTTAAACTGATATAACACGTGACATTTAATCAAACTGATCAGCAACCTAGGGGTGTTGTGCGAAGGCTCTGAAATGAAGCCTTCACAGAGTTTTTAATGATTTTATATGACAGTTGAAAGCCGTAGAGGCTGGGCGCTCGCTCGCCTCTCGCACCAGTGGCCTTGTATTCGCGATCCGTATTGGGCAGTTTGAAATTGTTAAGTGTGACCAAATTTAAAATGAGTACTAGAAAATCTTGGGGAGTAAAGGCGTCCGGCGTGATACAAACCACATCAGCCAGTGAGTGCCGGGTCTGTACAAACATGGCTCTAGCTTCATGTGCAGAGTGGTCTGTGCAAACATGGGTCTAGCTTCATATGCCGTTTGGTCTGTGCAGTCATGGGTCTAGCTTCATATGCCGTTTGGTCTGTGCAAACATGGGTCTAGCTTCATATGCCGTTTGGTCTGTGCAGTCATGGGTCTAGCTTCATATGCCGTTTGGTCTGTGCAGTCATGGGTCTAGCTTCATATGCCGTTTGGTCTGTGCAGTCATGGGTCTAGCTTCATATGCCGTTTGGTCTGTGCAAACATGGGTCTAGCTTCATATGCCGTTTGGTTTGTGCAGTCATGGGTCTAGCTTCATATGCCGTTTGGTCTGTGCAGTCATGGGTCTAGCTTTATATGCCGTTTGGTCTGTGCAATCATGGGTCTAGCTTCATATGCCGTTTGGTCTGTGCAGTCATGGGTCTAGCTTCATATGCCGTTTGGTCTGTGCAGTCATGGGTCTAGCTTCATATGCCGTTTGGTCTGTGCAGTCATGGGTCTAGCTTCATATGCCGTTTGGTCTGTGCAGTCATGGGTCTAGCTTCATATGCCGTTTGGTCTGTGCAGTCATGGGTCTAGCTTCATATGCCGTTTGGTCTGTGCAAACAAGGGTCTAGCTTCATATGCTGTTTGGTCTATACAAAAATGCGCCTAATTTCATCTGCCGTTTGGTCTGTGCAATCATGGATCTAGCTTCATATGCCGTTTGGTCTGAACAAACAATGGTCTAGTTTCATATGCCGTTTGGTCTATGCAAACAATGGTCTAGTTTCATATGCCGTTTGGTCTATAGTATACAAACATGGGTCTAGTTTTATATGCCGTTTGGTCTATACTATACAAACATGGGTCTAGTTTTATATGCCGTTTGGTCTATACAAACAATGGTCTAGTTTCATATGCCGTTTGGTCTATACCATACAAAGATGGGTCTAGTTTCATATGCCGTTTGGTCTATAC
Source organism: Cepaea hortensis (assembly GCA_963921405.1). NCBI lineage: Eukaryota > Metazoa > Mollusca > Gastropoda > Stylommatophora > Helicidae > Cepaea > Cepaea hortensis. Next base: position 91,527,697 of record OY992878.1, on the reverse strand, counting down.
TTACAAACTTGGGTCTAGTTGCATATGCCGTTTGGTCTATACTATACAAACATGGGTCTAGTTTCATATGCCGTTTGGTCTATAGTATACAAACATGGATCTAGTTGCATATGCCGTTTGGTCTATACAAACAATGGTCTAGTTTCATATGCCGTTTGGTCTATACTATACAAACATGGGTCTAGTTGCATATGCCGTTTGGTCTATACAAACAATGGTCTAGTTTCATATGCCGTTTGGTCTATACTATACAAACAATGGTCTAGTTTCATATGCCGTTTGGTCTATACTATACAAACAATGGTCTAGTTTCATATGCCGTTTGGTCTATACAAACAATGGTCTAGTTTCATATGCCGTTTGGTCTATACAAACAATGGTCTAGTTGCATATGCCGTTTGGTCTATACAAACAATGGTCTAGTTTCATATGCCGTTTGGTCTATACTATACACACAATGGTCTAGTTTCATATGCCGTTTGGTCTATACTATACAAACATGGGTCTAGCTTCGTATGCCCTACCATATCACCCAGTGAGTGATGCCGTTTAGTCTATACAAGCATGGCTAGCTTCATACGCCGTTTGCTCTGTACAAACATGGCTAGCTTCATGTGCCGTTTAGTATGTACAACCATTGTTCTAGTTTCTTTCATATGCCCAACTTCATAAGCCAGTGAGTACCGTTTGGACTATACAAACATGGACCTAGCTTCATATGCCGTTTGGTCTGTACAAACATGGGTCTAGCTGCGTAAATTCACGAACAGTCATAACATCTGATAGAAGGTGCTATGTGTGGATGAGAATAAGAATCGCTATAGCAAAGATAGTCTTTTGCAAACTGCAAAACACACCTCAATAAAAAGCTGCCAACTGCAGTCAGAAAAACAAAAAGCCTTGAAGTGTTATATAGAACCTGTATTGTTCATTGCATGTGAAAGATGGACAATTAGCAGACAAGTTTAGAAGCGTCTAATAGCAGCAGAAATGAGGTTTCTTGGGCAGTTGCAAAGAATACAATGAACGGAAAGAAAAATAAACCAGAAGGATCTACAGGAAATGATAGATACAGTGGTTGTAGAAAGTAAAAACGTGGGTCATAGTTTGAATAACAGAAAGACAGAAGTCAAGGTGATATCAAAGAAACAGACTGTGCCTAAATATGCAATTAAAGTACTGGACGTTATTTTGGGGCAAATGCAGACATTTAGATATCTAAGCACTTGGATAACATCAGATGGAAGATGCATCACTGAGATAAAGAGCAGAATAGGACAAGCTAAAACTGCATTCTAACAAATGAGGAACGTTTTGTGCAATAAGTCGTTGTCCTTGAAAGTTAAATTTAAAAAAAAAAAAGAGTTCTTGCATGTTTCATAGAACCAGTTTTAACATACGGCTTCAAATCCTGGACACTTAGTAAACAGGCGAAAACATCCCTGGAAGCCTTGGAGATGTGGTTTTATAGAAGAATGCTAAAAATTAACTGGACAGCCAAAATGAGCAATCAGGACTTTTAAGAGAAGCTAAGTCGCAAAGACAACTTATCACAAACACCAGAAAGAGGTAGTTATCGTTTTTTTTTTTTTTTTGTTTCTTTTTTGGGCCACTTTATGAGAAGACAGAAATTGAAACATGTTGTGACAACCGGAAAGATTGTGGAAAGAGAGATAGAGGAAGACAGCGTGAGAAGATTCTTGACAGTCTTATGTCATGGCACGGAAGGGAGTCAACATACGATTTGATCCATGACGTCGGAGATCGTAATATGTGGAGAGGCATGTTGGACCACGCCAGCCGGCAAGGCATTGGGTGATGATATAATTGGATATAAATGATCCTTACTTACACTTACAAACAGACATACAGACAGACGGACGGACTGATAGACAGGTAGGCAGACAAACAGACAGACAAAAAACTTTCACCAAGCATGAAAAAAACCAAACACATAAAGCATAAAGGTCTCACCACAATAAAATATGGCAATACATAGAACAATCCGGCGATGTCCGGCTAAAGACACCACGTGCACAGGTAATATGCAACAACCAAAGATATATATTCACGGACATGACTAACAACGTGTGCCAAACACAGAGAACAGTCCAACATGTTATATTTTCTCTTATAACCTTGGCACAAATGTGTGCAGTGTCTAATGACAAATTTACATCCTGGTGAAGGCATGCCAATCTAGGTGCAACCAGTGATCACTCAGCACGTGTGTATTGTAATGTGAGACAACATGAAAAACGTGTGTGCCGTTACGGAGGTTAAACTGTTTTGACGGAGGGAGCGTTATAATTTCCTGGAGAATTCTCCTTCTTCTTCTTCTTCTTCTTCTTCTTCTTCTTCTTCTTCTTCTTCTTCTTCTTCTTCTTCTTCTTCTCAGAAGACCGATTCCTATTTCACTTCCGTTGTCTTGTCCTTATTTACAATTGTTCGTATTTTAAGAGTTTGGACATTTGCATTGGCTCAATGTGTGCTTTTGTGACCCCGTGTGTGTATGTGAGTTTGTGTTGGTGTGTATGCATGTGTGCACTGTTGGCAAACATGCAGTTCTTAAGTGTTGCTCGAGTTTCATAAATGGCGTACTGTATCCATTGCTGTCATACGTTTTAACGAAATATTTTAAGAAGAAGAAGCAAAAATAACGGAGCAAATTATCAAAAACTGTTAGTAATGAGTTATTTGTTCACAAATATAAGAAGATAATGGTTGTAGCTTTCTTGGGCGTAAGGTGCGGCAGTCGGGTTGGTCGCGAGGCTTAACGCCTTTCCTCTCGCCAAACAGTAGGACTTCAATGTTGACTTCTCGCCCTTGACTTGGCAACACATTTCAAGTACCCCAGAAGTCGGAGTAGGCTCGCCCAATGGCGAGGGATACTGGTAACGGGGAAAGCCAAGGGCGAAAGCTAAAGGCAAAACTAGTCCAGTGCACTCACTAGTAGTAGTAGCAGCAGCAGCAGTGGTGGTGGTAGTAGTAGTAGTAGTAGTAGTAGTAGTAGTAGTAGTAGTAGTAGTAGTAGTAGTAGTAGTAGTAGTAGTAATAGTAGTAGTAGTAGTAGTAGTAGTAGTAGTAGTAGTAGTAGTAGTAGTAGTAGTAATACAAGTTTAGTAGTGGTAGAAGCAGTAGCACGCGCGTGGACTACGCGAAGTTCAAAGCGAGCGAACAAAGCATCAAAACATGGAAGTAGGGAACTGCGATAGCGTATGAGCTAGATACATCAGAGAAGTAGGGAACTGCGATAGGGTATGAGCTAGATACATCAGAGAAGTAGGGAACTGCGATAGGGTATGAGCTAGATACATCAGAGAAGTAGGGAACTGCGATAGCGTATGAGCTAGATACATCAGAGAAGTAGGGAACTGCGATAGCGTATGAGCTAGATACATCAGAGAAGTAGGGAACTGCGATAGGGTATGAGCTAGATACATCAGAGAAGTAGGGAACTGCGATAGGGTATGAGCTAGATACATCAGAGAAGTAGGGAACTGCGATAGCGTATGAGCTAGATACATCAGAGAAGTAGGGAACTGCGATAGCGTATGAGCTAGATACATCAGAGAAGTAGGGAACTGCGATAGGGTATGAGCTAGATACATCAGAGAAGTAGGGAACTGCGGTAGCGTATGAGCTAGATACATCAGAGAAGTGGGGAACTGCGATAGGGTATGAGCTAGATACATCAGAGAAGTAGGGAACTGCGGTAGCGTATGAGCTAGATACATCAGAGAAGTGGGGAACTGCGATAGGGTATGAGCTAGATACATCAGAGAAGTAGGGAACTGCGGTAGCGTATGAGCTAGTACATCAGAGAAGTAGGGAACTGCGATAGGGTATGAGCTAGATACATCAGAGAAGTAGGGAACTGCGGTAGGGTATGAGCTAGATACATCAGAGAAGTAGGGAACTGCGGTAGCGTATGAGCTAGTACATCAGAGAAGTAGGGAACTGCGATAGGGTATGAGCTAGATACATCAGAGAAGTAGGGAACTGCGGTAGGGTATGAGCTAGATACATCAGAGAAGTGGGGAACTGCGATAGGGTATGAGCTAGATACATCAGAGAAGTAGGGAACTGCGGTAGCGTATGAGCTAGATACATCAGAGAAGTGGGGAACTGCGATAGGGTATGAGCTAGATACATCAGAGAAGTAGGGAACTGCGGTAGCGTATGAGCTAGTACATCAGAGAAGTGGGGAACTGCGATAGGGTATGAGCTAGTACATCAGAGAAGTAGGGGACTGCGATAGGGTATGAGCTAGATACATCAGAGAAGTAGGGAACTGCGATAGCGTATGAGCTAGTACATCAGAGAAGTGGGGAACTGCGATAGGGTATGAGCTAGTACATCGGAGAAGTGGGGAACTGCGGTAGCGTATGAGCTAGTACATCAGAGAAGTAGGGAACTGCGGTAGCGTATGAGCTAGTACATCAGAGAAGTGGGGAACTGCGGTAGCGTATGAGCTAGTACATCGGAGAAGTAGGGAACTGCGGTAGTGTATGAGCTAGATACATCAGAGAAGTAGGGAACTGCGATAGCGTACGAGCTAGTACATCAGAGAAGTAACGGCTGCCGCAGGAAATAACAATAAGAAATAAAAACTGTGAGGTGTATTTAACTCCTGCTAAAAAATGAGATATACTAATATACCTCACTTTTTCGCAGACGTAACACACCTAATTGTTTTTATGTCTTATGAGCTAGTAAGTGTGTCTGCCAACCCGGTCGCGGGTTCCAGTTCCTTTTCACGTCGGCCCAGTCTAAATTGGGTACCAGGATATGTCTCGACAAATACAGGCGGACACAGTGATAATGATCACATCATTTCTCGAGTGCCCATCATCCTACACAAACATGGGTTTCCCCAAACACCCAACACGTTTCTAGGCGTCTATAGAGTATATGGTTTTCTTCTTGTATGTTTTTAACGACATGGCGTTCAGGACAAATGCAAATGAATGTAACATTGTATCGTAGCACACCACGGCTGATCTATGGTGGGTACAGACTAATTGAAACTCAAATAAGTGGTTTAAAATATCATTGTCCTGGGAAGGTTAACCGGTCAACACATATCCGCAGAAGTTGGATGTGTCGGCCTAACGGCGCGAGAACGCAGTTCTGCTGTAAACAGGCACAGCGCAACCACGTCCTAAAAAAAACTCTCCCCGGATGAACGCAGAAGAAGAAGAAGAAGAAGAAGAAGAAGAAGAAGAAGAAGAAGAAGAAGAAGAAGAAGAAATATCATTCCTGCAGAGAATACCAACTTGAAGTGTGCTTAAGTTTATCATATCGAGTTTCTGTTTTACATATCCTGCCCCAGTTCCTCTTGTCGCAACCACTTCCCGCCACACTTTGTGATTTTCTATGGCAGTATTCGTTGTCTGTTTATGAATACAAATAAGATAACTCAGATATCCTTTTAGTATTGCTGCTATTGGGCTGTGTAGACACGACGATTACGACTTTAACACGAACAAGGAAAATAACACACACAGCGTTCACACACAGGATAGCCGTGCCATGTATATTTTGCCACGCCTTTATGTGAGGTGTGAGCGCTTAACGGATCTGCTGTAGCTGATGACACACGTAGGTCGCCAACTGGCGAGTAGTCACAATCTCAAGTGGTCATTCGCGTGTGTGCTTTTGACTAAGTACAGTGTGATAAAATTAATTCGTCACTATTAGCACATTTTAATTGTAGCTAGTAATACTAGTATAGTATATTTCTTAGTTATGTCATGAAACTACTACTAGTAGTACTACTATAGTAGTTTGTACCTTGAACATATATACTCACATTTGTCGTAAAGATTTGCTGACCAACCATTCCTACCACAGTTCACCAGTTTCACAAGGCAGACGATACAAACTCGCAGTGAAGAAACATAGAAAATGTATACTTGCGGCCTTCTGTTATTAGTTGCCGTATTATTAGCAGGTAAGATCTGTACCAGTCCGAATGACGATTGATTTCTTTCTTTTCCTTTGTTGTTTTTCGTGGATATATTATTCAAACCTTCTAGGTTATAATTAAGACATATAATAATTTTAATATGATATATGTATAGTAGAACGGCCGGTCTCTCTGGCTGTGGGGTTACAACACTTTCTCTCTGTAATCCCGTTTATCACGCAGAGTCTCGTAGCGGAGCGAGAGCTGAGGCGGTTCGACCCCCGCTCGTGACTTGCGGGATACTGAGCCGGCCGCTCAGAAAGCAATGGCAAACTACTGAGCGTAATCTTGCCAAGAGATCAACATACAGCTGAAAGATGCTGGTGTTGACAGCTAAGTCCTGTAAAAAGGATATGCTAATAAAAAAAAAAAAAAAAAAAATAGTAGAACGACTACCTGCTCAAAAAATAGTAGTACATCATATATGGCATGAAATGCTTGAGCAAATCTGCCAATTTCACTAGTACTGTTTTGCCGTGATTAGGAAAGATTAGATTATTTTAGCTTCATTCATACCTTATACTCTTGTATAATGATTAGTTAAGATTAGATTATTTAGCTAAACAAACAGTGTGTTGCACCATTTATTGCCTGGCATATTTCACTGCATCTCATCAGGTGCATACTGCAGAGCTATATATCATATGAAGTAAATACATGACTTATACTTTGGCTTTATTCACTTCAATGATATATAATTCTCCAGAATGAACCCGGCGAGATGCGGTGAAATATGCCAGGCAATAAATGGTGCAACTTTTTTTGGGTGTCGTCTGTGTTAAAATTCATAAAGGAAATGCATTGTTTTGAATTTATAAACAAGTCCTGTTATTCAGTGGTTAGGGAAGATTAGATTATTCGTCAGTTTTGTTTTTTGGATGGAGCAGAACATCGACTGTTGTGACTCTCCAATCCTCTTCCATCTGATATTTTGAGGAACTTGATGTTGCCTACATTATTTCTATTGCTACACTGTTTAAGCTTTCCACATATATCCTCCTTTGTCTTTCCCTGCCTCTCTTGCCTAGTAGTTCCCCACATGTATTATTTATCTATTCAACGTTTTCTGTTGATTTGCTTGATACATTTCATTTGTCTTTTAATAAGTGATCTAGTAACACTAACAGCTCCCAATGCCTCAGAGTTTGCTATCTTCTCAGTCCATCTTTTTTTTTCCCCATGTTTCCATCCTGTTTCAGGATATTGCGGTCAACATCAGCATCTTTCAGCTGTATGTTGATTCCTAGGCTAGATTACACTCATCAGCACGCCATGACTTTCTGAGCGACCGGCTCCATACTCTCATAAGTCACTGGTGTGACTAGAACCGCTTCCAATTCTCGTGCACTCATGTCAACCACAAGAGTATTCGGGATTACAGAGAAAGCTGTTAACTCCTCAGCCAGGGAGCCGGCTCAGTCCATCTACATTCTCATAATTTTTCTTACAAGCCATTGCCTCTGGTTTCTTCACATATGATTACTCATTGCCCAGCGTTTGCATCCATGAAGAACAACAGGCTTTTCAGTAGGCAGATTGTAAACAGGTTTACTTGATACTTATGACCTAAATTAAAAGTATTATTTTGATTTTAATTTTCTGTCATTATAATGAACTCAAGTTCAGTATCACTTTTGATATTTCCAATATTTTACACCTTTTTATCTCCAGGATTGTCACTGTACTGATCTTGACATTTTTAACATATCCTGTTTAGAGTGTCAGGCACAGTGTGTTGGAGATAGTTGTGGTGAATGCATCTCGTCCAGCTACAGTTGCTCATGGTGCAGGCAGACCGTAAGTTATTTATGTACAAAGCCATGTTGTGTGTAAATGTGTACGAAGGACTACTTTTAGTGTAATGGACATGCTTGACAGATTGATCAGTTAAGTTTAACTGACATCATTACACTTGAGGAAACATCCATACATGCCCTTGGTCTCTCAGAAGTCAGAGTTTTTGGAGGATGATTATCTGCACTGATTATGAATGCACATATGCCATCCAAATATAGAGCTTCTCTTCATTACATCTATGTATCCAAACATCCATTTATAATTGCCTTTCTATCCAAACACCCATTTATAATTGTCATTGTATCTAAAAACTCATTTATAATTGTCATTCTATCTAAACATCCACTTATAACTAAGCTTAAAGACAACCAATCTTGAAAGAAAAAAGATATGTTCAGGTCATGATGAGAAATAGTACAATTTTATATAGTATAATTCACATAGACGCTAGGTCAGGTGAACATTCCATGTAGCACAAATACCAATAGTTTATGGACACAAAATGTAAACCAGAATATACGAATACATCTACTTTCACCTATCTTTGTGAGGTTTATATTGTTTGTACTTCTGGTTCTCATCTCAATTTTGTAATACTATGTCATGCTTCAGTCACCATCGTTCTCATAAAATAACTATAATACTTTCATTGAATGTCAGAGAGAGTGAGTACAGATTGTTATATAGAACCTGTTGTGTTGTATGACAGTGAATCTTGGAATGTGAATGAACAAATTAGGAAGATCATTGAGGCAGCGGAGGTATGGTTTCTGAGATACATGCTGCGAATACCTTGGACTGCCAGAGTAACTAACAACGATTGCCTGGAAGAAGCTAATGAAAGTAGAACATTACTCACAGCTACAAAATAGAAACATTGCTCTTTGGATACAATGAGAAGAGATTCATTGGAGAACATTGTGACAACCGCAAAGATAAGCAGTAGAAGAGACAACGGACTGAAAGAAATGATGAATGATGGTATATGATGGATGGATGGAAGATTGTTAGCAGTAGAAGAGGCTGAGACAGACTGAAAGAAATGATGAGTGATGGTATATGATGAAGGCATGGGAGATTATTAGCGGTAGAAGAGGCTGAGACAGACTTAAAGAAATAATGAGTGATGGTATATGATGAAGGCATGGGAGATTATTAGCGGTAGAAGAGGCTGAGACAGACTTAAATAAACTATGAGTAATGGTCTATGAAGGAGGCATATGAAATTGTTAGCAGTAGAATTGATCCACACATGAGAGAGATGAGCGCCTATGCCATTTGGCAGGCCCCATGATGGTGATGATACCATGGTGAAACAGTCAGAAAAAAATCATTATATAGTGGATGAAGTTATGAAGAAAAATCATTTTGGATTAGATATTTTTCATTCAGAAAGCAATGACAAACTACTGAAAGTAAAATTGTCTAGTACATCATCATCATCATCATCATGTGTCATGCCAGTAAGCGTGGATGGTCATGTTTCACCATCTTACACAATCACCGAGTCATCGATCAGCTCTGTGTTCTTGTCCTGACCATGCTATGTGGTCAAGCCATTCACATATTTACTTTTCGTCCTTTCCTTGTTAGTTAGTCGCAGTTCCAACTTCACGGCAACATGTCGTCCCCATTATGCTCCATTCCTGTGCCAGTGAATATTACACAAAATGCTCCTCACTGTCCAATGTGAAAAGTGGAAAAGACAGGAGTCTTGGCAAGCTAACAGCCCGCACAGGTACACTGTGCATAATGCCGCTGACAGAATGCCAACACAAAAGTCCTTCACAAAAAATATAGTTCGTGTCGATGGAATCGGCAGTCACCAGAAAGACTTCATTGACCCAGGCTTTATCCCATATGGCTCTGTCTCTTTCCGCAGATGATTCTCCTTGTTCTTTCCCCCTCACACTTGCCAGTTGTCAGCAAGTTCTCTAGTTTATTTCTTCTCATAATGTGCCCAAACAAATTTGACTGTCTATGTCTAATTTCTCTAATCAGTTTGTGGTTTTTATTTGTCTCTTGTAGAACTTGCTCATTGGTTTTTCTGTTCATTCTTCTTCTACTGCGTTCATCCGGAGTTTTTTTTCCAGATGAAATTGCAGTGTGTCTCGTTATGCACCCTTAGGCCAAAACCCTTAGGCCAACACATCCGACTTCAGCATGCATTTTTTATAACCAGGTTAGCATTCCTGGGTTTTTCTGTCTGTATTCTTTGCATTTTCCTCAGAAACCAAATTTCCACTGCCTTTAGATGTTTTTCAGCTAGACTGCTCATCGTCCTCATTTCACATCCATACAAAAGTACAGGTTCTATATAGCACTTCAACAGTCTTTTTCTCGTTGCAATTGACATCTTTTTATTATGCTTTTGATTATTGCTCACTGGATTTAGGAGGCCTGGTGTTCCTTGCCAGTGAGAAGTCCTGATCGTTCGGGTCCCATCGATTGACGGACGTCGGTCACGGCGATTGGGCAATCTTGAGCATAGCCTATGATGGGTAGCGTTGTGATATTCTGTTGTGATAATTTGGTGTGTCCAGTGTGTGTCGCGTTGTTACACACCCGCTTCACACGCGTGATCCGGGACTGTTTCCAGATCTGGTCAGGGATATGCACTACTGACGAGCTCAAACGAGGGCGAAACTCGAGTATAGTGCTTCCATATTCACGTGGATAGGCCTTAGGTTCATACCAGAATGCGATCGGTGTTGCCAGTAGTGGGTTGTGCTCAATATTTAAATCTTTTTATTAGTCAGTATGTTTTCTAATTTGCAAAATGTTTCCAATGCCATAGTGATTCTTGTTCTAATCTCTTCAAAGCACCTCCCATCAGATGTTATGACTGTTCCAAGATAATTGTACTGATTCACTTGTTTAAGAATATTCCCATTTATCCTTATACTAGCTGACCCGGGCCAGCTTTGCCCAGTCCCTGGCGGGGATCTATCTGTCTGCCTGCCTGCCTGCCTGCCTGCCTGCCTATCTACATTGACAAGACATTGACATCGACAAAACCAAATCCATGCTAATAACGACCAGACAAAAACTACAGACCCTAGCCATAACTGGGACACCGCTTGAGCTCCATGTGGACACGTTACCTATAATTAATGTAAATGAACATAAAACATTAGGTCTTTTAATTGACAGACATTTAAACTGGAGCTCTCATGTTCACGTCCTTACCAAGAGAATAGCACAACAAGTTTACCAACTTGCTAAAATTCAGCACTTTTTGGATGAAAGCACATGAAAAATATTCTATGCATCCTATATCCAATCACCTCTCGATTATTGTTCCACAGTCTGGAATGGTTGCCCTAAATCTAATATGAAACGATTGTGTTCGCTTCAAAACTGCGCTATACGTCTAGTTTCTAGCATAAAGCACGTTGAAAGTAATAAATTATACAGCCATCTAAGACTTCTACCACTTTGAAAGCGCTTCCTTTTTAACAAAGCCAAATTAGTGAATAAAATTATATCTGAAAATACCCCAGAGTATCTTCTACCGCTAATTCAATCCAATGCAATGAACAGTAAGCGCTTAAATTTATTAGATTGGACTTATACAAAAATTGTTTTGCATATTCTGGTGCTCCTTGTGGAATAGCCTTCCACCAGATTTGAAAACTCCAATGAGTCCCTACACATTCAACCGAACACTCTTTCAATACTTACTTCATTCCGACTATATGCCTCCATAAGTCACCCACCGGTATCATTTTTTCACCATCATTTTTTCACTATCATTCTTCACTGTATGTGTGTGAGCAAGAGAGTGAGTGAGAAAGAGTGTGAGTGGAAGAATTAGTATGAGACGGAGAGAGTGAGAGAGTATGCATGTGCGTGTGCCTGAGTGAGTGTAAAAGTGAGTGAGTGTGTGTGGACGTATGTGTGAGAGATTGAGTGAGAGAATGAGTGATTCTGAGAGAGTGGGTGTGTTGTGTGTCTGCCTGTCTGTGTGATAGAGTGAGAAAGTGAGTGTGTGAGTGTGAGTTAGAGAGTCAGTGAGTGAGTGTGAGTTAGAGAGTCCGCGAGTGAGTGAGTGAGTAAGGGAGCATGAGTGAGTGAGAGAGAATTTGTGGGTATGCGTGTATGTGCGCGAGTGAGTGAGTGTGAGAGCGAGTGAGTGTATAAGAGAGAGAGAGAGAGGGTGAGTGAGAGAGTGCATGAGAAAGTGAATGAGTGAGAGTGAGTTAGTGTGTGTGTCTGTTTTCTTGTCTGTGTGTGTGAATAAGAGAGTGATTTAGTGTGGTTAAGAGAGTGAACGAGTGAGTGAGAGAGAGAGTAAGAGAGTTAGTGTAAGTGGGAGAGTGAGTGAGGGATTGAGTGAGAGTGAATATGTGAGATGTGTGTGTGTGTGTAAGTGAGGGCGAGTGTGAGATTGAGTGCGAATAAGCAAGAGAGAGAGAAATAGTGAGTGGGAGAGAGGGAGAGAATGAGACAATGAGAGAGTTAGTGTGCCAGTGTGCATGAAAAAAAAATAGAGAGAGAGAGAGAGAGAGAGAGAGAGAGAGAGAGAGAGAGAGAGAGAGAGAGAGAGAGAGAGAGAGAGAGAGAGAGAGAGAGAGAGAGAGAGAGAGAGATGAGCGCAAGCATATCATTATGCCATATTTTTTTCCTGTATCCTCATCTTTCATATTAGCATTTTTACTGCCAATTGAATTTAACATGCACTGCTTATTTCATCATGTTTATGTCAATTCCAGGAATTATCTTACTGGATTGGACCACTATTTTATTTTTACGTTACACAATGCATACCATATTTTCATCACAATTTTCCATATTTTCCATGTTTTCCCCTTGTTTCCCAATTTTGAATGTTCTTGTGAGGATACTCATGATAGTCGACAGTGTGTACGTGTGAAAAGTGTAGGAGTTTATTCATATTAGTTTTAGTGATTATGTGAGGCAGCGTGTATGTGTGTGGATGGATGGGTGTGTCTATGTGTGTGTGTGTGTGTTTATATGTGTGGATGTATGTGTGTGTGTGTGTGCATGTCTGTATGTGTGTATGGGTGTATATGTGTGTGTGTGCATGTGTGTATCTGTGTGTGTATGACTGTACGTGTGTTAAGGTGTGTGTTCATGTGTGTTTATATGTGTTTATATGTATGTGCATGTGTATATGTGTGTATGTATGTGTGTGTGCTCGTGTATGTATGTGTATACATTTGTGTGTGTAAGTGTGCATGCATGCAGTGTATGTGAGGGAGTTTGTATTCGTGTGTTATGTGAGTACGTGTGCGTAAGTATGTGGATGTGTTTAGGTGTGTGTATGTGCATGGGTATATGTGCGTATTTGCATATGTATGTTGTGTGTGAGTGTGTGTGTGTACGTGTGTGTGTGAGAGAAAAGAGAGAGAGAGAGAGAGTTGAGCGCATGCATGTCATCTAACATGCTGTTCCATATTTTTTGTGTATTCTCATTTTCATATTATCATTTTGAATGCCACTTGATTTTAACATGCATAAAATGAACACATGTAAATTACTGTAGAGTGAGTGAGAGAGTAAGTGAGTGTGAGTGAGAGAGAGAGTGAATGAGTGTGAGAGTGTGTGTATGTAAAAAGAAAGAGAGAGAGAGAAAGTTGAGCGCACACATGTCATGTAACATGCTATTCCATATTTATGTATTCTCATCTTTCATATTACGAGGTATCATTTTGTATGCCACTTGATTTTCCTGTAACATGCCATTCCATATTTTTTTGGTGTATTCTTATCTTTCATATTATCATTTTGTATGCCACTTGATTTTATCATGTATAATATAACATTACTGTGATGTGAGAGAGAGTTGGTGATTGGGAGAGAGAGAGAGAGAGAGAGAGAGAGAGAGAGAGAGAGAGAGAGAGAGAGAGAGAGAGAGAGAGAGAGAGAGAGAGAGAGTTGAATTGCATTGCATCTCTAATTTTTACGCTACACAATGTATATGTACAACTTTTTCTCCACTTCTTACAATTTTTGTGAGAATGCTCACGACAATCATCAGTTTCTCAACTGTGTGTAAAGTATGGGAGTTTGTTCTTATTAGTTTCAGTGATCATGTGAGGCATCATGTATGTGTCTACATGTGAGGATGTGTATGTGGGTGTGTATGTCAGGGATGTGTGGGGGTATGGGGTTGGTATGTGTGGAGGGGTTGTGTGTGGGGGATGTGTATGGGTTGATGGGTGATGTGTGGATGGGTGAAGTGATGTGTAGTCGGTGGGGGGTGTATGTGTGTGAGGGATGTGTCTGGGGGGATATTTGGGAGGATGGTTGGAAGTATGTGGGTGTTTGTGGGTTGGGGGGGGTGTGAGTAGGGAATGTGTATTTGGGTGGGTGAATGGGTGTGTAGGAGATTGTGTGGGTTGGGGGATGGGTGTGGGGGATGAGTGTGTGTGGGGGGGGGGGGGTCTGTGAATGGGATATGTCTGTGTGGTGGGAGTGTGTGAATATGGATGGGGTAAATGTGAGTGGGTGGAGGATGTATGTGTGGGTGGTGAGGATGTTTGTAGGTGGGGGATGTATGGGTGGGTGGGGAGATGTGTGTGTGGGTGAGAGATGTGTGCGCGGCGATTGTATGAGGAATGCATGTGGGGGATGTGTGTGTGGGGGGAATGTGTTTATGGGTGGAGTTTTGTGTGGCAGGGGAGATGTGTGAGAGGTCGGGGAGGTGTGGGATGTGCAGGTGGATGAAGGATGTATGTGAGGATGGGAGATGTGTGTTTGGCTGGGTGGTTGGGGTGTGTGTGGGTGGGAGGGTAGATGAGAGATGCATGTGTTGATGAGTGAGTGGGTGATGTGTGGGTGTGAGTGGTTGATGGATGAGTACGTGAGTGGGTGGATGTGTGTGAGAGATGAGTGTGTGGGTAGGGGATGTGTGTGTTTGAGGGTAGATGTGTGTGAGCAGCGGATGTGTGTGGTGGGGTATATGTGGGTGCTGGGGTGTGTGTGGGTGGGAGGTGTGTGTTTTTGGGTGTTTATGGGCGAGGGATATGTGTGGGCAGGTGGGGAGATGTGTTTGTGGGTGGGGATGTGTGTATAGGTGGGGGATATGTAGTTGAGAGGTGGCGGATATTGGGTGGGTAAGTGGGTGTAGGTTGGCTGATGTGTGTGTGGGTGGGTTCGGAAAATTTTGAGGGTGCGGGATGTGTGTGTAGATAGGTGCAGGATGTGTGTGTTGGCGGGGGTATGTGTGTGTGCTTTTGTGATGTGTGTTTTGCTGGGTGGTTGCGGGAGTGTGGGTGGGTGGTGGAGAATATGTGGGTGGGTGTGTGCGTGTCAGTTATGGGATGGGTGGAGGATGTGTGTGTGGGTGGGGGGTCAGTGGGTGGGTGGCAGCATGTATTTTTGCCTGGGTCTGTGTGAATGTGTGGAGGTATGTGTGGGTGGGTGGGGGATGTGTGGGTGGCTGTGGGATGTGTGGGTGGCTGCGGGATGTGTGGGTGCCTGCAGGATGTGAGGGTGGATGGGGGATGTGTCTCACAACATTGCAATATGCACTGTTTATGTTTACAACTTTCATTTGACAATGTTTTTTGTTTTGCTTCCCCGTGTGAATGTATTATGCGTAATATGCATTGTTTATGCTTACAAAATCCATTTGACAATGTGTTTTTTTTTCACTATGTAAATGTAACATGCACATTTGATGAATGAAAGATGAGTGATTGAAAGGGCCAAATGGAAGATGGGCCTGCGTGCCCAATTTGTTACCCTTTTAAAATAAAGTTCATTCGTTCTATTTCTATCAATCTATATATATAACTATATCTGTCTGTCGACCCGGCCCAGCTGTCTATCTATCTATCCATCCATCCATACTTCCATCCATCCATCCATCCATCTAGAGGACCTGGCCTGGCTTCGCCCAGCCCCTGGCGGGGATCTGTCTGTCTGTCTGTCTGTGTTCGGCGTACATCTATATATATAAAAGACAATTTAAATTTTTAATTACATTATAATTAATATATAGCAAGGGGACTTAACTTAAGATATAGTAATTCTACTAAAAGTTATTTCCCTTGATATAACATTTCTTAAGTTAAGTCCCCTTGCTAGATATATAATTATAATGTAATAAAAAAATTAAATTTTATTACGTAAATAACTGTTTGTAAACTAACAAACTATGACAGTTGGCTGGGCGGTAATGAGAAGAACATGTGTAGAAAATTTCATCTGAATCTGCGAACGCAGAAAGGACATACGTACATGCATATATACATACATACATTGTCTTTTATAAATATAGATTACATTGTGGTATTTCTTTCTTCTTAGAAACGATAATAATCTGTGTCTTCTTATAATTTAATTCTAGCCCTAGTTATTCACTGTGTACAGTAACCGTATCTATTAAATATTGCAGATCCTGTTCATTGTCAGCAATCAATACTGCATCATCCGCATATCTAATCTTATTCATGTTATGTTCCCCTATGATGATTCCTCTATATCTTCTACATTTCTAAAAATAATTTTCACTGTACAGTAAAAAAAAAAAGATCTAGAGATATTACGTATCTCTGTTTCACACCTCTAGGCTGATATTGACCTACTTCATTATCAATTTGTATGGCAGCTTGTTGTCGTCATATTGACTTGTCTTACTTTATCAAAAGCCTTTGTGAAGTTAATGAAGCAAAGATGTAGATCTTTTTTTTTTTACTTCTATAGAACGTTTAATTAATATCTTTGTTTTACCTGTGGAGCATCCATTTATGCCATGTCTCTGATTTTCTATCAAACTACAAAACATGACTTTCTTGGCATCTGTAAAGATTGTAGTTTGTCATTGCTTTCCTCCTTAGCAGTGACCATACTAGTAGTTGACCATAGCCTTTGTCTCCAAAAAGAAACCCTCTGCCTACCATCGTGAAATTGGATATGATTACCTACAAGTATCTGTCGGCTGCTCTTCAACTTCATCAACCACCTGCACCCACGGTTCCACATAACTCCAATTCTAGGAGAGGGGGGGGGGGGGTGGCTAAATGAGTACTCCACCTTGCCCAGGGGTGTCCCATAGGTTAGCGGAGGGAAGGACACACCTTACGTCCTTGATAAAAATTGGGTTTTCCCTATCCCGCCACCCGAGTCTAATAAATAACAAACAGCCAATGAGGGATGAAGGTGATTGCCACATCATGCAAAGGATATGCACTTTAAAAAATAAAATCACAATCATATAATAAATGAAGACATTTTTGGGGTATTTCTTTAGATGCTGGAAAACTTTGTATCACCAAGTTATAAGATGTAAAATACCAATACACCACAGAACCTTACCTTAGTTCATTCACAACTCTCAAGATCACATGTTACCTGGCTGAGAGGGTAGGGATGAAAGAAGTCAGGCAAAACAACCCCTCATTTGAATGTCATATGTGATAGCAGAAAGGTACCAATATCACAACCGTTTTCCTTATATGTATCTTTTGCAGATAATGATTTGTTTTTGAGAACAAAAAGGGAGATAGAATGAAAAAGCTTGTCAATAACAGTAATTTTCTTCTGATTTCAGAATTTTACAGAATCTCGATGCCAGCCTAAAAGTGTTTTACAATTGTCTGGATGTGAGACCAGATATATTGAGAGTCCAGAATCTAATATGAAAAATGTGGAGGTCTGTTTTTATTAAGCATATTTATATGAAACACTGCATATTTTCTGCTGTATGATTATAAATAAACATTCTCTGTACTTTTTACATCTTGTTTTCTTATTCTAATTTTTCCTTTTGTTTCCCAAAAGGAGCATAGGCCCTTAAGAAAATCACATCATTCATTCTATCCGTTGCTGGCTTCTGCAGCTCTGTCCATGTTCTCTCCGTATTCCCATATCTCCATCTCTATCTCTAATTAATTTCTCTGTCTTTTAGGTCTCCATTTCTTTTGTTCTGTGGATCCCAGAGGAAGGGCTTTCTAGTTAGACTATAACAGGTTTCCTCAATGTTTGTGCATATCCAGTGTCTTTTTCTCCTCTTGATTCATTGGATTTGTGTAGTTTGCTCTGTGAGTTCTGTATTGGTGATTCTGTCATAACATTTTAGTCCTATTCTGCGCAAAAATCAATTAATGATTGTTTCCAGGTTATTTGTAATTGTTACAGTCCCTCTCCATGTTCCAGCAGTACTAATCTGATGTTAGAGTTAAATATTCAAAGTTTGGTTCTAGATTTACTTTATGTTGACTTTCACATATTTTTTGGTGCTGTGCATGTTCCTTTTGCATTATGTATTCTTATTTTAATATCTCTATTTATTTCAAATTGTCTGAATTGCTACCTAACTATATGTATGTTTCCACATCTTGAAGTGAGGTTTCACCAAGGAGAATTGGGCTATCATTAGCTTTATTTATTCTCATTATCTTTGCCTTTACCTATTGCAATTATGGACCCAGTTTTTGTGGCTTCTCATGAAGTGTGTTTAATTTATTTTGCATCTGATTTTGTGTGTGAAACTGGAGAGTAATGTTATCAGCGAAGTCTAGATCATCATGTTGCTCTGTAAGAGTTAATTTAAATTCATTTTATTGTTGTCTTGATAATCCAGATTATAGTCAGTAAGAATAATAAAGGTGGCGAAAGGTCATTGTCATAAGTAAAGTAAAGTAAAGTAAAGGACACTTTTCCGTGAGCCCAAAGGTCTTGGGTCAGGTCTGTGTTTTTGTCCTGATTATGCATTATGGTCAAGCCATGCAGGTATTTATCACTCTGCTTTCCCCTTTGCTCTTTTCTCATCAGTTTTGCCACTTGTCACTAAGTTTTCTAGTTTATTCCTCCACATAATGTGCCCAACAATTCTTGACTGTCTACATCTAATAAATTTACAGCTTTTACAATTTATTTCTGGAAGTACTGTCTCATTGTTTTTTTTTTCTGTCTGTCTGTGGTATTCTTTACATTTTCCTCTGAAACCACATTTCCACCGCCATTAGATGTTTGACTTTGTCTGCTTATTGTCCATGTACCATATACTTGTAATAGTGTAGATTCTTTATGGCACTTTGACATTCTTTTTTCAGCTGGAATCAGTTTGCAATGATTTTGAATAATTTTATTTTAAACATTGATATCATACATTTTTCATTCGGTGCTTTCTCCCATGTTTTCAACACAACCCACCTCCGAAACTCCCCTATAGAAAAATGTTTCCCAATTTCCCTACATACTTTTAAAAAAAGTGTCATTATTTTTTCTTCATTAAATGAACTGATTTTCATATGTTGTTAATAGTCCATTACCTATATTTTCTGTCTACTAGGATGAGACAGTGAGAGATAGCTCTGGGTCAAATGCCAATGCTGTTCAGATACAGCCTCAAAGAGTTCGAATTACTACCAGGGCAAGTAAGAGTTCTTATTTTTCTTTAAAAGATAGAATCATATAAAGCTGCTTCTCTACTTCTGAAAGTATATACTTCTTTTTAAAGTGCCATCGATAGTTGATAGTTAACCCTTTACAGGGTGGAACGTCCATTTCCATCCTATCCCTTAAACAGGCAGATTTCCCAAACGCGCCCGATACTATTATGCATTGTAAAAACGCGATCTCTCGGCTTTCTGAGACTTCTGGCGGCTACTTTCGTTTTCGCCGATAGCTATGAATTTGAATGGACTTTTACGGACTTTTTTTTTATAGTTTTCGGGATTTTTATGCTTAGTTTTTCAAAATGGATTTCGGTGATTCTTCAAGTGATAGCCGAGATTTTGTTGTCGAAGCATATGTTCGCTAGCGAAAGAATTAAATGTGTCAATTGGGACAATTCAAAAGGTCGTTCCTAAGAAACTGCAGTATCAGAAGGTGTGTTCACATTGGGTACCATGGATGTTGACCGACCACCAATAAGAGCAACTCATGGGATGGTATTTGAACCACTTGCTGCATTACAGAGTAGACGTGATGAATTTCTCTTCCACATAGTGGCAGGCGATGAACCTAGCAGCAAAAGAGAGAGCATGCAATGGAAGCATGCCAGATCATCAAAAGCTATAAAATTCAAGTTACAGGTTTCCGCTTGTAAGGCTATGCTGAGCGCATTTTTTTACCATGAAGGGCTATTTTTGGCCGACTTTAAAGAACGTGGTGTCAACATCAACTCTACCCACTACTTGCAAACACTAGACAAGCTGCAAAAAGCCATCAAGAATAAATGACCCGCATGCTTTCTCACAGTGTGATTTTTTTGCATGATAATGCTCGTCCGCATGTCGCAAAGATTGTGCAGGAAGCATTAACAAGGAAGAAGTGGGGAAATTCTGCAACATCCAGCCTATAGTTCTGATTTGTCACTATGTGATTTTCATTTGTTCGGACCTCTAAAAAAAGCTCTCAAGTGGCAACGATTTCACACAGATGCAGATGTAATGAACACGGTAAACACTTGGTTCAGTGAGCAACCACAATCCTTTTTTGCGGATGGCATTCGCAGCTTTCTTAAGCAATGGGATGCTTGCCTGAATGCCTACGGCGACTTCTTCTGACAAACCCATGGTGCATAATTCATTCAAAATGAATGCTTTGTTTAATTCTACCACACCTGTTAATGTTTCTTTCATGCTTTTGTAATAAAGCCATTGGAATGGGTTTCAAATGAACGACTATTATATTATTTGTTGCCCAGTTTTTTAAGTATTTCACATACATCTTTCTCTGTGTTCTTGTGTTTTTCTTGCCTAATATTTTCCAAAATGAAGTTAATTTATTTTCTCCACCTCTTCTGTTGATTTGGCCCATACATTTTGTCTGTTCCTAATGGTTTTGATGACAGGTATGATTGGGACTGCTCAGTATCAAAGAGTCAATTGGTGAAACGAGCACATACAGGCAGCGATAGAGCAGACCTGGTCAGGGCTCTTTGGAAACATGTGTATGGTGTGGAAGAACAGATAAATCATCATAGCCTAAAGAGAATTGTGCGGCAGGGAGTAAGCAGAGGATCTGGCCAACACTCAGGACTCTAAGGAAAGACCAGATGGACACATAATCAGACTGCAACTGCTACAATTAATCTTGGAACTCTTCACTGGCTGTTGAAGATGATGAAGCACATATGGGAATGTCATGAGTGCTGAGATGTCAGTTCCCGGCTCAACTCAGCTCAATTGCTATTTTGATGAATGATCTATTAAAACTTGCAGCTGTCAGTACCTCAGCATATTTTTTGTTCTCTGTCAACAATATACTAGACAGAACAATTGAAGTGAAATGATACATAAGAACCTATGAGACAAAGAAGGGACCAAAATGCAGCATGAATATCGAATGATAACAGGAAATGCTATACAAATCTAACAGAAGGAATAAGAAGGAAAGTTAGAAGAGAGAAAATGCAGTTACGACAAGTGTGCAGTGATTGAATAAAACCATGGACTGAATGAGGTGACAACATGCTAAAAGTACTAAAAGCAAAAACCAGAAACTATAGAACTAAGACAAATAGTATAAAGGACATGAATGGAAGAACCCTAACAGAACATACAGACATTCTTAACAGATGGAAAGAATACTGCAGCAAAATATATAAAAATGGTAAAGAAAAAAATAATGTAAACAATTAAATTCCAACAGTAAATAACAGAAACAAAAGTGTATGATGTTGATTTGGTCTGTTCAGTACAGTTAAATGTTAATACAGCAAGAGTGCAGATCTACATTGTATTCTCTGCTTTTTTCTGTAATTTTCTTCATGTGAAATATGTTGTCATGTGTACCTCTATTTCTTCTCATTTCTTATAAAGTCTTCCAATGATAATTGTTAATAAAATATTACTTGTGTGATTTATCAAAGCAACTGTTCTGTCATTGGTGCTATATTTGGTATTAGGATATACATTCTTCTTATTTATTCCTTTTGCCATATTCCTGTTTCTGACATCTTTTTATATAACACATTATATGTTTTCACACGAGTCCACCTGTAATACTTCCTAAAGATTAAAACTAAAATATCTATAGCTATCATAAGCTCACAGTTTCATACTGAAATAAAACAAGTCAGCATGATGAGTCACAAATTATAATGTATAATAAACAAGCCAGTGTGATAAAATACAAATTAATAAACATATTTAGAGTATTGGCAAATTATTTATATTAACACTAAAGATAGCTTACCTCAAGAACTTTCTAACAGTTTACATTATTACAAAAGCAACTGAACTATTGAAATAATATAGTGTGCGTTGCCTAAATAGTAACTGTAAACATTCTAGGTAACTACATGATAACCTGACATGGCCAGCTGCTGTCTTCACTACCATTTGTGCCCCGAACATTCTAAAAATGATCCTCTTATGAGCTGGCCAACCCAGAGTCATGCGTCTATAGTACGTTTTTTTTTTGGGCCCCAATATAAACATCCATATCTCAGTAACCAACTGAGGGAAAATTATGAGATTTAGTATATAATCTTATCATTATGTCCACCCAATAAAAAAAATTTTGTTCTGGAGATTTTTCAGCAGATTTCAAAGTTTGTTTATATGCGGTATATAATTTACGGTCCTGAGATGAAATTCATAATTTTAAATGTATTACAGTGTAGCCAGACAATCAGCGCTCAGTGTTGAATATTGTTCGTTTTTTCACGGGATTGGCCTTATGCCAACTACCCGCGTTGTTTAAACTAGGACTGTTCATTCAGAGGTGTCTCAAAATGTGGGTTATTTCATGAAACCTGATTAATATGTTTTATTTTTTTTAAATCTTACCACTTATCGCTAACGTTGAAATGTGTGAATATTTTTCAATGGGATTGAATGCAAAATTATACACTTCAAAGAATCGCTATGAAATTGCACACATATTTTTGTCAAGGAGCTGATCGCAGGAAACTGTTTTATACTATTACAAATTCCGAAAAAAGAACAATGCATGCATTGGGTTTGAGTAAACTGTCATTTCGTCGACAGCTTTGACAAAGATGTCATAAGGCGAGCTATTATAAAAATGCTTTAAAAAGTCGCTTGATATACGACAGGGTCGACTTCATTGCACCGGGTTCAATCCCATATGGCTCGATCTCTTTCCACAGCGCGGAAAGCATTGCACAAAGCACGAACTCCGCAGCTCTAGCGACGACCCACAGAAGTCTCCGAAAAATTTAACCCGTGAACCGAAGGATGCAGCCCGGAATCGAACCCACGACCTTTGGTGTCCGAGTCAAAACCGCATTTAGGAGCCATGAGAAGCAGATACCTACGTGAAATAAGGGAAATGCGCGAAGAAAATTATGGCATAGTGTGTTTGGATGAAATGTGGATCAATGCGCACCACACAAGTGATAAGGAATGGCAATCAGTGGATGGACAGATAAAGCGATATGTGCCCAGTAGTATAGGACAACTTTTGGTCATGGCCCATGCTGGTAATACGCATAATGGCTTACAACAGAATGCTGGACTCGTGTTCGTATCAAAGCATACAGACAATAGGGATTATCATAATAAGATAAATGGTAATGTATTTAGAGATTGGCTCGAGAATACTGTGCTTCCATCCCTAGATAGACCGTCGTGTCCAATTATGGACAATGCATGATATCAATGTTGTTGCCCAAGAAGACAAAATACCTACAGCATCGAGCACAAAGGGAGCAATAAAGATATGACTCCGAATGGAAAACATACCATTTCCAGAAACGTATTTCTAGCTAGAATTGTTGTCCCTTGTAAAACAGACGCCAAAAAGCAAGAAATATCAAATCGACAAGTTGATAGAAGAGCATCGTCATTTGTGCTTGAGACTTCCGCCGTACCATTCTCATTTTAACCCTGTAGAACTTGTGTGGGCTAAAATTAAAGGACAGGTGGCAGCTGACAATACTATATTCAAATTGTCTGACGTCAGGATACTAATCCAGTCCGCGCTATTAAATATTGATAAAAGTTACTGGAAAAATGTGAGGACCATGTGTTGAAAGAGGAAGGATGGATTGAATTTTATGCAACCGAGAACAGTCATCAACCTACTGGAATCGTCCGACACAGATTAAGGTCTGAGCAGATCGCAGACCTTAATCCACGTGCACACCAACTGGGATATTTTGCTATAAATATTCAGAAGAATTACAGGCCCTAAACATTACAGCATCAGCATTATGTCAATGGCAACAGTTTGTATTCCACAGTGATGAATTTTCAATTCCGTAAGCCCTTAGCGGTGACAAACAACTGTATTGAAAAAAACAAAAACACAAAAACAAACCACCCACCCACACACACACACACACACACACACACACACACACACACACACACACACACACACACACACACACACACACACACACACACACACACACACACACACACACACACACACACACACACACACACACACACACACACACACACACACACACACACACACACACACACACTCACACACACACACACACACACACACACACACACACACACACACACACACACACACATATTGAATACCAACAGAAGAGTAATATTGCGGTGGAAACTGACATATTGTGGCATAACAAGAAACGTGAGAGCAATCACGTCAAATTAGGGGACAACATGTGCATACGAATCAATTTATAAACTTCAATGAAAAGAGGACCAACATCTTGGTCGTTAAGAAGAAAGCCCACTACAGAGACACTGACAACTATTTTCATAGTGCAAAACAGGAATCATGTTCCGTCTCTGAACGGTAAACAGCAGAGTAGACAATCTTTCACGAAGACTCAAAGCGGGTCTGTCACCCATGTGTACGTGTGAACAAACTACACAGACAGCTGAACAGATCCTTAAAAATGGAAACATGATGACTAAATTGCGGTATCATTTCTGGTCACTCCATACGCACATTAACGCACAGCTATTTGGAAGCTTTCACGAACTCAATATAAAAAGCTAACACGAATACTTGTGTACACATTATTGACCAGCAGCTGAAGAAACAAGAAGGAAATGACAAATAAGGTAAGAAATATATTCCTTCTACTTTCCTGTCAATTTACAAATTATTTACCCCATGCCTCTGTAAATTCTCTGTCTTTACTAATATTACACATTGCACCCCTCTCGGGATTCTCCGTGGTGAAGTGGTCAAGCCATCTGACTCGGGTTCCGAAGGTTGTATGTTCAATTCCGGGCCGCGACCTTCATTTCACGAGTGCATTTTTCGGAGACTCCCGAGGGTTGTCGCTGGAGGTACGGAGTTTGCGCTTTGTGCGACGCTTTCCGCGCTGCGGAAAGAAACTGAGCCATATGGGATAAAAACCCAGTGCAATGCAGCCGACCCTGTCAGTTTTAAGCTACTTCTTTCATTGCACCCACTCCCATACAAATCCGGATATGCCTTGTGTGTCATCTGAATTGGCGGGGCTTTCATTACTGTAAACATAAATTTGTTAGCGAGAAATCACTAGTTTTTCAGCAAAACATCAAAGAAATGTCGCCGCTTTAGATGATTTAAGTTGTTTTTGGACCTATCAAAGACATATTCCTTGGGTAGGGGTAAATATAAGACGGCTGGAAAAATTTCATAACGATGCCACAGACAGTTTTCAAAATAATTGATCGTGAATGAAGGCATTCTTTTCGGGACATACTATAGCAACAAAATACTGCCTCTGCTGGGACTTGAGCCCAGAAACATTGTATTGGCTGGTGATGTCTTAACCTTTACATTACCATAAACCACTGACTTTGACTTAGATGTAACCAGTTTGGTTAAAGATATAAACATGGTAAGTATATGTGGATCATGCTGCTGGAAGCATTACACACACACGCACGCACTCATGCATGCACGCACGCACACACCCACACATACTTACTTTTACTTGGAAGTATTTATTGTAATTGCTTATATTTTAGAGCAATTTATGTTGTCATAACTGAGTTTTCAGGAAGGTTCTTGGTTATTTCACATTACAATTGTTTTTCTTAACAGAGTCGGTGCAAAACGAAAATGGATGGCGGAAAATTGGATGTAGGGGTGTGTCACACTTATGACTTAAAAGTTGTTAATGTGGATGAACAGCAGACATGCTGTATTATATATCCAATTAAAGGGGGTTGCATAGGAAAAACTACTGTATATAAGCACATGGCACATAGGGAAGTCGCTTAATACAATTAATTATCCCATGACACTTAATCAGTTAATAAAACTTGAGTAAAACATAAAACGTTTTTTAAAACTGTAATCAGCACAAATTCACTTCTGTGTTAACTGACTGGATCACATAAAGGAAGCAAAACATAACAACACTGTATCCTGCCATCCATGACATAAAAGGCAACTAAGGAGGGTTGGTGTGAGGCTGGTTAGCTCATCATGTAGAAACTTTAGCTGGATAATCCAGCCTTTTATAAACAAGTCAATAAGGAGAATAAAAATAGCTCAGCCAGCCAAGATGAAAGGAGGCTTTTTCCCTAGAGGAAGTATGACATGATGTAGATAAAGCCATAAGGAGACCAGGTTGCCGATTTACCTCTTTTTATCTAGGAATATTCTGCAGATTTGCACCTAGAATGCTAGAACTAAGCAGGAATTGGGAAAATTAAGTTGAAAAAGAAATAAAATAGTATAAGATTTGCGAAGTGGGATTAAGAGTAGCTTTCATTGCATTAAGTAATTTGTGGAAGCTAAATGGAATTAAATTTTGAACCAAATTTAGAATATTAACTCTTAACATCAAATCAGTACGGATTTATGGATCATAAACATAGAGAATGAATAAGACATTTACTAATAAGCTACAAACATTGAATAATGAATTCAAACATGGCATAGAAGAACTAGAATAGGATGTATGAAGCTCATGGAGCAAACTAAAAGAATCCTATTGAATCAAGATGTGAGGAAAAGATGTTGGTGCTCAATGGGATATACTTTGAGAAAACCTTTTGGCAGTATAGATAGAAAGTTTGTCCTTTGTAACCCACAAGACAAAGGAGAAAGAGAGAGAACTAAATGGGGGTGTGCCACCGCCTCGTTAAATGTAGTATTCACTGGCGGGCCACCTCAAATAGTCATAAATTAACTTGGGACAAAATTTGTATGGCTGAACTACAAATTAAGCCCATGAATATCAAGAGTACAGCTTACAAGTGGCTCATAACAAAATGAAATTAGCTGTTCTTGATATTCGCCACGGAGTGGGAAGGAGAAGGTTAGATTAGCTAGATTTAAGTCTGTGAGTTGGCTACTAGACCAGTGCAGGTTTTTTCCCCCTGACTGTTCCCCTCCCTGGTGTCTAAGTAAACCCCCACCAATGTACACATACAAACATGCATACATGATTGGAAAATAACAGATAATTATGAATTTAAAACAAACTACAATTTATTTAATTACTATGAATCATTTAATACATACACACACACGCGCGCAGGCACGCATGCACATGCACACACACACATACACACACACATACATACACACACACACACACACACACACACACACACACACACACAGATATATGTATAATGGTTGTCAAGATGATGATGACTGAATTAATAGAAGTTTATGCCATATAACAATGTAGTGATGACATGATGAAAAGTATTACGTAACTGTAATGTTATTTGTATCCGGTCTGGATCTGTGTCCCGGTTTACAAGTTACAACAGTAATGTTCTGCTTAGATCCAGTAAACCCCTACACTCCAGTAGAAACAGCTTGCCAGTTTTCTGATGCCTGCCCATCCTGGCACTACCTGGTTGTCCCTCGTTCTTGGGATCTAGACTCAGTTGCTCTTTTTGAGAGATTGGAAGAGATAATCAAGAATGTGTATTATCTTGTTCTGCATCAGTACAATCCTAGGTAATACATACAATCTATCACATCCCTATCCAATGACCAGTCTGGCTGAGTCTCTCTTCCAGCTTTACTGCATGAACTCTCCTCCTTCTCCCTCTATATCTCTGACCTACTGTCTAGTCTGGAAAGGACTTTTTCAGTAGTTGAACAAGCCTGTAATTATTATATTTCTGCCATCCCTTATAACGTCCCGTCATGAGGAATGCAATGTCCTAAGTTAATGTCACTAATTCAGGCAGACATGCAGTTCCTCACAGCCGCTCTGTTCAACCGTTGGTTTAGCAGATTAAAGGGTCGGTAGTGATATCATAATAGTACCTGATCTCCAGGCTTACATGCCGTGATCATCCTCTGTGAAAGGTCTTCGTGAGTTACTGGTAATGCTCGTTCACAACACACTGAAAGGGTTAAGCGGACCATACACCCCATACAAAGTGTAGATAACGTCTGCACCACTACGCCTTCTGCTGCACACCCAATCAATAGGCAATATGCCAATGTGCACTGCGCATATGAGCACCATAGTATAACACTCGATTACCATATGACAATTTGCATATGACAAATAACATCTCAAACCTCCAATACACAAAGTATATTAATTCAAAATATACATATGATGTTATTCCTACAAATGGCATAACAATGAGTTAGTAATAATATTGTATACAAACAAAATGAGACATAAACAAGTCTCATTGAAGTAACCACACAGAACAGCCAAATTGCTGATCTGCCCGGTTTAGTCACTACTTAGCCACTGCCATGGTAAGAATAAAAGAAATATAGTCAGTGGACTATATTCTGTACAACAAATGGACACAACAAAAAGCGACTAGGCTAGTTTATATATGAGTGACGAGCATCTGACAAAACACATGAAAGTATATCTAGAACATAGCTGAGATCTGCCTAACATATAAGGTTACTTGTCAGAAGAATAGCACATTTCTAGCAATATATTGTACACTGAACTGAGAAAGAATAGTGCACAATCAAGTAACATGAGACAATAATAGTTCATGGAATAACCTAGGTCAGACATCAACTGAAAGTCCATACATCTAAGTTACTAAGAAATAACATTCCAAGGGAAGTCTAGGCACCATAAGAATCATACATTTGAATGCAGAACGTATACATTGAGATAGTTGCATACCTGTTTCGACTTATTGTCATATTTAAAGTGAACAGGTCTAGCAAGCCTATTTATACTAAGTATGATCCATGCTCTAATCTCTGTGGTGCTTCCCTGTCTGGTTCAAGGTACACATTTCCCAGTTTCAATTTCCTCCATCAGACACCCAACACCTAATTTCTTGATCCAGTCCAAATGGTTTATTATCCTTCCAACACCCTGCACTTTCTACAGGTAATTAATAGCCTTTACCCAACTGCTCTGGTTCACACTGTTGACGTAGCTAGGGTTGCTATCAATTCAACACTTCACACGTCTTTTACAGTGCAGACTGACTTATCTCCCCGTGTCCATCTTATATCTGCCTGAGCCATACCTGTGCCGCTGGGATTACTTTGTGTGTAATCTTACTTCAGGGCTAGAAGTTGCTTGTGTACTATGCCGCTTAACATTGCGTTATGCGTATGGCACACAATTTGGTGTCATATCTGGATAGCACTGAGAAGCCTAGTTTTATTTCTCTAGTTTTCTTCTTCTTCTTCTTCTCTTATGGAATACTTTCATGTAGGAAAGCACTAAAACACTAAAACATGTGGATAAGAGAATTAGAGACTGAGATGAATAACATGGAGAGGATTTGAAGGAGCTGCAGAAGACAATAAAGGATAGGCAGACTTGTTATGAACAGAAGAAGAAGAAAAGGAAGAGAAAGAAGCAGCAGCAGATAAAGAAAACATGATTTCTACTTGTTGCTTTCTAAATGTACATATTATAATAATTATTGAAGTTTCTTAATACACTCTCAAGGGAAAGATTACAGAATCCCCATGACATTCCGAGCTGCCAACAATTTTCCAGTCGACCTATACTTCTTGTTTGATAATTCCAACACAATGATATCACAAATTAAGAACTTGGGCAAGCTAGCCAATGACATTGGTAAGTAAACAATATGACATGGCTTATGTTTACATTTTTTAAACCACTTTCTGGTTCTGGTGACTATACATTAGATTAACATACTATAAATTTGAGAGCTATGGCTGAGTCTTAGATTGGCATGCTATAGATTACACAGTCACTGTACTGATCATGGCTGTGTGCCAGATAATGAACTGGCTTGCAAACACAGTGGCTCACGTTCAATCTCTAGCAATGGAAGGGTCCTGAATGGTGTGGCTTAAAGGGATCTACTCAGCCTCATAAATAGATGTCTTAGTTTTCTCTGGGAAAGTGAAGGAGGCCAGTGTGTTACTGATGGTATCACCCATTTTGATGTGGCTCAGCCAAAGAACAGACAGACACATCTCTACTTGTATACCTTAATATCATGTCAGCAGGGTTGCTTAATTTTACCCCTATTTAGATAAGCAAGCTAACATTTGGTGGAGGTAAGACTGATATGTATATTCAGTCTAGAAGCCACTGTATCATAGTGATTAATATGCTTGCTTATCAAAACATTGTCTGACTCATTTAATAAATACATCTAAAGGAAGTAAAAGTGGCAGAGTCTCCGTAATAAAAGGAGTCTCCGTGGTGAAGTGGTCAAGCCTCTTAATTCTTGCTCCGAAAGTTGTGGGTTCGATTCAGGGCCTCGTCCTTTGGTTCAGGAGTTAAATTTTTCGGAGACTCCTGTGGGTCGTCACTAGAGCTACAGAGTTCGTGCTTTCTGCGCTGCGGAAAGAGACCGAGCCATATGGGATAAAACCGGTGCAATGAAGTCGACCCTGTCGACTTTTAAGCGACTTTTTTTTTTTGAAGTAAAAGTCCCCTTTTCACAACCTTAAGTGTATTGAGCATATGGTGCCAGCCTAATATTTGTGTAGACCAATCAGATCTCAGAAGGGGAGGTCATTATTGCACTGGCTGCTTTTATTTCCCAAAACATTTCCTAGGACCCATTTCAGACTTGGTCATACTGAAGTCAAGGTCAGTTTAAAAAAGAAAAATGTCATTCTCCACCTTGAATGAAATTTGTCTCATGAAATAGGAACTGGATCAGTTTAAAAAGTAACACGTTTTAAGACTTCTGAAAGGTTGGTGTGAGACTGGCTACTTGATACTGAAGAAAACTTTAATTGCGAACTTCTACCAATTGTGAGCAAGCAAAGGAAAAATAAAAGATGAATAACTCAAGCAACGAAGATGGATGGCGACCCTTCCCCTAGAAGTATACCACACTGAGTGAATCAGTGCTGTTCTTGGGTCATACTGAGGAAATTACCCTTACAGCAAATAAGTAGTGTTAATATTATTTAGAGCAGTGGTTCTCAACCTTTTTTGGCCCGTGCCCCCCTTCACTATATTTTCAGAACGTCATTCCCCCTTTTCGTATTTCCTACCTAAAAATTTGGCCATTGCCGCCCTCCCCCTTCACCATATTTTCAGAACGTCATTCCTACCCCGCCTCCTTTCATATTTCCTACCTAAAAATCCCCCCCCCCTCTCCCACCCCTACACAGTATACGTAATAATGGAAGAACCTACTAAAACAAGTCTAGACGTCCACATAAAACGTGATTTTTGGGTCTACTTTATAAAATGGATTTTAGAAGGGTGAGACGCACAGAACCATAAAGTATGAAGAGAAAAACAAGATCAAGTAATCGGTTCTTGTATTAACGCGATCTTGAAATAATCTTCATTCCCCCCCTGGAAACCCCAAAATTCCCCCCTGGGGGGGGGGGGGGAATTCCCCACCGGTTGAGAACCACTGAATTAGAGAGACAGAAAGCATTAATAGACTGGAAAGCAGTGAGTTATCAAATAATATTAGCAAGCTAAATCACCCAAATAAAATATATTAAACATGAATGTGATCCAGTATTTAAAAAAAGTTAGTTGCATGTCCTTTACAGGACATAGCGGTCAACTCCAGCATTTGTGGCTGTTTGTGATTTGTGGTCAAGTTTACATTCAGTAGTTTACCATTCCTTTCTGAACGTCTGGCACCCATACCATAACATTACAAACCAAAGTAAGGTAGACTGCTGCCAAATCGCCCACAGCTGTGTTACAAATGTGGGTATGCAGGAATACGAACTGTGTCCGTAATCCCTTCGCCATGGATCCAGTGTTAGGCACCAACAAATGATAAGGATGAATCACGTGAAAATTCAGAGTACCAGAGGTAATAAAATAAATGGAAATATCAAAAGTTTGAGTGACTTGAATGCCAAAAATGGTTGAATAACATGGGTAGTGAAGAGATCAAAGGGAGCTATAGATGGGGAAATTAATGTAAATGAAGAGTAATTCACACATTTCAAGCCTAGTGAATCCACATGTCATATGTGGAAGTATTTTTCCACTTAAAAGAATACATAAAGCAACGTGGGTATCACCGACCACAATATAGAAATTCCAGTTAACTATATTTGTATTTATATATATATTTGTATAGCCGGTATCCGTGGTCAAAGGCTTGCGAACACTGTTCGCGAGCTGCTTACCTGGTGTTCTAAACGCAGCCGTGACCGATTTGTGCAGCAGACCATGTTGCGTTGTGTTATAACATGTTGGTATGAGAGCCGGCCATTCAGAAAGCAATGGCAAACTACTGAAAGTAAAATTTGCCTAGTACATCAACAGCAGCTGAAAAATGTTGGTGTTGACTGCAACGTCCTTTAAGGGATATGCAACATTTATAACATAATATTTATATTAACAAGAAATGTTCACCATCACTACAAGACATGAACAAGTTCAGAGGTGCAGATGTAGATGGAGATGACTATCTGATGATAAGTGACATAAAGTTGAAGCTCAGGAGGTCTTATAAACATGGACAGCAATACAATGTAAGATATCTCATAAATCAAGAAATGAAGGGATGATCATTTAGTGTTAGTCTAATAAGTGACATAAAGTTGAAGCTCAGGAGGTCTTATAAACATGGACAGCAATACAATGTAACATATCTCATAAATCAGGAAAATAAGGGATGATCATTTAGTGTTAGTCTAATAAGTGACATAAAGTTGAAGCTCAGGAGGTCTTATAAACATGGACAGCAATACAATGTAAGATATCTCATAAATCAAGAAATTAAGGGATGATCATTTAGTGTTAGTCTAATAAGTGACATAAAGTTGAAGCTCAGGAGGTCTTATAAACATGGACAGCAATACAATGTAACATATCTCATAAATCAAGAAATGAAGGGATGATCATTTAGTGTTAGTCTAATAAGTGACATAAAGTTGAAGCTCAGGAGGTCTTATAAACATGGAAAGCAATACAATGTAAGATATCTCATAAATCAAGAAATTAAGGGATGATCATTTAGTGTTAGTCTAATAAGTGACATAAAGTTGAAGCTCAGGAGGTCTTATAAACATGGACAGCAATACAATGTAAGATATCTCATAAATCAAGAAATTAAGGGATGATCATTTAGTGTTAGTCTAATAAGTGACATAAAGTTGAAGCTCAGGAGGTCTTATAAACATGGACAGCAATACAATGTAACATATCTCATAAATCAAGAAAATAAGGGATGATCATTTAGTGTTAGTCTAATAAGTATCATCATCTTCACCAGTTAGTAGATGAGATGAGTGTGGAAGAGTGTTGATGACAGATTAAAGTATATAAAATGAATTATGCATGGAGGTTCTTGGAAAACAAAGCAAGCATAAAATCTCAACCAATAAGAAGTAGAAGCAAGGAAAAATAAACAAGGATTTTTAAACAATAGTAAAATCAGAGCTACTGAAGTCAGAGCCCATGATAAATACAGATATTTATAAAGACAGCAGATTAGAGAGGGTAACAGACAATATTTAGATAACATAGCAGGATAGGCAGAAGTGCATTTGCAAAAAAAAAAAAGCTTCAGATACCTTTATTGAACCACAAGAAAAATAAGCAAATAACCAATCAAGTGGAATTATCAGAAATAGTAATCAACAAGTTCTCACCAAGATTAAATTCAAATGGAGAGATAGATTTAATACTTTGAGAAACTTCAGAATAAATCTGTCCCAAATGATCCCCCAGATATTTATGTTATATAGCAAACGAGAAGTACATTGTGAGCTTTACTAGAACACGGTTACAAGAAACTAAATGGACATTGTGGCTAAAGCCTTTGTCAGCACAGAACAAACAAGCACAAACTGACACACAACTACATGAAAATACTAAGGTTACTTATCTATATCCTTATTTGGTTGAATACGTCTATAACGCTCAATGCGTTTGATGAGTATCAGTGGATGGAATTAACCGAATGTGCGGTTCAGGCAGGTCATTGGACAAAAGGTCAATAATGTCTGAAGTTCAGTGACTGGCTTAGCCACCCAGTGAGAGAACAACCACTGGGGGTATGGGGAGACGCCCATGTGAGCAAAAAATAAAATAACGATTAGTAGTGGACCACAGCTGGCTCTGTAGCGAAGGTGTCAATTCACAATTCTGCATCTTGTGCTTGAAAAACAGCTGCGGGAGATTTGGATGCAGACCATCCTACGTTCTTCTTCTTCTTCAGCATTCCGAGCCATTGAGGTTCTTTGCTGCAGATACAAGCCGTCTCCATTCGTCTCTCTGGTGGACCTTCTCTTGTCAGTCGCTGATTCCAAGTGCTTGTAGGTCTGTATGTAAATTATCTCTCCACCGTCTTCTTGGTCTACCTCGGGGTCTACGGTAATTTATTTCTTGAGTGTAAACGAGTTTTGTTTCCCTTTTATCTTCCATTCTTTCTATATGCCCCAGCCATTGCACCCTATTAGCCTTCATGATACCAGTGATTAGCGGGGACTTAAACAGATCATAAATGTCTCCACTCTCCACTTTGTGTATCCCTAATGTGTCTTAAGACTTTGTTCTCAAAGGTTTGTAACAAGGCTTCATCTCCTTTAGTTGTACTCCAGGTTTCATTGGTTTTCATAAAATGGTATGAGTGCCAATCGCTCAGAAAGCAATGACAAACCACTGAATGGAAGCTTGCCAAGAAAGCACAAACAGCAAAAATAATGCTGTCGTTGATTTATTTGTTTGTTTCGGGATTTGAGATTTAAATATTGCCAGTAGTAGGTTGTGCTCAATATTTAAATGCTGTGGTTGATTGGATATCCTGTAAAGGATACGCAATCAACTTTTTCTTAGTGGACTATACAACAGCGGGGATGGAAGGGGGGAGGGGGGGGGGGTAGGTTTGGAAGTTAAATGAAACTGTGTTGGACATTGAGGCAGTGAGGCGATAGCAAACCCAACTGAAAGATGAGATGGTTTTCCAATGAGATGGTTTTCCAATGTCTTACGATTGCGTACGTGAGATGCGCACCATTTGATCACTGTGACCTTAATGTCAGCCATGCCACAGTGGTCAGAACTGTTTAAGTGTATGGATACCAGTTTCTGGGCACCACTGTTGATATCAGAGAGGCGTTTCCTAAATTTGTCAGCCAGACATAGACCTGTTTTCCTGATATATCTCATTCTTAATGGAAGGTCACAACAAGGTCTAAAACTTCTTAGCGTAAAGATAAAGATTATGAGAATAAAACAAGCAAATTATAACCTGATTTTGCTTGTTGAAATCTCACTTTAAAAGGTGGAATCATACACCTATTTAATGTAGACACCAATGTAGACATAGATTTGTATTCTTATGTTAATATTTCTGTCCGTTTCCCACCTATGTCTACAACAACCGTCAGTTGTTTGACTGTTACTGTAGACATAGATATGGAAACAGACAGAAATATTAAAATAAGAATACAAAATGCAAGAGGAGCATTAGGAAATTTGTGGAAATAAAAAGAAATTGAATCTGGCACCAAACTGTTTTAACTAATATCAAATCATTCCTGCTGTCTGGACCAGATACATGAAGACTGATTAAAACATTTGTTTATTAACTACAACATTCATCAGCTGGTGGCTACGAAGAATATGACAACTAAAATGGTGTGACAAAATCACCAATGTTTTAAGCTCACTGGGAGAGTCATTGAAATATATACAGGAAAAAATGCTGGCATTGATTAGGACCCTCATTGATAAAACTTGTTAATAGTTTAACTAGAAGGCCCTTCCTCTAGAACCTACAGGTAAACAAAAAATAGGGGGAGACCTTAAAATACACATAGAAGAGATTTAGATATGAGCTGAATAATATGGGGAAGACAAAGACATAGCAGCAGAAGATAGCAAAGATAGGAGGCCTTGGAGTAAGTTTGTTGAGGACCACTGCTCCTTTGGGGATAAAAGGCTGAAGAAGAAGATTAATTTAAAAATAAATTGAATTAAGAGTCACAAGGAAGGAAGTTGACCACACAACCACATAAGTTGACCTAGAATATGTGAAGACCCAATACTAGATACTCCAATCTGTTATAGGACTAGCTGTACCATGGTTATACAATCTGTTATAGGACTAGCTGTACCATGGTTATACAATCTGTTATAGGACTAGCTGTACCATGGTTATACAATCTGTTATAGGACTAGCTGTACCATGGTTATACAATCTGTTATAGGACTAGCTGTACCATGGTTATACAATCTGTTATAGGACTAGCTGTACCATGGTTATACAATCTGTTATAGGACTAGCTGTACCATGGTTATACAATCTGTTATAGGACTAGCTGTACCATGGTTATACAATCTGTTATAGGACTAGCTGTACCATGGTTATGCAATCTGTTATAGGACTAGCTGTACCATGGTTATGCAATCTGTTATAGGACTAGCTGTACCATGGTTATACAATCTGTTATAGGACTAGCTGTACCATGGTTATACAATCTGTTATAGGACTAGCTGTACCATGGTTATACAATCTGTTATAGGACTAGCTGTACCATGGTTATACAATCTGTTATAGGACTAGCTGTACCATGGTTATACAATCTGTTATAGGACTAGCTGTACCATGGTTATACAATCTGTTATAGGACTAGCTGTACCATGGTTATACAATCTGTTATAGGACTAGCTGTACCATGGTTATACAATCTGTTATAGGACTAGCTGTACCATGGTTATACAATCTGTTATAGGACTAGCTGTACCATGGTTATACAATCTGTTATAGGACTAGCTGTACCATGGTTATACAATCTGTTATAGGACTAGCTGTACCATGGTTATACAATCTGTTATAGGACTATCTGTACCATGGTTATACAATCTGTTATAGGACTAGCTGTACCATGGTTATACAATCTGTTATAGGACTAGCTGTACCATGGTTATACAATCTGTTATAGGACTAGCTGTACCATGGTTATACAATCTGTTATAGGACTAGCTGTACCATGGTTATACAATCTGTTACAGGACTAGCTGTACCATGGTTATACAATCTGTTACAGGACTAGCTGTACCATGGTTATACAATCTGTTATAGGACTAGCTGTACCATGGTTATACAATCTGTTACAGGACTAGCTGTACCATGGTTATACAATCTGTTATAGTACTAGCTGTACCATGGTTATACAATCTGTTATAGGACTAGCTGTACCATGGTTATACAATCTGTTATAAGACTAGCTGTACCATGGTTATACAATCTGTTATAGGACTAGCTGTACCATGGTTATACAATCTGTTATAGGACTAGCTGTACCATGGTAATACAATCTGTTATAGGACTAGCTGTACCATGGTTATACAATCTGTTATAGGACTAGCTGTACCATGGTTATACAATCTGTTATAGGACTAGCTGTACCATGGTTATCCAATCTGTTATAGGACTAGCTGTACCATGGTTATCCAATCTGTTATAGGACTAGCTGTACCATGGTTATCCAATCTGTTATAGGACTAGCTGTACCATGGTTATCCAATCTGTTATAAGACTAGCTGTACCATGGTTATACAATCTGTTATAGGACTAGCTGTACCATGGTTATACAATCTGTTATAGGACTAGCTGTACCATGGTTATACAATCTGTTATAGGACTAGCTGTACCATGGTTATACAATCTGTTATAGGACTAGCTGTACCATGGTTATACAATCTGTTATAGGACTAGCTGTACCATGGTTATACAATCTGTTATAGGACTAGCTGTACCATGGTTATACAATCTGTTATAGGACTAGCTGTACCATGGTTATACAATCTGTTATAGGACTAGCTGTACCATGGTTATACAATCTGTTATAGGACTAGCTGTACCATGGTTATACAATCTGTTATAGGACTAGCTGTACCATGGTTATACAATCTGTTATAGGACTAGCTGTACCATGGTTATACAATCTGTTATAGGACTAGCTGTACCATGGTTATACAATCTGTTATAGGACTAGCTGTACCATGGTTATACAATCTGTTATAGGACTAGCTGTACCATGGTTATACAATCTGTTATAGGACTAGCTGTACCATGGTTATACAATCTGTTATAGGACTAGCTGTACCATGGTTATCCAATCTGTTATAGGACTAGCTGTACCATGGTTATCCAATCTGTTATAGGACTAGCTGTACCATGGTTATCCAATCTGTTATAGGACTAGCTGTACCATGGTTATCCAATCTGTTATAGGACTAGCTGTACCATGGTTATCCAATCTGTTATAGGACTAGCTGTACCATGGTTATACAATCTGTTATAGGACTAGCTGTACCATGGTTATACAATCTGTTATAGGACTAGCTGTACCATGGTTATACAATCTGTTATAGGACTAGCTGTACCATGGTTATACAATCTGTTATAGGACTAGCTGTACCATGGTTATACAATCTGTTATAGGACTAGCTGTACCATGGTTATACAATCTGTTATAGGACTAGCTGTACCATGGTTATACAATCTGTTATAGGACTAGCTGTACCATGGTTATACAATCTGTTATAGGACTAGCTGTACCATGGTTATACAATCTGTTATAGGACTAGCTGTACCATGGTTATACAATCTGTTATAGGACTAGCTGTACCATGGTTATACAATCTGTTATAGGACTAGCTGTACCATGGTTATACAATCTGTTATAGGACTAGCTGTACCATG
Source organism: Cepaea hortensis (assembly GCA_963921405.1). NCBI lineage: Eukaryota > Metazoa > Mollusca > Gastropoda > Stylommatophora > Helicidae > Cepaea > Cepaea hortensis. The sequence goes on along the minus strand of OY992878.1, from coordinate 91,489,003 downwards.
GTTATACAATCTGTTATAGGACTAGCTGTACCATGGTTATACAATCTGTTATAAGACTAGCTGTACCATGGTTATACAATCTGTTATAGGACTAGCTGTACCATGGTTATACAATCTGTTATAGGACTATCTGTACCATGGTTATACAATCTGTTATAGGACTAGCTGTAACATGGTTATACAATCTGTTATAGTACTAGCTGTACCATGGTTATACAATCTGTTATAGGACTAGCTGTACCATGGTTATCCAATCTGTTATAGGACTAGCTGTACCATGGTTATCCAATCTGTTATAGGACTAGCTGTACCATGGTTATACAATCTGTTATAGGACTAGCTGTACCATGGTTATACAATCTGTTATAGGACTAGCTGTACCATGGTTATACAATCTGTTATAGGACTAGCTGTACCATGGTTATACAATCTGTTATAGGACTAGCTGTACCATGGTTATACAATCTGTTATAGGACTAGCTGTACCATGGTTATACAATCTGTTATAGGACTAGCTGTACCATGGTTATACAATCTGTTATAGGACTAGCTGTACCATGGTTATACAATCTGTTATAGGACTAGCTGTACCATGGTTATACAATCTGTTATAGGACTAGCTGTACCATGGTTATACAATCTGTTATAGGACTAGCTGTACCATGGTTATACAATCTGTTATAGGACTAGCTGTACCATGGTTATACAATCTGTTATAGGACTAGCTGTACCATGGTTATACAATCTGTTATAAGACTAGCTGTACCATGGTTATACAATCTGTTATAGGACTAGCTGTACCATGGTTATACAATCTGTTATAGGACTAGCTGTACCATGGTTATACAATCTGTTATAGGACTAGCTGTACCATGGTTATACAATCTGTTATAGGACTAGCTGTACCATGGTTATACAATCTGCCTGCTTGAGGTCAAGAACATTGTAACTGTTTATTGTGGCAATCTGTGCTAGTCTTAACATGTTTGCATTATCTGAAAATGTGCTGTTAATTTTAGTTGTATAAGTCATCAGTCTCTTACACACACAAAAGGTCCAAAAATGACAATAGAGAAAGAGTGTCTATGCAGTCTGACCTACTTCGAACTGGATTTACTAGTTTGTCTTTGCTATAGTCATAACTTTCTTGTTCCAGTTCGAATCCCCTCTATATAAACCATTAGTGTCCAGGATAATTGTGCCAGTTCTAATCTCCTCTATAAGAAATCCATCAGTGTACAACATAACTGTGTTCTAATTTCCTCTATTGGAAATCCATCAGTATATAAGATAACAGTGCCCGTTGTAATCCCCTCCAAATAAATCCATCAGTATACAAGATAACTGTGCAAGTTCCAACCTCTATAGGAAATCCGTAAGTGTACAACATAATTGTGTTGGTTATATTCCCCTCCATATAAAACCATCAGTGTACAAGATAACTGCCAGTTCTAATCTCCTCCATATAGAACCATCAGCGTACAAGATAAGTGTGCCCGTTCAAATCTCCTCTATAGGAAATCCATCAGTGTACAACATAACTGTGTTGGTTCTAATTTCCTCCATTGGAAATCCATCAGTCTACAAGATAAATCTGGGTTCTAATCTCCTCCATATAAAACCGTCAGTGTATAAAATAACTATGCCACTTCTAATCTCCTGCAAAGTAAAATCATCAGTGTACTGGGTAGCTATGCTAGTTTATGTTGAACATCTGTCAAGGCAGGTATTGTCCTGTTTCTTTAGGAATATCAATTGGCCAGATATCCAGCAACTTCCTCATGGGATATGGCATTTTTCAGGATAAAGTAATTTTGCCATTTACAGAAACTTCTACAGAGAAGTAAGTACTTTCTGTTATTTATGTAAGTTAAAGTTAGATGCATATCCTTTACAGGACTTCACAGTCAACCCTAGTATATTTTTTTTCTTGTTTGTGATCTCTTGGCATGTTTACATTCAGTAGTTTGCCATTGCTTTCTGAATGACCAGCACCCATACCATTTTGTGAAAAACCAATGCAAGGCAGCCTGCTGCCAAATCGCCCACAGCTGTGTTTTGAATGTGGTATGCGGGATTATGAACTGCACCTGTAACTCTTTTGCCATCCTGCTTTCTCTGCATGGGTAAGAGAACAGTCTAATTGTGAATTCAACTGAGGCTTAACTAAAGAACTATAATTCTGTGATTGTTATTCCACAAGATTTGTGACATTTTTGTGATGACTTCACAGCCGATTTAACTTGGTAGTGTATTGCTATGTAGTCCCATGGGAGTCCTAGGTTTGATTCCCATAAAGCAATTAATTCATCTTTGCTGGCCAACAACACCGTGTGTATAGCCAAAATTAATAACAAGGTTGATGAGAATAGATTGACTGATAGATCCTCAAGGACACCAATTCAACTCTGTTGTTTGTCCGTCAAGAATGATGATAATTCATTTCATCCAGTGGGGTTGAAAGTATGGAGCCATGAGTTCTAAGATGGCTGATAAGGCCAATTTTGGCTAGAAATGTTCTTTGACAATGTGGACAAAGAATGCTTGACGTTCCAGGAGGAAGATTTCCTTCAGTGGTTTTTCTGTCCTGCCTTTTCTTCACAGCTCTTGCAGTTCTGGTTGCCTCACACGTGACTGCACCCTTGCGTAATGATGAACGCCATGAATTTCGGTCTCTGGCTGCAGTCTCCCAGGTGTCATGATGAATTCCAAAAGCATTCAGTGAGATTTTCAGAGTGTCTTTAAAGCATTTCCTCTGGCCACCTTGGGAGCGTTTACCACATCGCAACTCACCGTACAAAATTTGTTTAGGCAGCCTGTGATCTGGCATGCCAATTAAGTGACTAGCCCAGCAAATCTGATTCTTCATTTGTAGAGTGTGGATACTGGGCATGGACGCTCTTTCTAGGACTTCAGTGTCTGGGATCTTGTCTTTCCATTTAACCTTCAGTAGCTTCCTAAGGCAGACTGTGTGGATGTGGTTTAATTTCCTAGCATGTTGCTGATAAATAGTCCAGGTTTCACAAGCATATAGCAGTGTGGATAATACAACTGCTTTGTATACTTTCAGCTTTGTTTGCAGGCTTATTCCATTTCTGTCCCATACATTCTTGTACAGTCTGCCAAAGGCTGCGCTGGCCTTGGAGATTCTTGCATTCATTTCATCTTCAATTGTGGCAGCTTGTGACACAGTGCTGCCAAGATAGGTGAATTTGTCCACAACACTTAGTCTATGACCATTCACTTTGATATTCGACACAGTGTGATTATTCCCTGGAGCTGGCTGGTACATAACTACAGTCTTCTCCAAGTTGATATTGAGCCCAAATTTGGCACAAGCATGTGAGAAAGCTGAAACATTGTGTTGCATGTCTGCCTCTGAGTTGGCATATAGAGCACAATCATCAGCAAACAGGAGCTCTCTGACGGTGTCACTGTTAATTTTTGTTTTAGCTTTCAGCCTACTGAGATTGAATAACTTTCCATCCATGCAATAGTTGATGTCTATTCCAATGTCATTGTTCTCGAAGGCATTCGTCAACATAGCTGAAAACATGAGGCTGAACAGTGTTGGTGCCAGGACACATCCTTGCTTCACCCCACTGGTGACAGGAAAGGGCTCAGACAGTTCACCATTTTCCTGTACTCTTGCCTGCATACCATCATGAAATAGCCGCACTATTTGTACAAACTTTCGTGGACATCCATATTTTGCCATAATCTTCCACAGTCCTTCTCTGCTGACTGTATCAAAAGCCTTGGTAAGGTCAATTAAAGTGGACAATATTTCGCAGTTCTGTTCCTGACATTTCTCTTGCAGCTGCCTTGCAGCGAAAATCATGTCACCAGTTCCTCATTGTCTCTCAGGAAGAAGACCTTGATCGAGATGGGCCATGAGGCGATTGAGAAGTATTCTGGTGAGTATCTTCCCTGCAATTGAAAGCAAGATGCCTCGGTGGTGGTCACAGGATTGGCGGTTTCCTTTACGTTTGTAAAGGTGGACTATTGATGCGTCCTTGAAATCTTGTGGCATGGTCTCGTTCACCCATATGTTTGTAAAGACTTGGTGAAGCTGCTCTGTTAGGACCGGCCCACCTGCCTTGTATATCTCTGTTGGGATGGAGTCAGGACCAGGTGCCTTGCCACTGGAGAGTTGCTGGATGGCTTTGTTTACTTCCACTATTGTTGGCAGGTTATCAAGTGTCTCATTGGTGGGAACTTGAGGAAGGCAGTTGATGGTTTCATCATCGAAGAAGGAAGTTGCATTTAAGGTGTTGCTAAAATGCTCTGCCCAGCCTTGAAGGATTTCTTTCTTATTGGTGACCAATGTTCCCCCATCTGCACTGAGGAGGGGAGCTATGCTTGGTGATGTAGGACCATAGACCACTTTCAGTGAGTCGTAGATGTTTTTCATATCATGTCTGTCAGCAAAGCCCTGAATTTCATCAGCTTTGCTGCTCAGCCAGGAGTCCCGCATGTGTCGAAGTTTCTGCTGCACTACTCTCTGAATGTTCTTGAAAGCATCTTTTTTATGTTGACTTCAGGTCATTCAAATGTACCTTGAGGAGAAGATGTTTCTCGGCCAGCAATTGGTTGATGTCTTCGGAATTTTCATCAAAGCGCTCTTTATGCTTTTGGGAGGGGAGGGGGGGGGGGGGGGGGAAGCTGGACCTAGGATTTTCATATTAGTGATGTAAATTATGTCCTTTAGGGCTCTCCACTCTGTTTCTGCATCCTGTTTAGCTGCAGCGTTGGGCTTGAGGCAGTCTTCCAGCATATTTTCAAAACACAGCTGCATTTTCTTGCTGTTTAGGCGGGTGACATTTCGATTTTGTTTTTTTTTTGCATTTTTACCCCTTGAGGACGCCGTGGTGGTTTGATGTGTATGTTTATTTTCGAGATAAAGAGACAATGGTCTGTCCAACATTCGGCACCACACATGGATTTTGTCCCCTGAATGTCTTGTCTGTCACTCCTCCTGATGATGACATAGTCAATGAGGTTCCAGTGTTTCAAGCGAGGGTGCATCCACGATGTCCTATTTCTCATGGGAAGATGAAAAATTGTGTTGGTAATCAGGCGATCATGTTCGGCACATGTCTGAAGGAGGAGGAGTCCATTGCTGTTACAATTTCCGACTCCGTGCTTTCCAGTAATGCCACTCCAAGAGGTGGTGTTCGAGCCTACTCTGGCATTGAAATCCCAAGGAGTATAAGTTTGTCTCCTTTGGGAACAGTTGTTCATACATTGTGCAGGTCCTCATAGAACTTGTTCTTGTCATCATCTTCATTGGTCATAGTTGGTGTGTAGACACTCACAATATTTGCATGCTTCCTTCCATTCAGCAGGGGCAACTTAATGGTCATAAGCCTGTCGTTTATAGCCTTTGGAAATCCAGCTAGTTTGCTAACCAGGGCCGACTTAATGGCAAATCCCACATCAGATTGGCGTCTTTCCTCACTTCTCCTTCCACTCCAGAAAAATGTGTAGCTGGCACCTACTTCACAGATTTGGCCTTTTTCTGCAAGTCGTGTCTCGCTCAAGGCTGCAATGTCGATGTTGTGCCTGCCCAGCTCTCTCCCAATCAGTGATGTTCGTCTCTCTGGACCCGACGCACCGTCTCTATCAAGTAGGGTGCGTACATTCCAAGTTCTGATTGTTAAGGGAATATGGTTTGCTCTTTTAGCTTTATCTGTTGCTTCTTTGTATGTTGACCGCAGTATAGGGAACCCACCAACCGCGGCTAGCTGGTTAGCGCACCTTTTCTAGCCCCTTCTTCATGCTATGGAGGTGAGCAGTGTGTTCCTATAGAGGGCTGCTCAGTCGCTCAGGGGGCTGCCGAATCCCACTGCTGCTCCGGTCAGTAAAAGATGGCCATATGGCCTGAGCTGCCTGTGTGCAGGTCTGCGACTACGGCTGTCAGCGGACCCACGCCTGCCGCTTCATCGCTCACCCATCGCCACAGGGCTTGAAGTTGATATATGACGTTGGGTGAAGAATGACTTGCGCGATGAATTGGATTAAAGTGAAGAAGAGTTGCACAATTCATTGACCTCTCTCTCGCCTGAGTCCATCTGAGTCCAGTGGCAAGAAAAGTCAAGACGACTGGAGACGAATACAGGTGCAGTGGATGACCAGGGCGCTCTACATGCCTTGCCGTGTTCATTACGTTCCACAACGCTATGCAGGTAAATGTCATCTTGCCTGTTGAATCAGATTCAACTCTACAGATTCAACTCTACAGTCCAATGCATTGGCATTCAGGCCATTCGAGCCCTCAAAAAGGCTCGCACCTATCAGAGTGAGGTTAATGTAGACTTTCCTCCTGATCCATTTTGAATTGCCATCTCAAAAGAGATCGTGTGCTGCAGAGCTCCCTTTTCCCCACTTTAACAGGATGTGCTGGATTTGTACTAAATACCCACATCTGTAGATAGCCACTTTAAAATGTGGCAGGTCATGATTTAGCACAGCACATACAGACTGGTTGAAATCAGTATTGTCACTTCCATGTATGAGGTATTTCATTGTCAACAGCGAAAAGGAAGGGGGAATTATGAATGAATGATTATTTATGAATGAATGATTATGTAGCACAAAATCATACACAAAGTTTGGGAATAATTTACATTTAATTAATTGTCCCAAGCTTTCAGGTTTAAGCAACATGCTATGTGTGATCAGCTCTTTCTTGTGTCTGTACTGGCACATTACTTTTTTTTCTTGGTCAGAGCATACTAAAGAGAACTGGCTTACTTAGTGGTTATTCCCATTCTCTTAGTTTCTTACAGCACACGTTGCATGTAGTAATTTGTTTTTATTTTATGAGAAAAGTGCAGATTTTTTTGCTAAATGTTGTTGCTTGGCCTGTGTTTATAATAAACTAGCTGACCCGGCCCGGCTTCGCCCAGTCCTTGGTGGGGAGCATCTCATTTAATTCATATAAGTAGTCATATAAGTTCCCGTTCCCGTTACCGACTATCTGTCTGTCTGTCTGTCTGTCTGTCTGACCCGGCCCGGCATCGCCCAGCTCCTGGTGTGGAGCATCTCATTTAATTCATATAAGTAGTCATATAAGCTCACGTTCCCGTTCCCGACTATCTATCTGTCTGCCTGTCTGTCTATCTGTCTGTCTGTCTGTCTGATCCGGCCTGGCTTTGCCCAGCCCCTTATGGGGAGCATCTCATTTAATTCATATAAGTAGTCATATAAGTTCCCGTTCCCGACTGTCTGTCTGTCTGTCTGTCTGTCTGTCTGTCTGTCTGTCTGTCTGTCTGTCTAATCATTTATTGGTTGCAGTTAGAACAACCTTAGATAAACGAAGACCAACTTACAAAAAGCATTAGAAAGAGCACTTGAAAGATCTTTACATCTTCCCCAACAATTAACTTGTTTAAATGGAGCAGCGGCAGCAGCAGCAGAAGAAGAAGAAAAAGGAGGAGTAGGAGCTGGGAGGAGGAAGAGGGAGGTGGAGGAGGGAGGAGTAGGAGGGAGGAAGAGATAGGTGGAGAGAGGAGGAGGAGGGAGGAAGGAGGAGGAGTAGTAGGGAGGAGGAGGGATTAGGAGGAGGAGAGAGGAGGAGGAGGAAGGAGGAGGAGGGAGGAGGAGGAAGAGGGAGGAGGAAGGAGAAGAAGGAGGAGGAGGGAGAAGGAGGGAGGAGAAGAACACAGGAGGAGGAGAGGGAGGAGGAGGGAGATGGAGGAGGAGGAGGGAGGAGGCGGAGGGAGGAGGAGGAAGAAGGAGGGAGGAGGAGGATGAGGAAGAGGGAGGAGGAGGAGGGATGTGGAGGGAGGAGGAGGGAGGAGGTAGAGGGATGAGGAGAGGGAGGAGGGGGAGGACATAGGAGGAGGAGGAGGGAGTAGGAGGAGAGAGGAGGAGAAGGGAGGAGGAAGGAAGAGGAGTGATTAGGAGGAGGGAGGAGGGCGAGGAGGCAGGAGGAGGAAGAGGGAGGAGGAAAGAGAAGGAGGAAGAGGGAGGAGGAGGGAGGAGGAGGAGAAAGAGGGAAGAGGAGGATGGAGGAGGGAGAGGGGAAGAGGAAGAGGGTAGGAGGTGGAGGAGGGGAGAGGAGGAGGAGGAGGAATATAACGCATATGCCTGTAGATTTAATAATGGCTGAAGTTGTTCCATGTCTTCTTAGAGTTGGCGACAGTGTAAAGAAATATAAAATCTTCAAACTTGATAGAGATAAGGTAACTATTATTTATTTATTCTTTAAGCATAAAAAGATGAGTTACAATGTTATGCATTATGCATTATTTTTATGAAAACTTTGAAAATGCCTTAAAGATTTATCATTATTTATTATAACTCATATGCTGGTACATAACTATGGACAAAGAGTTTATAAATCTTTGAAAATGGTGCCACAATATGACTATAAGTTATACAGAAAAGTTATGCCCCTTGAAATAACTTTTACAGAGTTAAGTCCCCTGAGATATATGAAATTATAATGAAAAATGAAAAATTAAATAATATTGGGTAAGCAGCCGATTTCACACTAAAAAAATATGACAGTGGGCTGCGCTGGAATGAAAGGAAGACATGTAGAAAATTTCATCTCAATCGGATGGGCCGTTCGCGAGCGCATAAAGGACATACGGACATACAGACAGACGGAGATCCTAATTTATATATAAGATACTAGCTGACCCTGCCCGGCTTCGCCCAGACCCTGGTGGGGAGCATCTCATTTAATTCATATAAGTAGTCATATAAGTTCTCGTTCCCGTTACCGACTATCTGTCTGTCTGACTGTCTGTCTGTCTGTCTGTCTGACCCAGCCCGTCTTCGCCCAGACCCTGATGGGGAGCATGTCATTTAATTCATATAAGTAGTCATATAAGTTCCCGTTCCCGACTGTCTGTCTGTCTGTCTATCTATCTATCTGTCTGTCTGTCTGACCCAGTCCAGCCCATGGTGGAGAGCATCTCATTTAAATCATATAAGTAGTCATATAAGATCCCGTTCCCGACTATCTGTCTGACTGTCTGTCTGTCTTGGGTAAATGGAGGAGGGAGGAGGAAGAGGGAGGTGGAGGAGGGAGGAGGAGGGCGGAGACAGGAGGAGTAGGGAGGAATAGGAGGGAGGAGGAGGGATTAGGGGGAGGAGGAGGGAGGAGAAGGAGGGAGGATGAGGGAGCAGGAGGGAGCAGGAGGAGGAGAGGGAGGAGGAGAAAGAGGGAGGAGGAGGAATGTGAAGGGAGGAGGAGGTAGAGGGAGGAGGAGGGAGGAGGAGGGGGAGGAGGAGGAGGGAAGAGGAGGTAGAGGGAGAAGGAGAAGGGAGGAGGAGAGAAGAAGAGGAGGGAGGAGAGGGAGAAGGAGGGAGAGAGGAGAAGGAGGAGGAGGAGGAAGGAGGAGGAGGGAGGAAGAGGGAGCAGGAAGAGGGAGGAGGGAGAGGGAGGAGGAAGAGGGAGGAGGAGGAGGGAGAGGGAGGAGGGGAAGAGGAAGAGGGTAGGAGGAGGAGGGGAGAGGAGGAGGAGGAGAAGGGAGGAGGAGGGAGGAGGTAGTAGGATGGAGA
>OY992878.1:91331302-91479284 GCA_963921405.1 Cepaea hortensis | reverse complement strand
TTTCATCTCAATCGGATGGGCCGTTCGCGAGCGCATAAAGGACATACGGACATACAGACAGATGGAGATCGCCTTTTATATATAAGACTAGCTGACACGGCCCGGCTTCGCCCAGTCCCTGGTGGGAAGCATCTAATTTAATTCATATAAGTAGTCATATAAGTTCCCGTTCCCGTTACCGATTATCTGTCTGTCTGTCTGTCTGACCTGGCCCGGCATCGCACAGCTCCTGGTGTGAAGCATCTCATTTAATTTATATAAGTAGTCATATAAGTTCCTGTTCCCGACTGTCTATCTGTCTGTCTGTCTGTCTATCTGTCTGCCTGACCCTGTCCGGCTTCATTAAATTCATAAAGAACGTTCTTCCACACACCATCCATTATTTTTAATGAAAACTCTTTCTAATCACCTGCATGACTACAGTAACTTCTTAAGCAAAAAAAGATGAGTTACAATGTTATGCATTGTGCATTATTTTTATGAAAACTTTGAAAATGCCTTACAGATTGTATCATTATTTATTATAACTCATATGCCGGTACATAAATATGGACAAAGAGTTTATAAATCTTTGAAAACGATGCCACAATATGACTATAAGTTATACAGAAAAGTTATGCCCCTTGAAATAACTTTTACAGAGTTAGGTCCCCTGAGATATATGAAATTATGATGAAAAATGAAAAATGAAATAATACTGAGTAAGCAGGCGATTTCACACTAACAAAATATGACAGTGGGCAGCTCTGGAATGAAAGAAAGGCGTGTAGAAAATTTCATCTCAATCGGATGGGCCGTTCGCGAGCGCACAAAGGACAGACGGACATACAGACATACGGACAGACAGACAGACAGACAGACAGACGGAGATCCTAATTTATATATAAGATATGGTGCTTATTACAAGTGATATATGTAACACTTCACACCCCAGTGACAGTATCTGCAGTGAAATTACCGTTATCTGAGCCTAGGAAAGTATTGTTTGCCTGCTGGTCATGTGTCCAAATATCCCACAAGGCTGGGATTTTTTTAAATGAACCTGGGCACCCAGGTTGTCTCATCCTAAAATGGGTACTAAGATATAGTTTGGGAGTGAAGGCAGCAGGCTTGATACTGAGCACATTAATGATGAAGTGTCAGCTCGTCTGTAAACATACGGGGCTAGCATCATATACTCATTATGCCTCAAGGCAGAAAAGGCTCCTTTTGTACTTTTACTTATGAAAGTACTGGAGAAGTGATTTTTTCATTGTGGTTATTAATTACACTTGAGCAATAATTGCAAGCTCTTCTGAAACTGGAAGTGTGACCCTACTATGATGATCTTCTTTTTACAGGTTATCAAATCGTATTGAAGTGATTATCTTCTAGGCTAGCAAAGTCTTCTGAACTTAAAGATTTAACCTACTTTGATCTTCTTTTTACAAACTAGCACTCTTTTACTCTTTAAAACTGAAATAGCTCATTCACTGTAATCTATTTTCAGACTAGCGAGCTCTACTGAACTAGTAGTGTTAACCTGCAGTGATCTTCTATTTACAGACTTGCAAATCCTTGTTATGACAGATATAATAAAAAAATTGTCTGTGCTCCACCATTTGAGTTTAGACATCTTCTAAACATGACGAACGATATTATGAAATTTAAGGTAACATATTGTTTTGTTTGTACAGTGAAGACTGGAAATTACATTTGTGATTTAAGTTATACATTTGTAAAGAATGATTTATTCTTGATTTTTAAAACATATATTTACACTAATCAGTTCATTTATGTGAAGATCCTGAGATAAAAACCAATGCATGATGCAATTTTTTTTCTTCCGCATATCCTATTACAGGACATCACTGTCAACACCAGAATTTTAACGCTGTTGTTGATTTCTTGGCAAGATTATGTTCAGTAGTTTGCCATTGCTTTCTGAGCGGTCGGCTCACATATCCCGTAAGTAACGGGCACGGCGAGAACCGCTACCAATTCTCACGCAGCTGCGTTTGCTCAAGTGGATAAACGGGATTACGGAGAAAGTCACAAACTCCTAGGCCAGGGAGCCTGGCTATGATGTCAATAAAGAATGTAAAACGTAACAAAAAAGCAGTATATACATTTCTTTTCACTAATAATCAGCATTTTTGTCATATGTGGACTGTTAATATATTATTTATTGTTATAAATTTTTTGTTTACTTAAGTGGTTATTTAAATTCACCATCAAATCTTCCATTATGTGTGAGATTTCATTAGTTTAGACATCTTCTAACAATGTACTAATTTCTTATAAATGTCCGTTAACTAAGCTTTTTGCTCAATGTCTTGAAAACATTTTTCATTTGATCTTTTTTCTATTCTGCTTATTCTTTAATCCTTTTATTTCGTCATATGTCAAAAACTTATATAGTCTCTTCATCTTTTGTGTTTTTTATTCTTTTGAAAAATGGTTGTTAGCTATTTATTTCACTCTGCTAAGGCAGTAAGTCAAACTTTACAAGAGGCAATAATGACAGTTGTTACAGATATCTAATCTCTTGTTCTGCTCAGCATTTAGAAAAGACAATCATTGAATGTTGTTGTGTATAATAGCATATTTTTGTCCTTCATCTGAATTGTATTAAATTATGTCCTTAATATTTATTTAATAAAAACTGAATTTTACATTACAATATTCTTGTGATTTAGGAACAAGTAGACAAAACTGAGGTAACAGGAAACATAGACTACCCAGAGGGCTCATTTGATGCCATCTTGCAAGCAATCACATGCAAGGTAAAGCAAAATGTGATTTATTCATTAAATTGTCTTCTTCCTCTTCTTTGTGCCTGTTTGGAGGGAAATACATGACACCTATGTATACACCTCATAGGTGAGTGTGTCCGAGTGAATCTGTGTCAGATTTGAATTATTAAACTACTATAAGACTAAATGAACTGGACATTACTCAAAACAATAACTGAAATTTGTGTAAGATTTGAATTAATAAACTACTATAAGACTAAATGAGCTGGACATTACTCAAAACAATAACTGAAATTCTTGCAGGATTGTAATAGACTGTTCTTTTCAGCATTTAAAAGGACAATCAAAGAATTTTGGTTTGTATATTTCAAATACTGTTTCATCCTTAAATCGATAAAATTCAGAACAATGATATTAGAATAAATACAGGATTAATATTATGCAAACAGTATAGATAAGGAAAGAGAAGGAAATTGGGTGGTCTATGTCAACTTGTATGATTAAGTGGTTTTTCATCTTATGTAAATGAAGTCTGATTAACTGCCTCCTGTTTTGACCACAGCGGTCAAATATCTGGTTTTAAAGTGCATGGAAGACCCAGATGCAGATGGATTAGTAACAGAGAAGTGTACAACAGCAAAGGATTTCAGTGGTCAACACACCTGGGACAAGAGAGAAGACTAACTCTGCACAAAACTGAATAGATCTACACACCTGGCATTTGCCTGGCAGAGGACAGACAGGACAATAATACAATCAGTTATAGAGAATTTGTTTTAAGTGAGACTAACAGAGAGCTTGTTTACACTAAGAAATAGGTAATTACATTTCCATTTGCTTATTGCTGATAGCAACATTTATACAAACAGTATTCCCCTTGATGCATAGTCAGTAACCTGTTTCCTCTAAGGCATCAGTTATTTCCCAAGAAAATCAAACAATATTTTTATTATTTCTATAATTATTAAGGTTAATTACATAATTTTAGGATATCAGCATAATGTTGAGTTTGGCTGACACTTTTCAGGGCCAGTCCTTATCAGGACTAATGCAAGAAGAAAGCACCTGTTCTTTTCAGACTAATACAAGAAAGCACCAAACAAATAGGAACTAATAAAGATTAAAACTAATAGGTCAGGCCCTTTTCAGGACCAATTGTTTTCAGGACTAGTACGTATCAGAACTAAAGCAAGAAAACCCCAAACAAATAGAAACTAGGATCAATTCTTTTGAGGACTAATGCAAGGAAGTGCCAGACAACTAGAAACTAGCAAAGATTGAAACCAGTGTAGTGGGCCCTTTTAAAGATGAATCCTTTTCAGAACCAGTCTTTATCAAGGCTAATGCAAGAAAGCACCAAAGAGCTAGTATCTTGCTAAGATTAAAATCAGTTTGGCAGGCCCTTTTAATGACCAGTTCTTAACAAGACAAATGCAAGAAATTGCCAAACATCTGTCAGCTAGGAAAGATATAACAGAGTGTGGCACACCTTTTTCAGGAGCAGTTTTATCATGACTAATGTTGGAAAGCACCCTGAAAGAAAATCAACAAAGAAAGAGAAGGGAATACAGTACCACCACACAGTGTAACTGCCAGCCATCACCAATAAAAGCAGTCAGTAGTGAAGACACCTGTCGGACATGTGCTAGTCAAAGAACTCAACCACAGGGAACCAACAAAAATATTAATCATTTACTGTGAACCACCTCAGTTATAACCAAGGCTGAAGAAGCAATCTGAATGAGGTGGAACTTCATTTTTTCCAAGCAAGCAAGTTCAGGATAATTATTCTTCTTAATTTTCATCAATATCCTGTTTAACCTTCTGAGTTATGTTTGAGATGTATATTACATACACAATATATCTTTTAGTATACATTTGATTTTTTATTTTATTGTTTTTAAATGTTTGTTATATTATTTTATAATTTCTTACATTTCAGTAAGTAGTATGTAATATTGTTTTGCTTCTGGCATAATTCACAAGTGCCTTCCTGTATGGCAAAGTACGTCCACCCAAATTCTAGTCTTAGTAATGTCCTGGTAGTCGAGTTTTAAGTTCATCTGACATCATTTATCATTTAGTGAATTCCATTACACTGTTTCATCAAACCTGTGGCTCATTTCATCAACTTCCATAAATATTTTCTTTGGGTTTGCTTTCTCTAGTCTTTGACTGTCCCCAATCTGCCTACAAGGCAACAGGTTTGTGTGTCTCTTCATCTGGTTCATATCCCTTGACCTGTCCAACATGGGTAGCTGCACTTCTGTCAACATAGCTGTTAGGTCATTGGAATATGCAAGCCCCTCTACAGGGTGAAGACACATAATAGGTATTAAGTTCATCTGACAATTTCTTGTTGGAGCACTGAATAATTTGTAAGCAAGTCTTCCTCTCAGACTTTGATCCCACATGTTTTCCTTAAGTCTTCAGGATGAATATGGTTCACTGCATAGATATAATACAATTTTAGTATTTAAGTAGTTATATTTGAAAACTTTAATGTGTCTAAGTTTTATTTTGTATTTTGAATTTTAGTCTGAAATAGGTTGGAGATCTGTAGGTCGCAAGTTGTTAATATTTGCATCCAATGGTAGATTCCACTTGGCTGGGGATGGACGGGTAAGATTACTTTCCTGGCACTTAACATTACCACTTCACTTTCCAATATTTTCATTCCATGTAACATTACTGCTTCACTTTCCATTACTTTCACTCCGTGTAACATTACTGCTTGATTGAAGTCATTGTAAAAAATATATCTTTCAGTGTAGCATAGAAGTAGATACTCCCCCGATGTGTCTCCACCTTGCCGTGGTGGGGGAGCTTGCGTGTCCCATCGACCCCATGTGCTTGCCGATGGGTGAAAAACTACATATCGGACAGCATATGGGATAGGGACCAGACTAAGAGAGACACAACCTGCTGCTCTGCAGGTGAGACTGAGGATAGCAGTCCAAAATTTAAATCAGGCGCACGAAGGCAGAAGTTCTTGGTCCGGACAAAACACTAAAGGCTCCCTGTCGAGGGCTGTGGCTGAACGCCTCTAAGCCACAAACCCTCGGACCTGAGAGCTGGGCCGATAGCGACCTCGAAAAATAAAGGCGTGATACTGAGCAAGCTACATGCTCAGGTCTGATAGAAGTTCGAAGGCTCTCAGCTGGGGGATATGAGAGATTCCCGGATGAGAGGCCAGGCCGTTCCTCGTTCACCGCTGCACGAAGGTAAGGTGCTGATCCGGCAGCACAAGTAGCCTACCTCGTGAGCGAGTACAAAAAGTCAAAAAGTGCCCCAGTCGAAGAAAGTGGCTGCGAAAACTGTATCTAACTCATAGAGAGTGTAGACAAAAGTGGAAGAACGTCTCAATGCCGCAAAATGGAACGCACGGCGAGCGAACCTATTGCGTGGTCCGAAGTCAAAAGCGTGGGTGTCGCTTGCAGTCTGACCGTCCCTGGTGTGTGCTTGAGCGATCAGTGGCAAACGAGTTGCCCAACACATGGAAGTGAGGATCTAAAGCAGCCATGAGCAGGACGTGGCAACTCCTCGGGTGAGCCCAGTCACAGAGCAATATGTGCCGGCTCTGCAATTATGGAAGCCTACTTGGATAGCGAGGGAATGCTCATGGTCTGCCCCTGCCTTCCCTTGAGGGCCGACCACGATGTTGTTCGTCGTTCTATCTTGACCAGCTGAGATGTTAGCGACATCACAACAGTCCAACGTGCCTCGAAACCAGAGGATGGCTAACCTCATTAAAAAATGCCCGCTGGAAGTCGGAAGTGTCGTCCTACGGGTGGCAAACTAAAAATTGACACTACGCTATTACGTCCGAGTGAAATGTCTCGTCCGAATGTCTCTCGTGCTAGGAACAGCTCTGACTACCTAGTTTCCGAATGCCGCTCTTGTTCGGAACAGCTCTGACTGGGTAGTTTTCCGAATGTCTGTTGAGCCTGGAAAAGCTCTGATGGGCGCAACGACAAGCACATGTCCGAAAACTCGCTGAGTGGATGCCGTCTGCAAACCTGTCTGGTTTGTGCGGGAATGACCCGGGGAAACGAAATGACCAATATATTGAAGTGAGGATTTAAAGCAGCCATGAGCAGGACGTGACGATCTCCCTCGGTGAGCTCAGATCCAGGGCGTTATGTGTCGGCCCTGCAACTATGGAAGCAACCTTGGATGGCGGAAAATGCTATGGACTGTCCCTGCCTTCCTTTGAGGGATGACCGTTGTCTTCGACCGTTCCACCTTGGCCAGCATGGTTGCAGATGGCGCCACAAAAGTGAGAGTCTCCCAGGAATGCTACCTGGTCAAAAATGCACGCTAAAGTCGATGTGTTGGCCTACGGGTTTCGGCCCAAGGGCACATAACAGACACACCGCAATCACATCTGAAAAAACACTCCGGATGAACGAAAAGAAGAGAGAAGAAGAAGTAGATAGCTCCATGGAAGATTCTGCTAGAGAAATGTGAATTGTTAGGCCCTGACATTCTAAAATTAGTTGGTTGCAAGTCCATTATTTATTGGCTGTTTGTCATTGTCTAGGAAATTTTAGATTCATTAGTTTGCCATTGCTTATTGAATAGTCAACGCTCATACCAAAAATAATTGTGAAAATCAATGTACAGTAATATGCTACCAAATAACCTGCAGCTGACAGTATGTTGAGAGCAACATAATCAGCTTTGGCTGACTAGTTCCCAGCCTCGCTGTCCTTTTACCTTCTCAGACAATTCCTAGAAAATTCAGAAAAATGAACGATTCCACTGCTGGGATTGAACACAGACCCATCTTGGTGAAGAAAGTCACTAACCACTATAAGTCACTAACCACTATAAGTCACTAACCACTATAAGTCACTAACCACTAAAAGTCATCATCATCATATACCATACCGATAAGTGTGGGCAGTCATGTTTTGCCATCTCACTTGTCACCAGAGTCGTGGATCAGCTCATTGTTCCTGTCTCAACCATGCCATGTGGCCAAGCCATCCAGGTATTTACCTCTTTGCCTTTTCCTTGTTCTTTTCCCCTCGATCTTGCCAGTTGTCACCAAGTTCTTCAATTTATTTCTTCTCATAACATGACCAAACAATTGTTACTGCCTACGTCTAATTTCTCTAATCAGTTTACGATTTTCATTTGTTTCTTATAGGACTTGGTTATTGGTTTTTCTGTCTGTCCATGGTATTCTTTGCATTTTCCTCAGAAACCACATTTCCACAGCCATCAGATGTTTTTCAGCCTGTTTGCTCATTGTCCAAGCTTCACACCCATACAAAAACACAGGTTCTTCTTCTTCTTCTTTGCGATCATCCGGAGTGTTTTTTTTCAGATGTCTTCTTCTTCTTCTTTTCGTTCATCCGGAGTGTTTTTTCAGATGTGATTGCAGTGTGTCTGTTATGCGCCCTTGGGCCGAAACCCGTAGGCCAACACATCGACTTTAGCGTGCTTTTTTGACCAGGTAGCATTCCTGGGAGACTCTCACTTTTGTGGTGCCATCTACAAACATGCTGGCCAAGTTAGAACGGTCGAAGACAACGGTCATCCCTCAAAGGAAGGCAGGGACAGTCCATAGCATTTTATGCCATCCAAGGTTGCTTCCATAGTTGCAGGGCCGACACATAACGCCCTGGTTCTGGGCTAGCCGAGGGAATCTTCACGTCCTGCTCATGGCTGCTTTAATTCCTCACTTCAATATATTGGTCATTTTGTTTGCCCCGGGCCATTCCCGCACAAACCAGACAGGTTTGCAGACGGTATCCACTCAGTGAGTTTTCGGACATGTGCTTGTCGTTGCGCCCATCAGAGCTGTTCCAGGCACGACAGACATTCGGAAAACTACCTAGTCAGAGCTGTTCCGAACAAGAGCGCCATTCGGAAACTAGGTAGTCAGAGCTGTTCCTAGCACGAGAGACATTCGGACGAGACATTTCACTCGGACGTAAATGCGTAGTGTCAATTTTTAGTTTGCCACCCGTAGGACGACACTTCCGGCTTCCGGCGGGCATTTTTTAATGAGGTTAGCCTTCCTCGGGTTTCGAGACTCTTGTTTCGGCTTCCACACAGCAAGCTTTCGCTTCGGGCTGCCACGTAATGGATTCGCAAGACAGGCGTTCCATTTCGTGTCAACAAGACAATTTTCCACCTTTGACTACACTCACTCCATGAGTGTGGTTACAGACTATCGGACGTCTGCGAGACGTGTGACTGAGGTGTTTTTCCACCTTTTGTACTCACTCACGAGGTAGGCTACATGTGCTGCCGGCTCAGCAACTTACCTCCGTGCGTCTGTGGGCGAGTAACGGTCAGGCCCTTTCATCCGGGGATACCTCATATCCCCCAGCTAAGAGCCATCGAACGAATCTGCGCCGAGCATGTAGCGTGCTCAGCACATCATCACAATTTTTATGTAGGTTTGTGTCGGCCAGGCTCTCACTTCCGAGAGTTTATGGCTTAGAGACGTTCAGCCATACACCTCAGATGGGAGCCTTAGAGGTTATGCCCGGACTGAGATTTAGGGATCGTTTGCCTGATTTTGACTGCTATCCTCAGTCTTACCTGCAGAGCAGCAGGTTGCGTCTCTCTTAGTCTGGTCCCTATCCCACGAGCCGTCCGATATGTAGTTTTCACCCATCGGCAAGCACATGGGGTCGATGGGACACGCAAGCTCCCCCACCACGGCAAGGTGGAGACACATCGGGGGAGTTTTTCAGATGTGATTGCAGTGTGTCTGTTATGTGCCCTTGGGCCGAAACCCGTAGGCCAACACATCGACTTTATCGTGCTTTTTTGACCAGGTAGCATTCCTGGGAGACTCTCACTTTTGCGGTGCCGTCTGCAACCCAGCTGGCCAGGATGGAACGGTCGAAGACAACGGTCATCCCTCAAAGGAAGGCAGGGACAATCCATAGCATTTTATGCCATCCAAGGTTGCTTCCATAGTTGCAGGGCCGACACATAGCGCCCTGGTTCTGGGCTAGCCGAGGGAATCGTCATGTCCTGCTTATGGCTGCTTTAAATCCTCACTTCAATATATTGGGCTTTCCTTCACCACGGGCCGCTCCTGCACAAACCAGACAAGTCTGCAGATGGTATCCACTCAGCGAGTTTTCGGACATGTGCTTGTCCTTGCGCCCTTCAGAGCTGTTCCAGGCACGACAGACATTCGGAAAAACTACCTAGTCAGAGCTGTTCCGAGCAAGAGCGGCATTCGGAAACTAGGTAGTCAGAGCTGTTCCTAGCACGAGAGACAAATGGACGAGACGTTTCACTCGGACGTAAAATGCGTAGTGCCAGTTTTTATTTTGCCACCCGTAGGCCAGCACTGCCGGCTTCGGCGGGCATTTTTTAATGAGGTTTGTCTTCCTCGGGTTTTGAGGCACGTTGGACTTATTGTTGTGATGCCGCCCACTTCTCAGCTGGTCAGGATAGAACGGTCAACGACAAAATGGTCAACCCTCAAGGGAAGGCAGGGACAGATCATGGGCATTCTCTCGCTATCCAAGGAGGCTTCCATAATTGCAGAGCCGGCACATATTGCTCTGAGACTGGGCTCACCCGAGGAGTTGCCACGTCCTGCTCATGGCTGCTTTAGTTCCTCACTTCCATATGTTGAGCATCTTGCTTGCCACTGGCCGCTCAAGCACACACCAGGAATGGTCAGACTGTGGGCGACATCCACTCGGTAAGCTTTGCTTTTGACTTCGGACCACGCAATAGGTTCGCTCGCCTTGCGTTCCATTTCACGTTGTTGAGACGTTCTTCCACTTTTGTCTACACTCTCTATGAGTTAGATACAGACAGTTTCCGTAACCATGTCCTTCGACTGGGGCACTTTTCTGACTTTTTTTGTACTTGCTCACGAGGTAGGTTACATGTGCTGCCGGCTCAGCACCTTACCTTCGTGCAGCAGTGAACGAGAAACGGCCAGGTCCTCTCATCCGAGAATCCCTCATATCCCCCAGCTGAGAGCCTTCGAACATGTATCAGACCTGAGCATGTAGCTTGCTCAGTATCACGTTTCTATTTTCCGGTAGACGGGTAGCGGCCTGGCTCTCAGATCCGAGGGTTTGTGGCTTAGAGGCGTTCAGCCACAGCCCTCGACAGGGAGCCTTAAGAGTTTTGTCCGGACCAAAAACGTCTGCCTTCGTGCGCCTTTTAAACTTTTGACTGTTATCCTCAGTCTATACCTGCAGAGCAGCAGGTTGTGTCTCTCTTAGTCTGGTCCCTATCCCATAAGCTGTCCGATATGTAGTTTTTCACCCATCGGCAAGCAAATGGGGTCAATGGGACACGCAAGCTCCCCCACCACGTCAAGGTGGAGACACATCGGGGGAGAAAACACAGGTTCTATGTAGCACCTCAACACTCTTTTTCTTGTTGCAATTGACATCTTTATATTGGTGAGTATATTTTCCATCTTGCAAAAGGCTACCTTCACCATGGCGATTCTTGTTCTAATCTCTTCATCTCCCATCAGATGTTATGACTGTTTCGAGATAATTGTGCCAATTTAATTGCTTAAGAATATTCCCGCTATTCATTATAAGTCACTAACGACTATAAGTCACTAACCACTATAAATCACTAACCACTATAAATCACTAACCACTATACTTTCACAGCCTAATCAGTATAAGATAGCTGGTTTAAACAAATGCTTTTATTTGGTTGAGTGCATCTGGGGAAAAAATTCATTTACCTTAAGTCTTCTATTAGATGTTAGAATTTTCATCTGGTAATTGTTATTATGACACTAACATTGTTTTTGGAATAGTTAATCTGTCAATATCCAAATCGACAAAATCAACACCTGCAAGATGAGATGCCAGAGAAGAACTGCCAACTTAACCATCCAAGATCAAGTAAAAATTGATGTTAATAGACAGACAGTGGGATCAACACCTTGTGCCTAATACACTGAAAGGCAGATGATCAAATGGTTCAGCCATATCGTTAGAATTCAACACCATCAGTTACCAGCACTGGCGCTCCACCAAAGAAGATCTGATATGAGAACAAGAGGGCACCCGATAAGCAAATGGACTGAGCAATCAAAGACATTGCACAATCCCATGGAATGACACTTTCCATAAGTGGGGGGATGGGGGAGTATGTCTAAGCCCTGCCCGTTACGTTTATACTTCAGCAAATGTGATATCTCTTTTTGTTGTATTCTTTTAGGTCTTGACATGCCATTTATGATATGTTATCATTTTTCATTTAAATTGAATCAGTGCTGCATTGTTTGCATCATTACCATGAACATATTTTGGTGGTTTCCTTTCAGCTTGCTGGAATTATCACTCCAAATGATGGTCACTGCCATTTAGATGCTGTTGGAAAGTATGCAAAAGAGACAGAACAAGTAAGAGAATCTGCCATCCAACATTTAGTTTAGTCATCACTATGAAAATGTACTTCAGAAGTTTACTACAGCTTTTGTATTGCAGGTTGTTGTATTACCTGCTGCATATTTCTGGTAGTGGGGTCTCTAGCACACCGGTAGTCATGTGTTTGAACCTCCTTGAAACGGGGATTTGTTTTTCAGAATTAACCTTGGCTCAAAAATTGACCCAGACTAAAATAGGTACCAGGAAATGGCTAGGGAAGTAATGGCAGTTAGCATGATATTGATCACATCATCCATCAAGTGTCGATGGGTTTGTACAAATGTGGGGCTAGCACCATATAACCATTACATCTCATGGTATGGAAAAGGGGCCTGTACTGTTTGTTCATAAGCTAGAAACATGGGGGACTACTTTTGGCAGAGACATGGGGGAACTCCTTCTGGCTGAGACGTGGGGGACTCCTTCTGGCTGAGACATGGGGGATTCCTTCTGGCTGAGATATGGGGGACTCCTTCTGGCTGAGACATGGGTGAACTCCTGGCCGAGACATGGGGGAGCTCCTTCTGGCTGAGACATGGGGGAACTCCTGGCTGAGACATGGGGAACTCCTTCTGGCTGAGATATGGGGGAACTCCTTCTGGCCGAGACATGGGGGATTCCTTCTGGCTGAGACATGTGGGGAACTCCTGGCTGAGACATGGGGGAACTCCTTCTGGCTGAGACATGGGTGACTCCTTCTGGCTGAGACATGGGGACTCCTTCTGGCTGAGATATGGGGGAACTCCTTCTGGCTGAGATATGGGGGAATTTCCTGGCTGAGATATGGGGAACTCCTTCTGGCTGAGATATGGGGGAACTCCTGGCTGAGACATGGGGGAACTCCTTCTGGCTGAGATATGGGGAACTCCTTCTGGCTGAGATATGGAGGAACTCCTGGCTGAGACATGGGGGAACTCCTTCTGGCTGAGATATGGGGAACTCCTTCTGGCTGAGATATGGGGGAACTCCTGGCTGAGACATGGGGGACTCCTTCAGGCTGAGACATGGGGGAACTCCTTCTGGCTGAGACATGGGGGACTCCTGGCTGAGACATGGGGAACTCCTTCTGGCCGAGACAAGGGGGAACTCCTGGCTGAGACATGGGGGAACTCCTTCTGGCTGAGACATGGGGGACTCCTGGCTGAGACATGGGGGACTCCTTCTGGCTGAGACATGGGGGAACTCCTTCTGGCTGAGACATGGGGGACTCCTGGCTGAGACATGGGGAACTCCTTCTGGCCGAGACAAGGGGGAACTCCTGGCTGAGACATGGGGGAACTCCTTCTGGCTGAGACATGGGGAAACTCCTTCTGGCTGAGACATGGGGAAACTCCTTCTGGCTGATTGGCTTGTCCTTCCCAGGTTCATTGCAGTCGGTGGATATCTGGTTTAACAAGACAGAGTTGAGTTGAGTTAAGAACCGACATCACTGCACTCAGGACATTCCCATACATGCTCTGTCCCCTCGTTTAACAGCCAGCGAAGAGTCATACTACTAATCGTTCCCACCGCTATCTGATTAAAAGTTCTCCTGGTCTTCCCTCTCAGTTTTGAGATTCTTCCAGAACCCCTGCTGATCCCCCGCAATCTCATTCTTTTCACATAAGAGTTCCCCCATGTCTCAGCCAGAAGGAGTTCCCCTATGTCTCAGCCAGAAGGAGTTCCCCCAGGTCTCAGCCAGAAGGAGTTCCCCCATGTGTGGGTAGGTGCGGGATATGTGAGATGGTGGGGAGATGTGTGTGTGTGCGTGGGGGATGTGTGGTTGAGGGATGTGTGTTTGGCTGGATGGTTGGATGTATGTGGGTGGAGGAGGATATGTGGGTGGGTAATGGGATGGGTGGAGGATATGTGAGTGGGTGGGCATATGTGTGTGGGTGGGGGATCTGTGGATTGGGAAATGTATGTATGCTTGGGGTGTGGGGATGTGGGGGTATGTATGTGTGCCTGGTGTGTGTGTGTGGTTGGGTGGGGGATGTGTGGGTGAATGGGGGATGTGTGGGTGGGTGGTGGATGTTGTTGTAATAAGTTTCGTCCCTGGGGTGAGGGGAATCAACACCCACATTCTTTTAACCCCATATCATTATCTTGAGGATCTTCTGGATTTCTGTCCACAATACCCCATCAGTCCTTGGATCACTCTCTCTCTCTCTCTCTCTCTCTCTCTCTCTCTCTCTCTCTCTCTCTCTCTCTCTCTCTCTCTCTCTCTCTCTCTCTCTCTCTCTCTCTTTCTCCCTTACCGCTGGATCATGCCACCTCTCATTCTTTTCCAAAACATACTACACAACTCTAGCTTCTAACAAAATGACAAATTAATTTAATAAAGAAAAGTGTCAGGTATGTGCAAAGTGTGTGTGTAGAATGTCTGTCGTATAATCTAGTGTGAATGCAGAATCAGACTGAACAGCTCAGGAGCAAAGTCTGTTTTCATCACAGTACCGGCCACACCACAGCATCATAGATCAAGTACAGAAGGACCTCACCAAATGATGCGTCTCTCCAGCCAGGTGTCGACTTCCTCCAATGGCTCTTGGATAGTCCGGATGCCTGGTCACCAATAGTGGATATAGTCCAATACTGACCAAGAATGCTACATACACAGTGTAACTAATATGTCACTAAAGGTTCTGTGATCTAATAACCCCTGTACAGTAAAATAATGTTTACTGTCACTTTGAAACAAAATGTTAGTAGTTAATTTCTCACATGAATTCACCAATTGGAAAACACAATGTTAATTGTTAAGTTCTCACAGGAATTCACCATTTGGAAAACGCAATGTTAATGGTCAATTTCTCTATATAACTACTATTGTTCCTGTTACTGGTGGTATCTTCACTCTACTATGATGAGGACTACCACTGAGGAATCACTCTTAGATGATCATCGGTTCCTGCTCAGCAGAGGCCAGGTTCTTGCAGACCCTCTGGGTTATGGGCAGACCCTCTGGGTTATGGGCCCAGTGCAAAGCCCGCTGAATAAAAACTGCCTTCAATGATCGAGCCATAATCTTCTTCTATGACTTTTTCTGCTAGCTTTTTGGAAAACATAGTGGAACCTGTTGAAGAGAGAACACACCTGGTGAGAGCAACCCGATTCCGACCTTTATTAGGTGAGTGTAGGCCGACGGCCGCACTCAGATATATAACAGAGAACTAAACTCTGTCATAAGACAGAGGAGCTCATCACATCGGTCTGAGTCGTGGTAAGACAAGGAAAGACTAAAGGAAAAGTGCAGAAACCCAGTAGATACCCTACTGGAAGATCCTACCATTTGACATTTCCTTTATCCCCCCCAACCACTTTCAATCTCCCTAAATATCATCCCACTACATTGTTCTTAGCTCACTGAGTTAATTGATATCTCACACTAGCTAGTTTAAGCAACGCGATAGCCTACTGTTGCCGACGCTCCTATAATACGTTCTCACAACACACATTACCACTCTAGACTCCTAAGAATCATCTAATTTGGGTCTATTTAATTAAATACCATATATTTATTCCTGTTTGAAATCGAGACTACTAAATCACACAATGGATAAATGTTCGCCGATGTAAATCAACATAAGACACTGTAGTCTCTCTCCATAATCAAACCAGGAACATCACACACGTCCTTGTTGTCTCACAACATTTGGTAGACTCCCGCCAAAGTTGTTTGTCCAGACTGTTTTAATACTGTGTCTGAATGACGTCACAAATATGACTAGACACTAGGCGTCGAGGAGCTATTTTTTTATCTCCTTTTCCAACTCGATGTAAACAACTGGCTGGCTGTCCCGCTTTAATCTGGGGAATTGTTCCCGGTACTCCAAAAGTCTTGCCGGCCTGTGATCTGGAGAATCTAATTTCATCAGGACAGTCTGTCTCCAACATCAAAGAATGACGGCCGCCTGTAGACGAATGGCGCGACAGTCTTTCATCAATCGACAACTCCAAGAATTTTCGCAACAGATATGTCTCATAACATGGTAATATGCATTGTTTATGTTTACAAAATTCATTTGACAATGTTTTTCCTATGCACTATTGATGAACGAAAGATGAGTGATTGGAAGGGCCGAATGTAAGACGGGCCTGCGTGCCCAATTTGTTACCCTTTGAAAATAAAGTCTGTTCGTTTTGTTCGTTCACATATGGGTTCTCAATCTGTTCCTCCGCCTTCTCACACAAGCGCACGACCACCTCCCCCTTGTCCATAGGCAAAATACCACCAAGATGTGCATTCCCTGCTAGCCTATCAGCCTGTTCATTCCCCCGTACACCCGCATGGCCAGGGCAAAATATCCATACAATTCTCACAATCTGTGACCTCTGAAGCGACAAGAGCCATTCCACACGAAACATTCCTTTCTCCACCATACTCTTTGAATCCGTAATGAATACAATGTGTTAACAAGACAGAATAACTATTAAACACTTTAGTTGATAGTTTAGTGTTGAATTTTCTGGAAAACTGAGTTTTAACCCTTAAGTTTCATGCATTGGTGTTCATGTTGTCTAGGCCCTGAACAGAGATTGCATCTGTCAAAGTGAGGCTGGGGAGTGACTTTTTTCACAACCTGGTACCAATGTACCATCTCCAAAGAAACATGTGTTTGGTCATTTGCATCCCATATTACACAATAAAACAAAATTAAACCATGTTTTTTGGCACATCAGTATCACAATATCCCATAATAACATGGAAACATAAGATGAAACAATGTTCTTCATGCTATTGTTGTTGTTGATTCTGAATACACTAGAAGATTTGGTTTTATCTCTTAAGTCTGATCATTGGCAGTCAGGGTGGCAGAGCCCTAAAAGGAGCTTACATCTATCAGACCGAGGTTCATGGAGAGACTTGTCTCCTATCCCAGTTCCATGGTTCTATCGCCGATGGTATCGCAAAGCTCTGCTTCCCCGCTCCAAGCCCAGAAACCTGTGTGCAAAACCAGTACAGAAACTTCACGTCTGTGGAGAGGTTTATTAGCATGTAACCAGGTCATGGTTCACCACAGCACTCATGAACTGGCTGGGATTAAACCTGGTTTGGTCGTTGTTTTGGGTATTTAATTGTCAACAGACTCCAATCCAATGCCCAAGGGGAATGTTTAAATGATGACTATATTATTATGTATGTATTTAATAAACTTGTTTATTTATTCTTCTGCCATTCAACTCTTGAGGACTATCCTTCAGTTAGTCAACTAGCAGATATTGTAGAGAAAAATGAGGTGCACATCATCTTTGCGGTAACCAGTGACCAGTTAGACTTGTTCAAGTTTCTGTCTGGTCGGATCCCCCAGTCAAAAGTGGAGCTCTTGGCCAGCATCAATGACACCAGCAATAGAAACATCAAGGAAATCATTGAGAAAAAATACAGGGTAAAATCAGTTGTCACTTCAGCTGAAATATTAGTCAATGTGATAGTGAGATTGCAAAGTGTATTATAAGACAACGGGATAAAGCTTGTAGATTTTCATTCTCTAAATGTCAGGGACAATTTTCGAACAGAAATATCAAGAAAATCACTGAGAAATTTACTTTATATAATTTATAATTTATATATAGCGAGGGGACATAACTTTTCATAGCATTGCTATATATGTAAAATTGTTGCATATTTCTCAAATAGGTGGACCTTTTCACTACAGTTATCTACAGGCATATGCATTATAATCCTCCTCCTACTACGCCTCCTCTTCCTCCTCCTCCCTCCTCCCTCCTCTTCACCTCCTCCTCCTCCCCCTCCCTCCTCCTCCCCTCCCTCCTCTTCCCCTCCTCCCTCCTCCTCCTTCTCCTCCTCCCCCTCCTCCTAATCCTATCATTAAGCGAAATTTTCTAACTGCAACCAATAAATTATTAGACAGACAGAAAGGGAGGGAGGGAGGAAGGGAGAGATGGACGGATGAGTAGGCAGGCAGGCAGACAGATAGATAGATAGACAGACAGACAGATAGAGAGAGGGGTAGGTAGGTAGGCAGGCAGGCAGACAGATAGATAGATCCCCGCGAGGGGCTGGGCGAAGCTGGGCCGGGTCAGCTAGTGTGTTATAAAACAATTAATGACAATGCTGAAAAAATGCTCTTTCTTTAAATTTTAAACATGCACTTTGTAAAATATAAAAATGAAAACATCATTTTTCATTTTTACAATTTGCAGAGTAAATTATGTTTTCACTTCTGTTGGATTGCTTTTATCAATTTGATAGTGAGACAGTAATGTACATCAAAAGATAATTAGTACAGATACAATTGTCACTTGTACTTTTTAAAAGAATAATAATCTTTTTTCCTACATTTAATTTGTTGCAATAGAATGTGTGGTTAAAACTGGGGAAATCCATTTTCATATGAC
Source organism: Cepaea hortensis (assembly GCA_963921405.1). Taxonomy (NCBI): domain Eukaryota; kingdom Metazoa; phylum Mollusca; class Gastropoda; order Stylommatophora; family Helicidae; genus Cepaea; species Cepaea hortensis. The sequence continues at coordinate 91,460,812 of OY992878.1, read as the reverse complement.
ATCAGATTACGTATTGTATTAAGCTAAGTTAGCAAGTGTGTTAATTATAATTTTTAAGAACTTGGAATAAGAACTGACTTCATATCAAATAATATGTTCATGGGTTACAAGAGTTAGAAAATAAGCAGAGCAGCATCAATCAGAAATTTTGGTGGTAAATTTATTTTCACATCATTATAACCACATCATAAAGAGAATTGTATTGCACTGTTTTGTCAAGTTTCTGGCTCATTACACCTGACTTCAAGAAGCATTTTTTCAGGTTTATCTTCCTTAACCTTTGGCTGTCCTCAGTTTACTTACAAGGAAGCAGGCTTATGACTCTCTTCATCTAGTTTCTATTTCTTTACTTGTTCGATATAGGTGATCCTACCAGTGGTAGAGCTACTGTCACAATAGCTTTAGGATCATTGGAACACACAAAACTCTACCTTTTCAATGTAGTTGGTTAGTCGCAGTTACAACTTCATGGCAAAGGGTCACCTCATAAGGCTCTGCTTCTGTGTTGGTGAATATCGCACAAAAAACTCCTCACTGTCCCATGTGAAAAGTGGAAGAGACAGCTGTCCCAACAAACCAACAGCACGCACAGTCTTACGTGCATAAGGTTGCTGCCAGAATGCGAACACAACAGCTTACCACTAAAATTAGTTCATCGTTGATGGAAGTGGAGGTTACTAGAAAACCAGCAGTTGCACCACACATTAATGCATAAGACAAAGCCAGCTAGTTCTTCTTCTTCTGCGTTCATCCGGAGTTTTTTTGTGTGGACGTGATTGAGTTGTGCCTGTTTACAGCAGGGCTGCATTCTTGCGCCATTAGGCCGACACATCCGACTTCTGGGGGTATAACATTACAAAGTGAGCCAGCTGTCTTCATCTGGAATACAATTGGCACCCATCTGCTGTGACTTAGCATTACGGGTGATGTGATTATCTACACGGATTGTTCGGTGTTGAGAGGTAGGAGAAGTGCCTGGGGATTTTTAGCAAAAGCTAATGGTCGACGTTTGGTGCATGATGACACAACATCTAGCTTAAGAATGGAGGTGGAGGCGGTCAGTGCAGCTTTCCGCTGGATAGAGAATGCGATACATACACACATTGTGATTGTAACTGACTCAGAAAGCATGCTGAGTAGGGTGAGGACAGGCAAGCTTCGTGCAGAGTGGCTTGCTTCGTTTCGGAAGTCGCGAGTGACAAGCATCGTCTGAATCTTTTCTCCGGGGCATGCTGATGTGCTGGGGAATGAACAAGCGGACAGATTGGCTGGCTCGGCAAAACTTGGTGGAGTATTGATGCATGACAAGACAGACGTGTTTGCGGCCTTGTGGGAGCATGTGTACACCTCAGAGGAGCAAATGGATCACCATAGTCTGGTAAGAATGAGGCAGCGAGGTGTGACAAGGGGATCTGGCCAACGCTCAGAGGAAAGGCGAGAAGGACATATAATCAGATTGCTACTGGAACTATTAGTGTTGGAACTCTTCGCTGGCTCCTGAGGAGGGGACGGAGTGCTTATGGGAATGTCCCGAATGCTGTGATGTCAGTTCCTAAATCAATCAATCAAGAGAGACAACTGTCTCCATCTGATATGCAATTGTCACTCATCTGCATTAACTTTAACAAATGTTTCTGGGCTTATGTAGGTTTAATCATCAACCACAAAACCGCTCTGGGTCTGATGGATATATTTGTCTTGTGCAATAAAAAACATAACAAGAAGTGACATCTGTTGTAGCCTGTTCTGACAGCCTAACTGTTCTGACAGCCTAACTGTTCTGATAGCACATTTCTATATTTAGAGACAATGATTAGGAGCACAGCCTTGCCGCTTATCATCATAAATATGATAAATGTTGCATTATACAGAATTGTTAAGTAATGGTTTAGCACAAATTTTCCTATGCAGATTGTCTTATCAAAGATACTAAATTGACATTTCAGTCCAGATGTTCTTTTGATTAAGAAAATGTGTGAATTTGTAGAAACATTTCATATCACACAGTTGTCATAATTTAATTTCAGGAAGTGCAATTACATGTTTACCATTATGTTTTCTGCAGGAAATGGTATCAGAAGTGGAGATTATTCATACTAAAGTGAAAGGTGTAGATGTTCAGATAAGAGCTACAAGTGATGTATGCCAACAGTAAGTTTTGGTCCTTCCATGCATATACATGTTTTCCATGAGACTGCAAACCAAGAAGACCTATATCAGGAGCATATGAACAACCTTTGTTCTAGCAGCCTATAATAATATTTACCTATAACTGGTTTTTGGTTTATTTTAATTTAAAACTTGAATTGTTTGCTAACAAGTATTCTCTGACTTGATGGAGAAATAAAATGGGTTGAGCTGCAGAACAGTTGTAAAACTACATTAAGTAAATTAACACAAGTGGGATTGGTCATCTTATCAAGAATAAATCACAAGTACAAAATGGATGTTGCAGCTAAAGAGCCTTCATCAGCAAACACAAATAAAAATAAAAGCACTGATAAAACTACAAAAGTCATTTATCTGAGTTCTTGGAGATATCCATATCCGAAGGCACAAAAATAAAACTGTGTGCAACATTCTCAGATGCTTCTTGGTGTAATACATCAATTCACGTTTTGTCTTCACTTACCATAACAAATAAGATGGGGAATGGAACCATTGAATTACTCAATGACATTAATTACTGTATATGTTTATAGATCGGGAATGTATTTCACATATTTCCTTCTGTTCATCATCATCATCATCAAGTGCCCTGCTCACTGGCATAAGCGTTCTTGTCTCTCTCCACAGATCCCTGATGTTCTGGGTCAACTCTGCTGATGATATTCCTCCATGCCACCCTCTCAATCCATCCAGCATCATTTCTCTTGATCTTCCTCTCTTCCCCTAGATCTTTCCAGTTGTCATGATGTTCTCCAATGTCTCTCTTCTCATCACAATACCAAAGAAAGCTGTTTATCGCTTTCTTATTGTTGTATATAATGTTCTAGTTTCATTAGCCTGTTTCAGGCAGTCGTTGTTAATTACTCTGGCAGTCCATGGAATTCACAGCATTCGTCTCAGGAACCACATCTCTGTTGCTTCCAAGTTCTTCCTAATTTGTTCATTTACATTCAACGATTCACTGCCACACAGCAAAATGAGTTCTATATAGCATTTCAGAACTCTCTTTCTTATATTCAATGATAGTGACTTATTGCATAAGATACTCTTCATTTTCTGAAATTCAGGTTTTGCTTGTCCTATTCTGTTCTTAATCTCTGTTATGCATCTTCCATATGATGTTATAAATGCCCTTAGGTATTTAAAATTGTCCACTTTTTTAAGTATGTTCCCTTATGTTTCCATTTCAAATTTTGGTGTCACTTTTTTCTTTGATATCATCATTGTTACTGTTTTCTTAATATTCAAGAAGAGTCCTTTCTTTGCACTCTCTGTTACTACAATGTCCAACAATTGTTGTAGATCTTTTGTATTATCTGCCACCAATACTGTGTCATCTGCATAGTGTATATTGTTTATATTATAGCCTCTGCTTCTCTTTGATCTCTCTCATTATTACTTTGCTATAGAGGGAGAAGAGATCTGGTGACAAACCACATTCCTTTCGTACTCTTAGCTTTATTTTTTCATAATTATCCTCTCTGTTTCCCATTTTAATTGCTGCTACTTGATTCCAGAGATCTTTCCCATCAATGTTGATATCTTCCAACATTTTAATCAGTTCATCATGTTTTACTTTATCAAATACCTTAGTATAATCTATGAGGCACAAACATATGTCATTCTGTGTCTCATTTGATCTTTCTATTAGTGTCTGTAATGTATATATTGCATTGTTTGTACCCTTCCACAAATCCATACCGTTCTTCACCAATTTCTATTTTTATTTTCTGTCTTGTTTATCTCATTATAATTCTGAGTAGAAGCTTAGTGATATGATTTATTATGTTAACTGTACGAGAATCTTTACATTCAATTGCCCCTGATCTTTTTGAAATAGCTATAAATACAGATTTCAGCATATCCCTAGGTATATCTCCACTGTTGTAAATGTCATTCAACATGTTGGTTAATATATCTACTCCAAATTCTCCCAATACTTCTAATTCTTTTGTTAGGATTCCATCTGGACCAACTGTTTTTCCTTTCTTCATATGTTTGATAGCGTCAGTGACTTCGTCTTTCTGAATAGGTGGACCTTCTAAGTTACTTTCTTCTGTTAACCCTTTACAGGACAGAGCGGCCGTTAGCGGCCGATCGCTTAAACGAGCGGATCGGCCATTTACGTCCGATACTATTATGCATTGTAAAAACGCGATCTCTCGGCTTTCTTACACTTCCGATGGCTACTTTCGCTTTCGCCGGCAGCTTGACAATGTGGCCACCATTTGTAAACACGCTATTATGAATTTGAACGGACTTTTACAGACTTTTTTTGATAGTTTTCGGGATTTTTACGCTGTTTTTCAAAATGGATTTCGGCGATTCTTCAGGTGATAGCCGAGATTTCGCTAGGTTCAATTTAAATGACATTAAAGGGCACGAAGTTGACTATTAATCGGAGCTATATATTAGTTCAAAGCGTTACTTTGCATTAGCAGTCGTGAGTCGGACTTTAAAGTAAGTGATTATGATTCTGAAAATGTGTTTGTAAATTGCCGTATAGATGACGGAAAATCACAAACAACATGCTGTATTTTGTAAATATTTGTGTTCATATATGGATTACCAACAACAATCATGTGAGTAACATATTCTGCATGCTTTTCCCTTCATTGTGTTGTTTATTTAACTAAAATTGGTTGACTAACACCTTATTTGTGATGTTTTTACTAACGCGACCCAAAATTTTACCAAACCTGAAAAAATCTTGCCCGTTCAGGGCTAAAAGACGGACAAGCGTCTGCCCTGTAAAGGGTTAATTCTTCTCTTTCTCCATCATATAATTGTCTTATATACTCATTCCATCTCTTCATTATAGCACCCACCTCCAATAATATCTTTCCTGTTTTCTTAGCATACTCTTGTTTGTCATGTTTTACTCTCTTTTGTCCATCAACTTTAACATTTCTTCCGTCATCCATTTTTTCTTAGCTTTTTGGCTTCTCTCTGGTAATATTTCTTACCTTGTTTGATGAATAGAGTCCCTTAACATTTCCCATTGTTCATTTATACTCTGTATTTTAACTATTGCATTGTACCTATTCTTCACAGTCACATTGTATTGTTCTTGATTTTTTTAAATCTGCTTTCAGAACTTCTTTATTAAGTCCCATGTTCTCAACCAATTTTTTCTTCTCTTCAATCTTACTTTTATTGTCCACATAGTGGTACATGATCACTACTATTACAGTCAACACCAGGCATTTGTTGAGTATTTTCTTATCAGGGCTTTTCCATTTGTAAAAGTGTCTTTTATGGTGTTTAAACCAGGTGTTTCCAATTATCATATCATTGATATTTGCCCACTCTATTAATGTCTCTCCTCTTTCATTTCTTGTAACTAAACCATAATTCCCCACTATATCCTCAATTTTTCCCTTTCCAACTTTTACATTAAAATCTTCAATATTATTTTTATTTCTTGTGATCTAATTAAAGACATCATCATTTCTACTTAATCTTAAAAGTGTTGTATTTCTTCACTACTACTGCTAGTTGTTGGTGCATATGCATGTATAATATTTATATTGATTAATTGATTGATTGATTTAGGAACCGACATCACAGCATTCAGGACATTCCCATAAGCGCTCCGTCCCCATCCTCAGCAGCCAGCGAAGAGTTCCAACACTAATAGTTCCAGTAGCAATCTGATTATATGTCCGTCTCGCCTTTCCTCCGAGCGCTGAGCGTTGGCCAGATCCCCTCGTCACACCTCGCTGTCTCATTCTTACCAGACTATGGTGATTCATCTGCTCCTCTGAGGTGTACACGTGCTCCCACAAGGCCGCAACCACGTCTGCCTTGTCATGCATCAATACTCCACCAAGTTTTGCCGAGCCAGCCAATCTGTCCGCCTGTTTATTCCCCAGCACACCGGCATGCCCAGGATTAAAGATCCAGGTGATGCTTACTACCCGTGACCTCCGAAGCGAAGCAAGCCACTTTGCACGAAGCTTGCCTGTTCTCACCCTTCTCAGCATGCTTTCTGAGTCAGTTACAATCACAATGTGTGTATGTATCGTGTTTTCTATCCAGCGGAAAGCTGCACTGACCGCCTCCACCTCCATTCTTAAGCTAGATGTAGTGTTATCATACGCCAGGCTCTCCTGCACCAAACACCGACCATTAGTTTTTGCCAAGAACCCCCAGGCACTTCTCCTACCTCTCAACACTGACCCATCCGTGTAGATAATCACATCACCCGGGCGAGAATTTTCCTGAATTAGTTGCTGAATTTCCACTTCCGTGGCCCCTGCTGGCCACTCCCTGCACTCCCGGCTCAATCTTATTACAATTCTGCACAAGAACATAATCTTATATATAAAAAAGGATGTGCGTATCTCTGTCTGTATGTCCTTTATACGCTCGCGAACGGCCCATCCGATTGAGATGAAATTTTCTACACGCCTTCCTTTCATTCCAGAGATGCCAACTGTCGTAGTTTTTTTTTCTTCTTCCTCCTCCTCCCTCCTCCCTCCTCCCCCTCCCAAAATACGTACGTCCAGGAAATGGTCTTCTACATAGACACTTCTCTCTGAGGTCCGCGATAACATCGGGAACGAGAACTTATATGACTACTTATATAAATTAAATGAGATGCTTCACACCAGGAGCTGGGCGATGTCGGGCCGGGTCAGACAGACAGACAGACAGACAGACAGACAGACAGATAGTCGGTAACGGGAACGGGAACTTATATGACTACTTATATGAATTAAATGAGATGCTCCCCACCAGGGTCTGGGCGAAGCCGGGCAGGGTCAGCTAGTATATTATATCTATTGGTTTGCCTTTAATTTTGACCATAATAACTCTATCTAAAATACACCAGTAACCATTAATTGACTTGGATTTTTAAAATGAAATAGTAGTCCTAGTTGTGTGTATCCCCTCCAGGATAAATTATTGTATGTTTGTTGTTTATAATTTTGCCTGATCCCCATTCTATCTCATCTCACTTATGCCTTGAATGCTTGAATATTCCATGTCATGCTTTCTAGTTCTCTGTTAACATTGGTCAACTTACCCAACTTCTTCTTCTTCTTCTTCTTCAGCGTTCCGAGCCGTTGAGGTTCTTTGCTGCAAATACAATCCGTCTCCATTCGTCTCTCTGGTGGACCTTCTCTTAATTTATTTAATTAACTTATTTAATTGTTGCATTTTCTGTTATTTTTGTACATTTAACATTTAGATAATGCTACATGTGAAGTTAACAAGGTCATCTTGATGTTTGTGAACATCCTCATTTATTACAGCAGTCAGATAGTGTATAGTATTCCTGTGAACCTCTGATTGTTTGACTTCCCCAGGAGAGGCACAAATAAATGCAAAGGTATACAGATAGGCACAGAGGTAAGTAATGAGAACTACAGTACATGTATTTCACAACAATAAAGTAAATATATTTGCAAGTGGGAACAGAATAAACTGCTGACAGTTTGGATAGTGGAAACTTCAAGACAGGAAACATACTGTTACTCAAGTTTGTTTGCCACATCTTTTTACGTACCTTGAGGCACATGGTGTTAGTCCCATAATTTTATTGACCTCTCTGCACTTGAGGGGTGATGTGTTCAATATCACACCGGCTGCCTTTACTTTCCAAGACAATTCCAGGTACCCATTTTAGACTGGGTCAACCTGGGAAGCCAGGTCAAATTTTAAAATGCAGCTGGATGTGAAGTCAAACTTACGACCACCGGGCTGGCAGACATGCATGTTTGCCACTCTCCTACCATGGGTCCCATTGTGTTGTTTCATGGACACATCTACAAAGATAACATTACAAACTGGTAGCAAGAGAGTGCTGTGTTCTGCTCAGATTTACTCTTGTCCACTTATTTCACTGGATACTCAGTCCTTTGAACTGTACTTGCCCCACTCTTGTGTGATGCCCATCTTCTAACACTATGAGACCAAAATCCACACACACTATAAATATGCTGGCTTTCTACTATAAATTCTGGCAGTATCTAGAAATCGTGCAAGGACAGGTATCATTATGACCTATTCTTGACAGTTTCCAATTTCTACACTAGTTTTACCAGGCTGTGTATATACACTGGGCCTCCATGTTTGTATCCTTGTCTAAGAAGGCTAGGTATTCACTGCCTAAATACTGTTGGGGGGGGGGGGGGGGGAGAGAAAGACATCATCAGGTTTATGTGAACATAACTGTCTTCAGCTAGATTCATATGTACCATTTTTCTGCCTGGGATAGACATTCTGCCTCCAAATTACTGTATCTGATACAGGAGATGTAGGGGTTTAACTGTTGGTACGCTGGTCTGGGTTCACTTCCTAGTATTGGCAGAATTTGATTTAATTCTGTCCAGGATGGCTGTGGAGTTAGTTTAGTCTGGAAAAATGAGTACCAGAGACTGTTCATAGATGACAATGGTTGATGAAAAGAGTAGTTAAATCCACGCCATAATGCCATTATGTCAAGTTTTATCACTTCACATCACTACAGCAGTATTTGTTATGGGATCACCTTCAACTTTTATAATAGGAAACATTATAAACAGATCAATATCTCTTTCAATGGGGCATGCTTCATTGGGAGGACAAATCTAACAATTAAATGATAACTCTGCACAAAATGATGCTATTATCTACACCACTGTTTTGCAGCCTGTCAGTGTTTGGCAGTTATGTTTGTAGGGAATTTCAGACAAAGATTTTCAATACTTGATGACCACATCGCAATGTTATATTAGCTCTTGTAACGCTGATTTTGATTTTAAATATATAAGCAAAACAAAGTGACTTAAGGCTTATTGCAACAACAACAAAAACTATGTATACTAACAATTTTATATTACTTTTATTATTTGGTATGGCAGAGCCTTACAATTTTGTATTTAAATTTACATGATGACCCACCTTTATTCAACCCCTGAACATAGTGCTGTCATTAGAAAACAATTCTGTTAGAGATTGCAACAACAAAAAAAGATAAAAGATAATCTCATAGCAGATAATGATGTTAGGGTGTGAAGTGTTAGGCCTTCATAGATTCTACGTCATAGCATATGAAGTTAATAGCCAATTCCCTTCCTCATCAATTATCCTTACCAGAAAATTCTGCAAAGTTTTCCATGAGGTTTGCTCTACTCCAGAGCTGTACTGGTCAGAAAAATTATCCTACCTCTGCTGGAATCTGAACCACTGCCTGGGCAGGCAGGATAGTGATGGCTAAAAATATAACATTCATCATGCTGCACAAGTCAATTAAAACATTCATCCTTACCATATTAAATATGCCTTTTTGTGCAAATCTGTAGGAGGTCACAAATTACTTTGATATTATAAACGGGGATCATAGGTTGCTTGTCTTTTATAAATTTGGGTTACAACTCTGAAAAGGTTTGAATATACTGATTATATCAAACGGATCTGTAATGTGTTGAAAATAGTTGGGTATTCTCTGCCAGATTTTGAGGGGGAGTTGTTGCTGAATGGAATGGATCATACAGGACAGTCACCTCCAGTATGAGAATGGAGATAGAGGCAATCAATGTAGCTTTAAGATGTAAAATGGCTAGCTGAAACTCAGTTGTATTGTGGACACAGCTTAACAATAATGCTGCAACTATGTCCCAGAACAAAAATGCGAAGAATGATCGCAAAAAATAAATTAATTCTTTTAGTAGGTAATGTCACAGTATGAAAAGAATAGTGACAAAGGAAACAGTGATGACATTGAACTGTATACCTACTCACTGATAATCTTCAACAGAATTGATAACTAATGATCAAGACAGAAAACAACATATACATTATTCACTGCATTAGTTAGTATGGCATCATATATGTTTCAAATTTGTATTATCTGCTATGAGTTTAAAATATATTCAGCTGTAGCAGTAGAAGATACTTGTGTATTTCTGTGCAGCCAGGTGAGATCTAATGAGCAGATTTTTCTTCTATGGAATATTGCTTGCTACAGGAGAATTTGGTGTAAAGGTATAATGGTTGTATTGTATCTTCTAGATTACTTTTGATGTGGATCTGAAAGTAACTGAGTGTCCATCCAATCCTGAGGAGCGTATGAAGGAAATTGTCATTTACCCACAATCTCTGAATAATGACAGGATGGTTATTGAAATTGAAATGCTTTGTGAATGCCCTTGCAGTAATGACAGCACAACATGGGTAATGAAATAAGAGTTATGTGCCTTATTTTGATCAGAATTTAAATACCTCAGATATTAGAGAAGAATTTTTTTGTTTTAAAACAATACGCGAGAAGTCAGTTCAACAAGATCTAAACTGTTGTTGTTTGTTCCAGTTAATGAACTGAACTGCTGTGACTTTGTATTCCTAGTCCTCATCCTCCTCCACTATCCTCTACTTCAGTAACTCTATCTGCCTCTTCACTGTGAAAATAACCTAGCTGTTTAAATAAAAGCTCCTTTAAGAATAACTTAAACAATGGTTACCACTGAAGGGTCAAATAACCACATAGGTGAACTAAACTGATAACATAATTTTACAAATGATTATGTAGATGATGACTGATTGTCTAATGAAAATAGGAAGGTCCTGCCACACCATGCATTTGTAGGTACTACATCTGTCATAGCATTCTTTCTGCTAAAAATATCCCACAAGCTGGAAAATATTATAGGAGAGTTGGTTAATTCTATAAAGCAGCAATTGAAGTTGCTTTTTTCAGTATCATAATTACTAGAAATGTTTATTGAAACCTATTTTGTGATATTTCATGTCTTGTTCTGTAAATGCATTTCTCATTAATTCTTACCTATACTAAAACGTAGGAAATATATTCTATATTTCCATTAATTAATTACTTATTTCATAGTTAGTTAGCAATTTAGCATAAAGAGATCATCATAAACTTGTTCGTAATGCTAGGTAAATCACAGGTTAATTTTGATTTCTTAGTGTATTCAATTTTTTGGGGGTTTTGTTTACACATCATTTACAGGACATCGCTGTCAACATCAGCATCTTTCAGATGATTGTTGATTTCTTGGCATGATTACGCTCAGTAGTTTGCCATTGCTTTCTGGGCGGCCGGCTCACATACCCTGTAAGTCACCAAAGTGGCGAGAACCGCTACTGATTCTCGTGCAAGTTACGTTCCTCACGTGGATATATACGGGATTATGGAGAAAGTCGCTAACCTCTAGGCCAGGGAGACTGGCAGTGTATTTAATACATTTGTATAAAACTGATTTTTTTTACGCTATCTCGCTTTGAAATCAAGCATAGTCTATATACACTATTTATAGTAGTGATGGACTGAATTTTACACGTGGATTAGCTTTCCCTTTTAACAGTGTTCCTCACCATCAGGTGAACCCACCCCGACTTCAAAGATACTTGTAATTTACATCCCTAAGTAGTGGGGCTGCGTGGTCTCGGGGTATGGTGTCTGCCTCGAGTGCTGGAGGTCCCGGGTTCAGGCCCCGGTGAGGACCGGGATTTATTTAAAAAATCCACCTGGACTTCCAGTAATAAAATTTCCCCTGTTCTCTGGGTAGTGAGATCGGACACCCGTGTGTATTGTTGCGCACGTAAAAAATCCCTTGGCAGTTGGAAATTGAAAAAGAGTAGCCTAACGGCGCTGCCCGGGCAAAATTTCGAGTTAAAAATCTACCCAAGTATTTCAGGATCCTCGCCGATGCTACGGAGTTCGTGCATTGAGCTGAGTTTCTTCAGACTCAGGTTTGAGTTAGGAGGAAAACGGAGCACTTATGGGTTAAACCGTGTCCCGTGATGTTGATCCAACGACTAAACGACTAAACTACATCCCTAAGTCAAGGACGACAGTCAACATTTTAGTCCAGCTTTAGTCCAGATTTATTACCTCGGCATTAGCACAACGGATGTTTAAGAACACACGTTCTTACCCATTCGGCCATGCACACCTGCTATAAAACTGATGATATTAGAGTTTATAGCATGTGGAATGTTTTTATATCAGGAATACTTAACAAAAGTAAAGAAAATAATCTTTAAGCTAGAACAGCTGGACATGAAGATTGTCCAGCATTATGCTGTGAAGAATTAACTCTTGAAAACAATATCCCCAAAACAGAATATTACAGACCTGCAAATGTTTAGATATATGAAGATAATAACTTAGACAGACTAATGTAGTTATACAGAGGCATATGGAAATATGAGATCATAATGTGAAATCATTCTCCAAATAAATGTGTGAAACCATTGAAGAAACTTAGTTGTTTCAAATGCATTATGCGACATGCAATTTTTTAAAATTACAATTATATATGTTGTAAATAAATTGTACTAAATTAAACATAGTAAAGACTAAACAGAAAATAAAGCAATGAATGGAAAGACATTTGAGACAAATAATTTATCAGCCAAGGCAAAGAAAGTATTTTAAATAGTGCACAAACATTCCTGTTATTATTTTGAAGTATAGGTCATCTGCGTAAAGTGACATCTGTTGTTTCTATAAATAATTTACATATTTTCACAATTTTTATCACTTAGTTTATTTTTTCCCTCTTAATATAACCTAGGACACCAGCAGTAATGTATGCACAGCCGGAAACGGAACTCTAAAATGTGGAGTCTGTGAATGTCACAAAGACCGGTTTGGACCACTTTGTGAATGTGAACCAACAGATATTGATGGATCTACTAGAGATTGTATTAAGTAAGCAGTCACTGAGATCTTAATATTTTTTGCTTCCACAGCTGAAATTATACATGTAGATGCAGTTACAATTTCTTATAATAGTTTGGGGATTTTTTCAAGTTGACCTGAGCTGCCAGTTTGGCCCAGCCTAAAATTGTATCAGGAAATTATCCGAGAAGTAAAGACAGCCGGCTTGACGATGACCACATCATCCACCAAGTGGCAGTTAGTCTAGTAAATATGGGATAGCATCGGGTATCTGACACTCCTCCAAGCGTGGAAATAAGCCCTTCACTTTACATTAGTTTAGTTTAGTCAACGGATCAACATAACGGCACATGGGTGTAACTCATAAGAACTCTGTTCTACTCCTAACTCAAGCCTGAGTCTGGAGAATCTCAGCTCAGTGCATGAACTCTGTAGCACCAGTGAGGATCCTGAAATACTTTAGGTAGATTTTTAAACTTAAAATTTTGCCCAAGCTACTCTTTATCGATTTCCAACTGCCAAGGGATTTTTTTACGTGCACAATAATACACACAGGCATCTGATCTCACTACCCAGAGACCAGGGAAAATTTTGTTACTAGAAGTCCACGTGAAAAAATCCCGGCCCTCACCGGGGCTTGAACCCAGGACCTCCAGCACTTGAGGCAGACACCATACCTCAAGACCACTCAGCCCCCTTTCACTTTACATTACTTTTCATAATAGTTACCTTTTTGAAGCTAGTTAGTTAAATGATGCTTCACCATACATCATCATCATGTGCCATGCCAGTAAGTGTGGGCAGCCATGGTTCACCAGGTCCATGACAGGTCCATAGGTGCTCAGATCCTCCCCCAAGCATATGCATCAGCGTTCGGTGGCTAATAGTGCCAGTTCTGTGTTGGTTGATGAGGCACCTCGTTTTCCCGATGTACCTCTCATGTCTGGCCATGCCAATTCTTACTCCCAAGTCTTTCATCCTGGACAGCGATGTGGATTCACTGACGTCAAAGTCCTCTTTTCTCGACATATCTTTAAGGACTCTAATAACATCGGCACGATCCATGGGCTGGCCATCTGCAGGGGGTGCAGAGCCAGCCAGTTTATCAGCTCGTTCATTTCCCTTGACTCCCGCATGTCCCGGGATGAAGATGAAGGTGACATTACAGACAACAGACTTCCGCAGCGACTCAGTCCACTGTCTATGTACAGATCTAGCTTCGACCTTCCGAATCATACTCATTGAATCACTTAGTACACACACGTTGGTATAATGCTGTGATTCTAGTCATATGAAAGCCTGTGTTACTGTCATAACCTCCATCGTCATGCTGCTCATGGTCATGGAGTTGGCACCACTGGATTCTTGAACGGTTCGGCCTGCTGAACGGGCTGTAAATTCCCATGCACTTCTCTGTTGCTTTACAACAGATCCATCTGTATAGATAAGCACATCGGGGCTATCTGAGTGTTCATAGATGAGCGCGTTAACCTCTGCATTGACAGCGGCAGGATTCTGCTCTCTGCACCGTCTGTCGAGTGTGATAATGCAGGAGAAAGTGCACTTAAAAGCTGGAGGCACCTGCACCCATTCCTTGCCGGGGTTGATACTGGTAAGACTGCAGACCTGTCTGACGACATCTTCCACCCGACCCATCCATGATTTGCCCCTCTTTAGCCTGTCACCCTTTTCTGTGAATATAGCTTCATGCAAAAGGTGCCGCTCATCTGCACTTATTTTCAAGTATGCACGAGCTCTCCAGATCTTGATCCCGTGGTTCATTGTCGGGAAGTCAAGGAGGTATCTCATTGCTACACAGCTGGTGTCTCTCGTGCAGCCTAAAATGATGCACATGGCTTCGTTTTGTACCTTTTCAAGTCTTCCAATCTGTGTAGGGCTGACAGTGAGGATGGCCAGGGCATACTCGATGGGTGAAAGTACCAGTCCTTGGAACAGAAATATTAGCAGTCTTTGCTCAATATTGGCAGTCGCCATGACTCTCATTGCTGACAATCCTTTTCGAGCTTTCGTTATGACATAATTGACATTATCTCTACTATGATCAAGCTACGATCAAGCCTCACGCCAAGATATGTCATCGACTGGGTTCTACTCAAAATGCTCCCATCCATTCTCACTGCCGGCAGGTCTGTGTTCACAATATAGTTGTTTAGGGAGAACCATGTAACCGATGCCTTTGCAGGGTTGATAATGGCATGGCATCAGCACACCATGAGGAAAATCGATCTAGTTCGTCCTGCATATCATTGGCAACCGCCTGTCTATCTCGACCCTGTCGATACACAAGAATGTCATCAGCAAATGACAGAGTCCTACCCCTCCCGTCCAACTATTGTTCAGTGATCGGCACCATATACACGTTGAATAGTACTGGTGACAGTGGTGAACCCTGCAGCAATCCTGGACATATCGTTATTGCCTCAGAAGACCAATTCCCACATCTTAGCACCACCTTCCTTTGGAGCAGGACTGCAGCTATCCATCGTACAAGGTGAGGATATACTTTCAGTCTGACTCGATTATGCAATTTGAGCCAATCAGGTATTTATTACTTTGTCTTCCCTTTGCCCTTTCCCCATCAGGTTCTACAGGTGTCACTAAGATTTTGAGTTTATATTTCCTCATAACGTGTCCAAAAACCTTGACTGTCTACATCACATTTCTATAGTCAGTTCTGTGGTTTTAATCTACTTCTTAAAAGACTGCCTAATTTGTTTTTCTGTCTGTTGATTGTACATGTTGGCAGTTTCTTCAAAACCACATTTCTGCTGCCATTTGATGTTTCTCAGTTTTCTTTGCTTTCTGGTTTCTTTTGGACACAGATGTGCATAAGTCTCCATGGTAACAGATTCCAAAGGTTTTGATCACATCAATAGTTAGATTGTCTGAATCTGGAGCTTTGTCACATTTCATTTGGGTAAGAGCATTCTCACATAGTTCATATTTGGAGCACACAGTGCAGCATCATTATAGAAACAGACCCAGAACTGATGATCATGTGAGAGTCTGAACCATGATTGTCAACATGATACATGATGTTGTTGATGAAATTCTAGGTATAACATTCTGGGTTGTCAGATGTATACAAATGACAATACTGACATGTTTCTGGTGGTCGTGCGCTTGTGGGACTGGGTGGAGAGGGCAGGGGAACAGATTGAGAACCCATGTGTGGAAAAGGTGAGATTGCGGTGGATCGGCAGGGGTTCTGGAAGAGTCTCGGGGCTGAGAGGGAAGACCAGGAGAACTTTAATCAGATAGCGGTGGGAACGATTAGTAGTATGACTCTTCGCTGGCTGTTGAACGAGGGGACGGAGCACGTATAGGAATGTCCTGAGTGCAGTGATGTCAGTTCTTAACTCAACTCAACTCAACTTTGGGTTTTTTCAGTGCAAATTGTGATAAATAATTCTTTCTCTGTCTGTCTCTTTTTCTCTCTGTCTATGTTTCCTATTTCTGTCTCTATCATACGTTCTCTCTCTGTCTTTTGCTCGCTCTTTCTAACTCTGTGAGATGGATATTTTCTTGAAATGTAATTATTTAATTTCATTGTGGTTGATTAGGTCAAAATTCTGCTATGCATATGTAACATAAGTGTATGCAACTATTTCAGACCAGGAAGCAACTCAACTCTGCAGTGTAATGGAGTTGGCAAATGTGAATGTAGAGTGTGTAAATGTGATGAGGGATACAGTGGACGGTTCTGTGAGTGCAATGATCGAGCCTGTGGAAGCTTCCGGCGAGAAACTTGTGGAGGTCAGAAATATAAGTTATTAGAATATGCACCCCAAGTTAAGTGGCAAGCAACTATATCACAGTGGCAGTAAACCTTTGCACTACATTATAAATACAGTTTAACAATATTTATTACATTACAATTTAACAACATTTATTGTTACATTTTAGAGACATATTCTTCCATTGACCAGGGTTGAGGACTTCATGAACAAGTATTTGGAGGAAAGTAGTAATCTTATTGAGATTTTGATATTTTTAAAAATGATAACGATATCGTTTGTTGCTCAACTGTTTAAACTTTCAACATACACTATTCTTTCTGTCTCTGCCTATCTTGCCTAATAGTTTCCACATAAGGTTAATTTCTCTATTCCAGCTCATTTGTTGATATATCCAATACATTTCATTTGTCATTTCTATGTGATTTTGATGAAAGATCTTGCAACACCTGCAGCTCTTAATACCTCATTGTTTGTTTTCTTCTCTGTTCATGATATTCTCAATCTTCGTCTAACAAAAATTACACTGAAACATCTCAGCCATTCTGTCCTTTTTTCTTAATTCAAATAATGAATCACTGATTTTAGCTCTAACAGTAGAATCAAATAATAAATCACTGATTTTAGCTCTAACAGTAGAATTCAGGCTTTTATATACAGAAAGAGACTGGACCGTACAAATAATATAAAAGTACATTCTAACTATAACATCACTGCAGTCATTAAAATACCAACAAATGTGCACTGTTATTGTTTTGTTTTCCTGGTTCAAACAACCAACTACTGTTAGCATTACTCTCATTGGTACTTCAATATTCAGTTTCACTTGCTACATTATTTTTAAGTGATTCTTGTTTAATAAATGTATTCTGTAAATTCTAAAATAGCCGGCTCCGTAGCGAAAGGTTTACGTACGCAGTTTGTAATCCCACATCAATCAATCAATCATGTGCCATGCCGGAAAGCGTGGGCAGTCATGACTCACCATTTAAATCGATCACTAGAGTCGTGGATCAGCTCAGTGTTCCTGTCTCATCTATGCCATGTGGCCAAGCCATCCAGGTATTTTCCTCTCGGTCTTCCTCTTGGTCTGTTCCCTTCGATCTTGCCAGTTGTCACTAAGTTCTCCAATCCATTTATTCTCATAACATGTCCAAAAAATCCCACATACCGCATTCAAAACACAGTTGCTGGCAATTTGGCAGCAGACCGCCTTGCGTTGGGTTTTTTACAAAATGGTATGGGTGCCGGTCATTCAGAAAGCAATGGCAAACTACTGAACGTAAACTTGCCAAGAGATCACAAAGAACCAAAAAATGCTGGAGTTGACTGTGACGTCCTGTAAAAGATATGCAACTAACTTAACTTTTAAAATGCCATATATAATGTGATGAATATATATATATATATAACAATGGGCTTTCACAAAATATTACACCTTTAACAGTACTTAGTGTATAAGACAGGGTGGGGCAAAATGATCTGACACATTTGTAACTTTAATAAAACTAAATTAGAATAAATGAACAAAAAAGTATTTTTATTTATCAAATGTACACATGATGTGTTCATTTATTTTATTTGTTAATTTATTCTAATTTAGTTTTATTAAAGTTACAAATGTGTTAGATCATTTTGCCCCACCCTATATAAGGGGCGTTCATTTGAAATCTGTGCCGCACCACTCGTAATTGCGTACGTTGAACATGATCATGTCATAGTCATGTGATACATACTGACCAATGAATAAAATAGCACGTGCTTATCGTTCCATGATGCATAGGTTCTGTTTCTGATCGTTGAGAATATGGCCGGGTTGATCCAAAATTCGTCCGAAGAAGCTCGAGGAGCGGTGATTCAGTTTCTTTCATTTTAAGGATGTTGACCAGTGGACATTCATCGAAGAATACAGGCAGCATACGGTAACAAATGTGTGTCGAAGACAACAGTGACAGACTGAGCACAAATGTTTCGGAAAGGATGTCAGTTCACGACAGATCTTCAACGGCCGGGTCAAGCGCATATTGTTGCAACAGAAACAACCATCGCCAAAATTGATGCAGCAGTACAGATGAACCATTGTCGAAGCATACGTTCGCTAGCAAAAGAATTTGATGTGTCAATTGGGACAATTCAAAAGGTCGTTCATAAGAAACTGCAATATTGGAAGGTGTGTTCACAGTGAGTACCACGGATGTTGACCGACCACCAAAAAGAGGAACGCATGGGATGGTGTCTGAACCACTTGCTGCGTTACAGAGTGGAGGGTGATGTATTTCTCTTCCGCATAGTGGCAGGCGGTGAATCATGGTGCCATCACTTTGAGCCGAGCAGCAAAAGAGAGAGCATGCAATGGAAGCATGCTGGATCACCAAAAGCCAAAAAAATTCAAGTTATAGGTTTCCGCTGGTAAGGTTATGCTGAGCGCATGTTTTTACCCTGAAGGGCTATTGTTGGCCGACTTTAAAGAACCTGGTGTCAACATAAACTCTACCCACTACTTGCAAACACTAGACAAGCTGCAAAAAGCCATCAAGAATAAATGACCCGGCATGCTTTCTCACGGTGTGATTTTGTTGCATGATAATGCTCGTCCGCATGTCGCAAAGATTGCGCAGGAAGCATTAGCAAGGAAGAAGTGGGAAATTCTGCAACATCCAGCCTATAGTCCTGATTTGTCACCATGCGATTTTCATGTGTTCAGACCTCTTAAAAAAAAGCTCTCAAGGGGCAATGATTTCACACAGAATGAATGCAGCAAACACTTGGTTCAGAGAGCAACCACAATCCTTTTTTGCGGATGGCATTCGCCACCTACCTAAGCAATGGGATGCTTGCCTGAATGCCTACGGCGACTTCTTCTGACCAACCCATGGTGCATTATTCATTCAAAATGAATGCTTTGTTTAATTCTACCACACCTGTTAATGTTTCTTTCATGCTTTTGTATTAATGCCATTGGAACGGGTTTCAAATGAACGTCCCTAATAAATAGATATAGTATATAGGTGCTTATGTGTATCTGCACCTGCATGTAATGAAACACACACATTGGTGTATCATAAATAGATGGAATATATGTGCTTGTGTATTCCTGGAAAGCACACTTTGGTGTGTAATAAATAATCATCATTATCAAGTGCCCTGCCAGCTGGCGTAGGTTTTCATGGCTCTCCACAGATCTTGTCTTTGGTATTCTTTATTAACTCTGCTGATGATATTCCTCTATGCCACCGTCTCAATCCATCCAGCATCATTTCTCTTGTACTGCCTCTACCACTCTTCCCCTCGATCTTTCCAGTTGTCACATGTTCTCCAATGCCTCTCTAAAAGTACTGAAGAGTTTTGGCCATCATGGACAATAACTGTAGGAAGAGAAAATCCCAACTGCCCACCACAGTTTGGCTAATACAGTCCTGGGAACCGAGTATCCACCAGAATAAGTGGACAACTCTGCAGCTTAGTAGAGCAGGGCACTCACTTGTCCTTACAGTCGGAAATGGCTGTCAAAGGCAGAGGTGGACCACCAAGTGGATGTGGAAGGCAAGGGGAAACTCCACATTATCTTCCCAAGACTTCATGGCAAAACATATGTCAATGTTAGTGAACGACATTAATGGCTGTCTTAGGACATCCTCGTTCGGTAGGGACTGTCATGAGCCACAGGTGACACCAGACCATCATCCAGCTACTGATGGCAAAACCATAACTAAAATAAATAAATTTAGAATAGGAACATGGAATGTTAGGACATTAAATGAGCTGGAAAAGTTGAACAATTTTCTTAAAGAGATGGATAACATGAAAAAGTCTATACTAGGTGTAAGTGAGATGAGATGGAAAGAATCGGGCAAAATTATAGCTGACAACCACACAATAATTTATTCTGGAGGGAATACACATGAAAAAGGTGTAGGAATAATATTTGAAGAAAAAAACAGCCAAGTCACATCCACAGCCACATCATCATGGATACTGGTGTATTTCAGATGGTGTTATTATGGTCAAAATCAAAGTCAAACCAATAGGTATAAATATTATACAAGTATATGCACCAACAACAAGCAGAAGTGATGAAGAAATACAACATTTTTATGATGAAATAGAGATGGCGGTGGCTCAAATTGGATCACAAGAAATAAAAAATAATGCTTGGCGATTTTAATGCAAAAGTAGGAAAGGGGAAAATGGGGGATGTAGTTGGGAATTATGGTTTAGGTACAAGAAATGAAAGAGGAGAAAAACTAATATAATGGGTATATATCAATGATATGATAATTGGAAACACATGGTTTAAACACTTTAAAAGACGACTATACACATGTGTAATAAATAGATGACATAACTATGTGCTTTTGTAGGAACACACATTTGCATGTAAGGTTCATATTGTTCAATTATTTTGTGTTTTACTGAGAAGCAGGTGGCCAAAGGGTAAGAACGTCTACCTTACACTTTGTGAATGTGTGTTCGATGATTGGCAAGGTTCAGGTTTAAAACAAATCCTAGCCTGTTCACTGCATGGTGACTGCTGGGGCAAGTGGCCTTTATTTCTCAAGCTAAAAAAAACTCATGGCACACACCAACTATGGTAAAGATGCTGTACTGAAAACAAACCAAGACATATGTATTTTCTCTGTCATTTTTGTTTGAATTAACATCTCAGTTTGAACCTAACTACTACATAAAATATTTTACAATATTGTAAACTATAAGGAAGAAAATTCCTGACATACTAAAAGTTCTGAACATTGAAGAAATCTGGCTAATAAAAGTACCATGTCTCAGAAACTTAAATATTTTAACCAATTTAAATGTCGCAGTGTCTTTGAAAGAACAGTTATGGAAAATTTGGTTCCTGGAAGAGAAGGCATGGATTAACCAGCATGAAGATGGACACAGGACATTGCAGACACTTTGAGCATAAGGGTGCATGAGGGAGGAGAATTGGCAAGGGATTGAGGAACTTTTTAACAAGCCATGAGATAGGCATTTTGCAAAGGACCTGCTGCATGATGGGAATGAGAGTTGATACTGCTTTCTGTACTTTTCATACTCAGTGATCATTTTACCATTAAATTAAAACATTGCCTGTCTGTTATGTACAGCTTCTGATTATGAATACAAGTCCAATAAATAGATGATTTAACTTATGTTTCTATTTCTTTGTATGTTTTACCATATTTATAATCATAGTTTCCAGATAGTTAACTCTTTTACTTTGTGAAAACTGGAAACATTCTCATTGTCACACTGTATCAGGTGCACGTGGTCGCTGCATATGTGGTCAGTGTGTTTGTGAGGCAGGCTACTCGGGCAGTGTGTGTGAATGTCCCACATCGAATTCTAGCTGCATTATCGATGAGGTGAGTATTGCAGTTATGCCCACTATCCCATTTCATCACACAAAAATTGTTAGACCCACTTTTTTATACTCATTGTACACTTGTTGTGTCATATGTTCTTCTTCTTCTCCTGTTTCACCACATCATCTGCATTTATTTTAAATACCATAAATATATAAAATACCATGGACAAATATCAGCACGCAAGTTATTTCTGTTGGAGATCTTGAAGTGTTCAGAAGCATGATCACACATGTCAGTCAGTAAGGCACTTGATGGTGATGATATCAGACACTTTACATCATTATCCAGTTTCTTGTGTTGTGCAGAATTCACCCATATAACAGTCTTTTAGAATTGACCTCTGTCATAGAAATCCCCCATACAACAGTCTTTCAGAATTGATCTCAGGTCACAGAACTCTCCCATATAAGTCTTTCAGAATTGATCTCTGTCATAGAAATCCCCACATATAACAGTCTTTCAGAATTGATCTCTGTCACAGAATTCCCCCATATAACAGTCTGTCAGAATTGATCTCTGTTACAGAATCCCCCCATATAACAGTCTTTCAGAATTTATCTCTGTCATAGAATTCCCCCATATAACAGTCTGTCAGAATTGATCTCTGTCACAGAATTCCCCCAAATAACAGTCTGTCAGAAATGATCTCTGTCACAGAATTCCCCCATATAAGTCTTTCAAAATTGATCTCTGTCATAGAATTCCCCCAAATAACAGTCTTTTAGAATTGACCTCTGTCACAGAATTCCCCCATACAACAGTCTGTCAGAATTGATCTCTGTCACATAATTCCCCCATACAACAGTCTGTCAGAATTGATCTCTGTCACATAATTCCCCCATACAACAGTCTGTCAGAATTGATCTCTGTCACAGAATTCCCCCATATAACAGTCTGTCAGAATTGATCTCTGTCACAGAATTCCCCCATATAAGTCTTTCAAAATTGATCTCTGTCACAGAATTCCCCCAAATAACAGTCTGTCAGAATTGATCTCTGTCACAGAATTCCCCCATATAAGTCTTTCAAAATTGATCTCTGTCATAGAATTCCCCCAAATAACAGTCTTTTAGAATTGACCTCTGTCATAGAATTCCCCCATACAACAGTCTGTCAGAATTGATCTATGTCACAGAATTCTCCCATATAAGTCTTTCAAAATTGATCTCTGTCACAGAATTCCCCCAAATAAGTCTTTCAGAATTGATCTCTGTCACAGAATCCCCCCATATAAGTCTTTCAAAATTGATCTCTGTCACAGAATTCCCCCATATAAGTCTTGCAAAATTGATCTCTGTCATAGAATTCCCCCAAATAACAGTCTTTTAGAATTGACCTCTGTCATAGAATTCCCCCATACAACAGTCTGTCAGAATTGATCTATGTCACAGAATTCCCCCATATAAGTCTTTCAAAATTGATCTCTGTCACAGAATTCCCCCAAATAACAGTATGTCAGAATTGATCTCTGTCACAGAATTCCCCCATATAAGTCTTTCAAAATTGATCTCTGTCATAGAATTCCCCCAAATAACAGTCTTTTAGAATTGACCTCTGTCATAGAATTCCCCCATACAACAGTCTGTCAGAATTGATCTATGTCACAGAATTCCCCCATATAAGTCTTTCAAAATTGATCTCTGTCACAGAATTCCCCCATATAACAGTCTGTCAGAATTGATCTCTGTCACAGAATTCCCCCATACAACAGTCTGTCAGAATTGATCTCTGTCACAGAATTCCCCCATACAACAGTCTGTCAGAATTGATCTCTGTCACAGAATTCCCCCATACAACAGTCTGTCAGAATTGATCTCTGTCACAAAAATCCCCCATATAAGTCTTTCAAAATTGATCTCTGTCATAGAATTCCCCCATATAACAGTCTGTCAGAATTGATCTCTGTCACAGAAATTCCCCCATATAAGTCTTTCAAAATTGATCTCTGTCACAGAATTCCCCCAAATAACAGTCTCTCAGAATTGATCTCTGTCACAGAATTCCCCCATATAACAGTCTGTCAGAATTGATCTCTGTCATAGAATTCCCCCATATAACAGTCTGTCAGAATTGATCTCTGTCACAGAATTCCCCCATACAACAGTCTGTCAGAATTGATCTCTGTCACAGAATTCCCCCAAATAACAGTCTGTCAGAATTGATCTCTGTCATAGAATTCCCCCATATAACAGTCTGTCAGAATTGATCTCTGTCATAGAATTCCCCCATATAACAGTCTGTCAGAATTGATCTCTGTCACAGAATTCCCCCAAATAACAGTCTGTCAGAATTGATCTCTGTCATAGAATTCCCCCATATAACAGTCTGTCAGAATTGGTCTCTGTCACAGAATTCCCCCAAATAACAGTCTGTCAGAATTTATCTCTGTCACAGAATTCCCCCATATAAGTCTTTGAAAATTGATCTCTGTCATAGAATTCCCCCAAATAACAGTCTTTTAGAATTGACCTCTGTCACAGAATTCCCCCATACAACAGTCTGTCAGAATTGATCTCTGTCACATAATTTCCCCATACAACAGTCTGTCAGAATTGATCTCTGTCACAGAATTCCCCCATATAACAGTCTGTCAGAATTGATCTCTGTCACAGAATTCCCCCATATAAGTCTTTCAAAATTGATCTCTGTCACAGAATTCCCCCAAATAACAGTCTGTCAGAATTGATCTCTGTCACAGAATTCCCCCATATAAGTCTTTCAAAATTGATCTCTGTCATAGAATTCCCCCAAATAACAGTCTTTTAGAATTGACCTCTGTCATAGAATTCCCCCATACAACAGTCTGTCAGAATTGATCTATGTCACAGAATTCCCCCATATAAGTCTTTCAAAATTGATCTCTGTCACAGAATTCCCCCAAATAAGTCTTTCAAAATTGATCTCTGTCACAGAATTCCCCCATATAAGTCTTTCAAAATTGATCTCTGTCACAGAATTCCCCCATATAAGTCTTTCAAAATTGATCTCTGTCATAGAATTCCCCCAAATAACAGTCTTTTAGAATTGACCTCTGTCATAGAATTCCCCCATACAACAGTCTGTCAGAATTGATCTATGTCACAAAATTCCCCCATATAAGTCTTTCAAAATTGATCTCTGTCACAGAATTCCCCCAAATAACAGTCTGTCAGAATTGATCTCTGTCACAGAATTCCCCCATATAAGTCTTTCAAAATTGATCTCTGTCATAGAATTCCCCCAAATAACAGTCTTTTAGAATTGACCTCTGTCATAGAATTCCCCCATACAACAGTCTGTCAGAATTGATCTATGTCACAGAATTCCCCCATATAAGTCTTTCAAAATTGATCTCTGTCACAGAATTCCCCCATACAACAGTCTGTCAGAATTGATCTCTGTCACAGAATTCCCCCATACAACAGTCTGTCAGAATTGATCTCTGTCACAGAATTCCCCCATATAACAGTCTGTCAGAATTGATCTCTGTCACAAAAATCCCCCATATAAGTCTTTCAAAATTGATCTCTGTCATAGAATTCCCCCATATAACAGTCTGTCAGAATTGATCTCTGTCACAGAATTCCCCCATATAAGTCTTTCAAAATTGATCTCTGTCACAGAATTCACCCAAATAACAGTCTGTCAGAATTGATCTCTGTCACAGAATTCCCCCATATAACAGTCTGTCAGAATTGATCTCTGTCACAGAATCCCCCCATATAACAGTCTGTCAGAATTGATCTCTGTCACAGAATTCCCCCATATAACAGTCTGTCAGAATTGATCTCTGTCACATAATTCCCCCAAATAACAGTCTGTCAGAATTGATCTCTGTCATAGAATTCCCCCATATAACAGTCTGTCAGAATTGATCTCTGTCATAGAATTCCCCCATATAACAGTCTGTCAGAATTGATCTCTGTCACAGAATTCCCCCAAATAACAGTCTGTCAGAATTGATCTCAGAATTCCCCCATATAACAGTCTGTCAGAATTGGTCTCTGTCACAGAATTCCCCCATATAACAGTCTGTCAGAATTGATCTCTGTCACAGAATTCCCCCAAATAACAGTCTGTCAGAATTGATCTCTGTCACAGAATTCCCCCAAATAACAGTCTGTCAGAATTGATCTCTGCCACAAGCCAGATGCTTTATCTATGTTGCTTCATGTGTAAATTATTTCACATCTTGAATTTCATGTTCCTCATTTTTGTTTGTCTTAATAACTAGTCTTCTTAAATACTGAGTTCTTGTCAGATAGATCTCTTTTTTCTCCTTTCCATTCATTGAATTTTTTCAGACACCTCTGTAATGTATATATTCAAAGGTGGATATGTAACTTTAAGTTGATTTTTACAGAAATAGCCAAGTTTTACAGCCATATGTTAGTTAGTTAGTTAGTTAGTCGACAGATCATCCTCATTGCACATCGAACCATTCAGTCCATAAGTGCTCAGATCCCCTCCTCAGCAAATCCTGCAGCGTGTAGCGGCTAATGACGCCAGTTCTGTGTTGGTTTATCAATCTTCTTTGGCTTCCTGCATAGTGTTCTTGTTTGGCCACCCCTCTTTTAATTTGCTGTTCTCGCAGTCTGGCCATGGTTGTAGATTCACAGTCATCACTTGGTTCACGCAAAAGTCTTACTTCTCGTAGAGCATTCAGAATGTCATCCTGGTCCATGGCGCGTCCGCCCTCCACAGTAGCCTCAACTGTGAGCTTGTCAGCCCGCTCATTTCCTTGTACTCCCGCATGCCCTGGCACGAAGATGAAACTAATCTTTGCCAGCCGAGACCACTCCAGAGGCAGCAACCATTCTCTTCGGTTCGACCCCTCCTCTATCCTCTTGATGATGTTCATTGAGTCGCTAAGGAAACATGCCCTAGTGAATGTCTGTGTCTCGAGCCATGTTATTGCTTTACTTACTGCCATGACTTCCATAGTCAGGCTACTTGTGGTTTCAGTGAAAGCACCAGAGTCCTCCTTCACAATTCTCCCTCCGACCCGAGATGTAAAGGCCCATGAGCTTCTCACATGTCGGACGACCGACCCATCTGTGTAGATGATTGCATCACCGTCTAGCAAATTCTCGAATATCAACGCTTGTACTTCAGCCTCCACAGCAGCTGGATTTTCTTGTCTGCATTTTCTATCTAGTTGGATGCAAACTGAAAAGGATGTGCAGAAATATGTTGGCACTTGCACCCACTCCTCGCCAGGTTCTAAGTCCTCAAGTGAACACACTTGTTGAAGAATGTCTTCGGCTTGACCCATCCACGACCGTCCTCTTTTTAACCTGCTGCCCTTCACCTTCATAATTTCACCATGCAGTGGATGTTGTGTGTTTGCGTTAACTCTGAGGTAGGCGCGTGCCCTGCAAACTTGTATTCTCTCTTCAATGGTTGGAAAATCAAGAAGGTGGCGCATCGCCCTGCATGCTGTATCTCTTGTACATCCAAGAATAATGCGCATAACTTCATTCTGTATCCTTTCCATCCTTT
Source organism: Cepaea hortensis (assembly GCA_963921405.1). NCBI lineage: Eukaryota > Metazoa > Mollusca > Gastropoda > Stylommatophora > Helicidae > Cepaea > Cepaea hortensis. Next base: position 91,433,399 of record OY992878.1, on the reverse strand, counting down.
CTATCTGCTTACGGCTGAGAGTCAGGATTGCCATTGCATACTCCAAAACAGACATGACCAGCCCCTCGTACAGAAGACATAGATGGCGCTGCTCACAATTTGCTGCCGCCATCACCCACATTGCAGCCAAATCCCGCTTGGCCTTTGTTATCACCTGGTCTATGTGCTCATTATAAGCAAGGCTTCGATCAAACCGTATCCCCAGGTAATTCATTGCCTGCGTTCTTTCCACCGTCTCTGAACACAGCATTACAGTTGGTGTTGGAGTGTTGACAATATGATTATTCAACGAGAACCAAGTCACTGTTGCCTTTGTTGGGTTGACCATTGCCCCAGCTTCATCACACCAAGTACTTATGCGATTGAGTTTGGTTTGTAGTTCCACAGCAACCTGCTCTCTATCCTTACCCTGATGATACACTAAAACATCATCGGCATATGACAATGTCCTGCCAGGTCCAGTGATGTGCTCACTGGTGATTCTCACTGTGTAGGTGTTGAACAGTACCGGAGATAATGGTGATCCCTGTGGTAGGCCAGGATATATTGTTGTTGGTTCCGAAGTCCAACTGCCACATCTAAAAACTACTTTCCGTTGGAAGAGGGCTGCAGCGATCCAACTAAGGAGGAATGGACTTACTTTTAGTTCAAGAAGCTGAAGCATTAAAAAATCCAATGGTACTCTATTGTATGCGTCTTCAAGATCAATCGCTACAGCAAGGGTTTCAATGCCTGAGTGGAAACCTTCATAAACATCATGGGCAAAGACTGCTGCATTGGTCCAGGTTTCTCTTTTTGGACAGTACCCACCCAGGGTAGGTGGGAAAACACCTTGCCTCTCTAGCTGGCTTTATATTTTCCTGGCAATTATCTTCTCCAGCAGCTTGCCTATTGTATTCTGCATGGTTGTAATTCGATATCCCTGAATTTTTGTGTGGTCTTTGTCAGGTTTCGGCAAGGGAATCAGATAGCTGTGTAACCACTCCTCCTTGATTCTAGCACTCTCTATACTGTTGTTGTACATGTCTGCTAGTTTCTCTAGCTCATTGTCGGTACACCTATTGATGTCGTCGTATCTTATGCCATCAGACCCTGGAGCGCTGTTTTTTGATCGTCGAAGTACAGCCTTGATTTCTTTCACTGTCACTGTGTCTTCATCCGAAGTGTTCTGGGCCTTGCACCTGTCTGAGGTGACCTCCTTGGCCAGATTTCGGCCTCCCATGTCTGTCTGGTTGCTCTGCTCTAGATACCGTTCAAAGAAGGGTTTGCCCTTGTCCTTGTCAGTCCTCTGCCAGATGAGGTCAGCACCTTGGAAGTCAGAAATGCTCTTATTCTTGACTACACCACTCATGCTTTTATGTAGTTGCCAGAACAATTTCAATGACTTGTTTGTGCTTACTCTTTGACACACCTCTGCCCATTTTTCGCTTTTAACCACCTTGACCAGTTTTTTTAAATAGCTTACTTGTGTGTGTATCTCTCTTTCTAAGTGCATGCAGAGACTAGGATGACCAGCTCTGTTCTTCTTGGCATTTTGCCATCTCCTTACAGCACTACGCTTATCCACCCAAGCCTTCTCCACCTCTAAATTCCACCAAGGTGGCTGCTTCCAGCTTTTTTTCCTGCCCTGAAGCTTTCTGCGCTTGTCACGTCTTATTTTACTCACCACATCATGCCCTGAAATGTCATACTGGAAAGTCTTTACCTTTAGCTTGTGCTGCCTGGTTCTGCCTTTCTCCACCAATATGCTGCAAGGGTGGTGGTCGCTGCCGTGGTGTCCTAGGATATCCCATCTACACACTGTAGTGAGTGAAGGTGAAACCAGCGCCAGATCAATAGCACTGTCCTCATCACCTGGACGGCTTGCTGTCCTGGTGACACAGCCACTGTTGATACAAACCAGGTCAATGGTTTCAAGTGCAGTCTCGAGCTCCTCCCCCTGTGTATTGGAGGAAATATTTCCCCATGATCTGCCTTTAGCGTTGAAGTCGCCACAGAAAATAACATTTCTCTCATGACCTAATATGCCACTTAAGCACTGCCACTTCTGGGCATCCATACTCGCATTGCGGGCATAAACATTAACCAACATGAATGGTGTACTGGAATGAACTTTCAACGCCTGTATTTGTATATCGTCACTGTCCCAACTGGACATGTCTAGCTCTGACGCCACCATGCTGTCGCGAACGAGAATCGCCATTCCCAGATGTCGTCTGTTGTAGAAACATTTGAAGCCAGCGATTCGGAGTAGCTGATCGCCCAGTCTCGTCTCCTGGAGTGCTACAGTATCGTTCCTGTAAACCAGGGTTTCTAAAATAGAACCCCGTTGTTTTACGCTGGCGCAGTTCCAATACAAAATACAGATATTCCTGAGTCCTAGACGGTGACACTTGAGTCTAAAACATCTTAAACCACCACGCTTACCTTGCTTCTTTCTGTGTGCGCGGCATTCACGCCGCCTCGTTAGGTTGACTGACTGCTCGGAGAACACACGTTGTTCCGCCATGTTGAAAAACCGAAAACACAGAAACCACACACGCTGCCAAAAATTCACTCAAGGATTGCTTCGCTCGATGCACGAAACTGTAGCATCCGCGCAGATCTTGAGTAGAAACTCCTGGTTTTACATCCTGGCACACAAATTACATGCAAGAGATGAATAAATCCATCTCCTACGCAATAAAGTTAACGATCACAAAACAACCCGACCGTCCGTCGCCATCTTGAAACCGGACCCTGTCCATACTTCTTCCTTAGACTGCCTTGCCAGGTTTTCATATGTTTCCACAAGAAATCAATCAACCAGGTGCCATCTCCAAAATCAAGATGGCTGCAATGTTCCTACAACACTTTCTGTCTTTATTCCTTGTACACACTGACTGTTTATTCGTCGCTTGATATCTACCAACTTGTTTCACTCTACCACTGCTTCAGGGCTTCAAGTTGACTTTCTAATTGCTTACTCATTGTCCAGGTTTATGCACCATACAGTTTTGACTGTATATAACATTTGGCTATTGTCATTTTCATCTGTTATTTATCTGTCCAGATATGTTATTTTTATGTCCCTGAGAATATGTTTGGCTATTCTCTTTTTGATACGTATTTCTCTTCTGCTATCATCTGTTATTAACATGTGCAAGAGATGAGAAACTTGTTACTGGTTCTAATATTTCCCAATTTTGTAATGTACATTGCAAAATATCATAGTTGTCATTGATTGAATATTGATAGTTGATCCACATTCTGCACGAGTCTTGTAAATTCTGTTCACTTTTTGCTAGTAACAGTGTGTCATTAGCACATCTAAGATTTTAAATAATGAAGACACAAACAATAGATTGCACAATTTATTGCCTAGCACATTTCATTGCATCTTATCATGTGCATGCTGCAAAATGCGCACAACATAAACTATCTGAAAGGGATCAATGCTTCAAACTGAAATACACACAACATAAACTAACTGAAAGAGATCAATGCTTCAAGCTGAAATACACACAACATAGACTAACTGAAAGAGATCAATGCTTCAAGCTGAAATACACACAACATAGACTAACTGAAAGAGATCAATGCTTCAAGCTGAAATACACACAACATAGACTAACTGAAAGCGATCAATGCTTCAAGCTGAAATACACACAACATAAACTAACTGAAAGAGATCAATGCTTCAAGCTGAAATACACCCAACATAAACTAACTGAAAGAGATCAATATTTCAAGCTGAAATACACACAACATAGACTAACTGAAAGAGATCAATGCTTCAAGCTGAAATACACACAACATAGACTAACTGAAAGAGATCAATGCTTCAAGCTGAAATACACACAACATAAACTAACTGAAAGAGATCAATGCTTCAAGCTGAAATACACACAACATAAACTAACTGAAAGAGATAAATATTTCAAGCTGAAATACACACAACATTAACTGAAAGAGATCAATGCTTCAAGCTGAAATACACCCAACATAGACTAACTGAAAGAGATCAATGCTTCAAGCTGAAATACACACAACATAGACTAACTGAAAGAGATCAAGGCTTCAAGCTGAAATACACACAACATAGACTAACTGAAAGAGATCAATGCTTCAAGCTGAAATACACACAACATAAACTAACTGAAAGAGATCAATGCTTCAAGCTGAAATACACCCAACATAAACTAACTGAAAGAGATCAATATTTCAAGCTGAAATACACACAACATAGACTAACTGAAAGAGATCAATGCTTCAAGCTGAAATATACCCAACATAAACTAACTGAAAGAGATCAATGCTTCAAGCTGAAATACACCCAACATAAACTAACTGAAAGAGATCAATGCTTCAAGCTGAAATACAACATAAACTAACTGAAAGAGATAAATATTTCAAGCTGAAATACACACAACATAGACTAACTGAAAGCGATCAATGCTTCAAGCTGAAATACACACAACATAAACTAACTGAAAGAGATCAATGCTTCAAGCTGAAATACACACACCATAAACTAACTGAAAGAGATCAATGCTTCAAACTGAAATACTTGTCTTCTTTCACCCACCCACCCCCCCCCCCCCCTCCAATTGGGATACAGGCACTCAACCAACTTGCTCCAAGCCATATTATCCTTAGCTATCCCATGCAACTCCATCTATTTCCCCTCCATATTATCCTTAGCTATCCCATGCACCTCCATCTATTTCCCCTCCATATTTTCCTTAGCTATCCCATGCAACTCCATCCATTTCCCCTCCATATTATCCTTAGCTATCCCATGCAATTCCATCCATTTCCCCTCCATATTATCCTTAGCTATCCCATGCAACTCCATCCATTTCCCCTCCATATTATCCTTAGCTATCCCATGCAACTCCATCCATTTCCCCTCCATATTATCCTTAGCTATCCCATGCAACTCCATCCATTTCCCCTCCATATTATCCTTAGCTATCCCATGCAACTCCATCCATTTCCCCTCCATATTATCCTTAGCTATCCCATGCAACTCCATCCATTTCCCCTCCATATTGTCCTTAGCTATCCCATGCAGCTCCATCCATTTCCCCTCCATCTTATTCATTTGTATTCATGTCTGTATCTATGTGTCTTGTCCGTGTGTTTTTGTATCTTCCTCTTTTCTTTTTTTATTGCCTTGCGGATTCCAGGCAAAGACTTTTCTATTATACTGTTCTCAGGTTTTCTTAAAGTATGCTCTATCCAGTGCCAGCGTCTTTTCTTTACCTCTTTATTCACTAGTATTTGTCTGCTTCTGTCCCTAAACTCCACAAGGGTGATTCTACACAAGCACTAATTAATGAATGTCTGCAGTTTAACTGTAATCATTGTTGTCACTCTCCATGTTTCTGATCTATACACTAATAAATATCCTAAGATTGGTGCTAAGTTTAACTTCTTTTGGCTTCCATAAATAGTGCTATGAAAGCTGCTCTTGCTTTTTTTCTGTTCTTATTTTATCTACGTTGCTACCTAGATAGGTACTTGATTCTGTCTCTTGAAGTGAGGTTTCACCAAGGGAGATTGGGCTATCATTTGCTTAATTTATTATCATCTTTGTCTTTTTCCTTCTAAATTATAAACCTAATTACTGTGACCTCGTCCCCTCCAATCAGTCAAACTGTCATTTACTGCCAATATAGTACCTTGCGGTATATAGCAGAGGGGTCTTTGAGCTTGAGGAATTAAGGCCGCCTGGCTAGTGCAGTCACCGCGAACTGTGCAGGTTAGGATTTTCTTTTTTCCCCCAACAGAAAAAAATCTCACACCTTACTGAGGGATCGAACCCGGGTCTCCCGAAGGGGAGTTCGGCGTTCTCCAGCCGCTCCTCCAATATGTTTTGTTTATCCTGCATCTGATGTCATGTGTGAGACTGGAGGTCAGTGTCATCTGATGTCATGTGTGAGACTGGAGGTCAGTGTCATCTGATGTCATGTGTGAGACTGGAGGTCAGTGTCATCAGTGAAGTCCAGAACATAGAACTGTTTGGTCAGAGAAGTCCATTGAATCCCATTTCTGGGTGTGCTTTTTGCTGTATTTATAATATAGCCCATGGTCAATCAGAATAAACAGAGATGACAAAAGGCAACCTTTTCTCACTCCTGTCCTTATTTATAATGCTTCTGTTAGTTTTACCTCATATAAGACTCTGTACTTCATGTCTCTATATATTGCCTTTATTAAATTAATGATATTTTGTATGATCCCATAATGCCTTATCAATTTTCAAATAGATTCCTTTTCAGTGCTATCAAAGGCCTTTTCATACTCCATGCAGAGGTGTTTCCAAGGCACCAGGGCCAGGTTTTATACTGGCCAAAACCTACTAACACATCCTAGTTGTGCATCCTGGGCAACAGGTCCCTTCGGGGTCCTGGCTAATGTAGTAGGATCGCTGATTCTTCCGAAGTCAGAGAGTATCTGCCTGCACAGCGGGAACCACCAGTCTGCACACCAATAAGCCAGACATGGGACAACGGATACTCACGCAAACCTCAATCCGGTATGACATCACACTGATGTTGGACAACAGGATGTCTTCATCCAACATACAGGATTCACGCTGGAGTTCACAGCCAGTGAAAGCAAGTAAGCAAGCATACTCCACAAATTCAATATTAAGTGGCAAATTCAGTTCAAAATCTGGCCTCTGCTAGGAATTGTACCCAGACCTCAGTCTTGGCAGGAGAGCATTCAAACCACTTTGCCACAGCTGCTCATGTGTAGCTGTACCTGATACTAATTGATCTAAATGTTATTATGTTTTTCTGACATTCCAGTCATCCAGTTTAACAGTGTGTGTTCCTTCTGAATGTTGTTCCTCTCACACCCTTTAGTAGATAATTACCTTTGTTATAGATCATCATCTATATATTTTGTTTTTTCTGCTGTTCTGTAATTATTATTCAGCTATGTCCCTTATAATGTCATGAGTATTCATTGTTTTATCTATTGCAGAAAATATGTAGCAATGCTGGAATATGTGAATGCGGAGAGTGCATATGTAAAAAGGGCTATGTAGGCCAGTACTGTGAGAATTGCATTGTGAGTATTATATACATATCCCATAATTATCTGTATGTGTTATATTGTAAAACATTTTCTACAGGAAATCAGTCACTTTAAAATGTGTTATATTCTAAAACATTTTCCACAAGAAACCAGTCACCTTAAATGCTGAAATCTCTTAACTGAAGCTAGCTGTGCTTCACAAGCAATAGTGGTGTCTGGCTGTAATATTTGTACTCATTTGTTACTCAACAATGTTACTGGACTTTACTATCAAATATAACAGAAAACTACTGTATCATCCAGGTGGTTAATTGTCTAAGAGTTATGACATCTGCTTCTGACTTAAAAGTTCCTGGGTTTGAATTCAATTTTTGAGATGTTTTAAAAAAAAAATAATGAGCATCTGATGTTATATGCCCCATTGAACCTTGGTTCATGTATCAGTTGATTATTTGGTTGTTTCGGGATTTGAAATTTAAATATTGAGCACAACCCACTACTGGCAACGCTGATCGAATCCTGGTATGAACCTAAGGCCTATCCACATCAATATGGAAGCACTATACTCGAGTTTCGCTCTCGTTTGAGCTCGTCAGTAGTGCATATCGCTGGCCTTCTTGGATTAGGGAAAGAAAACTGCAAGATCATGTATAACAAATGTTTCACTACCAGGGAGTGACCTGAATAAGATCAGCATGTGGTTCAGCCAGGTGCAAATTCAATTGTAGACAGTGAACCCCAGAATATTATACTCATCCTTGATCGTGGGATAGTTCAGTCTTCTCAGATAAGTCCAAAAACATAACTAGAAGGCTCTGTGTGTTTGCTGCAAACATGATACTTCAACAGTTGGAAATTATAAAGAATAGGCATTCATTAAAAATTGAACATGCTACAAACATTGAATATCTTGGCTCACAAATCGATAAAAGTGAGCACTGTTCACAAAGAGTGATGTAGCCTGGTCATGGCAGTGCAGAGGTTAACAAATGAGGTTGACAAATTCTGAGAATATCATGGATCAAGAAGGAGAGCAATTCTGACATTGCATAAGATCTGAACATGTAAGAAAACTGACTCACAAATAGCATCATGGTTCAGAAACTGAAATACTCTGTGGCCATATTAAACACCACAGTGACTGGGAGACAACGGGGGAGGGGGGCATGGTTCCTGGAGGAAGAGGCAGGGGCACCCAGTACAAAGATAGACCCAGGTCACTGAAGACACCTGGACATGAACATGCTTGAGACAGAAACTGACAAACACAAGCAGTAACTCCGCTGGTTCAAATGTCACAAAGAAACATATAAGTTGAAAAGCTGTAAGCTGTAGCTAAAATTAGTAACACTTCTGGTTGGAAAATGATAATAAATATGTTACTATAGCATGCTTTTCTGTCCAATAGTTAGTGATTTAAACTTTAACCCTGCATGAATACTCAAAGATGAGAACAATCCTGAGCCAAGCATGACTAAACCTTCACCTTCTGTAAAAGATAATTAAATGCATTTATTGACAGAAGTCATTTGTTGCAGCTCTGTGGAGATACAATTTGTGAAGTCCCAAATTATCGTCACTGTGCAGAGTGTGCTTTTTCCAAGAAAAAGACTGACAACTGTCTTGAAGACTGTCCAGAAATACAACTCGTCGACACGTTACAAAGTAATACCCTTTTATTTTACATCAGAACATTGTCATTTAATGCAAATGTTACTGTTGAGTTATCTAAAGTTTATTTGAAACGTATATATTATCTTTTCACACATTTTAGTTGCATGTCTTTCACAGGACGTAGTAGTCAACCCCAGCATTTTGGCTATTCGTGATTCCTGGGCAAGTTTTACGTTCAGTAGTTTGCCATTGCTTTCTGAATGACCGGCACCTATACCTCTTGAGTAAACCAGCACCGCTTTGTTTCGAATCAGGGTTTATGGGATTACGAATTGCGTCATAATCCCTTCGCCACGGAAACCGGCTTTTTCACACATACACACGTAAATACATATATACACTTTATTGGCAGCAGCTGTAGCAAAGGTGTAGATTATGCAGTTAACAATCCCACATATGGTGTTTGAAATCAGCTGCAGGTGATTTTGAAGCAGACTGCCTAGAATTGATTTTCAACAATGGTATGACTGTCAGTCATTCAGAAAGCGATGGCAAACTACTGAACGTAAACTTGCCAAGAGATCACAAACAGCAACAACAACAACAAATGCCAGGGTTGACTGTGACTTTCTGTAAAAGCACATGCAACTAACTTTAACTCTTCATTACATTTATAAATGAAGGCTTAGGCAGCAAACAATTTTTATAAAATAAATTGTAAATATAAATTAAATTTTCTTAATCATTTTAAATTTCAGTTAACTTATTTACCACCTTAAGCTGCTGATAGCACATTATTTCATGCGGTGTGATTTATAGTTAGATATGAGCAGTAATTCATCTACATTGGTAAAATATGAGTAAATAATTTATTGAAAATGAACAAACAGTTGGAACTTCAGACATACCTTTGAAAATGTAAATAAATTAATTATACCATAGAATGTTTGTAAATCCAGTAGTAAATAGGTTGGGGGAGCAGCTGGCTGAGTGGCTAAGAACACCGGGTTCTCCTTCGGGAGACCCGGGTTCGAAACCTCTGTAAGGTGTGGATTTTTTTCTGTCGGGGGGCAAAAGAAAATCCTAACCTGCACAGTTCGCTGTGACTGCACTAGCCAGGTGGCCTTCATTCCTCAGGCTCAAGACACCCCCCCCCCCTCCCGCCCTACACTGTAAGGTACTATAGGAGGTAGATGACAGTTTTTGGGTTGTTTTTTTATTTGCAGTAAATAGGTTAAAATATTTAGTCTCAAAATTTGTCAAATTTTATTTAAATTGATGTATAACCCTCAAGATTCTTATTTTAAGTTACAATACTTTTACATAATTTTAGTGATTGAGAAAATATCATGTCAACATATGTGTAACCAGTTTTATTCTATTATATAGATGTTGACGGATCAAGTGTGTGCTCCATCACTCAAGATGATGGTTGTTCACTGTATTTTCACATCACTGCATCCAGTGGTAGAACAGATGTCATCATCACTGTCCAGAAGACTGCAAGTGAGATTGCTGTTTTGTGTTATGTGTTTATTGGTGTGAAAGTAAGTTGGAAAGTATAGAAAAATCTAATTACCACTAAACAGTGTTCCTCTTTCATATTTCTCTGTTTATTACTTAACAGACAGATTCAGAGAACATCTGAGGAATATAGCACCACATTCTGACAAGTCCTTTCTAATCAATTTAATGCCTGTGATCATAGGGGTGTCAGTAATGCTTGTGATGCTCCCATCAAGCCAATGTTATTTAGACAGTTCTGTCAGACTTAACAGGGAAAGTCAGGAATCAATACTCATGTTGATGTCACTGTGTAACACAATTGTTACATCTCTCTGATGATGTATTATTATTTTTTCCTGGTAATTTTTGTATGGCCCTCTCTTGCCTCTTCTTCATTATTATATTATCTTGAATACTGTACACTTCCTTACTGTTTACCTTTACTTACTTTTTGCCTTTATTGTGTATAGTGTGCATCAGAAAAGAAAAATCACAACAACATAAATGAGATTCCTGAGAAGAATACTTAATGTATCAAGAAGAGATAAGATTAGAAATGAAGAAATCAGGACTAAAGTGGGGGTTATAGCTGCACTAGATTTTATTAGAAGGCAGCAAGTCTAATGGTTTGGCCATGCAAGTAGTTACCAAATAACAGTATACCACAACAAGTAGTTATATACAGACCAGAGGGAAGCAGAGGAAGAGGCCGACCACGTATACAATGGACGCAGGGAATAACAGAGTCAATGGGAATATCAATACATGAAGCCCATAAGCTGGCACTCTCCAGCTGTTTATACTTCACCTCGACACCACAAGGTACAAGAGGAACATGATGAGATGAAATGAGATGATGAGTATGCATCAGTGTTCATGTAAACAATATAAAATAACACAAAATAATGCAGCTTTACATAACAGAATTATGACACATACAGGACGTTGCGGCGACTAGCCTTCTCAGCAAACAAATACATGCACGAAACACAACATATAGTATAGGAGAAGATCCTCCGGTGACTACATTAAAGCATAAGGACAGGATGAGAAGAATAAAAAGATTTAAAAAATGAGGGCAATGAAGAGAAAATTAAAATGAGGCTGTACTGGTACCATGAATATATTCTTTACCCTCTTTTATACATAGCTGTAGGAGTCTGTGGGTCATGGGGGCCGAGGTGGGGATTGATACCAAGGTAGTGGGTGGTCGCAGTTCATTGACAGTCCCAGGTAAATGAGTGGAAGTAGTACATGAAAAAAGAGGGGCAGAGAGGTGAGGTGGGAGACTGGAAGCAATGGAGATGTGGTAGTTATCCGAGAGTGAGAGCTGAGGAGTCCAAGTGGATGTACGTACAATGCATGAGTGGGTGTCAGTGAATGGGTCAGCCATATTGGATGAATATTAAAGAGTAATGACGTGTGCACCTAAGTATGATGGTAATATAACAAAACTCATTTTATGTGCTCCTTTATGTGTGTATGAAGCGAGTACTGGTATCTGGATGGACTGATCTGTGTGGGCGCACAACATACATCTACACACATCAACAAACATTCATACAATAGTATATATACAAGTGTATATGAGAAAGCAGACAGTGAGATAGAGAGGGGTAGGTATGGTACTTGCAATATGTCACATGGGGTATGCGGAATAGGAAGGTCTACAAATACGAGGCTTCACTCATACTATTCCCTATGAAATAGGGTCAGTAAGGTTGATTGTTATACCACGTATTGTAGGATTAAATTGCCCAATGCATTGTGTTAATAGGGTTGTATAAGATCAGACCACTGGTAATACACATAGGCACCGAGAAGCAAGATTATTTTGCTGTGTGATATTGATGCATGACCAACAGGTTTTCTATTGCCGTGTGTGAGTGCACATTCCATAATTTAAATCATGGAACGACGTAAACCAGAGACAACCCGGATAATGGATATACTGTGGGTGTGTCTAACACAGTTTCTCTCGGTGCTGTCCATTGTAAGAAATAAACGACAGATAGGTGTGAATGAGAGACAGCACGAATGATGGATATACTGAGGGTATAGGGCCCTCAGCTTCTTTCATTACTGTTGATCTCTCGCTATGTACAGTGAGCAAGAAAGAAGTAATGATATTATAAACAACACCCCACCAACCACCCACCCACATGCACGCACGCACGCACACACACACACACACACACACACATACATATATATATATATATATATATATATATATATATATATATATATATATATATATATATATATATATATATAAAGGCTTGTGAACGCGGTTCGTGCGCCGCTTACTAGGCGTTTGAAACACAGCCGTGACCGATTTGTGCAGCAGACCGTGTCACGTTGTGTGCTTGTTGGTATGGGAGCCGGTCGTTCAGAAAGCAATGGCAAACTACTGAACGTAAAATTTGTCTAGTACATCATCAGCAGCTGAAAAATGCTGGTTTTGACTGCAACGTCCTGCAAGGGGTATGCAACATTTACACACAAAAATAATATATATATATATATATATATATATATATATATATATATATATATATATATATATATATATATATATATATATATATATATATACATTCATACACATATCCTATTGATTCATACATATAGACATATATACTTATGTATTAGTGCGTCCACACAGAACAGCATATCCAATATGGTTGCTTTCCTGTTAGGGGATTTTGTGGTCCGGGAGGAATGGTGATATCCTTATGGGTGCACACTATGTTGCGAAAGAAAGGAGTGCCAAGGGTGGCACTGCGAGATGCTGCAGGTAATTTCATACTAGTTCAGTCACTCAGAATCTCCCCGAGAGAGACAGAGTGGAAGATAAATTTAGTAGAGAAAAGAACAATAGTTAGAGACAGGTAGAGTGTGACAACTGGGAGGGTGTCGAAGCAAGAGAGGGGGAGGGGAAATGCCTACGATTAGATAAAACTGTGCTGGGTGTTGAGGCCATGTGGTGTTAGGCACCCCATTGAGAATATGAGCCCGTTCTCTATATTATTGCGATGTTAGGCACCAAATTTTATTCATCAGTATTCATGAGGTAGAGTGGTTAAATGACAATGGTAGGCTTCTGATGAAGCTGTGGTGTGTGGTCAGATGGTTGACTGATGTAGCTCTACAGATAACATGGTGACAGCAACACAGTCACAAATACTACTTGACCACAGCACACAAACAGACTCAATACAGTCTAAATGACACAACTCTGGAAACTCCAAGCAATCAGAATGAGTGGTTTCACTCCTAACTTTAATAGTGATTACGTGGACATGAATAAGTTGAATAAATGACACTTGCAGAACAGATATATGCCTGCCATATGGTGTGCAGATGTTGAGACTATCAACTTTGGTCCTCTAAGGCACTTCTCTGCTCTTCTATGTGAGAACGACAAGGAGTAGATTGTTCCTTCTTCATGCTTATATCTTCACCCAGTTCAACAACCAGTTACTTGGCTGCCATGCCAAGTACCTCACTCACCCGTCATACTCACTCTTGAGACCAAACTATGCAAGCTGCCATGACAACAATAATATGAAGAGCCCACAATGTCTGATAGCAAAAGCAGCAATCAACTGTAGGCTGACATTTCACACAGTCCTGTCATGACTACTCATAAGGATTCTGTCGTCAATCACAATGTTCACTCCAAGCTACTGTGTGACATTCATTTGTACTGGGATCAAAACTTCTGTGACATCTGTCATAGGCATCAAACTCATTACACTTACCTTCCCTTCTCATTCAGTTTACATGTGGTAAACGATATATTTTTCCATTTGGTCATGCTTCTCGTCATGTAGAAACTGAACACAACAGTCATTCACTCTAAATGATCTACTTACAATATTCACATGCTGGATAGGCATGTATGGATGTGAAGCTTGGACAATGAGCAGCCAAGCTGAAAAACATCTGATGGCTGTGGAAATGTGGTTTCTGAGAAAAATGCAAAGAACACCATGGACAGACAGAAAAACCAATGACCAAGTCCTCTAGAAACAAATGAAGATCGTAAACTGATTAGAGATATTTGATGTAGATAGTCTAAAATGTTTTGGGCATGTTATGAGAAGAAATGACTTGGAGAACTTGGTGACAACTGGCAAGATCGAAGGGAAGAGACCAGGCGGAAGACAGAGAAGTAAATACCTGGATGGCTTGGCCACGTGGCATGGTCTAGACAGGAACATGGAGCTGATCCACGACTCTGGTGATTGAGTGAGATGGCACAACATGACCGCCCACGCTTATCGGCATGGCACATGATGGATGGATGGAACAATCATTCACTCTAAATGATCTACTTAATATTCACTGAAAATAACAGTCATTCACTCTCATTGATCTACTTACAATATTCACTGATCATATAACATTGTGATATAACAGTTGTGGTCTGACAGAAATATTCTTTACACAAGAAAGGTGTTGACAAGCAGACTTCAGATTCACTTCATGGTCTCACTAGACTGACATGTCTAAATAGCACTCGTACGCAGCTGATGTTTTAATTAACATGACACACTGTAAGATCCAAGTAGTATTCTTCTCCTTCCAACAGCTGACAACCTAATCAGCTGATGTTTTAATTAACATTACACATTGTAAGATCCAAGTAGTATTCCTCTCCTTCCAACAGCTGACAACCTAATCAGCTGATGTTTTAATTAACATTACACATTGTAAGATCCAAGTAGTATTCCTCTCCTTCCAACAGCTGACAACCTAATCAGCTGATGTTTTAATTAACATTACACATTGTAAGATCCAAGTAGTATTCCTCTCCTTCCAACAGCTGACAACCTAATCAGCTGATGTTTTAATTAACATTACACATTGTAAGATCCAAGTAGTATTTCTCTCCTTCCAACAGCTGACAACCTAATCAGCTGATGTTTTAATTAACATTACACATTGTAAGATCCAAGTAGTATTCCTCTCCTTCCAACAGCTGACAACCTAATCAGCTGATGTTTTAATTAACATTACACATTGTAAGATCCAAGTAGTATTCCTCTCCTTCCAACAGCTGACAACCTAATCAGCTGAATTCTGACTTTCCTCTGGCTGATAGCTTCTGATTCCTCATTTTCTATGTGAAATTACTCTCTTTCTCACTATCTTTCCTCTTGAGTGGATTACTCTTCCTCATATGTACTGCTCATATATTTATCGACATTCATTCACTTATGTTGTGTGTTGTTTGACTGTCTTATTCTCATCCCACAAATGACCCATGACAAAGTAAATTCTGTTTGCCATTATATTTATATATTATTTGTGTGTTTTTTGGCTGACCTTGACAAACTTTACTGTCACAATATAGAAGTGGCTTTGGTTTTGTCTGGGGTATGTCTTCTTCTTCTTTCGTTCGCTTGAAATATGTCTATATCTGCAATGTCGTCTCTTGCATGAATTGAACTGTTTTTTTCAGTTCACACAGTGGTCCATAGAGTTTATCTTCCACCGTCGTCTCTCTAGGCCAGAAGGTTTGCCTAGATATGTTATATTTTGGGCAGTCTTGGAGTATGTGCTCTGCTGTCTGCGACGCCAATCCACATGTGCACATGGCTGTTTCACCAATCTTGAATTTTGTATACATGTGGTTGCGTAATCTATTGTGTCCTGTTCTGAGGCGCAGAATAATGACTTGTTCTGGTCTGTCCATAATGTGGTAGTCATCTTGAGCAGGTTTTGGTGGCTTTCTGACTGATTTGATCATTCTTTTCTTTTGGTGGTATGTAACGGGCACATCAGGCTGTTCCTCTTTGGCTCCTTCCTTAGCCAATTGATCAGCTCTGTCGTTTCCGGGTACTCCACAGTGGGATGGTATCCACTGTATGGTGACTTTATGCTGACTGCTAAGTTCAGAAAGTAGTGTCCTTAGTACTGGCAATTTCCCAGAGAGGAGCGCCTCGAGTACTGATTTTGCATCTGTTAGTAGCACCACAGGTTGTGTACCATTGCTGTTATTTAGTAATTTCTCTGTTGCTATCTTGATTGCCTCAATTTCGGCATCATAGTTATGGCAGTACTTTCCTGTCGGTACTCTGGCTGTGTCCCTAGTATTATTTGGGTATTCTATGTACACTCCTGCTCCTCCATTTCGAACAGCATTTTGTGCTGACCCATCTGTGTAGACTCGGATCCAGAGGTCCTGTGGGTATTCTTCATCAAGGAAGCTGAGAGTGGCTGTTCTGCGCTGCACACTGTTCTGTTCTTCCTTGTCAAATATTCCTCTCACTTTTGTCTGGATTTGTAATGATAGTCTATGCTCATCTTTCCATGGAGTTCGCTCTGGAATAGTTGTTAGGGGGATACCAACTGTGGGCAGATCAGTGGTTTCTCTGCAGAGTCGTTTGGCCTGGTGGATAAAACTACTTCTTTTCAACCGCCCCATAGCTAGGTTTTCAAATCTGTTCTTCATAGGGTGGCCTGGCAAGCTGAGGAACTTTTCTGCTTGTATTAGCGTTTTCGTATCTCTGCGCTCACTCAGTGCCTGTGTCCTCCCCATCTTCTCCATTTCCACTATAGGGGTTGATCTCATCCCTCCTGTGGTGACTCTAAGTGCTTGATTTTGCACCTTGTCCAGCTCTTGTAGTGTGGTATTTGATGCTGAACACCACGCAGTTGACCCATATTCCAGGTGTGGTCGTATGCTCTGTTGGTAAACTTTGCTAAGTATTTTCGTACTGGCTCCCCATGTGGTTCCACTTAGCTTTCTCAGGATGGCTATTTTCCTTCTGGCTTTTGCTACTGCTTTGTTGATGTGCTTTCTCCATGTCAGCTTGCCATCAAATGTTACTCCAAGGTATGTTGGTTCTTTATCTTCTCTTAGGGGTGTTCCATTTATCTGGATGATCCCTGCCTTTTGTTTTGGAGAGAGGGTAAATAGGGTGGTGCTGCACTTGTCAGTGTTTATGCTGACACACCATCTATTTGCCCATGCAGCAAATGTATCTACAGCTCTTTGTAGCAATCTGGTGGCCACTGATGCATATTCATTTGTGCTCCATAGAACCAGGTCATCGGCGTACATTGCCGCTTTAATTCCATGCGGTAGGTGAGCAACAAGATCATTGATGAAGATTAGAAAAAGTGTGGGGGACAAGACTCCGCCCTGGGGGACACCGTGACGCAGTAGTACTTTCTTGCTCTTGAGTCCGTCTATCTGTACTCGGGCTCTTCTGTTGTGCAAGTATGCTTTCACCCATTTGTACATTCTTCCATTGACTTTGCAGTTTCTCAGTTTCTTCATCAGACCTTCTTTCCAGACTTTGTCAAAGGCTTTCTTCAGATCTATCCATGCCGCAAGCACCAGCTTCTTCTCTTGGAATGCATCCTCAATTTCTTGAGAGAGGTAGGTTGTCTGATCTTCCGTAGAGTAGCACTGCCTAAAGCCAGCCTGCTGTGGCACAAGGATGTTTTTACTTTCAATGTACCACTGCAGTCTGTGATTGATGATGCGCTCCAGTGTTTTGCAGAGACAGCTGGTGAGGCTAATTGGTCTGTAGCTAGAGGCAATGGAACCATCTTTCCCTGATTTTAGGAGGGGTATCATGATTGCTTCTCTCCAGGCTTGTGGAACACTGCCTAAGGTCCAGCTGTTATTGAAGATCTGCAACAGCTTTGTTTTGGCCTCTGTTCCTAGGTTCCTGATCATTTCATTAGAGATACCATCAGCTCCTGGTGACTTTCTCATTTTCAGTTTTGATATGGCTAGCTCCAGTTCGCTGATTGTGATGGGTGCCTCCAGAACCTCATGTACTATTTCCTTCTGTCCTGTATGTTGTCGTTTCTCTCGAATCTCTTGTTGATTCTCTGGACTAATTTTGATATTGCTATCTTGTGCGAACGAGTCCGCAAAATGGTCAGCTGCTTGCTTTCTTGTTAAGATTTTTCCATCTTTATGTAGTGCAATTTTTGAGTTTCTCCCTGTGCCCTCGTCATTAAGCTGTTTTATTAGCTTCCACAATTTCCTTGTGTCTCTTTCAAAGTTCAGAGACTCCGTTTTCTCCTGCCAGCTTTTCCGTCTAGCCTGCAGCTTGGCCCTTTGAAATTTGGCTTTTGCATGCTGGAATTTATTGTGGTGCTCTTGGCTGGGTGTGGCCTCTGCTTGCTTTCTACACACTTCAACATCATTATGCAACTGTTCCAGTTCACTACTCCAGTAGGGTTTATATTGTTTACGGGCTCCTCTTGGTACTGTTTCTCGCGCTGCCTGTAGTATGCATTTCCCAAACTCTTCAACTGCTTTATTTATGTCTTTCTCAGTGTTCAGGTTTCTAACCAGTATGCTGGTGCGATGCTTGTACATTGCCCAGTCTGCTTTCTTGTAGTTCCACCTCGAGAGGGTGCTGCTTTCACTTACAAGCTCATTTTCTACGGTTAGAAAGACTGGCCGATGGTCACTGCCACCAAGTTGTTTCCCAACAGTTCGTGTAATGTTCCACTCCAGGTCTGGTGAATGAAAAGCCAGGTCAGGTGTAGTTGAAGAGTGCCATGATCTCGAGTAGAAAGTATGTGGGTCGGACGGCTTGTTAATCAACATGAATCTATTCTCATCTTGCCAGTCTTCCAGTCTCTCTCCTCTCTGGTCCATGTGATCATAGCCCCAGCTCTGCGAGTGGCTGTTGAAATCGCCACACACAATCATTTTTTCTTTTAGTGGTAGAGTGTCCAGTGCCTGTGGGCGGTCACTTGGTCAGTAGTAATTGATCAGATGTAGATCTGTATTACCTGTCTTAAGTTTAAGTGTCTGATACTCAGCCCCTTCCATGTAGACTTTGATTTGGGAAGCCATGATGTTATTTCTTACAAGGGTCAGTATCCCACCTTTTCGCCTGTTCTTTCGGTCAGATCGGTAACACTGGTAGCCTCTGATTTTGAAGGCTATATTTTCATTGAGGTGAGTTTCTTGCAAGCAACATATGCTTACTTTCTCTTTGTCCAGGATGTTTTCTAATTCAACTTTTTTGTTGCTGACTCCCTCCGCATTCCAGTGCATTATTTTAAGTCTTAGTTTAGTATGGCCAGTCGTCCTATTCTCATGTCCCCTGGCTCCACAGGACATCTGAGAAGGACCTCCAGTAGTTGGAGTTGGACCCTTTCGAGACATAGGGCCCGGCACTGCACCTGCCTGGGGGTCCAAAGCAGGGCGAGCACCATAACGATTAGCAGTAGTCGACATATTCCATTTTGCGTGATTGCGTGGCATCCTGATTTCTGTGGTGCGCCTCTTGGCTGGTTGCCTCCGTCTTCAGCACCTTTCTTTGCTAGAGCAGACTGTGGTCTCACTCGAGTGTAGATGTGTACGCGCGCACACGCCTGTCTGCGCATGCATGTCCGTGCATACACATCTAGAGCATACTGGTTATTTTCCGGCGCCAGAGACTCGCCGTCGCCCCTTCTCCTGTTAGTTTAAACAGGCCCGCCACGTGAAGGCCAGGAGTTGGACTTTTGCTGCATAGGTTATGTATTCACGAGCCATTGAGGTATTTGAGCAATGTTGGGCGCTCACCCCAACACCGCGCCTCGGCTACATACAGCAACATTTGGAACCCTGGGGTATGTCTGTCTTGGTAGTTACAAGTAAATGCACATTGTATCTGTATTACTATAATTAAACATGGAGGATTACTGATCTATAGCTGGAACTTCACTTCACATACACACACAGATATGTAGACAAACACTGATGGCAGGGTCAGGCCTTCCTGGCACAATCAGTAACATTGTACAAAGATGCTTACTTTCCATAAACACTGAATAAGGTAACAGTGCCTTCTATCAGATTTACTATTCTTGAGGAATAATACATTTTGCCAGACTTAAAGTTTTTCTACACCTGCATTTCAAGCATTTAATATATTTAAAGGAAAACTCCACCATCTTCAGTCACAATACAATACACTAAATGAATAAGATGTGAGTGACATTGTTTGTTTGTTTTGAAGTTTGTTTCTGAGATTAAGGATAGAAATATCCTCAAAGCAAAGCTTAACATTATGTTTACTTCATTGTGAACAGTTATTACAAAGATACAAAATAGAACAGAGTTTTCAGCATGTTCTGTAACCTACATGTTTATCACTCATGATGCCCCTGTAGCGTGCCCTGAGCCAGTCAAAGTTCTGCCTATAGCACTTGGTGTGGTTGCTGGAGTGGTAGCTATTGGTCTGCTGCTATTGTTATTGTGGAAGATTCTCACCACCATCTTTGACAGAATTGAATACTCCAAATTTGAGGAGGATTTAAAGCAGTGTAAATGGGCTCAGGTAAGAAATGATCCGTATGAATGACAATGCTTTGTATGTATAGCCACCCAAATTTGCATGGCATGCATTGAATGATGTTGCATGCCACCCAAAATGTAAGTACTAGCATACAAATGATAGTTAGTTTGTTAATCGAAAGATCATCCTCATTGCACATCGAACCATTCAGTCCATAAGTGCTCGGATCCCCTCCTCAGCAAATCCTGCAGCGTGTAGCGGCTAACGACACCAGTTCTGTGTTGGTTTATCAATCTTCTTTGGCTTCCTGCGTAGTGTTCTTGTTTGGCCACCCCTCTTTTAATTTGCTGTTCTCGCAGTCTGGCCATGGTTGTAGATTCACAGTCATCACTTGGTTCACGCAAAAGTCTTACTTCTCGTAGAGCATTCAGAATGTCAGCCTGGTCCATGGCGCACCCGCCCTCCACCGTAGCCTCACCTGCGAGCTTGTCAGCCCGCTCATTTCCTTGTACTCCCTCCCACATGCCCTGGCACGAAGATGAAATTAATCTTTGCCAGCCGAGACCGCTCCAGAGGCAGCAACCATTCTCTTCGGATCGACCCCTCCTCTATCTTCTTGATCATGTTCATTGAGTCGCTAAGGAAACATGCCCCAGTGAATGCCTGTGTCTCGAGCCATGTTATTGCTTTACTTACTGCCATGACTTCCATAGTCAGGCTACTTGTGGTTTCAGTGAAAGCACCAGAGTCCTCCTTCACAATTCTCCCTCCGGCCCGAGTCGTAAAGGCCCATGAGCTTCTCACATGTCGGACGACCGACCCATCTGTGTAGATGACTGCATCACCGTCTAGCGAATTCTTGAAAATCAACGCTTGTACTTCAGCCTCCACAGCAGCCGGATTTTCTTGTCTGCATTTTCTATCTAGTTGGATGCAAACTGAAAAGGATGTGCAGAAATCTGTTGGCACTTGTACAAGTACACTTAATGCAAATGATAGTGAGCAAACCAAGAGACTTTAGTAAACTCAGTTTCTGACGCTGTATATAAATAATTGCCTACATTTAGAACAGATTAGCAAATCCTGCTTGAGACTTTTATTTCTCTGTGCTACAAATATTTGCAACCTACAACTGTTAATTGAGACTTTCATTTCTATGTGCTACATTTATTTTCTGCTTACAGATGTTGAGACTTTCATTTCTATGTGTTACATGTATTTGCTGCTTACAGCTGTTGAGACTTTCATTTCTATGTGTTACATGTATTTGCTGCTTACAGCTTACTTTCATTTCTATTTGCTACAATATGTGCAGTTTACAGCTGTTAATTGAGACTTTCATTTCTCTGTGCTACATGTATTTGCTGCATGTAACTGTAAATTATGACTTTCATTTCTATGTGCTATATGTATTTGCTGCATGCAACTGTTAATTCAAACATTTTCTTGGGGCTTTTACTTCAGTATTACTCTTTCTTTCATGCGTTCCAAATAATTTAACTAAATGTGGTCATTTTAGAGAGTCCTGTGTTAAACTTAGCTGCATGTCTTTTTACAGGATGTTGCAATCAAGTCCAGCATTTTTTGGGCTGTTTATGATTTACTAGTCAATTTTACTTTCAGTAGTTTGCCATTGTTCTCTGAGCAACCAATGCCTTATAAGGTGGAAATCAATGCAAAGTGGTCTGCTTCCAAATTGCCCATGCTGATGTTTAACCCTTGATTCAGTACGTCAGGGATTTTTGAAACTGTTATTTCACTGACTCCTGAACCTCAAATGTCGACAGTTTTAAAATGTGAAAATTATGTAGGTCAATACATGAAAATGATAAAAATGTGTTCTTAATCTAAAAGTTTGTTAAACTAAAGTAAACTGAAGACAATTAAAAAGAAATGAGCAATCATTCTCCAAATTTCATCTCCATCTAAGAAAATTGAGCTTCTCTGAGCTTGCTTAGTGAGCAGTAATCTTAATTATTCAAATGTATAATACTGAAATACAATGATAAATGGAGTAAACTTAAGGAAACTATTTATAAAACAGCGGTAGGGGTTTACGGCACTGTGGATCATAAGAGGCAGGACTGGTTTGCGGTAAACAGCCAGATACTGCAGCCCTTGATTGATAAAAAGAAGATAGCTCTCTTAAGAAACAAGGAAAGACCAACGCGTAACACTCTGAGTGAGCCGAAGCAAGCGAGGAAGGATGTACAAAAGGCTGCCAGGCAGTGTGCGAATGACTATTGGATCAAGTTATGTGAGTCCATTCAAATCGCAAGTGATAAGGGAAACATCAGAAGCATGTATGAAGGGATAAAGAAAGCCTGTGGTCCAATGATCAAAAGAAGTGCACCGCTGAAAACCTTGACTGGAGAAATCATCACTGATAAGAAACAGCAGATGGATAGAGCTTTACTCAAGTGAGACCAAGCTGGCGGATGATGCCCTCAACGCCATAGAGGCCCTGCCAACTCTTGACCACCTGGACACACTTCCCACTATAACAGAAGTTAAGTGTGCTATAAATGAGCTTGCATCTGGCAAGGCTCCAGGTAAGGGTGGGATTCCAATAGAGGCGATCAGGAGTGGGCAAGACACCCTCGCTCTACAGATCCACCAGCTAATAGAGCTATGCTGGCGAGAAGGACAAGTCCCACAGGATTTCAAAGATTCAAGCATCATAACACTGTACAAGAACAAGGGAGATCTGAGCGACTGCAACAACTATAGGGGTATCTCACTTCTGTGTATTGTTGGGAAAGTATTTGCCAGAATTGTCCTGCGCAGACTTCAAGTCCTGGGAGATCAAGTCTACCCCGAATCACAGTGCGGCTTCCGTCAGAACCGGTCTACCATTGATATGATATTCTCATTGCGACAGATGCAAGAAAAATGCCGGGAACAAAATCAGCCACTGTTTATTGCCTTCATCGACCTCACAAAGGCATTCGATTTGGTCAGTCGTGAGGGTCTGTTCAAAGCACTAAAGAAGATTGGCTGTCCACCAACTCTTCTATCCATTGTGGAATCGTTCCACACAGGCATGAAGGGTATAATCAAGTTTGATGGCTCAACTTCAGAAGAGTTTGAAATCAAGAGTGGAGTTAAGCAAGGTTGTGTACTAGCCCCCACCCTCTTTGGGATATACTTTTCACTTCTACTGAAATATGCCTTTCGTGATCAGGATGATGGTATATACATTCACTCACGCTCAGATGGTGGCCTCTATAATGCTCAGAGATTGAAGGCCAAGATCAAAATTAGCAGGGTACTAATCAGAGAGTTGCTTTTTGCGGATGATGCTGCGATTACGACCCACTCTGAGGAAGAATTACATCTACTATCTGCATTCTCCAATGCTTGTTCTGAATTTGGTTTAACAATTAACAAAAAGAAGACACAGATTATGTCACAAGGTGCACATAGTGTACCATCAATCTTTATTGACGACGCCGAACTGGAGATAGTAGACCATTTTACATATCTTGGATCAGAGGTAAATAGCAAATTATCCCTCGATCAGGAAATCAACATCAGGATTGGCAAGGCAGCAACAACAATGAACATGTTAGCAAAAAGAGTCTGGGAGAACAGGAAGCTTACTGCCAAAACAAAAGTCCTCGTCTACCAAGCCTGTGTCCTTAGTACTCTTCTTTATGGCAGTGAAACCTGGACAACTTACTCACGCCAAGAGAAACGTTTAAACAGCTTTCATATGCGGTGTCTGCGAAGAATACTTGGTATTAAGTGGCAAGACAAAATCACAAATACTGAAGTATTGGAAAGATCAGGTTGTGTGACGGTGTATTCCATGCTCAGTCTTCGTAGACTTAGATGGATAGGACACGTTAGGAGGATGGATGATGGTAGAATACCAAAAGACATCTTTTTTTGGTGAATTACAGACGGGTAGGAGATTTCAGGGTCGGCCTCTACTAAGATACAAAGATGTGTGTAAGCGGGACATGATTGATACAGGCATTGATAATGCACAATGGGAGCACGTCGCCGCTGAACGTGTTGCATGGAGGGCAACTATCAGAAATGGAATAAAGACAAAGGAGAAAATGATTGCAGATAAAGCACACACAGAGTGTGAGAGATGTAAGATGGTGCAAAATGGTGGAAATGACCATGTTTTCACATGCACCTACTGTGGGCAAACATTTGCAGCAAGAATTGGCCTTACCAGCCACATTCGCCACCGCCATGGATCGTAGTTATTGCCATATGACAGTTATTAAGCCTTTTTGAAGCACAATGTACCAAACTATCGTCTGTCAAGACGGAAAGGTGCCGATAATACTGAAATTAAGTATGAGTAACATTGTATCAACAGTATTGCCATTTATAACATTGTTGCTATTACTGAAGTCTATTATGTAGTTGGTAGCTCCAATAGTGTAGAGGCTAGTGTACTTGATTAGCAGCAAAATGGCCCTGGGCTCTTATCTCCCAAAAGGCAAAATTATTTCATGATCTCTTGACTTAGGGACAGTGGTATAGCCATGTTCTAATATTAAGGATGTGCAAGATTGTAAAACTGGTGCTATGATACATGAAATGGTGTCCAGGATAACTTATCATAAAGCTAACTATGCGCAACTTTAAAAAAACTAAAGGGAGGAGTCAACAAAACCTAATACAATCTGTACTAGGAAATTATCTGGAAGATAAAGCAGCCTCCTTAATACAATCACATCACCAACAAAAAGTAATGATTCTGGAAGTAAGGCAGTTGGCATGAAACTGATAACATAACCCAGTGAAAGCAGGTGTCGTTTGGTCAGGAGAATATGAGCCTAACATGATATTCCCAGTAGTCACAGAAGTGAAGTAGCTAGCATGCTTGCCTGACAACCTGGCAGTCATGGTTTAGAATTTACATCAAGGTGGATTTTTAAAAAAACTTGACTTGGGATCCTGTGTACACCCAGCCTAAAGTGAATACCAAAAATGTTTTGGGAAGTGAAGGCAGCAGACGTGATATTGACCATTGGTCTGTACAAGTATGGGGCAAGCACCATATGTCCAGGCGTGATATTGACCATATTATTGCCAGCTGGTCTGTACAAGTATGGGGCAAGCACCATATGTCCAGGCGTGATATTGACCATATTATTGCTAGCTGGTCTGTACAAGTATGGGGCAAGCACCATATGTCCAGGCGTGATATTGACCATATTATTGCCAGCTGGTCTGTACCAATCTGGGGCAAGCACCATATGTCCAGGTGTGATATTGACCATATTATTGCCAGCTGGTCTGTACAAGTATGGGGCCAGCACCATATGTCCAGTCGTGATATTGACCATATTATTGCCAGCTGGTCTGTACACGTATGGGGCTAGCACCATATGTCCAGTCGTGATATTGACCATATTATTGCTAGCTGGTCTGTACAAGTATGGGGCAAGCACCATATGTCCAGGCGTGATATTGACCATATTATTGCCAGCTGGTCTGTACCAATCTGGGGCAAGCACCATATGTCCAGGTGTGATATTGACCATATTATTGCTAGCTGGTCTGTACCAATCTGGGGCAAGCACCATATGTCCAGGCGTGATATTGACCATATTATTGCCAGCTGGTCTGTACCAATCTGGGGCAAGCACCATATGTCCAGTCGTGATATTGACCATATTATTGCTAGCTGGTCTGTACCAATCTGGGGCAAGCACCATATGTCCAGTCGTGATATTGACCATATTATTGCTAGCTGGTCTGTACACGTATGGGGCTAGCACCATATGTCCAGGCGTGATATTGACCATATTATTGCCAGCTGGTCTGTACCAATCTGGGGCAAGCACCATATGTCCAGGTGTGATATTGACCATATTATTGCCAGCTGGTCTGTACAAGTATGGGGCAAGCACCATATGTCCAGGCGTGATATTGACCATATTATTGCCAGCTGGTCTGTACAAGTATGGGGCAAGCACCATATGTCCAGGCGTGATATTGACCATATTATTGCCAGCTGGTCTGTACAAGTATGGGGCAAGCACCATATGTCCAGGCGTGATATTGACCATATTATTGCCAGCTGGTCTGTACAAGTATGGGGCTAGCACCATATGTCCAGGCGTGATATTGACCATATTATTGCTAGCTGGTCTGTACAAGTATGGGGCAAGCACCATATGTCCAGGCGTGATATTGACCATATTATTGCCAGCTGGTCTGTACAAGTATGGGGCAAGCACCATATGTCCAGGCGTGATATTGACCATATTATTGCCAGCTGGTCTGTACAAGTATGGGGCAAGCACCATATGTCCAGGCGTGATATTGACCATATTATTGCCAGCTGGTCTGTACAAGTATGGGGCAAGCACCATATGTCCAGGCGTGATATTGACCATATTATTGCCAGCTGGTCTGTACAAGTATGGGGCAAGCACCATATGTCCAGGCGTGATATTGACCATATTATTGCCAGCTGGTCTGTACAAGTATGGGGCTAGCACCATATGTCCAGGCGTGATATTGACCATATTATTGCCAGCTGGTCTGTACAAGTATGGGGCAAGCACCATATGTCCAGGCGTGATATTGACCATATTATTGCTAGCTGGTCTGTACAAGTATGGGGCAAGCACCATATGTCCAGGCGTGATATTGACCATATTATTGCCAGCTGGTCTGTACAAGTATGGGGCTAGCACCATATGTCCAGGCGTGATATTGACCATATTATTGCCAGCTGGTCTGTACAAGTATGGGGCAAGCACCATATGTCCAGGCGTGATATTGACCATATTATTGCCAGCTGGTCTGTACAAGTATGGGGCAAGCACCATATGTCCAGGCGTGATATTGACCATATTATTGCCAGCTGGTCTGTACAAGTATGGGGCAAGCACCATATGTCCAGGCGTGATATTGACCATATTATTGCCAGCTGGTCTGTACAAGTATGGGGCAAGCACCATATGTCCAGGCGTGATATTGACCATATTATTGCTAGCTGGTCTGTACCAATCTGGGGCAAGCACCATGTGTCCAGGTGTGATATTGACCATATTATTGCCAGCTGGTCTGTACAAGTATGGGGCTAGCACCATATGTCCATCATACCTCAAGGTGTGTAAAAGGGTCCTTTACTTTTACGTTTTATCTTATTTCCCCAATGCAGCAAGGAAATGTGGTCTTTTACCTGTATTTGATTTATTATTTAATGCATATTGCTGTTCACCTGTTCTTCTCATCTGTAAAACAATGTTACTTGATTATAACCATCATTTTGAGACAACCAATTATTAATTTACTCAGTTGTACCATTTCTCCTTTCAGCAAGACAACCCATTCTATAAAGGGGCAACAACCACATACAAGAATCCTTTGGTCGACACAAGTGATGTTAAGTAGCAGTGCAAGTTCTCATATGTAATGTGGCACTATAAACTTGAACAGTTTGTGCTAATTGTCTGCTGGAACCTAATTGTCTGCTGGAACCAAAGTGTCTGCTGAATTATTCATTATATATAAGCATAGGACTGTTAGTCTATTGTTTCTTACTTTGTTTTTCAAAAACTATTGTAACTATTTGTATTATTTTATTATCAATCTGTTCTTATTAATTTTTTTTAAATGTTGAATGTCATAATGAATCCTGTACCGTGAGTACTTATACAATTGGGAGTCATGGTAGTGCAGTGGCCAGCATGCTTGCCTGCCAGCCTAGCAGTCATGCCTTTCTATCTTCATTGAGGCGGGCATTTTGTGAAAATTGACATAGGCTCCCAGGTCACTTGTGCCTATTATAGACACTAGGAAATGTTGTGACAAGTAAAGGTGGCCAACATTATGTTGACCCTTGACCCTATCACATATTGAGTGCCGATTTATCTGTAACATTATAGGGCTACCACCACATGACAGCTCATATTTCTGACAGCATTGATAAGGGTCATTAAGTCTCTAGGTTATAAAAATGCTTAAAATGTATTTAATAAAAACAAATACTAGAAATTTGAATGCCAATTTCTGATCATATAACAAGTATTAGACACAATATGCTGCATGCAGTTCAACATCATCATCATTATCATCGTCATCTTGTTTATGAAGCACAATCTTCAGGTGCAACTGTTTGTTTCTCATGACTCGCTCTGTTGCAGATGATTATAATCAAATTGTTCAGCATCTGTGCTTTTATTTTGTTTCATATCTTCATAATTCTGGCCTATTATTGCAGTGTATTCTTGTTGTCCATTTCACATTATGTGCTTAAAGAACATACAACGTATTAACTGTGTGTGAATATAATTTGCATTTATTACTTGGCATCCTCATTTACTGCTGACATCTGTATTTATAGTTTTACCCAAAAGATCAGGACATTCAATTATGTGAAGAATTTTGTACAATAAACCTCATAAACCATGTCACGAAGCCCAAGCAGAATTATTATAAGAGGGAGAAAATAAAGATGGAAGTTAGTGAACAATTAAGGGAAAGGAACAAATAATGCAAAATACACATTCTAAACACTAATAGAGACATCAAATCTGACACGGAAAAACCCATACTTGTGCTTTATAGATTACACCACAGCATTTGATGAAGTGAAACATGATGAATTATTAACATTTCAGAAGTTTTTCAAAGTGACAGAGAAAGATCAGAATAATTAAAAAATAATTGGAAACAAGGAATTAATATGGTAAATCAATTGAACAATTATGGTCAGGAACAGTGTGGAGTAAGACAAGGATATCTTTTGTCACTGGATCTCTTCTCTTCATGTATGAGATGAATATTGTGAATACCTTGGATAACCAGAGTAACTAACAATTGGCTAAATAAGATAATGAAAGTAGAACATTATGCACAACCATATGAAAATAACAGACTGTGTTCTTTGGTCATGTGGTGTGATGAGAGACAATGGAGAACATTTGTGACAACTGGAGTGATCAGCAGTAAAAAGAGGCAGGGACAGAACAAGAGGAATTATGATGGATGGTCTAAGTCTGTCATATGGAGGAATATCATCAATATAATTGACACCAAAGACTGAGATGAACACTTATACCAGCAAGGCACATGACAGTGATGATGATTTACATGAGTCCATAGCAATCAAAATGTCATAAGACCATATGATTGTAGTAATTCTAACACAGAATTTGATTCTGGCTGTTACATTTATGCAGTTACAAGTTTAAATATTTTTATATAACTTGTTTTCAAATAAGTTTATATGTTATGTTAGGTATATTTATGTCACAAAAACAGTCTGTCCATGTGTTATCAAATTATTGGAAAGATAACATAAAGAGGCAGATGTTATTTTATAATTATGTAGTTTAGTTTGGACAATATACTTTGCAATCTCAGCTAAGTTACTGTCTGTGTATACATTGTTATTTCTATCATAAACAAAATGTACATTCTATAGTGGTATTCTTTCATCTTGATAGTAAAACCTATCCTAAAAAAAGGACTCCACATCTACAACTGTTTTATGGTTACTTAGTGTACTCTAAAATTTATTTATCTTTCTGTTTTCACTTCTATAATTTGTTACATTGATCAGTTCCTGTTCTTAACACTTTCCTGATCATCTTGTTGGCTGAAATACAATAAGGAAGTTCTGTGTACCTCCACGCTAAAATTGGTAAAAATATAAACTGCCATATATGTGTGTGTGCATGTGCAGGGTGTGTGTGTCAACAGTAAGTACTTAAAGACATTATTATTATTATCAAATGACTATCTACAGTAGTATTTCTGTGATTTTTGTTGATTCAAGAACATTTTAAAATTATGTTTCTGACTTTTCATTCTTTGCTATGCTAAACATGTGTTGTTTGTAGAACGATAATTCCGTTTGAATGTATGTATGTTATTTTGTTTCTCCAACACAAAAGTGTTGCAGTTCCATATTTTAATGTTTTTTATCTCCATTTTTTATCATTGGGTTGAGGTGAGTAAGGCTACTTCTTTTAATTTACAAATGTAGGTTATCACATGCTACTTTGAAGAGCAGCTGCTAAATTGGTAAGTTATCTCAGTGGAGTTAATTCCATGACATATTCTGTCAGATGTACATGCTAAATGTTTACTGCACTAGGTCACAGATTAATCAAGTTTGGTGACAGTTGCTTGTTGAATACATTGTCCTTAGAAAGGATAAGTAAGTGTCTTCTTCCGTATAATTGTTATATTGCATTTCTGCATTCTTTAATGATAAAGTTTAATACTATAACGTAGTATTACTAGACATGTTTTGGTACTTTCATAATGAAATAACTGCAGTTATTCATGTGTTTAGTTTTATGTTTACTTAGCTTGGAAAATCATCAAATTATTTGCTAATTAGGTCCTTACATACACATTTTGCAGTACAATATACAAAAAAGAGTAAAGTAGAAAATTTCTTCCAAAATACCATCTGGCTGTTTTTAACTGATTCAGCATGTAGTTTGTTTTTTTTTGTGGTTTTTTTTTTACACTAATGCCAGAATTATTGATCACACTTGAAAAATCAAATCTTCACACTATTTACATTTGCTATATGATTATCAATTGCCGGCTCCATGGTGAAGGGATAATGGACACAGTTCGTAATCCCGCATACCCACATTCAAAACACAGCTGTGGGCGATTTGGCAGCAGACTGCCTTACGTTTGTATTTTATGAAATTTTATGGGTGCCAGTCGTTCAGAAAGAAATGCAAACTACTGAACGTAAACGTGCCCAGGAATCAGGAGTAGCCAAAATATGCAGTGGATGACTGCTATGTCCTGTAATGGATATGCAACTAACTAACTATAATATGACACCTAAGGATAAGTAAAATATTAGACATTACATATGAAATTCATACAAGATTCACAAGACATTGAAGTAGAATTTATTGACTTTGCAGATCTATTCACTGTTTTTGATTATTATGCTTGGTGCTTCTTTTATGCTTTGTGAATGCTAAACAATAATTTGAAATTTGAAAACAAATGCTCGACTTACTCATTCATTGGCACTTTGCCGTCTTGACAGACGATAGTTTGTAAGGGATGAAGTTATTGCCTCTCCATAGCACAAAGCCTGGGCTAAAATATAGAGATCATGTGTTGCCCATGCAGCATAATCCCTCTCTCAGCCTGCCTAGTTCACTCCAGAGGAAAGGTAACACCTCTACATCTGGAACAAGACAAGCTGCAGAAGATGCCGGATCAGCAAAGCAATGCTCTAATTGTTCGCCTGTCGGAGCTTCGATCCTAGACCAGCCGCCAACCAAGGCTTAGGGCCTGGTCTGCCCTGCCATGTCATTTTGTCTTTAGGTTGCATTTCCTCGCACCAGGGTAAGGATTGTACCCTCCCAATTGCGCTCTTCCGCCCGAAGCCGTTGGCACAATCTGGGGTGTCGGGTTTGGTAAGCGCCGCCCAACATTCCACGCTCATAGAAAGCAGGTAGTACCGTCTACTGTAATACGGTAGATCAGTCATAACTGACTAAGACCTGACACAAGGTGCCACTTACTCAAGGACAGTGATAAAATAATTTTAATGCAGTGCATACAGACTGCTAAATTTTCATACTTAGTCCATTTTTAAACACAGACAAAATCGGGAATATGTAATTTGATGAACATTGTCTTCAATTTTCACACATAAAATCTCTGAGAAAATGTTACTAAAACCAGAATCATTGTATGAGAACCTGGAAACATATGAATCATATTTATTTCATACATCCTTGCTTGCAATAATTTACTTTGCACTGAAAATATATATCTTGGTAAAATGTATTGTTTAATGCTTTTTGTGTGTGCTTTTTATTTACCATTTATTGTCATGAAAACATTTACAAGTTTTGACCAAATTACTATTCAAGTCATTTTACAGTAAATTTTCTTATATCTAAAAATTTATAGATTTTCACAACATGCTGATAATCACAAGCTGTTTATTGTAAATCGCTCCACTTCGCAGAATTGTGATCACTGTATCAATCTCACAAAAAATACAAAATTGTAATTAATAATTAAATTAATTTCAATATCCAACATGAACGAAGCAAGTTTTTAAAAAAAATTTTTATTTGTGTTTTAGCTTTAAAATTTGGTACATTGTGCAGGGGAATGAGAAATAGCAATGATAATTATCACAATATTAAATTTTATGTAAATATTTAATGGCCAGCACATCTTATAAGTTATTTATGTAATCAGTTAAATATTTAACCAAAATAATTATGTTGCTAAGAGGTTTTAACGACTGACATGTTTTGACTACATTCTGGAAGTAAAAGTGTTTACTTACATTTTCAATGTAATGTGAAGATTGTGGCATAATTAACACTTCAAGCATTAATACTGTACTTTGATGCCACAGATAAAGATAGCTGCATTGTCATATTTATTTGTTACTATATTTTCCTTGGTTTCATTTTTGTACATTACGCATATTCTTCCATCCATCCACCATGTGCCATGCCGTTAAGCGAGGGCGATCATCTGCCATCTCACTCGATCACCAGAGTCATGGATCAGCTCCGTGTTCCTGTCTCTACCATGCCATGTGGCCAAGCCATCCAGGTATTTACTTCTTGTCTTCCCCTTGGTCTGTTCCCTTTGATCTTGCCAGCTGTCACCAAGTTCTCCAATTCATTTCTTCTCATAACATGCCCAAAAAATTTTGACTGTCTACGTCTAATGACTCTAATCAGTTTACGATCTTCATTTGTTTCTTGAAGGACTTGTTCATTGGTTTCTTTTGTCTGTCCATGGTATTCTTTGCATTTTCCTCAGAAACCACATTTCCACAACCATCAGCTGTTTTTCAGCTTGACTGCTCATTGTCCACGCTTCACATCCATACAAAAGTACAGGTTCTCTTTAGCACTTCAACACTCTTTTTCTCGTTTCAATTAATATCTTTTCATTGGTCAGTATGTTTTTCATCTTGCAAAAGGCTACCTTCGCAATGGCAATTCTTGTTCTAATCTCTTCAAGGCATCTCCCATCAGATGTTATGACTGTGCCAAGATAACTGTATCGATTCACTTGCTTAAGAATATGCCCATTTACTTGTATATCCATCCATCCATATTGTGCCATGCCTATAAGCCTGGGTGGTCATGTTCTGCCGTCTCCCTTGACCACAAGAGTCGTGGATCAGCTCCATGTTTCTGTCTCTACCATGCCATGTGGCCAAGCCATCCATGTATTTAATTCTTGGTCTTCACCTTGGTCTGTTCCCTTCGATCTTGCCAGCTGTCACCAAGTTCTCCAATTCATTTCTTCTCATAACATGCCAAAAAAATGTTGACTGTCTACGTCTAATGACTCTAATCAGTTTACGATCTTCATTTGTTTCTTGAAGGACTTGTTCATTGGTTTTTCTATCTGTCCATGGTATTCTTTGCATTTTCCTCAGAAACCACATTTCCGCAGCCATCAGATGTTTTTCAGCTTGTCTGCTCATTGTCCACGCCTCACGTCCATATAAAAGTACAGATTCTATGTAGCACTTCAACTCTCTTTTTCTTGTTTCAATTGATATCTTTTTATTGGTCAGTATGTTTTTCATCTTGCAAAAGGCTACCTTCGCCATGGCAATTCTTGTTCTAATCTCTTCAAGGCATCTCCCATCAGATGTTATGACTGTTCCGAGATAGTTGTACCGATTCACTTGTTTAAGAATATGCCCATTTACTTGTATATTACATTGTGGTATTTCTTCCTTCCTAGTGACGACCATAATCTGTGTCTTCTTACAATTCATTTCTAACCCTAGTTGTTCACTGTGTGCAACAATCGCATCTACTAAATTTTGCAGGTCCTGTTCATTGTCTGCAATCAAGACTGTATCATCTGCATATCTAATGTTATTGATGTATCGTCCCCCAATGTTGATTCCTTCCATATCTTCTATATTTCTGAAAATATGTTCACTGTACAGGGAAAAAAGATCTGGAGACATTACACATCCCTGTCTCACACCTCTCTTAATAGGCTGATATTGACCTACTTCATTATCAATTCTTATAGCAGCTTGTTTTCAATATATGTATATCGCATTGTGGTATTTCCTTCTTCCTAGTGACGACCATAATATGTGTCTTCCTAATATTCAGTTCTAACCCTAATTGTTCACTGTGTGCAACAACTGCATCTACTAAATTTTGCAGGTCCTGTTCATTGTCTGCAATCAAGACTATCATCTGCGTATCTAATGTTATTGATGTATCATCCCTCAATGTTGATTCCTTCCATATCTTCTATATTTCTGAAAATATTTTCACTGTACAGATCTGGAGACCTGTCTCACACCTCTTTTAATAGGCTGATATTGACCTACATCATTATCAATTCTTGATGACAGCTTGTTGTTCCCAATATATGTTTTTTACAAGTCTAAGGTCTTTTCCATCAATTTGTAGATCTTCAAGCATCTTTATCATGTCGACATGTCTCACTTTATCGAAAGCCTTTGTGTAGTCAATAAAACAATGATATAGATCTTTGTTTACTTCTATAGATCATTCAATTACTGTTCTCAGTATATACCAGCATTTACTCTGCCGTTGCCTTCTACAAACCCACATTGTTCTTCTCCTATTTTGGGTTGTATTTTCTTCCTAAATCTTTGCATGATAATTCTCAGCAGAATCTTTGTGATGCGACTCATTATACTAATTGTTTGATGTTGATTGCATTCCAAGGCTCCTGATTTCTTTGGGATTGCAATAAATATAGAATTACATAATTCAGGAGGTATATTTCCAGTATCGTATATTGCATTCAGCAGTCTGGTGACTTGGTCTATTCCATATTCTTCAAAGGCAATGATCATTTCTATTGTGATGTTATCTGTACGTCTTGCCAGCTTTCATATGGTTAAGAGTATTCTGAACTTCCATCTTCAAAATTGATGGTCCTTCATTATTATTCTGATGATCATATCGTTCATCTCATCATAAAGATCAGTCACGTAATCTGACTGCGCATGTAAAATCTGATCTGTTTCTATTATGATTTTGCCATCTTTGGTTTTAAGGCAACCCGTTGATGTGAGTGTTCTTTTGTTAGTGATGTCATTAATTCTTCTGTGCATTAATTTGGTATTCCGGGTGTTGTGTTGGTTTTCAATTTCCTTGCAATTTTCCTCAAGCCATGTTTATTTTGCCTCTTTGCATAGCTTCCTAATTTTCCTGTGAATCTCTTCATATTTTTCCTTGTTATTTTTGTTATTTCTTCTTACTTCCATGACTTTTAAGATGTCTTCCGTCATCCATTTCTTGCGTCCTATTATCTTTATTTTTGGGATGATTGTTTCTGAAGCTTGTTTGACTGATTTCTTTAACTGATTGCCTTCCGTGAACCACTGCATTGGTTCCATGGAATGAATTTGGTACTCGTAAACCAGTAGGTTGGTTCGATGTAGTTAGTGCTTTATTTGTTCCACTTCTCTTATTTTTTCCGCAATTTTTAGTGCTCCTCCAGTAAATTAAAATATTTTGCTCCTGCCAGTGTGAAACACATTGCTAGGATCCATTTTGACGATCCATGTGTGATAGACAACGAGTGTTTAAAATGGTTTGTTTTCATTATTTTTTAAATATTAATGCCTTCTAGTTTGCAACTGCAAAGATTTTCATCAAATTAGAGTTTGAAACACATATCGAATTATGAATGCACTAATGGGCCACATTTATGCCCTGAAATTTGTTTTGTCTATTGCAAAGTATTTAAGGTGTATTTAAATAATTAAATTTAAAAGAATAATAATTATAACTAAATAAAAAATAGTGTTTATATTATTGTTCTTAGTACAATCTGGCTGGTGTGATACTGACATTTTCCATTTTGTGTGAAAAATATGTGTTTCAAAATATTATGTTTTAATTGTGTTTTATTGGTGTTATGGAGCAGTTCTTGTGATATTCTTGACCACAAGTGGTTTGTGTAACATTATTCAGTAAATTAAACAGGATCAACATAAGAGGATTATAATTAAAGCCTTTGTAAGTGAAATTTTTAAAATAAAAAATAATTTTTACCTCTTTAGTTGCAATTGTTATTACTAAACCTCTCATTGTTATCATAACATTCTTCCTCCGTAAATCCTGCAGCGTGTAGCAACTGACGATACCAGTTCTGTGTTGGTTTATTAATCTTCTTTGGCTTCCCGTGTAGTTTTTGCTTGGCCACACCTCTTTTAATTTGTTCTCGCAGTCTGACCATGGTTGTAGATTCAAAGTCATCACTTGGTTCTCGCAAAAGTTTTACTTCTCATGGAGCATTCAGAATGTCAGCTTGTCAGCCTGGTCCATGGCTCTTCTGCCTTCCACAGTAGCCTTACCTGCAAGCTTGTCAGCCCGCTCATTTCCTTGTACACCCGCTCATTTCCTCGTAAACTCACTCATTTCCTCGCACACATGTCCTGCCACAAAAACGAAACAATCTTTGCCAGCCGAGACCACTCCAGAGACAGCAGCCACTCTCTTCGGACCCACCCCATCTCTATCCTCCTGAGCATGCTCATTGAGTCACTAAGGAAACATGCCCTAGTGAATGTCTGTGTCTCGAGCCATGTTATTTATTGCTTTACTTACTGCCATGACTTCCATAGTCAGGCTACTTATGGTCAAAGCAAAAGCACCAGAATCTTTCTTCACAATTCTCCCTCCGGCCTGATCCATAAAAGCCAACGAACTTCTCACTCCTCGAACGACCGACCCATCTGTGTAAATGACAGCATCACCCTCCAAAGAATTCTTGAAGATCAAAGCCTGTACTTCCACCTCCACAGCAGCCGGATTTTCTTGTCTGCATTTTCTGTCTAGTTGGATGCAAACTGAAAATGACGTACATAAATCTGTTGGCCAGGTTCTAAGTCCTAATTGAACACACCTATTGTCTTCGGCTTGGCTCATCCACGACTTTCCTCTTTTTAACTTGCTGCCTTTTGCCTTCTTAATTTCACTGTGCAGTGGATGCTGTGTGGTTGCGTTGACCCTGAGGTAGGCACGTGCTCGGCAAA
This sequence comes from Cepaea hortensis, assembly GCA_963921405.1. Classification (NCBI taxonomy): domain Eukaryota; kingdom Metazoa; phylum Mollusca; class Gastropoda; order Stylommatophora; family Helicidae; genus Cepaea; species Cepaea hortensis. The sequence goes on along the minus strand of OY992878.1, from coordinate 91,395,968 downwards.
TCTGTTTTCTGTCCCCACTGGTTGGAAAATCAAGATGGTAGCGCATCCCCCTGCATGCCGTATCCCTTGTACATCCAAGAATAATACGCATAGCTTTATTCTGTATTCTTTCCATCTGCTTACGGCTGATAGTCAGGATCGCCATGGCATACTCCAAAAACAGAAAGGACCAGACCCTCGTACAGGAGTCATAAATGGTGCTGCTCACAGTTTGCCACCGCCATCACCCGCATCACAGCCAGACCTCGCTTGGCCTTTGTTATCACCCGGTCTATGTGCTCATAATACGCAAGACTTCGATCAAAACGTATCCCCAGGTAGTTCATTGCCTGCGTTCTTTCCACCGCCACTGAACCCAGATTTACTGTTGGTGTTGGAGTGTTGGCAATATGGTATTTCAAAAAGAACCATGTCACTGCTGCCTTCGTTGGGTTGACCATTGCCCCAACTTCCACACACCAAGTGCTTATGCTATTTTGTTCTATTTGTAGATCCACTCGATCTCTATCCTTACCCTGCTACGTTAGTTCAGGTTTCTCTGCTTGGACGGTACCCAAGGGTAGGTGGGAAACACCTTGCCTCTCTAGCTGACTTGATATTTTCCTGGCAGTTAACTTCTCCAGCAGCTTGCCTATTGTATTTTGTATGGTTATTACCCGATATCTCTGAATTCTTGTGTGGTCTTTGCCAAGGGAATCAGATAGCTGTGTAACCACTCTTCCTTTATGCTAGCACTCCCTATGCTGCTGTTGTACATATTTGCTATTTCCTCTAGCTCATTGTCGGTACACATATTGATGTCGTCATATCTTATATCATCTGGCCCAGGTGCGCTGTTTTTTTGTTCATCGAAGCACAGCCCTAATCTCTGTCACTGTCACTGTGTCTTCATCTGCAATGTTCTGAGCCTTACACCTATCTGAGGTAACCGTCTTGGAAAAATTTCGGCCTCTCATGTCAGTCTGGTTGCTCTGCTCTAGATAGCGTTCAAAAAGGGCTTTTATGTTGTCGCCAGAACAATTTCAGTGACTTGTCTGTGCTTATTCTTTGATAAAATTCTGCCCACTTTTCATTTTTAACTACTTTAACCAGGTTTTTGAAATAGCTAACTTTAGTGTTCATCTCTCTTTCCAACTGCACGATAAGACTAGGATGGGCAACTCTGTTCTTCTTGGCGTTTTGTCATTTCCTTACAGCATGACGCTTATCGAACCAGGTCTTTTCCACCTCACAATTCCACCACGGTGGCTGCTCCCAGCTTTTTTTCCTGCCATGATGATTCCTGCGCTTGTTGCGATTTATTTTACTCACCACATCTTGCCCTGAACTGTCATACTTGAAGGTCTTGACTGTTGACTTGTGCTGCCTGGTTCTGCCGTTCTCCACCAATATGCTGCAAGGGTGGTGGTCGCTGCCATGGTGCCCTAGGACACCCCATCTACATACTGTAGTGAGTGAAGGAGTACCAAATGATGGCAGTGTTTCCTTGAAGGGACATTCATGCTTCAGTGCATGATGAGTCATGGCTGACTGAGAACAAATGATGGTAGTGTTTCCATAAAGGGACATTTATGCTTCAGTGCATGATGAGTCATGGCTGACTGAGAACAAATGAAGGTAGTTTATGATGAGTCTGGATGAGACTAAAGTGCATATTTATTAAGAGAGCTTTTCTTTTCTTATTTTAAAGTGGTATGTTCAATTCTTTGTGTGTCTATAGCTCTCTCTCTCTCTCTCTCTCTCTCTCTCTCTCTCTCTCTCTCTCTCTCTCTCTCTCTCTCTCTCTGTGTGTGTGTGAGAGAGAGTGAGATATATATATATATATTTTTTTCCTGACCTATGCTTCATTCTTCTCATCTGCTATAGGTGCCCATCATTTTATATCAGTCGCCTCAGCAGTGCTGCAGCAACTTTTATTTATGTGTTTCTCTATGTGTATACCAACAATGTTTACAATCTTTATCAATACCTTTGCCCACAGTAACAAAGTCGGAATAAATTGACTGCATTTTGGAATTTGCCTGGAATCAGTTGACTGGATTTCTATCTTGGGTTTGTGCCACATACACTAAACATGAGAATTAACGATGTTAAGTGATTATTTCCTTGCCTTCTCTCTCTCTCTCTCTCTCTCTCTCTCTCTCTCTCTCTCTCTCTCTCTCACTCACTCACTCACTGACAGACACTTACTCACTTTCATTGCTTTGCTGACCCAGCAGCTTCTGCAGCATGTCTTGTTTCGGATGTATTGGTGTTACCTTTCCTCAGGAGTAAACTAGACTAGTCGAGAGAGGGATCATGCGGCATGGGCAACAAATTGTCTCTACAATTCAGCCCAGAATTTGTGCTACGGAGAGGTATAATTCCGTTCCTGGTCTTAACTTAACTAATCTCAGAATCAAAGCGAGACGCAGTTGTCACAGGTCGTAAGTCATTGTTCTCTGGCGTAGCGTAGACAAGAAACCTACAGGTTATCTCTGGCGGTTGAGACACCTACAGGTGTCACTGATCAGCCACCACCTGCCTCAAGCTGGGCATCCTCTAGACCAGTGGTTCTCAACCGGTGGGGAATTCCCCCCCCCCCCCCCCAGGGGAGAACTTTGGGGTTTCCAGGGGGGGGGGATGAAGATTATTTCAAGATTGCGTTAATACAAGAACCGATTACTTGATCTTGTTTTTCCCTTCATACTTTACGGTTCTGTACGTCTCACCCTTCTAAAATTCATTTTAAAATAAGTAGACCCACAAATCATGTTTTATGTGGACGTCTAAAAATATAGTGGGGGGGGGGGGGGAAATGACGTCCTAAAAATATGGTGAAGGGGGGCACGGGCCAAAAAAGGTTGAGAACCACTGCTCTAGCCAGTTGGGTGCTGAACCACTTCAGCCTGCCTGCTACAGTGGGTGACTGGGGCTAGGACATAATCCGAATCGCAGGCTGTAAAACCAATGTACCAGCTTCTGAAAAAGCAAAAATAGAAACATCAAACTGCGGTTTGCAATTTGGAATATAAGAAACAAAAGAAAAAGCAGCGGCTAAGCAGGATATAACAATATTAATTGCAAAAAATTAGGTATATTTAGCTCCTGCGAAAAGATGAGACATGCTAAACACAGACACGATGTACATACCTTACAAAGAACTCCATACACAGGTGAAAACAAAGTGTGACATCAAAAATGAGAAACAATCAATAAATATATAATACTGAAGTATTAAAATAAAACAATAAGTATTATAGGACAACAAAACAGTGCCGACGTTTCGGTTCTAGAACCTTTGTCGAGCACAGGACAACACAAACAGATAAAAAAATGAAATAAAGCACACAAAATAAAATAAAATTGAACACAGCGTCTTGTTGATAGGAGGGAAACAGAAATGGTGGTTTACACCGGTGCAGAACAGCGCTCATGGGCTACAAAAGTTTGTATTGCCAAATGGTGTGCAAACAGTCCAATATGAATACAATACACGGAAGATAGTATAGTTATATTGTGGCATCAACAACGGTATTGATTCCTGCTGGGTGAATGCAGCCCAGATAGTTTATTAATTGGCTTTCAATTTTAAGTCTAATGGTGTTGCTAGAGAAGCAAGGTTTCAATGCAGTGACCCATACATCGTCGACTCCATTGTGGTTAGAAGAATTAAAGTACTTGGGGACCAATATATTTCATGTCACATCTTTTGCAGATGATAACATATATAAGATTGCGGGATGTGCAAGTGAAAGGATTTTCAAGGAGGTGTCTCGTGGAAATGTAATTACCGGTGTCTGAAAAACGTGTGGGAATGTCAGGCAATTCTTACGGTGGCATTTAAATGTACCCACAGATGAAGTATCTGTGGAGAGGTGACTATGAACATGGTGATCTCTGAGACTCTTGTTCCGGCGGAAAATTACCATAGGGCCGTTAGAGAACACCGCACGAGTGGTTGGGTCAGATACCAGGATAGGCCAGTGTCGGAGAAAAATATGCTTGATGGCATGGGCATGTGGATGAAAGGTTTAGGTTCATTGTTAGGAGGTCGCGTTTTCTTGATAAGGGACATTTCACGCGAGACCTGTGTTATACGACAGAAAGCTGTGGACAGAATGTGTTCTGGGTAGGCCCGTCTGCGGAAAAAGTCCATCATTTCATCGGCTTTCTCTAGGAAGTCATTATCGCCCTGACAGATACGACGAAGACGGAGTAGCTGGGAATATGGGATAGAATCTTTGCAGCTTTTGGGGTGGGATGAACTGTATAGGAGGAAACCGTGAGCATCCGTAGGTTTGTAGTATATGGAGGTCGTAAGGCCTGTAGGAGTTATTTTAATTGTGGTGTCACGGAAATTGACTGAAATGGTAGAAATTTATGTGGTAAATTTGATCGACGGGTGGAAATTTTGTGCATAATTGATGAAGCGGTTTAGTTCCGCCTCCGTCATGTCACTGATGTCAGTGAGGCCGATACCGTCATCAATATAGCGTCAGTAAAAAGAAGGGAAAAGGCCATCATAGATGAGTTCAATCTGGTGTTCCAAATGTCCCATAAATAAACACGCGTAACTGGGTTCCACTTTCGTACCTATGGCGACACCACTGATCTGTTCAAAGCAGTGGCCATTGAACTCAAAGGAATTATTTGTAAGGACCAATTCAGCGAGTCTCACCAGTGTACGAGTAGGGATGGTTTGATCTACGCGTTGATCAAGAAAGAATTGTGGCGCCATGAGGCCATCAGCGTGAGGAATGGAGGTTTAGAGAGAGCATACATCCATTAAGAATAATCTGTACGTGTTCCCAGGAGTTGGAAAGAGTTAAATGAGAGTAACACATGTGTTGTATCCTTGACATACGACGGGAGATCCGCAACTAGAGGATGGAACATGCTGTCAAGAAACCCTGATAGCAGTTAAGTCGGGCATGAGCAGGTGGAAACTATCGGACGTTCAGGATTGTTTTGTTTATGTATTTTGGGCAGTTTGTAGAGGGTGGGTTTTGTTTTCACCTGTGTATGGAGTTCTTTGTAATGTATGTACATCGTGTCTGTGTTTAGTATGTCTCTTCTTTTCGCAGGAGCTAAATATACTTAATCGTTTGCAATTCATATTGGAATATAAGAACCACGAGTCTGGAACTTTACACTGATTTGACACATATTGACGATGTGAGAAGAACGGCTATGATTGATGCCGAGCTCAATCGTCTTAACACTGATATTGCTGGTCTGAAGGAGACTCGCCTGAGGACGGGTCACGCAGGACGAAAACAAGCATCATAAAGTGGGCTTTACAGTGAAGAATTGTAATTCCAGCTGGAGGTAAAGAAGACAATCATCTCTGCGCTAGACAACCTTTTGTGGCGATGCCACTTTTAATGCCATTATCACCGCATTATCACTCACTTCTTCTGACAATGTGAAGGATTCCTTCTACGAAGAGTTAGACTTCGCGATCAAGGCAGTTGTAAAGTCCGACTACATGTATATGCTCGTTGGTGTTAATGCTCATGTGGGGAAGGACCCAAGTTCATGCCTTAGAAAATACAATATCGGTCGCATGAATGAAGATGGACAAAGGCGGCTAGAGTATTGCACCAGCAAAGTCCTATATATCACAGACTCGTTATTTTAAAACAAAAGAGCAGCATAAGGTCACATATAAACATATTGGATCAAGTCATGCGGGTGCATTCACAATGCATGTGATAAGGGAAACGTCAGATTTATGTAGACAGGGATAAAGAAGGCCTACGGGGCAATAATTAAAAAAATGCAAGAACAACCTTGACTGGAGAAATAATCACTGATAAGAAGCAACAGACGGGTAGAGCACTATTTGGAGACCAAACTGACGGATGATGTCCTCAACGCCATAGAGGGTCTACCAACTCATAACCACCTGGACACTTTTCACCATAACAGAAGTTAAGTATGCTATCAATGGACTTACTTCTAACAAGGCTCCAGGTAAGGATGGGATTCCAATTGAGGTTATCAGGAGCGAGCAAGCAGTGGCGTGCAGAGGTTCTTTGATGTCCGGGGTCAACCCCTTGATTGGATGCCCCTAAATTGTTCTTTACCTCATTCATTCCTCCTCCCCTCCGACTGCACTGTGCTGCCCCCTCTCCCTAACTGGATGCACCCCTCCCGGCTGGATGCCCGGGGCCGTCGCACACCCCGCACCCCCCCCCCCCTCTCTCTCTCTCTCTCTCTCTCTCTCTCTCTCTGCATGCCACTGCGAGCAAGACATACTCTACAGGTCCAACAATAGAGCTATTCTAGCGAGAAGGAAAAGTCCCACCTAATTTTAAAAATGCAAGCATCACAATAGTGTACAAGAACAAGAGAGATCGGAGTGACTAACTACTATAGGTGTCTCACTTCAATGTATCGTTGAGAAAAGATATGCTATAATTATTCTGTGCCAAGTCCTGGGAGATGTGCTACCCGATGTCATAATGTGGCTTTCGACGGAACTGGTCTATCATTGCTATAATAATTTCATTGATGACAGCAGCAAGAAAGATGGCGTGAATAGAATCATCCACTGTTTATTACTTTCATCGATCTCATAAAGCATTTTTGCCAGAAGTGAGAGTCTGTTTAAGTCGCTAAAGAATATTGGCTGCGCGCAAACTCTTCTGTCCATCGTGGAATCGGTCCACACAAGCACGAAAGGTATAATCAAGTTTGGTGGTGCATTTTCAGAAGAGTTTGAAATCAAGAGTGGATTTAAGCACGGTTGTGTAATTACTCCCACCCTCTTTGGAATATACTTTTCACTTCTATTAAAACATGTTTTCGTGATCTGGATGGTGGTATATACATTCACTTACGCTTAGATGGTAGCTTTTACAATGCTCAGGGATTGAAGGAATCTACTGATCAGCGAGTTGTTTTTTGCAGGTGATGCTGCAATTACGACCCACTCTGGGGAAAATTTGCAGCATCTGCTATTTGCATTCTCCAAAACCTGTTATTAATTTGGTTTAACAATTAGCAAAACGAAGACACAGATCGAAGATAAAGAATAAATTATCCCTAGATCGGGAAATCAACAGAATTAGTAAGGCAGCAACACCAATGGACAGGTTGACAAAAAGAGTCTGGGAGAATAGAAAGCTTACTGCCAAGACAAAAGTCCTCCTGGTCTATTAAGCCAGTGTCCTTAGTACTCTTCTTGATGGCAATGAAACCTGGACAACTTACACCAAGAGAAACATTTAAACAGTTTTCATATGCGGTGTCCGCGAAGAATATTTGGTATTAAACGGCAAGATCACAAATACTGAAGTATTGGAAAGATCGGTTTGTGTGACGGTTTGTTACATGCTCAGTCTTCATTGACTTAGATGGACAAGACCCATGTTTTTTTAGTGTGAATTACAGATGGGTAGATCTTGGGGTCGGCCTGTACTACGTACGGTACAAAGATGTGTGTGAGTGGGGCATCAATGATATAGACTGTCAGGGTCTTAAACTTGGCTCGCTAACCTAACGCATGTGAGACAGTACAAGTACAACGTGATTTGACTCAAGACTCAACGACACAACGTTCAATGGATTTATTTACAGATCATATACAGTACGATGATCACAACAAGATATACTTGATACTTCAATCCACTTACATCCACAATACAGCACACAGTCTATCTCTCAAGATGTCCAGACACTCGACTTTCAGGCACAGAAACCACACAACGCCTTTCTCTCATCATGCGTCCGGTCCAGTCGACGTCCCAGAGCTGTCTGCCTATAGCTCGCAACTTGCCTCCCCACCTGAGGTGGCTTCACGAGACATGCGTGCGTCCTTGCCTGACCGCTGGCCGTCTCGTCAGCCAGCAACCTTGCAGGCAGGTGCCTACTACTCGCCTGGCGGCGTAACGAAGTTACGGCATCCCTGCTGGGGACTAAGTCACCTGGCGGGCGTAACGATGTCACTGCATCACTGCACTTCGGTAGACTCTGACAGACATTGATATTATACTTTTGGAACAAGTCACGGCTGATCGCATGGAGAGAATAGATCAGGAATGGAATACAGACAAAGGAGAAAATGATTGCAGATAGGTCACACAATGAGCATATGAGACTTTATATTGGTGCCTAATGGTAGAAATGACCATGTGTTCACATGCATCCATTGTGAACATTTACGAATTATTATGTTCAGTCACATTCGCTACCGCATTGGGATGTAGTTTTTGAAGCGCAATGTAACTATCGTCTGTCAAGACAGAAAGGTGCCATTCTGAGTGAGAAACGGTCAACGGCATTCAATCTTTTACAGTGTTATGCCACTTGGAAATGGTGAACCTCATAAATGCATGCACTGAGAGTGTGAAATGATAGGAAATTACGGGATTATGTTGTTGGGAATGGTCACCTTAGTGCTACACGCAGTATGAGTTTTACATTATATGACATTATGTGACTGCATTGTGATGAATGGTCAGCGAAATCATAGGGCATTATGTGACTGCGGTGTCAGGAATGGGCAACCTCATATATATATTAGGGGGACAAGTGATAGAGCATTATGTGATTGCATCGTTAGCAGTGGTCAATCTCATACATGTGGTAGGGTGAGAAATGATAGAGCTTTATTTGATTGTATCGTTAGCAGTGGTCAATCTCATACATGTGGTAGGGTGAGAAATGATACACCTATCTGGAGATCATCTGCCACTTACCACGCCCATCTTCTCTTTGGTCTTCCTCTCTCATATACCCTCCATTGTTGTTCTCTCCAAACTTTAATGACGTTTCCAGTGACCAACATATTTCAGTTTTCTTTGTTTTATCGTCTTTGGTAGCCAAACTTCTTCAGCATTCAAATCATGTCGCATGCTTGGATTTATTTTTTTCTGTTTCCAAGATATTCTTAGAACCCGTCTATAACATTTATATTCAAAAGCATTTATGCGCTATTCAGCTTGTTTAGTAAGTGTCCATGTCTCACAGGCATATGGAAAAGATGCACGCTCTTACAAATCTAATTTTTGTAGATCTATATGTCCCACGTCACAATTTATTCAGTTGTTTTAGTTTTTGAAGAGCAATAGATATTCGTCTTTCATTGTGTCACCATTGTTGGTAATTAATGACGCAAGATATTCAAAATGTTCCACTGCTATAATGTTTCTCTCTTGTAATGTGTCATATAATATTGCGCTCGTCGTCCAAACAAACACTGTAGCAGATCAACAGGAACCAAATATTACCGTCAACGGCAATGATGTCAGCAACGATGTCATTCCACGTCAAATCAAAGTTTATTAATGGTAATCGGTCGCACAGGCTACCATATGACCGCTCCCATGTTGATGGGAAGGTCGGTCAATTTATAACAAATAATTATTGATAAATATATAATGTCAGCTGCCGATTCCGATTCCATCTTATTTCCTACATAAATGACCATTGAATTCATATGGTCCATCGCGCTGTACTTACATTGCGTTCTTCATTATACGATCCGACCTACGCTGATCTATGTTGTCTGTCCTGACGCTATGACCTCTACTTGTTGATCGATCGGTAAGTTGTGATACAACCAATTCTCCTCATTTCTTCTGCGCCATACGTTCATCCCCGATAGTTCCTCGCAATCCAGACTGTGCCTTTGTTTCCTGATATTGCGGTAATATCATATATCATGTCCATAACGTCTTTCAGTTAGATATTGTTGTCGATAATTTGGTGTTGTGATCAAATCCGCCTGTCTCCATGATGTTTTCAAAACTTGGCTCCCTATGGTAACGTAATCCGCCTTGACGTCATATAGCAACATGTGTATTCATGCGCCTCTCGGTTAACTCTCTCTCTTCCTTTTGCCATATTTTCGTATCTAATTCTAAATCATTGATTCTTGCCTCCGACGATACATGGCATCCACCACCTCAAATTTTTCCTCATTAATATAGTTCTCCGTAGTAGTTTTATTTGAATGCATTATCTTTGTTTTGCTATGTTAAGATATAAATTGTAAATTTCACTATTCTTTTGGGTTGAGGTTATTAGTTTTTCTATACCATTCTGTGATGTGCAAATTAATGCGTTATCATCAGAATATCGAGTCTCTGGAATTTAATGAACACCAATATTTAGGTCATCATATTTCTCCTTGGTTACATCATCTCTTGACATCTCTTATTATATTTTCAGTGTAGAGGTTAAACAAATAGGGGGACAGCACACAGGCGCACAGCCCCGACTGACTCCTAACTTGATGTCAATCCAGTCTGATGTCTCACCATCTATTCTAAAATCTGCTTGTTGGTCTAAATAGAATATGGCGTATGTAGTGGGGAATTATGGATTAGGTACAAAAAATGAACGAGGAGAACAACTAATACAATGGGTAAATATAAATGATATGGTAATTGGAAACACCTGGTTTAAACACCATAAACGACTACTTTACACATGGAAAAGCCCTGATAAGAAAATACTCAACCAAATTGACTACATAATAATTAATAAAAGGTTTAGAAATGCGTTAATTAATGTAAAGACAATGCCGGGTGCTGACTGTAATAGTGATCATGTACCACTATATGGTATAATAAAAGTAAGACTGAATAGAAGAAAAAAGTGGTTAGGAACATGAGACTTAATAAAGAAGTTTTGAAGGTAGATAAAGAAATTCAAAAACAATACAGAATGATTGTGCAAAATAGGTATAATGCAATAGCTAAAATACAGAATATAAACGAACAATGGGAAATGTTAAGGGATTCCGTTTATCAAACGAGCAAAGAAATATCACCGGAGAGAAGCCAAAAGGCTAAGAAAAAATGGATGACTGAAGAAATATTAAATCAGCTGGGCCAGATGGAATCACAATAGAAGAATTAGAAGTAATGGGAGAATTTAGAGTAGATATATTAACCAAAATGTTGAATGATATTTATAGCAGTGGATATATACCAAGCTATATGTTGAAATCTGTATTTATAGCTATACCAAAAAGACAAGGAGCATTTGAATGTGAAGATTTTCGGACAATTAACCTCATAAATCAGTGACTAAGCTTCCACTCAGAATTATAATGAGAAGAACAAGGAAGAAAATAAAAATGGAAATTGGTGAAGAACAGTATGGATTTGTGGAACGAAAAGGTACAAACAATGCAATATACACATTACGAACACTATTAGAAAGATCAGTAGAGACAAAGAAAGACATATATTTGTGCATCATAGATTATACTTAGGCATTTGATAAAGTAAAACATGATTAACTGATTAAAATGTTGGAAGATATTAACAATGATGGGAAAGATCTCAGAATTAAAAAAAAAATATTTACTGGAACCAAACAGCAGCAATTAAAATGGGAAATAAAGAAGGAAATTGTGAACACATAAAGTTGGCAGTAAGATAGGGATGTGTTTTGTCACCGGATCGCTTCTCCCTCTATAGCGAAGTAATAATGAGAGAGATCAAAGAAAAGCCAGGAATAATATTTGGAGGTTATAATATAAATAACATACGATATGCATATGCTAATAGACTACAATGGCTGGAGCATATAGAAAGAATGGAAGATAATAGGGAAACAAAACTCGCTTACACTCAGGAAATAAATGACCGTAGACCCCGAGGTAGACCAAGAAGGCGTTGGAGAGATAATACATATACAGACCTACAAGCACTTGGAATCAACGACTGGCAAGAGAAGGTCCACCAGAGAGACGAATTGAGACGGATTGTATCTGCAGCAAACAACCTCAATGGCTCCGAACGCTGAAGAAGAAGAAGAAGAAGAAGAAGATGCATATGACACAGTATTGATAGCGGATAATGCAACAGATCTTCAACAATTGTTGGACATTGTAGTAACAGAGATTGCAAAGAAAGAACTCTCCTTGAATATCAAGAAAACAGTAACAATGGTGATATCAAAGAAACAGGTAACACCCAATGGTGAAATAGAGATAGAAGGGAAAATTCTTCACCAAGTGGATAGTTTTAAATATCTAGGGACATTTATAACATCAGATGGAAGATGCACAACAAAGTTTAAGGGCAGAATAGGGTAAGCAAAGGCTGCTTTTCAAAAAAATGAAGAATATCTTATGCAATAAGTCGCTATCATTGAATGTAAGAAAAAGAGTTCTAAAGAGCTATATAGAACCTGTTTTTCTGTATGGCTGTTAATCTTGGAATATAAATGAATAAATTAGGAAGAGATGTGGTTCCTTAGACGAATGTTGCGAATTCCTTGGACTGCCAAAGTAACTAACGACGAATGCCTTAAAGAGGCTGGCGAAACTAGAACATTATACACAACAATAAGAAAGAAACAAACAGGTTTTTTTGGTCATGTGATGAGAAGAGAGGCGCTGGAGAACATCGTGACAACTGGAAAGATCGAGTGGAAGAGATGCAGAGGCAGACCACGAGAAATGATGTTGGATGGATTGCGACGGTGGCATGGAGGAATATCAACGGCAGAGTTGACCCAGAAAACCAAAGACTGAGATCTCTGGAGAGTCATGAACGCCTACGCCAGTCGGCACGGCACTTTATGATGACGACATGTGGTGGAAAGCCAATTTTCCTCATGATTTCTCAAGGCTTCTGATGTTGTACACAGTCAAATGCCTATGAATAATCCACAAAACATGGAAATAGGTTTACATTCAATTCTCTACACTTCTCTATTATTAAACGCATGTTGAGTATGTGATCTCTTGTTCCTCTTCCTTGTCTAAGTCCAGCTTATGAGGAAAATGCAAAGAATACAATGAACGGACAGAAAAACGAATGAAACACTCCTTTAGGAAACAAATAAAAAGATATTGATGAAGGTAATTAGACGACGATCGTCAAAACTTGCTGGGTACGTTATGGAGTGAAATAAACTTGAAAACTTGGGGACAACTGGCAACATTGATGGGTACAAGAGAAAAGGGAAATCAAAGAGATAAATACCCGGACGGCTTGGCCACATGGCATAATCAGGACAAAAAACTTAAATTTGACCCAAGGCTTAGATGATCGTATGAGATGGCCAGTGCCAGGATCAGATGCTCGAAGGAGAGATGATACCATCCTTTTATGATTTTAGGCATACCATCAACGAGATGAATCACACACGTCTGCTTTGAAATAGAGGCAGGTGTGGTATCCAAAAGCCACTCCAGCTCCATAAAATAAACACCATGGAATTATAAATTCAGCAATATCTAGCACAACACAGTGAATTTGTTCAGCATACACCCTTGTTTCACTTTGCAATTTACCTTCAACTAATAATAGTTTTTTGGCAACACATCAGCTGACAAATGCGGCTTGACAAATTAAGAACTCACATCTTCTCAGCTGTTGGCTTATATGTTTTTTTTAAAAAGTTAGTTTAATGTACTTTAACATGATGATGCAATCAGCCCCAGCTTGTGTTGGCTATGAGTTACAAAACTGGTTAGGTTTAATCCCCAGCTGAGAAAGGAGAAAGTAAAAGGTGGGAGAGGGGGTAGGGAGTTATTTCTGACTTTCTGACAGAAGCTGAATATTAGAAGATGAAAGTATCTTATGCAGTAAGTCATTATCATTAAACATCAGATAGAGCACTGAAATGTTATAGTGAACATGTTTTCCATTACGGCAGTGAATCATGGAACATGAATTAATATACTAGAAAAAGCTTGGAGGCAACCGACAGGTGGTTCCTGAGGCGGTTACCTTACAACAGCGATCGGCGACCCTCTTGTTGTTCACATAATTTTGCAAAGCGTGCTAACCTCGTGTTTATATTAAACAACTACTGAGGCGCGTTAATGTGATCTTGTATTAAAATGGTTCCGAAATTATTTGTAGAATATTTTTTTTTGTCTTATCCTATTTACAGGACATTGCAGTCAACACCAGCACTGCTGTTGTTGATGTCTTGGCAAGTTTACGTTCAGTAGTTTGCCATTGCCGGTCTTCCTGGTCTAAGGGTTACACGACTTTCTCCGCAATCCCGTATACTCTCGTGAGTGACGTGACGTGCGCGAGAATTTGTAGCGGTTCTCTCCGCGTCGGTAACTTACAGGGTATGTGAGCCGGTCGCTCAGAAAGCAATGGCAAACTACTGAGCGTAATCTTGCCAAGAAATCAACAGTCAACTGAAAGATGCTGATGTTGACAGCGATGTCCTGTAAAGGATATGCGAACAAAAAAAAAACACAAAAAAAACAAAAGAAGTTTGCCATTGCTTTCTGAACGACCAGCTCCCATACCATCACACTAAAACCCAGGGCGACACGGCTGCTGCCATATCGGTCGCAGCTGTGTTTCGAACGCAGGTAAGTAGAATCACGAACCACGTCCGTAACGCCGTTGCCACGGAGCAGGTCTTGTAGAATATACCCTACTTTAATATAAATTGGACAAATAAAAATGTTACGCTTTGCATAATTTATGTTCTAAGTACATTATTTTGAAATGTTATTACAACATTACTATTTGGTTAAGAACGAAAGTCCAATAGTTTGAAGAACAAAACATTTTAACGGCACCGTATTTCAAATAATAACATCAACCTTTTGATAAAGTCAACTGACCGCTGGAATCAATATGCTACAGCTGAGAGAACTATAGAGTTGGTGGTAGAGTTGAAGGTCGAGAGCTCTTTTCGGGGCACATCCCCCACTGGTCTAAGCCTGACATCCAGCTTACGCCTGTAGCTCCTAGTAGCTGTCAGCATGCGACAGCCCCCCCCCCCCCCCCACCCGGGGGGGGGGGCAACAGTTGTGACAGGCTGGCTAAACCAGGCGTGGGTAACCGATTTGGTGTCAAACCATTAGGTGAACTAGGATATGCCTACCCAGCATGTGAAGACAGAACTAGGCAGACTGCGCGGAAAACAATCATTGTTGATTCAACGGGCAAGACGGCGTTTACCTGCAAAGCGTTATGGAACGTAATGAGCACGACACTGCATCTGTATTCTCTCCAGTCGTCTTGACTTGTCTTGCCACTGGACTCAGATGGACTCGGGCGTGAGAGTGAGGTCGACGAATTGCGCAACACTTCCTCACTTAAATCCAATTAATCGCGCAAGCCATTCTTCATCCAACTTCATATATCACTAACTTATGGGTGAACGAGACCATGCCACAGGATTTCAAGGACGCGTCAACAGTCCACCTTTACAAACGTAAAGGAAACCGCCAATCCTGTGAAAACCACCGAGGCATCTCCTTGCTCTCAATTGCAGGGAAAATACTCGCCAGAATTCTTCTCAATCGCCTGCCGGAGCATCTCGATCATGGTCTTCTTCCTGAGAGTCAGTGTGGCTTCAGAAAAGACGAGAAACTGTTGACATGATTTTCGCTGCAATGCAGCTGCAAGAGAAATCTCAGGAACAGAACTCCGAAATGCTCTCTACTTTCATTGACCTTACCAAGGCTTTTGATACAGTCAGCAGAGAAGGATGTAGAATATTGTGGCGAAATATGGCTGTCAACGAAAGTTTGTCCAAATAGTGCGGCTATTTCATGATGGTATGCAGGTATGCAGGTATGCAGGAAAGTGGTGAACTGTCTGATCCCTTTCCTGTCACCAATGGAGTGAAGCAAGGATATGTCCTGGCACCAACACTGTCCAGCCTCATGTTTTCAGCTATGCTGACGAATGCCTTCGAGAACAACGACACTGGAATAGACATCAACTACCGCATGAATGGAAAGTTATTCAATCTCAGAAGGCTGAAAGCTAAAACCAAATCTAACAGCGACACCGTCAGAGAGCTGCTGTTTGCTGATGATTGGGCTCTATATGCCAACTCAGAGGCAGACATGCAACACAATTTTTCAGCTTTCTCACATGCCTGTGCCAACTTTGGGCTCAATATCAACTTAGAGAAAACTGTAGTTATGTACCAGCCAGCTCCAAGGAATAATCACATCGTGCCGATTATCAAGGTGAATGGTAATAGACTAAGTGTTGTGGACAAATTCACCTATCTTGGCTGCCACAGTTGATGACGAAGTGAATGCAAGAATATCCAAGGCCTGCGCGGCCTTTGGCAGGCTGTACAAGAATGTATCGGACAGAGATAGAATAAGCCTGCAAACAAAGCTGAAAGTCTACAAAGCTGTTGTATTATCCACACTGCTATATGCTTGTGAAACCTGGACTGTTTAACAGCGGCACGCTAGGAAATTAAACCACTTCCACACAGTCTGCCTTAGGAAGCTATTGACGATTAAATGGCAAGACAAGATCCCAGACACTGAAGCCCTAGAAAGAGCGTCCATGCTCAGTATCCACACTCTACTGATGAAGAATCAGATTCGCTGGGCTGGTCACTTAACTCGCATGCCCGATCGCAGGCTCTCTAAACGAAATTTTTGCAGCGATCTACGCTGTGGTAAACGCTTCCAAGGCGGCCAGAGAAAACGCCTTAAAGACACTGAAAATCTCACTGAAAGCTTTTGGAATTCACCTTGACACTCAGGAGACTGCTGCCAAAGACCGAAAATCGTGGCGTACATCATTACGCAAGGGTGCAGTCTCTTGTGGGGCAACTAGGGCTGCAAGAGCTGTGAAGAAAGGGCTGGACAGTAAAAGCACTGCAGAAGACCCTCCTCCTGGAACTTCAAGCATTTTTGCCCACATTGTCAAAGAACATTTCGAGCCAAAATAGGCCTTATCAGCCATCTTAGAACTCACGGCTCCATACTTTCAACCCCATTGGATGAAATGAATAGTCAACATCATTCTTGATGGACAAACAACACAAATGATGGTCGCGATAGCGGAGAATGATAGGAAAGAAAAAGAACTTCGTTAGTGTCAGTCATTGTTGGCACACACTCAGTTAGTTTGCATCAAATTGGACATTCACGAATTACAATGTCTAACACAACTTTCGCTGTGATGAGATGTCAACACATGATGGCTTTAAAAGAATAATATTATCATGTGCCGTATCGATAAGTGTGTCTAACAGTGCGGGAGGACAACAAAGCAACTGCATACCGCAACACAAGCCGATGGTGACTAGAAACGACAAAGTCAAACCATACAATCCATCTGAGTTTATTCGTATCAAAACTGTAGAGTATTACATAGATAAAATCGCATACGACTTGTCAACTTGAGCGGCCGATGGTAACTGCCTCTCTAGCCTCCGCCAACGCGTGAGCAGTCCTAGATACATAACTACTGGTGCTCACGCGTGCACAAACCTATTTCCCCTTGTTTTTGCACACCATCCATTAACTCATTAACTCCCTAACAGAGATGGTGCTCTGTTACGTGTGGGTGGCCATGTTTCGCCATTTCACATGTACACTAGAGTCGTGGATCAGCTCTGTGTTCCTGTGTCGACCATACCACGTTGCCAAGCCATCCAGATATTTATTTCTCTGCCTTCTCCTTGTTAATCTACCCTCTCCCCCCCCCCCCCCCCCACACACACACACACACACACACAATAATCTTGCCAGTTGTCACCAAGTTCTCCAATTTATTTCTTCTCATTACGTGTCCAAAAAATTGTGACTGTCTACGTCTTATTTCTCTAATCAGTTTACAGTTTTCATATATTTCATATAGGATTTGGTCATTGGTTTTCTGTCTTTTTATGGGGGGGGGGGGGGGGGAAATGTATCTCAACTCACTCAACGTGCCATTGAATATCGTTCATTGGTTTTTCTGTCTTTTTATCCCTGGATAATCGGATCGTCAAGGCAGACGTCCCAGGTATTATGGTGAATGGATGTCCTCTTAGTCGAGAGAGTAAATTGAAGTACTTGGGTATCACCTTTGACAGGTGTTTGTCTTTTAAGGATCATGTGGAGGCTTTGGTTGTGAAGGATGGTAGGGGCCTTAATGCATTGAGGGCTATGGCAGCAACCGGGGTAGATCAGAGGATGCTGTACAGGCTCTTTCAGCAGTTAATAATTTCTGTCATTGAGTATGATTTGGGGCTGCTGACAGTATAAAAGAGCCAGCTTGAAAGGTTGGAGCGCATACAGAATGTTGCCATGCGGTTAATCCTGGGGTGCACAAATGACACACCAATTATATGCATGAGGCATATCCTGGCGCTACCAACAATGACGGACAGGTATAGGGTCCTTCAGGCCAATTGGTACCTGAGAGTTGCCGCAGACAGGGATCACCCGCTGCATGCAGCAATGGATATGGTAAAGGGTCATAGACTAAGACGAGGCAGGTCCTGGATGACACAGGCAGAACTTTCTATACGTCAAGTGTGTGATCTAGAGACAATCAATCGTGAAAGAGAGTGGGTTGAAGTTCCGGAAGACATGACGGACTGGCACAATGTAATATTAACACTGGGTCGTGAGTGCAGAGAATGGGCAGCGGGCCGCACAGAGTTTGAAGTGCAACAGCTGATCCAGAGCAACACACATCAAGGTGGCATAGTCATCTACACCGATGGGTAAGTGGTGAGAAACAGATGTAGTGGCTTGGGATTTATTGCACAGGCTAATAGGGCGAGTCTTGAAAAAGGAGAGTCTGGCATATGAGACTACGACCTCCAGCATGAGAATGGAGGTGGAGGCAGTAACAGCGGCATTCCGGTGGCTAGAGGAGACTACTGCAACACACTTTGTATTCATTACGGATTCAACGAGTATACTTAGCAAGGTGGAGAAAGGAAAGTTTCTTGTGGAATGGCTCTCGTCGCTTCAGAGGTAACAGACTGAGAATTGTATGGATATTTTGCCCTGGCCATGCGGGAATGAACAGGCTGATAGGCTAGCAGGGAATGCACCTCTTGGTGGTATTTTGCCTATGGACAAGGGGGAGGTGGTCGTGCGCTTGTGGGACCAGGTGGAGAAGGCGAAGGAACAGATTGAGAACGCATGTGTTGAAAGAATGAGATTGCGGGGAATCGGCAGGGGTTCTGGAAGAATCTCAAAACTGAGAGGGAAGACCAGGAGAACGTTTAATCAGATAGCAGTGGGAACGATTAGTAGTATGACTCTTCGATGGCTGTTGAACGAGGGGACTGAGCAGGCATGGGAAGGTCCTGAGTGCAGTGATGTCGGTTCTTAACTCAACTCAACTCAACTCTGCCTTGTTATGATAGTCTGTGCATTTTTCTAAGAAACCACATTTCCACATGCATTAGATGTTTTTCAACTTGTACGCTCAATAAGAAGTATATACTTATATTTAATTTAAAATGTAATTTGTTACTTGCAGTATTTCAACTCACTCAACGTGCCATTGAATATCGTTCTTCTTGCCACTCTTAGCACGCGTGCCGTAGGTTGCCGACTCCTGCCTTCGACTATCAGAGTAACTAACAACGATTGTCTGGAAGAGGCTAATTAAATTAGAACAACCTATAAGAAGGAGACAGACGTCATTCTGTCGTCATATGATGAGAAGAGAGATGCACTGAAAAGATCATGACGACTGGAAAGATCAGCGGGAGAAGAGGCAGACAGAGAGAAATGATGTTAGATATATTGAGACGGTTGCATGGAGGAATACCATCAGATCCAGAATATCAAGGAATAAAATCTGTGGATAGACATTAACACCTACACCGGTTCGCAGGACAAATGATGATCATGCCTCCGCGGGTAACACAGCCTCTGAAAATTATTCACTGGTTTATCAGAGAAAGAAACGTCCTAGTACATTATTAAATTTAAAATTTAAACTATTAAATTATACAGTTGCACACCCCCAAGGCAGTATCTGTTGTAGTATTCATTATCTGCTGTTTTATTATGTCTTGTAAGTCTCTTGTCCGTGAATGTCACCTTCACAATTTTCTCGTGTCACGATATCAGGTGTTTGGAAGGTCTGGAAGGTTAGGTGGTGACACTCTATCTGTGTGACATCATTCATTAATGAGGCACAAGACAGTCGCCGTGCTTGGCAATGCTACGCATGATCTTTCTGCAGACTATTAGCTGCTGTTTATGTCTTTCGGCTGTTACAACAACATTTAGCGACTGGAAACAGCCCAGGAAGTACCCACGCCAAGGCCCCCCCCCCCCCCAATCCTTTGCTGTCTCACGCAGCCTTTTCCGTGTCTTCCCCATATTATACATATGTCATTACTTTAATTCGCTTCGCCCTCTGTTCTTAGGTCTCAATCTATTTCTTTTGCCCCGTGTGTCTAGAAGTAGACATTTTCCCCCTCTAAACTATTACCAAGTTTTGTTCAATGTGTGTCTTACCCAGTCCAGCATCTATTACTCACCACCTGATTCATGTCAATGTACCCATATAAGCTTTGCATAATTCTAGAGATATTCGTAAGTGAAAGAAGGTGTCAGCGAATCAGACTCTTTACGGATTTCTCCACATTTTATTATACTTCTTCTGGAAGAAAAGCCTCTTTTCATCTTGTTTGGCTTGATTGTTTTTCTTTTGCTTTCTTTAGATCCGTTGAATATTGAATTAAAGTTTTCTCCAAAATGAGGGAGCCAGGCTCATTTCAATTCTCCTGACTCATCTCTGAAGACATGCACGGCAGGTGTCATAGTTTCATCATCATCATCACCATCCAGTGTCATGCCAGCTGGAGTGGGCGAACATGCCTCTCCACAAATTACGATCTCAGACGTCATGGATCAATTCGTGTCTTGACTCCTTTCCGTGCCATGACACAAGACTGTCAAGAATCTTCTCACGCTATCTTCCTCTATCTCTCTTTCCGCAAATCTTTCCGGTTGTCATAGTTTATGTACTGTAATGGCAGTGTGTGTACACGAGTTAATGTAGTGAGATGGGTACTTGTGAGTTAATGTGACTGTTTACTGGACCTGAAACGGGCGACAACCAGCACACACAGAGACGTGTCAGCATAATTCTCACGAAGATTCGTGGCTCTTTTGTTATATATGTTTGTAAAAAGGACATGCAAACATATATTTTTTTAGTCATTCAGTTTGTCGAAAGACCATCCTCATTGCACATCGAACCATTCAGTCCCTTCCTCAGCAAATCCCGCAGCGTGTAGCGGCTCTCGACACAAGTTCTTCTTTGGCTTTCCGCGTAGTGTTCTTGTTTGGCCACACCTCTTTTAACTTACTGTTCTCGCAGCCTGACGACCATGGTTATAGACTCACAGTCATCGCTTGGTTCTCGTAAACGACTTACTTCTCGTAGAGCATTCAGAATGTCTGCCTGATCCATGGCTCTCCCGCCTTTGACGGTAGCCCTACCTGCAAGCCTGTTAGACTGCTTATTTCCTTGTACACCCGCATGCCCTGGCACGAAAATGAAACTAATATTTGCCGACCGAGACCGTTCCAGAGGCAGCAACCACTCTCTTCGGAACCGCCCCCTCTCTATCTTGCTGAGCATGCTCATTGAGTAACTAAGGTCACATGCCCGCTTGAATGTCTGTGTCTCGAGCATGTTATTGCTTTACTTACTGCCACGACTTCCATAGTCAGGCTACTTGTGGTCAAACAAATGCACCAGACTCTTCCTTCACAATTTTCTCTCCGGCCTGAGCCGTAAAGGCCACTCCTCAAACGACCGACCCATCCGTGTAAATTGACAGCATAATCCTCTAAAGCAGTGGTTCTCAACCGGTGGGGAATTCCCTCCAGGGGGGCATTTTAGGGTTTCCAGGGGGGGGGGGGGAATTAAAATTATTTCCAGATCGTGTTAATACAAGAACCGATTACTTGATATTGTTTTTCCCTTCACACTTTACGGTTCTGTACATCTCACCCTTCTGAAATTCATTTTATAACATAAGTAGACCCGCAAATCACGTTTTATATAGAGGTCTAGACTTTTTTTTAGTATGTCCTATTAAATTTAGCTTCCATTATTACGTATACTGTGTAGGGGGGATTTTTAGGGAGGAAATGCGAAAAAAGGGGGGGGGGGAAATGACGTTCTGAAAAAATGGTGAAGGGGGGCACGGGCCAAAAAAGGTTGAGAACCACTGCTCTAAAGAATTCTCCAAGATCACAGCCTGTACTTCCCCCTCCACAGAAGCTGGATTTTGTTGCCTGCATTTCCTGTCTAGTTGGATGCACACTGAAAAGGACTTAAATAAATCTTTTGGCATTTGTACCCACACCTCGCCACGTTCTAAGTCCTCAAGTGAACACACCTGCTGAAGAATGTCTTCGGCTTGACCCATCCACGACTTTCCTTTTTTTTTTTTTTTTATCTGCTACTCTTTACCTTCTTAATCTCGCTATGCGGTGGATGTTGTGTGTTTGCGTTAACTCTGAGGTAGGCAAGTGCTCGGCAAATTTGTATTCTGTCCCTCATGGTTTGAAAATCAAGAAGGTAGCGCATCGCCAAGAATAATACATATAGCTTCGTTCTGTATCCTTTCCATACTTTCCACCTGCTTATGGCTGAGTGTCAGGTTCGCCATCGCATAATCCAAAACAGAAAGGACCAGACCTTCGTAAAGAAGACATAGATACCCTGGATTCGAGCACACTGGAACCTCCCGTGTGTTGCCGGGGCCCATAAGGGAAGCAAAGAATAGCAACCCTGCAGCCTACCGCGCATGTCGTAAGAGGCGACTAAGGAGGCTTGATGGTTCCGTCGCCCTGCTACTGAGTAAGTGCGTGGTGCGACACTGTGAGCTGTGAGTTTCGTGTGAAATGTTTTTGAATCTGCCCCAGGTTTTTTGGAACGTGACTGCATGTTCGGAGCGATGGCAGGTGGCTATGTCCCAGAGTTGACCTGGTTTTACCTTATGCAGAAATGCGTGGCTGCTGGGCTTCTGGTTGACTGCCACTACCATCGACGATGAACTGTATGTTCGTGGACTGTGTGGGTGAACATCTAGGAAACATCCAGATGGGAAAATGACTGCCGATTCCATCAGAAATGAACTGGGTGTTTTGTGGGGGACTATTGTGTTGACATTCTTGCGGCGGAATTATGCACAGTGTATCTGTGCAGGCTGTTGTTTGTCGAGACTCCTGTCTTTTCCACTTTTCACATTGGGCAGTGGGGAGCATTTTGTGTGATATTCACTGGCACAGGAACGGAGCATAATGGGGACGACCCGTTGCTGTGAAGTTGGAACTGCGACTAACTAACTAACTAACTAACCCTGGATTGCCAAAGTAACTAACAACGATTGTTTGGAAGAGGCTAATAAAAGTAGTACATTACACACAACAAATCAGAAAGGGACGATGTTGTTCGGTCATATCGGGAGAGTTAGAGGCATTGGAGCACATCGTGAGGACCGAAAAGATCAGCAGTTGAAACGCTACAGTCAATTCAAGAGAAATGATCCCGGGTGGTCTCAGACGGTGGCAGGCAGGAATATCCTCGGTAAAATTCATCCACCACAAGAAGTACCGAGATCTGTACTGAGATCTTAAGTTAAGGTCTACGCTATTTGGCAATGCACATGAAGATAGTGACTTACAAAATATAATTAGGGCAAAACAAACATGTTTGATCAAGTTCATCAGTCAGGTAATAGGTAATACTGGCTCTCCATCAGGAACGTCTGGAAATAATAGTCCCCGAATACTCTTTCCTATGCCTAAATAGCTGGAGAACACCAAATATAGGTCAGCCTTACACATTCACTGTTCACAAAAACACTCCCCCATTCCTAAAGAGCTTTTTTTTTTATTTATTCGCATATCCTTTACAGGACATTGCTGTCAACAGCAGCATCTTTCAGCTGTCTGTTGATTTCTTGGCAAGATTACGCTCAATAGTTTGCCATTGCTTTCTGAGCGGCCGGCTCATTATCTCGCAAGTCACCAGCGGGGGACGAACCGCTCACAGTTCTCGCCCGCTACGAGACTCTGCGTGATAAACGGGATTACGGAGAAAGTGTTGTAACCCCTCGGTCAGAGAGACCGGCCCTAAAGAGCTTAATGATGTCAAAAACTGCAAATCCTCTACATGATGTCGCAATCAGCCCCAGAATTTCTGGCTGTTTGTGATGTACTAGGTAAGTTTACGTTCAGCAGTTTGCCATTGATTTGTGAACCGTAGACGCTCATACCATTGTTGAAAATCAACACAAGTTGGTCTGCTTCCTAATCGCCTACAGCTGAACTTGGTATGCGGGATTGCGAATGGCCTACAGCTGAACTTGGTATGCGGGATTGCGAATGGCCTTCGCTACCGTTTCGTCACAGACTCCGGCTGTAATGATGCAATCATTTGCAAAAGATATTCTGTCAGGAATATTATTTGACCAGTCAGCTTAAATAATTATCACAAGCTTGTGTGAACGCTCACGCACTTGGTCATGGCCAGTTAAGATTTGTTTTTGTGCACCAAGCCACAGTCATTAAAAACCAGTGCCTTGCACCGCGGCCAATTCTATATTTATACCCAATGCAATAAATAAACCTTTTTTTAGGGAGCCTATCACATAACGGTTCATTCACAAGACACCGCGGGTTGTTTCCTTTAGCGAAGTTTGTCCGCGCCTCCGGAGCATTCGTCTCACCTAGCAGAGCCAGCGAGGAACAAGTGGTGCTGGGAATACCTTCAGGGAACTAGACTGTTTCAGATGGCTGTTAACCCCGAGCACCAATCAGGATAGACCTATTTTGTGTTGACACTGTTGCTTTCTTTATTCCCAGCCCAGTCGGAAGTGTGTTAGGAATGTCAAGTAAGATAGTGGTTTATGAAGATGTAGCAGCAGTCAAACGTGCAGAGCCATTTCAGCTACAGTGATCGCATCGCGTTAGTGAAACGGTGGATTTGTAATCTAGAGTGGTAACGTATTTTTGTGCCATACTTGTGTAACCTTTACCTTATATAGCGGCATTTTGTGTTAGACTATAGCGGCGTGCAACAGCTTGTATATGTTATGTTAGGTTGTATCCGTGTATTTCATTGTTATTACATCATAGTACCAATGAATGCATCATCAAGTGTGCTGCCAGCTGGCGTTCATGTCTCTTCACAGATCCCGGTCCTTGGTGTTCTGGATCAACTCTGCTGATGATATTCTTCCATGCCACTGTCTCAGTAATTCACACTGTCTCAGTCCATCCAGCATCATTTCTCTTGGGTTGCCTCTGCCTTTCTTACCCTTGATTTTTCCCAGTTGTCACGATGTTCTTAAATGCCCTTCTTCTCAATATATAACTCTTTCTTATTGTTTTATATATAATGTTCTAGTTTCATTAGCCTATCTTATGCAGTCTTTGTTGATTATTCTGGCAGACCAGGATATTCCCATTATTCGTCTTAGGAACCACATCTCATAATGAAACTATATACTTTATATTCTATATGATCATATTTACATTTTGACTGCCGTTAACTCGGTTTATAGCAAGCAAATCACTATATTAGTCAGTCCAAGTATGCGCTTAACTCCCACTAACTGTTTCTGTTTCAGTTATATTAACACACGCAGATCATCATATGTGTATGTATTGGTTAGTCCAAGTATGCGCTCAACTCCCACTAACCGTATCTGTTTCAGTTGTTATATTAACACAAGCTAAACACGTGTTACTTTAACTCCTTTTATCATATGTCACATATTCATATTTTAATAATTTGATCTATATCGTGTTCACACATCAGTTAGTTTGTGAAGTAACTACTTGAACAAGTTAAAACGTGTTGTAGCTGTGCAGACTGACAGACGGCAGATTTATGCACAGATAGATAGGTAGAAAGATAGACAGAGAGACAGACAGTAGGTGGGTAGGTAGGCAGGTAGACTGATGATACGTATCCCTGCCTGTCTGTCAGCTCTCTTGCTTGTGTATTCATTGACCTTCTGCAACGCCTATCTGTATGTAGATCTAGTTCTTCTTGCACCCGTGTTTGTCTGTCTGCCCGTCTGGCTCCTCTTTGCCGTCTTGTCTGCCCGTCTGGCTCCTCTTTACCGTCCTGTCTGCAAGTCTGGCTTCTCTTTGTCTTCGTGTCTGAAAGTCTGGCTCCTCTTTGTCTTCCTGTCTGCAAGCCTGGCTCCTCTTTGCCGCCTTGTCTGCAAGTCTGGCTCTTCATTGCCGTCCTGTCTGCCGGTCTGGTCTGTGTGTGTCTGTAAGTCTGACTCCAGCCTGTTCTTCTGATTGTCTGTAGGGCTGGCTGCTGCTTGCCTTCCAGCATGTCTGTCAATTATCTATGTTTGGTTTCAGCTGTCCTCTTGTATCTCTCTCTCTGTCTCTAAGTCTGGTTCCTGCTTACCCGCCTGTTTGTCTATAAGTCTGGCTCCTGCTTGCCCTCTTGTCAGTATGTTTGTAAGTCTGGTTCCAGGTCGTCCTTCTGTGGGTCTGATTGTCTATAAATCTGGTTCCTGCTCGACCTCCTGTCTGTCTGTCTATAAGTCAGGTTCCTGCTGGACCTCCTGTCTGTCTGTAAGTCTGGTTCCAGCATGTTCTCCTGTCTATCTGTCTGTCTGTCCATATGTCTGGTTCCTGCTCGACCTCCTGTCTGTCTGTAAGTCTGGTTCCAGCATGTCCTCCTGTCTATCTGTCTGCCTGTCCATAAGTCTGGTTCCTGTTCGTCCTCCTGTCTGTACATAAGTCTGGTTCCTGTTCGTCCTCCTGTCTGTCCATAAGTCTGGTTCCTGTTCGTCCTCCTGTCTGTCTATAAGTCTGGTCCCTGTTCGTCCTCCTGTCTGTCTGTAAGTCTGGTTCCAGCATGTCCTCTCTATCTGTCTGTCTGTCCATAAGTCTGGTTCCCGTTCGTCCTCCTGTCTGTCTATAAGTCTGGTCCCTGCTCGTCCTCCTGTATGTCTGTAAATTTGGCTCCTGCTTGTCCCCCTGTGGGTCTATCTGTCTTTACGTTTGGTTCCTACTTGTCTTCTTGTCTTTCAATGTGAATGTCTCCTGTTTCCCATCAGCATGCATGTCAGTCTGTCCCTGTCTGTAGGTATGGTTCCTGCTTGTCTTCTTGTCTTTCAATGTGAATGTCTCCTGTTTCCCATCAGCATGCATGTCAGTCTGTCCCTGTCTGTAGGTATGGTTCCTGCTTGTCTTCTTGTCTTTCAATGTGAATGTCTCCTGTTTCCCATCAGCATGCATGTCAGTCTGTCCCTGTCTGTAGGTATGGTTCCTGCTTGTCTTCTTGTCTTTCAATGTGAATGTCTCCTGTTTCCCATCAGCATGCATGTCAGTCTGTCCCTGTCTGTAGGTATGGTTCCTGCTTGTCTTCTTGTCTTTCAATGTGAATGTCTCCTGTTTCCCATCAGCATGCATGCATGTCAGTCTGTCTCTGTCTGTAGGTATGGTTCCTGCTTGTCTTTTTTTGGTTTTGCTTTTTTGTGCTCGCACGCTTTGAACTCAAGCATCGTCCATACACACTACTTTAGTTGCGCTGGACTGAAGTTTGCGTGTGGATTAGCTTTCCCTATTAACAGTGTCCCTCACCATCAGGCGAACCCACTCTGACTTCAGAGGTACTTGTAATTTACGTCCCCAAGTCAAGAAGTTCCCCTTTCAGTACGTAAGTCAGGTTCCTGCCCATCATTCTGATGGTCTTATTTGCCCTCCTGCTTGTCTTGTTTGCTCGCCTACCCGTATAACTATCTGTAGATCTGACTGCTGTTTGCTCGCCTACCCGTATAACTATCTGTAGATCTGGCTGCTGTTTGCCCGCCTACCTTTATAACCATATGTCTGTAGATGTGCCATAGGAGGACAGACAGCAGCCAGATCTACAGACAGACTGGTTTGTCTAATTGCCCTGATACATGAAAACCGCACTGTCTGTAGGTCTGATTCCCGCTTATCCTCCAGTCTGTCTGACTGTAAGGCTCGCTCCTACTTGCATACTCATCTGCCTACCTGCCTGTCTTTCTATCTATAGATCTCTTGCTTGCATACTCATCTGCTTGTAGTTCTGATCCTGCTTGCCGTTCCTCCTGCTTACCTACCTAGTTGTCCTTCTACCTGCCTGCCTGCCTGCCTGCCTGCCTGCCTGCCTGCCTGCCTGCCTGTCTGTCTGTCTATCTGTCTGTCTGTCTGTCTCGTCTGTCTGTCTGTCTGTCTGTCTGTCTGTCTGTGGATCACACAGGATGTAGTTGAACCTATGAGAGACCGGGACAGGGCACATAAAAACAGAGATCTAACTATGTACCTTAGTCTGAGAAACAAAGTTCAATATGTTATTCGATAGGAAAAGAAAAACTATTTTAAGAACTTAATAATAGATAAAACCAACACTAAAAATATATGGAAAGCAATTAATACCTTGACAAACAAACAAAAATCATCACAACCACTACCAGCAAATCAGGTTACATGTGATCAATTCAGTAGATTCTTTCAGTCCGACATAAACCAACTGAAGGCTGCAATACCAGATGCGCCTCATGACATATCTTTATTATCATCATTCTGTGAGAACAAATGCTATGGTGACATTCCCTTCAACAAACCGCTAATGACGACCACTGAAGTATTTACTCATCTCAGTAACCTAAAAAACAATAACCTATCAGGACTAGATGGAATTAGTAATCGAATCTTTCGCTATGCTGCACCGGCAATCTGCGAGTCACTAACTTTTATAAATAATCAATGTCTCACCAAAGGTAACTTTCTTCCAGCCTTTAAAATCGCGAAAGTGTATCTTCATTTAAAAGATTGTTCATTAGATGATCGTCTCATGAGTAATTATAGGCTAGTTTCAATATTATCCTCACTATCCAAACCGCTAGAAGAGCACATCCACAAAACAACACTAGAGCACTTAGTTCGCCACAAACTAACAGTTGACAGTCAGTCAGGATTTCGGCCAAAATATTCTTGTCGTACGGCCCTAACAAACATGATAGAAAACTGGCATCAGAATATTAACAACAATGCTCTATGAGGAACGGTGTTTATAGACTTTAGAAAAGCATTCGATATGATAGATCATACTGTTCTAATTAAAAAACTAGAAACAATGAAAGTAAGCTTTCATGTAGTGACATTAATAAACTCATTTTTATTAGACAGAAACAAGTAGTATCACACAATAAATCTATATCTCAAGCCATTATCATTAATACTGGAATACCTCAGGGGTCTATACTTGGCCCTCTGTTACTTGCCATTTATATAAATTATCTTCCCTTATATCTGTCGTCGTCTTGTGATCTATTTGCAGATGACTGCACAGTATATACAAACGCTATTGATCGTAATGTGCTAGAATTATCCTTGCAACAGGAAATGAATAGTGTATTTAACTGGAGTCACGCAAACCGCATGCAAATTAACATTTCTAAAACAAAAACTATGTTAATAGGAACCAGGCAAAGACTTCACACTCTAAACTCGCAAAGAACTCTTCAGCTTCACATTGGTAGCACGCCTATAGAAATTGTAACCGAGCACAAGGCACTGGGTCTTATCATAGATAAAAATCCATCCTTTAATTCCCATGTTCATGCTTTAGTTAAACAAATAGCCAAAAAAGTATACCAACTTGCCAAAATTAAAAATTTCCTCGATGGAAACACAAGAAAGATATTCTATACTTCCCACATACAAACAAATATTCATTATTGCTCCACAATCTGGGATGGATGCTCCAAATCAATAACAAAACGCCTGTTTTCACTCCAGAAAAGGGCAGTGCGTTTAATCAGTGGTGATAAGCTTAGAGACAATTCTAACCTACATGAACGTCTTCAGTTACTGCCTCTCCACAAACGCCTACTTTTTAATAAGGCTAAACTAATTCACAAAATCCTATTTCAAAATGCTCCAAGCTACCTTTGGCCATTGTGTAAATATAACGCAAGACATAGCGAACGACTAAATATACTTCATGTCCCTAAACCTAGGATTGACTTATATAAAACAAGCTTAGCATACTCTGCCACTCAGTTGTGGAACTATCTTCCACAAGAAATCAAAGACACCACCAATCATTATACATACAGTCGCAACCTGTTTGAACACTACCTCAGGTCAGACTACATACCTCCATAAAACAACAACAACAACAACAATAACAACAACAACAACGACAATAATAATGGTAAATTATCTCTAACGACAACTAGCCAAAAAAACATTCCCATATGGCAGGCACGTTACGCCTTCCTTGGGTATTTATAATGCCCATGTTAAACATTGCCTCAGTGAATCATGTATTATTGATTATTTTTCATGCGTTTTAATGCTTATTGTTCTTTTGTTGTCAAAGATTTGCTTCATAAGAGATGTTGAATGAAAGAATGTATGAGAGGAAATAGAAAAGAAGGGCAGAATGTCAGACGGACCTGTGTGCCCAATTCTAAACCCTTTGAAAATAACGATTTTTGTTCGTTCGTTCTTATGCTTGCACTTCTACCTACTTGTTGGTCTATATGCCGTTCAAAGCACCGTCAGTTACCCCCCTCCCCCATCCCCCTCCTCCCCCATCCCCCTCCTCCCCCATCCCCCTCCTCCCCCATCCCCCTCCTCCCCCATTTGATTGCTTGTCGACTGTGGCTAAGTGCTATTGTTAACATTATGTAACATGTTTTATTTGTAGGTATTCCCGTGAATGTCAGGTCTGGCTATAGTTGACACAGTACTGATTTGTAATGCAGACCAGTGAAGGCAACTACATCCGCGTTTGCTGTAGTAGTGCGTATATATGTGAATCTTAAACGGAAGAGCTTGTGTGGATGTCTATACATCAGCTACTGCACCCAGTCACAAGAATCTTATTTCAATGAAAGACAAGAAGTGTTCGGATTTCGTGTTCATGCCGCTAAGGGATGGAGGATTACCCCGTGTCAGGGAGGAGGGAAATAGCTCCAGGGACAGACTGCCCCCTGTTGCAGAACTGGATAGCTCACACCCAGGATCATCAACAGAGATACGTTCCAAGATTGTCGTAGTAGGCTCTTGTGGATGCGGGAAGACTGCATTAATCCATCGATATGTGCAATATTCTTTTCTAGAGGTAAGATTGTTTCTAATACTTCTACAGCAATTTTCTTCCCTCCTTTTGTTATTTTGGTTGTTACATTAATTCACTTTTAACCTAAGTTCTACAAGTTGTTTCTTTGAACCACTCCATTCTTGTTTATTCTTGGCCTCATTCTAGTCTACACACTTATTATTACTTTACCTCTTTATGAACACCAGACAGTGTGACCTGAAGAGTTAAACATGCTGAACATTATTTCTTTGAATATGGCATTTGCGCATTCTATCTCAGTATACTGTCTCAGTATTCTATTTTAGTACCATCTCTCAATATTCTGTCTCAGTATTCTATTTTAGTACCATGTCTCAATATTCTGTCTCAGTATTCTATTTTAGTACCATGTCTCAATATTCTGTCTCAGTATTCTATTTTAGTACCATGTCTCAATATTCTGTCTCAGTATTCTGTTTTAGTACCATGTCTCAATATTCTGTTTCAGTATTCTATTTTAGTACTCAATATTCTGTCTCAGTATTCTATTTTAGTACCATGTCTCAATATTCTGTCTCAGTATTCTATTTTATTACCATGTATCAATATTCTGTCTCAGTATTCTATTTTAGTACCATGTCTCAATATTCTGTCTCGGTATTCTATTTTAGTACCGTGTCTCAATATTCTGTCTCAGTATCCTATTTTAGTACCATGTCTCAATATTCTTTCCCAGTATTCTATTTTAGTACCATGTCTCAATATTCTGTCTCAGTATCCTATTTTAGTACCATGTCTCAATATTCTGTCTCAGTATTCTATTTTAGTACCATGTCTCAATATTCTGTCTCAGTATTCTATTTTAGTAAAATGTCTCAATATTCTGTCTCAGTATTCTGTTTTAGTACCATGTCTCAATATTCTGTTTCAGTATTCTATTTTAGTACTCAATATTCTGTCTCAGTATTCTATTTTAGTACCATGTCTCAATATTCTGTCTCAGTATTCTATTTTAGTACCATGTCTCAATATTCTGTCTCAGTATTCTATTTTAGTACCATGTCTCAATATTCTGTCTCAGTATTCTATTTTAGTACCGTGTCTCAATATTCTGTCTCAGTATCCTATTTTAGTACCATGTCTCAATATTCTTTCCCAGTATTCTATTTTAGTACCATGTCTCAATATTCTGTCTCAGTATCCTATTTTAGTACCATGTCTCAATATTCTGTCTCAGTATTCTATTTTAGTACCATGTCTCAATATTCTGTCTCAGTATTCTATTTTAGTACCATGTCTCAATATTCTGTCTCAGTATTCTATTTTAGGACTGTGTCTCAATATTCTTTCCCAGTATTCTATTTTAGTACCATGTCTCAATATTCTGT
This sequence comes from Cepaea hortensis, assembly GCA_963921405.1. Lineage (NCBI taxonomy): Eukaryota > Metazoa > Mollusca > Gastropoda > Stylommatophora > Helicidae > Cepaea > Cepaea hortensis. The sequence continues at coordinate 91,363,816 of OY992878.1, read as the reverse complement.
CTCAGTATTCTATTTTAGTACCATGTCTCAATATTCTGTCTCAGTATTCTATTTTAGTACCGTGTCTCAATATTCTGTCTCAGTATCCTATTTTAGTACCATGTCTCAATATTCTTTCCCAGTATTCTATTTTAGTACCATGTCTCAATATTCTGTCTCAGTATCCTATTTTAGTACCATGTCTCAATATTCTGTCTCAGTATTCTATTTTAGTACCATGTCTCAATATTCTGTCTCAGTATCCTATTTTAGTACCATGTCTCAATATTCTGTCTCAGTATTCTATTTTAGTACCATGTCTCAATATTCTGTCTCAGTATTCTATTTTAGTACCATGTCTCAATATTCTGTCTCAGTATTCTATTTCAGTACGATTTAGTAACCTGCACTTGCTACTAATTATTTGTAAGTGTAAATCAAACTCCCAGAAGATATGTGTGTATGGTTTAGTTTTGTTTATGCACATGGCCTAAGACATTTCAAGGCCTATCCATCCATCCATCCATCCACTCATCCATCCATCCATCCATCCACTCATCCATCCATCCATCCATCCATCCACCCACTCATCCATCCATCCATCCATCCATCCACTCATCCATCCATCCATCCATCCATCCATCCATCCCTCCACTCATCCATCCATCCATCCATCCATCTGTGTTTAAAATGTCTCATTAATGATTAATTCGGAAGTATCAACGATGCAGGAAAAAAGACGCCACATACCCACACTTAATTAACCCCTTGCTTGCCGACCGGGGACACCCGTCTAGGGTGTGATTCCTTTTTCCCCCCTCACTGACCTGGGCTTCCAGGTCGGCCTAGTCTAAAATGGGTACCGGGAAACATTCTGGGAAGTAAAGGGGACCAGTGTGATACTGATCACACCACCCATTGGGCGCCGATTGATCTAACATATGGAGCTAGCACGATATCCCGAATAAGTCTCACAATGTGAAAATGGGTTCTTTACTTTATGTTTTGCAAACTTACTTTACTATTTGGTTTCAATATCAGTTTGCCAACGACGATAGCCTGGAAGTGTCTAATGAAAGTAGAGCATTAAATACAACTATAAGAAAGAAACAAACATTAGTTAGTTAGTTAGTTAGTCGCGGTTTATGTTTCGTTCCTGTGCCAGTGAATACCACACAAAATGCTCCTCACTGCCATATGTGAGCATTGGAATAGACAGGAGTTTCGACAAGCCAACAGCCCGCACAGGTACACTGTGCATAATGCCGCCGCCAGAATGCCAACACAAAAGTCCTCCACAAAAGATACAGTTCATCGTTGATGGAATTGGCATTCAACAGAAAGACTTCACTGACCCGGGTTTTATCCCATATGGCTCAGTCTCTTTCCGCAGGGTGAGCCGCCAAAAGCGCCACACAAAGCACTAACTCAGTAGCTCCAGTGACGACTCCCAGCAGTCTCCTGAGAAATGCACTTGTGAACTGAAAAGGCAATACAGTCAATTCAGCAACAGCTGGTCGCCATCGTTCCGAACATGCAGTTCACACTACAAACAACCATAGACAGATGTACAAGCATTCCACACGAAATTCATAGCTCACAGTGTCGCGCCACGCACTCACTCAGCAGCAGGGCGACGGAACCATGCATTACCAGTCAAACGTGAGGAAAATGCGAATGCAAACCGTAGCCACAAGTGTAAACACTCCAAAGGCATTAACGGTTTAAATGCCTATCCGCCATGTTGGGGACCGGAAGTCCCAATAGACTGTAGACTAAGTCTCAGCCCAAGCCTCGTTAGTCGCCTCTTACGACATGCATGGAAGGCAACAGTATTACTATTCTTTGCTTCCCTTATGGGCCCCGGCAACACACGGACGAGATAAACATTAAATGCAACTTTAAGAAAGAGACCAACTTTTGTCATATAATGAGAAGAGAGACATTGGAGAACATCGTGGCGACCGGCAAAATCAGTGAGAGAATTGGCAGAGGTAGATATGGAGAAATGTTCATGGATGGATTGAGAGGGCGGCAGCGAGGGACATCATCGGCATAGTTAATCCAGAACACCAACGACCGAGATCTCTGGGAGACATGAACGCCCACGCCAGCTGGTAGGACACACGGTGATGATGATAACGATGATAATCAATTTGCAAACAATAATTTCAGGTCCCGGCATGGCTGTATATTTCTATTTTATATTGTCTCTGATGTTTTACTTCTTTCATATACTTCTATGAACGCCAATCAATAGATTCAATACGCCATATGGGACGCAGAGGTGTTTCCAAGGCACCAGGGCCAGATTCTATACTGGCCAAGACCTACTAACTCGTCCTAGTCGTGCGTCCTGGGCAACAGGTCCCTTCGGGGTCCTGGCTAACGTAGCAGGATCGCTGATTCTTCCGAAGTCGGAGAGTGTCTGCCAGCACGGCGAGGAACCACCAGTCTGCACACCAATAAGACATGGGACAACGGATATTCACGCAAACCTCAGTCCGGTATGGCATCACACTGATGTTGGACAACAGGATGTCTTCATCCGACATACAGGATTCACGCTGGAGTTCACAGCCAGCGAACGCAAGCAAGCAAGCAATACGCCATATGTCTCATAATACTAGTTTAGTGTTTTCTTTTTTTCTTTATTTCTTTGGGTTTTTTTAAAGGGTGGGTGGGGGGGGGGGGGGGGGTCCTCTTGCCTCTGTACTCGTGCATTACTGTCAGCATGTTTATTCATGCACTTTCTTGTTTTATGTATATTTTTGATCAGTTATAAATTGTCTTTGCTAGTCAGGTCTTAGTCAGATATGACTGAGCTACAGTATAACAATTGAAGGTCCTACCTGCTTTCTGTTAGCGCCGAATGTTGAGCGGCGCTCACCAAACCAGACATCCCACATTGTGCCAACGGCTTCGGACAGAGGAGCGCAATTGGGAGGGTCCAAGCCTCACCTTAATGCGAGGAAATTCAACCTAAAGACGAAATGTCATGGCTGGGCAGACCAGACACTAAGCCTTGGTCGGCATCTGGTCTAGGATGAAAGTTTCGACAGGTGGACAGTTAGAGCATTGCTTCGCTTGTTCCAGACATATTGGTGTTACCTTTCCTCTTGAGTAAACTAGGCAAGCCGAGATAGGGATCATGCTGTATGGACAATACATGGTCTCTGGATTTAGCCCAGGCTGTGTTTTATTTGATTATTGCTCGCTGGATGTTAGGCGGCCTGGTGTGCCTTACCAGTCGATAAGACCTGATCATTCGGGGCCACATCGATTGACGGATGTAAGTCGCGACAATCGGGCAAATTTTGAGCTATAACCTACGATGGGTGACGTTCTGGTATTCTAGTGTGATAATTTGGTCGCGTCAAGCGTGTGCCACGTGGTTTAGTGGTTACACACCCGCGGCACACACCTGTGATCCGGGTTTGATCCCGGGTCCAGTCAAAGATATGCACTACTGGCGAGCTCAAAAGAGAGCGAAACTCGAGTCTAGTGCTTCAAAATTGACGTGGACAAGGCCTTAGGTTCGTATCGGAATACGATAAGCGTTGCCAGTAGTGCTTTGTGCTCAATGTTTAGAACCTATTGTCTGTCAAGACGACCAGGTTTCCAGCCAGTCATACATGGTCCCAGACGTCCACGTGACCACAATGATAATGATGATGCTGGTTCTAAAGCAGTGGTTCTCAACCTTTTTTGGCCCGTTCCCCTCTTCACCGTATTTTCAGAACGTCATTCCCCCCCCCCCCTTTCATATTTCCTATCTAAAAATCCCCTCACCCCTACACAGTATACGTAAAAGTGGAAGGCAAATGTAATAGCATATACTAAAACAAGTCTAGACATCCACATAAAACATGATTTGTGGGTCTACTTACTTTATAAAATGAATTTTAGAAGGACGAGACATACATAACTGTAAAGTATGAAGGGAAAAACTATGTCAAGTAATCGGTTCTTGTATTAACACGATCTTGAAATGGTCTTCATTCCCCCCTCCCCCCGGAAACCCTGAAATTCCCCCCTGGGGGGGGGGAATTCCCCACCGGTTGAGAAACACTGTTCTAAAGCTTCCTGTGCTGTTGCACTTGAACTTTAACTTCTCGTCCAGAAAGCAGTGGCAAACTACTGAACGTAACATTTCTTAGAAAATCAGCCTGGGGTTGATTGCATCGTCGTGCAAAGAGCATTCAACATTATAAAAATAATGTTCTTGTTTGGTTACAAGTGACTGAGCAGTGAGTTGTTGGTGCAAGTGCGGAATTACACAGAGATAACTGTCCTTCCCCAGCCTCGTGCCTAGTGTGAGGGAAAAGTATTTATAGACTGCAACAATGTACAACTTGTGACCAGAAATAGTGGCTTCCACATCACAGCTAGATCCACGCTTATCTTGACAGCCGAAAACCTTTCGTAGATAGGGTCGGAATTTCTTTCAGATAAAACTCGGACACTGTGCTTGGGAGAGGTGTGGGTGTGTGTGTGTGGTGTGTGTGTGTGTGTGTGTGTGTGTGTGTGTGCGTGCGTGCGTGTGTGTTTGTGTGTGTGTGTGTGTGTGTGTGTGTGTGTGTGTCAGTCACACTGTTAACAACTTCAGTGAGCCGTGATTAGTGCGTGGATATTTGCTTGTTGTCTTTGGGGGCGTATTGACAGAAAAATACACGCAGTTTTGTTCTTAGAGTGACATAGGAAAGGTGGCACACACACTTACACACACACAGACACACACACGCGCACACACGCACGCACACACAGACACACACACGCACGCACACACACACACGCGCGCACACACACACACGCGCGCACACACAAGCACACACACACACATACACACACACACAAGCACACACATAAGCAGACGGACATTGTAGGCGCACCGTGAAGATAGGGGGTTGGGGTTAAAATCGGTACTCTTTTAGAAGGAGAATTAAACAGATGTCCCTGTATTACTGTCCATTTTATTGAGATGACTAATTGCTCCTGCATTTCTGTCTATTTTATTGAGATTATTACTTTCCCCTGCATTACTGTACATTTTATTGAGATGACTGGGACGCAGAGGTGTTTCCAAGGCACCAGGGCCGGGTTATATACTGGCCAAGACCTATTGACGCGTCCTCGCCGAGCGTCCTGGGCAACAGGTCCCTTCGGGGTCCTGGCTGAAGTCAATAGGATCGCCGATTCCTCCGAAGTCGGAGAGTGTCTGCCTGTATGGCGAGGAACCACCAGTCTGCACACCAATAAGCCAGACATGGGACAACGGATACTCACGCAAACCTCAGGTCCTGTATGACATCACACTGATGTTGGACAACAGGATGCCTTCATCCGACATACAGGACTTTGCGTTGGAGCTCAAGCCAATGAACACAAGCAAGCAAGCAAGCATTGAGATGACTAATTTTCCCTGCATTACTTTCCATTTTATAGAGATGACTACTTTCCCCCCGCATTACTGTCCATTTTACTTGGCTGTAATGTTCCGGTCTCCCTGGCGAAGAGTGTAACGACTTTCTCCATAGTCCCATATATCCATGTGAGGAACACAGCTGCGCGAGATTCGGCAGCGGATCGCGTCGCTTTGGTTACTTACCGGGTATGTGAGCCGGTCGCTCAGAAAGCAATGGCAAACTACTGAGCGTAATATTGCCAAGAACATCAACAACAGCTGAAAAATGCTGGCGTTGACTGCGACATTCTGTAAGGGATATGCATCTTTTTTAAAAAAAAAAAAGTTCCATCGTGTAGTCCAATTTGCTGTCTAGGCTATGTAACGGCTAAAGCCAGTCCAGATTCTCTTTCCGTCCTTGTGAGAAAATGATATCCACTACCAGTTTGGAGGCCTGCCACAGCTTTGGGAGCCATTCCACCGGGTGAAACACTGTCGTTAGTCTGAGACTTGGCAAATGATAGACTGATGGACTATTTGCGGCTGTGATGTCACAAGTTCAACACATAACAGTTATGTGTTACACGTGTTGTGCTATGTATTTCAGCCAGCATATGATGCCTCTATTCATTTCATATGTTATATAACTCTGCAGTATACACCTGACGAGATGCTTAGAAATATGCTAGACCAGTGGTTTTCAACCTTTATTGGCCCACGCACCCTTTCACCATATGTTAATAATGTCATCCCCCAACATTTTCCAAAATGTCATTCCCCCTTTACACCCACCCATGTTTTGCATATCCTTTACAGGACATCGCTGTCAACATCAGCATCTTTTAGCTGATTGTTGATTTCTTGGCAAGATTATGCTCAGTAGTTTGCCATTGCTTTCTGAGCGGCCGGCTCACATACCCGGTAAGTTACCGACGCGGAGAGAACCGCTTCCAATTCTCACACAACGTCACGTTACTTACGAGAGTATACGCGATTACGGAGAAAGTGGTGTAACTTCTAGACCACAGAAACCGGCACCCATACTGACCCCCACAACATATATAACCCAAACACACACACACGCGCACACACATACACACACACACACACACACAATTCAAGACATGGGGAATGATCACGTTTTGTGTGATCCTGAAGTCAGTTTGCGTCTGCCAATCTATGGTCTTAATTCCCCCCCCCCCCCCCTCGAAACCATAAAATTCCCCCTTGGGTGGGAAGGGGGAGGGGGAGAATTCCCCACCGGTTGAGAACCACTATGCTAGACTGTGTATTCTGCAATCTGTCGTCTGTAGTTTCTGTGTTTTAAATCTCCGATAGTCATAAGATTTTGAGGGCAGACGACAAATATTTGTTGGTTATGGTCTCGAGTTTCGCGACGGCAAGCAGAGGATCTCTTTCGAGAGACAATGATTGCGGTCACCCGGCCAGTATGGTCACTGCCATAGAGGAAAGCAACGGCAAACTACCTCTTTGAAAGTGCCTAGTTTATTATGATTCGCTTAAAGACTGATCATCGCAAGACAAGGACAGAGACATTAAAATTAGGAACATGGAACGTTAGGACGTTAAACAACGACGGAAAATTAGAGAACATAACACAAGAAATTCAAAGAGAAAAAATTAATATATTAGGTATGTGCGAAACGAGATGGACAGGAGCAGGCATCAAGATACATAAAGATTTTAAGATTATTTATTCTGGAGGTGAAGATCGACATAGGGGAGTGGCAATAATTTTGGACCGGAAAACATCAACGTCTGTTCAGGGATATTGGGCCGTGTCGGACAGAGTTCTACTAGTTAAATTGAGTGGCAGACCTTTTAACATAAATGTTATTCAGGTATATGCCCCAACAGGAGAGTCCAGTGAAGATAGTGTAGAGGAATTTTATAATGACATAGAGTCTGCCTTAAAGAAAAGAAAAAATTCAGAAATAAAATCATAATAGGGGACTTCAATGCAAAAGTAGGAAATCAAGGGGATAGATACACAGTAGGAAACTATGGTTTAGGAGAGAGAAATGAAAGAGGATACAGACTAGTAGAGTGGGCAAAAGAACAGGAAATGATTGTAGGAAACACCTGGTTCAAGCAACACCCTAGAAGATTATGGACATGGAGGAGTCCTGATAGCAGGATTAGAAACCAGATTGACTACATTCTCATTAGCAGAAGATTTAGAAACGCGCTAACAGTAGCAAAAACAGTTCCCAGTGCTGATTGTTATAGTGACCACAGATTACTCACGGGAACATTGAGGATAAAGTTGAAGAAAGTCAAGTATATAACAGGAAACACTAAATATGACTTGTGTACATTGAGTAATGACAAGGAAATACAAAACAAATTCAACATAGAAGTACAGAACAGATTTGAAATATTGTCTGATCTAGAGATCCTATTCCAGGATGTGGATGATCAATGGGAAATGTTAAAGAATTCAATCAATGTGGCTGCAGAAACAAATATTCCAAAATTAAAGAAGGTGGGTCGTAAGAAATGGATGACTGAGGAAATTTTACACTTAATGGAAACAAGAAGACTCAACAAAACTAATCCTGCCAAATATGAAGAAATTCACAGACAAGTCAGAATATTATGTAGGAAGGCAAAAGAATCATGGCTTGAGGAAAAGTGCTTAGAAATTGAAAAACAACACAACAGTCAAAATACCAAATTAGTGCACAAAAGAATTCAGGAACTTACTAATAAAAGAACAAGTACATCAACAGGCTGTCTAAAAACTAAAGATGGCAAAATCATAATAGAAAAAGATCAGATTCTACATGTATGGACAGATTATGTGAAAGACCTATATAATGATAACAGAGAGGAACAGTATGCTATTACATTTAATAATGAAGGACCAGAAATTTTAAAGATGGAGGTTCAAAATGTTCTTAAGCATATGAAAGCTGGCAAGGCCCCCGGTGCAGATAACATCACAACAGAAATGGTTAAAGCTTTAGAAGAATTTGGACTAGAGCAAGTCACTAGACTGCTGAACACATTATATGATACTGGAGATATACCTTCTGAATTATATAATTCTGTATTTATTGCAATCCCAAAGAAATCAGGAACCTTAGAATGTGATCAACATAGAACAATTAGTATAATGAGTCACATCACAAAGATTTTGTTACGAATTATCATGCAAAGAGTGAGGAAGAAAATACAACCTGAAATAGGGGAAGAACAATGTGGGTTTGTAGAAGGAAAGGGTACAGTAAATGCTGTGTATATGCTGCGAACAGTTATTGAACGTGCTTTAGAAGTAAACAAGGATATACATCTTTGCTTTATTGACTACACAAACGCTTTTGATAGAGTTAGACATGTCAACATTGTGGATATGCTTGCAGATCTACAAATTGATGGGAAAGACATTAGACTTATAAAAAACATATATTGGAAACAACAAGCTGCCATAAGGATTGATAATGAAGTAGGACAATATCAACCTATTAAGAGAGGTGTTAGGCAGGGATGTGTAATGTCTCCAGATCTTTTTTCCCTATACAGTGAAAATATTTTCAGAAATGTAGAAGACCTAAATGGAATCAACATTGGAGGACGAAACATAAATAACATTAGATATGCAGATGATACAGTATTGATTGCAGACAATGCACAGGATCTGCAACAATTAGTAGACGCTGTTGTTGTACACAGTGAGCCAGTGGCGTCACTGGGGTTGGTGTCACCCAGTGCGGTAAACTCTTGGTGTCACCCCTCTAGACTTTCACCATGGTCTTCTTCCGAGTGTTCCTGTACCATATATAATCGCATATAGTAATGTTTGTAAAATAAATCAAAAAGTTAATAAGGACATAAGAAAGAAAACAAATTGAACAATATAACTTCAATACTTCAGGTAAAACATAAATAAAGAACTTCGACAAACTCGGACAAAGTTAAATTTTTGTTATTTAACATTAAAATTTCTAAAATTAACAATGAACGGTTATAAAACCCGACTAGACAGAGCTATGTCTGCTTTATCAAATTTGCAATTTTTTTATTTTGGTGTCACCCCTTGATGGTGTCACCCGGTGCGGCCCGCACCCCCCGCACCCCCCTAGTGACGCCCCTGCAGTGAGCAGCTGGGGTTGGAATTAAATTGTAGGTAGACACAGGTTATGGTCGTCACTAGGAAGAACGAAGTACCACAATGTAATATACAAGTAAATGGGAACATTCTTCAACAAGTGAATCGGTTCAATTATCTCGGAACAGTCATAACATCTGATGGCAGATGCCTTGAAGAGATTAGAACAAGAATCGCCATTGCGAAAGTAGCCTTTAGCAAGATGAAAAACATTCTGACTAATAAAATGATGTCAATTGAAACGAGAAAAAGAGTGTTGAGGGGATACATAGAGCCTGTTCTTTTGTATGGATGTGAAACTTGGACAATGTGCAGTCAAGCTGAAAAACATCTGATGGCTGCAGAAATGTGGTTTCTGAGGAAAATGCAAAGAATACCATGAACAGATAGAAAAACCAATGACTAAGTACTGCAAGAGACATATGAAAATCGTAGATTGATTAGAGAAATTAGACGTAGACAGTCAACATTTTTTGGACATGTTATGAGAAGAAATGGACTGGAGAACTTGGTGACAACTGGCAAGATCGAAGGGAACAGACCAAGAGGAAGACCGAGAGGAAAATATCTGGATGGCTTGGCCACATGGCATGGACGAGACAGGAACACTGAGCTGATCCACGACTCTGGTGATCGAGTGAAATGGCGAATCATGACCGCCCACGCTTTCTGGCATGGCACATGATTGATTGATTGAGTCTTAAGATACGACTGAGTCGCCCATAATATTTACTGCCTGGACAGTTATTCTCAAGCGGCGATTGAACAACGGCCATACCCGTATGCGCCAGCAAACCATCGACTATAACAACAAGCATCTCCATGGCATGATTTCTTACGACTTTTCATGGCTATCGACAATATCGTTAAACATACCAATGCCGATATTTTTAACCACACGTCAAGGCTATCTATATATAATGTCGTTAAACATATCGGGGCCTGTATTTTATAACGTTATGTCAGGGCTATCCACTGGGACAGGACAGTGGTAGCTTTATGCTCTGAATACATCGAGATTGCTAATCATCATCATCACGTGCCACGCTCGATCTTTGTTTTTTCTGGATCAACTCTGCAGATGCTATTCCTCCGTGCCACCATCTCAATCCATCCAGCATCATTTCTCTTAGTCTGACTCTGTCTCTCTTCTCCTCAATCTTTCAAGTTGTCACGGTGTTCTCCAATGCCTCTCTTCTCATTACAAGACCAAAGAAAGCTGTTTGGATTGCAAATATTCGAACATAAATTGTAGATACCTGCCAACAGATACCGATAGCCAGTTTCCCGATCACATAACACACCACTAAAGAAATTGAACATCTGACCAATAAACAAAAGTTGCAGAGAAACAAGTGAGCACGAGTAGTTTGAAAATGTACGATTGTAGCCAAATATGTCCTTGATAGAAACCTGCAAGGGAGGTTTAGCAAATGAGGAGAGGAAAGACAACATGGTAAAGAACAGTCGAAGGTGGGGATAACAGAAATCAATGCTTAGTGTAGAGCGGCTGAAAACTGCCGATAGTTGGGCTAATTTACCAGTTTTCTTGTACTGGGGCTTCAAGAATGTCTTACTAGTTACCAGAACTGACGTCTTTGTATTCGGTTAAAATCCATAACATCTTCCTCAGGCTCAGCACAGATAGTGGGAGTGTGTGTGCTAATTGTCTCTGAAGTTTGATATCCACGTGTGTTCAACCCTACAACTCCACCACACATATTTCTTCCATACACCACCATTGTCCCCACAACTCCACCACACATATTTCTCCCACACACTACCATTGTCCCCACAACTCAATCACACATATTTCTTCCACACACCACCATTGTTCCCGCAACTCAAAAAGACATATTTCTCCCATACAACACCATTGTCCCCACAACTCCACCACACATATTTCTCCCACACACTACCATTGTCCCCACAACTCAATCACACACATTTCTTCCATACACCACCATTGTTCCCGCAACTCAAAAAGACATATTTCTTCCATACATCACCATTGTCCCCACAACTCCACCACACATATTTCTTCCAAACACCACCATCGTCCCCACAACTCCACCACACATATATCTCTCATATACCACCATTTCCCCCACAACTCCACCACACATATTTCTTCAATACACCACCATTGTCCCCACAACTCCACCTCACATATTTCTCCCATACACCACCATTGTCTCACAACTTAACCAGACATATTTCTCCCATACACCACAATTGTCCCCAAAACTCAACCAGACATATTTCTTCCATGCACTACCATTGTCCCCACAACTCAACGAGACATATTTCTCCCATGCACTACCATTGTCCCCACAACTCAACCAGACATATTTCTCCCATGCACTACCATTGTCCCCACAACTCAACCAGACATATTTCTCCCATGCACCACCATTGTTCCCGCAACTCAAAAAGACATATTTCTCCCATACACCACCATTGTCCCCACAACTCAACCAGACATATTTCTTCCATGCACTACCATTATCCCCACAACTTAACCAGACATATTTCTCCCATGCACTACCATTATCCTCACAACTTAACCAGACATATTTCTCCCATGCAACTCAAAAAGACATATTTCTCCCATACACCACCATTGTCCCCACAACTCAACTAGGCATATTTCTCCCATACACCACCATTGTCCCCACAACTCAACTAGGCATATTTCTCCCATACACCACCATTGTCCCCACAACTCAACCAGACATATTTCTTCCATGTACTACCATTATCCCCACAACTTAACCAGACATATTTCTCCCATGCAACTCAAAAAGACATATTTCTCCCATACACCACCATTGTCCCCACAACTCAACTAGGCATATTTCTCCCATACACCACCATTGTCCCCACAACTCAACCAGACATATTTCTCCCATACACCACCATTGTCCCCACAACTCAACCAGACATATTTCTCCCATACACCACCATTGTCCCCACAACTCAACCACACATATTTCTCCCATACACCACCATTGTTTAGTGCCAAATTATAAACATGGGCTGGCATGCGTCTGTTTTTATCCTAACAAGCGTCAAATGTTCACTGTCGCCAAGGCGTCTTAATCAATACGATACACGGATCAGCCAGAATGACCAGATATATTCTGACCTACACCCATGTTGTATTCTAACTCCACCCATGTTGTATTCTGACCTACACCCATGTTGTATTCTGACCTCCACCCATGTTGTATTCTGACCTACACCCATGTTGTATTCTGACCTACACCCATGTTGTATTCTGACCTCCACCCATGTTGTATTCTAACCCCCACCCATGTTGTATTCTGACCTCCACCCATGTTGTATTCTGACCTCCACCCATGTTGTATTCTGACCTACACCCATGTTGTATTCTAACCCCCACCCATGTTGTATTCTGACCTACACCCATGTTGTATTCTGACCTCCACCCATGTTGTATTCTGACCTACACCCATGTTGTATTCTGACCTCCACCCATGTTGTATTCTAACCCCCACCCATGTTGTATTCTGACCTCCACCCATGTTGTATTCTGACCTCCACCCATGTTGTATTCTGACCTACACCCATGTTGTATTCTGACCTTCACCCAAGTTGTATTCTGACTCCCACCCATGTTGTATTCTGACCCCAATCTAAGTTGTATTCTGACCCCACCCATGTTGTATTCTGACCTTCACTCATGTTGTATTCTGACCCCACCCATGTTGCATTCTAACCCCACCCATGTTGTATTCTGACCCCAATCCATGTTGTATTCTGACCCCCACCCATGTTTTATTCTAACCCAACCCATGTTGTATTCTGACCCCAACCATGTTGTATTCTGACCATCACCCAAGTTGTATTCTGAACCACACCCATGTTGTATTCTGACCCCACCCATGTTTTATTCTAACCCTTACCAATGTTGTATTCTGACCCCGCCCATGTTATATTCTGATCCCAATCCATGTTGTATTATGATTCCAATCCATGTTGTATTCCGACCCCAATCCATATTGTATTCTGACACCTAATCCATGTTGTATTCTAACCCTTACCAATGTTGTATTCTAACCTTCACTCATGTTGTATCATGACCCCCCAAACATATTGTATTCTGACCCCCACCCAAGTTGTATTCTGATCCCGCCCATGTTGTATTCTACTGACCTTCACCCAAGTTGTATTCTGACCCCCAAACATATTGTATTCTGACCCCCACCCAAGTTGTATTCTGACCCCCACCTATGTTGTATTCTAACCCCATCCATGTTGTATTCTGACCCCCACCCATGTTGTAATCTGACCCCCACCAATGTTGTATTCTGACCCCCACAAATGTTGTATTCTAACCCCCACCCATGTTGTATTCTAACCCCCACCAATGTTGTATTCTGACCCCCACACATGTTGTATTCTAACCCCCACCCATGTTGTATTCTAACCCCACCCATGTTGTATACTGACCCCCACCCATGTTGTAACTGACACCCACCCATGTTAGTGACAATCCCTGACAAGCTAACCACTTCTAAGCATGACGTGTTCCAAGTGCTGCACTTGAGCAAGAACCTAGCGTGTTGCTCGTGCCCACGGATGTGGCTTGGTGCGGCACTCATTGTTGTTGCATCCCACGCCTGAAAACTACCGTTGACTATAACAAGACCAGAAGATACTTGACAATTAGAAATCTACATAATGCATCATCCAGTGACGTGTCGTGTGTAGAACTGGCCTTGTTATTTGTTCGTTGCCCGTGTTATCTGTTCGTTGCCCGTGTTATCTGTTCGTTGCCCGTGTTATCTGTTCGTTGCCCGTGTTATCTGTTCGTTGCCCGTGTTATCTGCTCGTTGCCCGTGTTATCTGTTCGTTGCCCGTGTTATCTGCTCGTTGCCCGTGTTATCTGTTCGTTGCCCGTGTTATCTGCTCGTTGCCCGTGTTATCTGTTCGTTGCCCGTGTTATCTGTTCGTTGCCCGTGTTATCTGCTCGTTGCCCGTGTTATATGCTCGTTGCTCGTGTTATCTGTTCGTAGCCCGCTTTCAGTGTTCCCCGCACTTGGTATCATTGAGGCTGACACGCGAGGCTGCTCACTGTCTAGCTGCGTGACATAATGTCTTGAAGACCTTATATATCTATAGATATCTCAACACTACTTACATATGCCACTCAATAATTACACAGCAGAAATAACTAGAATTAATAACATAGCATGAGGCCCGTTAGCGAAGTCGACTACGAAATTCGCATATAATGTCATGAGCACAATCGGACGCCGGTTCTATGCCTGGGCTCGTAGCCTGCGAAAGTGAGGGAAAGATTGGCCACTTATTGCTCCTTGAATTCAGGTCTTCGAAATGTGATGGCGTTATAATATCACAGACCCATGGCGGGAAACTACTTCGGAGCACAGTAATATGATTATCTAGTAACGCGCGGCCACTGTGGCACAGTAACTAGCACGCTTGCCTACCGGTCCCGTAGTTATGTATCCGATCTCCCACGATAAGGAATATTTGTTTTAAATTATATGGGCTCCTAAGTCGACCCAATCTAAAATGGGTACCAGAAAATGTAATAATAAGTAAAGGCAGCCAGTGTAATATTCACCGCATGGCCAGTAGTAGGCCGAATAGTCTATAGAAACATTGGACAGCGCAAGCCGAATTGTCTATAGAAACACTGGACCAGCACAAGCCGAATAGTCTATAGAAACATTGGACCAGCACAAGAAACCCAGTCCGCCTCACTGCATGGCCAGTAGTAGTAGGTCGAATAGTCTATAAAAACATTGGACCAGCACAGGAAACCCAGTCCGCCTCACTACATGGCCAGTAGTAGGCCGAATAGTCTATAGAATCATAGGACCAGCACAAGAAACCCAGTCCACCTCACTGCATGGCCAGTAGTAGGCCGAATAGTCTATAGAAACACTGGACCAGCACAAGAAACCCAGTCCACCTCACTGCATGGCCAGTAGTAGGCAGAATAGTCTATAGAAACACTGGACCAGCACAAGAAACCCAGTCCGCCTCACTGCATGGCCAGTAGTAGGCCGAATAGTCTATAGAAACACTGGACCAGCACAAGAAACCCAGTCCACCTCACTGCATGGCCAGTAGTAGGCCGAATAGTCTATAGAAACATTGGACCAGCACAAGAAACCCAGTCCGCCTCACTGCATGGCCAGTAGTAGGCCGAATAGTCTATAGAAACACTGGACCAGCACAAGAAACCCAGTCCACCTCACTGCATGGCCAGTAGTAGGCCGAATAGTCTATAGAAACATTGGACCAGCACAAGAAACCCAGTCCGCCTCACTGCATGGCCAGTAGTAGGCCGAATAGTCTATAGAAACACTGGACCAGCACAAGAAACCCAGTCCGCCTCACTGCATGGCCAGTAGTAGGCCGAATAGTCTATAGAAACACTGGACCAGCACAAGAAACCCAGTCCACCTCACTGCATGGCCAGTAGTAGGCCGAATAGTCTATAGAAACATTGGACCAGCACAAGAAACCCAGTCCGCCTCACTGCATGGCCAGTAGTAGGCCGAATAGTCTATAGAAACACTGGACCAGCACAAGAAACCCAGTCCGCCTCACTGCATGGCCAGTAGTAGGCCGAATAGTCTATAGAAACATTAGACCAGCACAAGAAACCCAGTCCGCCTCACTGCATGGCCAGTAGTAGGCCTAATAGTCTATAGAAACATTGGACCAGCACAAGAAACCCAGTCCGCCTCACTGCATGGCCAGTAGTAGGCCGAATAGTCTATAGAAACATTGGACCAGCACAAGAAACCCAGTCCGCCTCACTGCATGGCCAGTAGTAGGCCGAATAGTCTATAGAAACATTAGACCAGCACAAGAAACCCAGTCCGCCTCACTGCGTGGCCAGTAGTAGGCCGAATAGTCTATAGAAACACTGGACCAGCACAAGAAACCCAGTCCGCCTCACTGCATGGCCAGTAGTAGGCCGAATAGTCTATAGAAACACTGGACCAGCACAAGAAACCCAGTCCACCTCACTGCATGGCCAGTAGTAGGCCGAATAGTCTATAGAAACACTGGACCAGCACAAGAAACCCAGTCCACCTCACTGCATGGCCAGTAGTAGGCCGAAAAGTCTATAGAAACATTGGAACAGCACAAGAAACCCAGTCCGCCTCACGGCATGGGAGATGGACCTTTGCTCTATCTATAGTGTAACTGCTCATGAGAAGGAAGATATCAATGTGGTGCCAGTGAAATTGGACAGCTGAAAGTGAAGAATACAGTATACATTAGAAGTACTATCACACTGTGTTTACTATGGTAAATTAACAAGAAACACTATCACACTATGTTTACTTTGGTAAATTAGTCAGAAACACTATCATATTGTGTTTTTTCTGACAAATTAACCAGAAACACTATCACACCGTTTGCATATCCTTTACAGGACATCGCTGTCAACACCAGCATCTTTCAGCTGTATGTTGATCTCTTGGCAAGATTACGCTCAGTAGTTTGCCATTGCTTTATGAGCGGCCGGCTCACATACCCCGTAAGTTACCGATGCGATTCGAACCACTGCTGATTCTCACCGTCATCACGTTACCTACGAGAGTATACGAGATTACGGAGAAAAGTCGCTAACCTCTAAGCCACGAAGCCGGCACACCGTATTTACACTTGTAAATTAACCAGAAACACTATCATATCGTATTTTCTGTGGCAAATTAACCAGAAACACTATCATATTGTGTTTGCTCTGGTAAACTAACAACACAAAAACACTCTTACGCTATGTTTGCTTGAGTAAATTAACCAGAAACACTCTCTCGTCGTGTTTATTCTGGTAAATTAACCAGAAATATAATTACACCTTGTTTCCTCTGGTAAACTGAACAGAAACATTGTCATTTCGTTTTTATTCTAGTAAATTAACTAGAACCACTCTCACATCGTGTTTACTCTGGTGAATTAAACAGAAACATCACATCCTGTTTAGTTAGTTAGTCAGTTGGTCTTTCCTTTTGAGCCTAAGGCGGCGCATAGAGCAGAAGCCATGGCTGTCCATTTCTGGCGGTTCGCTGCTACCTGTTGTAGATCCTGGATGTTCACTTGGACGTTGAATGAGCCTTCTCTGATGATGGTTCTACGCAGGGTCTCTCTTGGTCTTCCCCGTTTTCTTTTCCCTACTGGTGACCATACACCCTGTTTACTCTGGTAAATTAATAATATATACTATCACACTGTCTTTGCTCAGATAGTGATTAGTGAGGGCGGTCTCCCCGCTTCACTTCCATCTTCCTCACTCCATGCAGGGAAGCAGAATCCTAAGTTCGTCCAGCGTTTCTTATGACGTCGATGATGTCTGTCCTATCCATTGCTCTTCCCACCTCGATCATAGGCATGTTTGTCAACGGACCAGCTCACTTATTGCCTTTGGCACCCGAGTGCCCTGGTACACAGATGGAAGTTGGTGTGACTAATTCTGATGTGCTCAGTGTGTCGAGCCACTCGTGTCGTGTGATGCCAGCCCACGAGTGCCCTGGTACACAGATGGAAGTTGGTGTGGCTAATTCTGATGTGCTCAGTGTGTCAAGCCACTCCTGTCGTGTGATGCCAGCCCACTCTTGTAAATAAACAAGAAAGAAACTCAATAAAACATTATACCAGGAAGAGAAATATTCAACTCATGTTGAAATGTAGGTTGTTTATTACAAGTGGGAAATAGAAGATTGTTGGTATATCAAATACATTTGTAATGTTCCCCATTCTTATGGTCAGACATATATCCATGCTAATGTGTTCTGCTTTCGCGGCACAGATACCAAATACCGGATCCGTTAGACATTTTTATTGAATTATCCACATGATTATCATAGGAGTATCATCACATGATTGTCATAGGATTATCGTCACATCTTAGGATTGTCAGTGCATGATTAACATAGGATTGTCGTCTCATGATTAACATAGGATTGTCGTCACATGATTAACATAATTACATAAATAAACGTAGTATTATTTGGCGCTCACAGAAGGAGAAGAAGGAAATCAATTGTCTTAGTGGACTTATCGGTTCTCCCCATTGATTTCTTGTGTTTACGTGTACAGCATTAGAACCGACCAATCATTTCTCTTCTTTAAATGTTTGTTCATATATACTCGACAACAGCATTACGGTCCGATGTGTTTGTGTGTTTGTTATTTGACCTGTGCTGGTTTAATATAAATTATGAGACCCATGGGGCTATCTCAATGGTTTGATATGAATTATGTCCGTATTCCAAAGTTGTTAGGTTCATATGTATGATAGACATGACCAATGAAGACACTTTTTGTGTGTGGAGTGTCAAGTTGGTCGTACGTCGAAGTACACTTGTTCCTGCAGTGAGGCGCCGTCGTCATTTGGAGCTATAGCTTTCAAATTGTATGTTGTCTAGTGCGTCTTCTAGTCTCTACTTCCTTCTTCTCCTTCTGTGATCGCCAAATAATACTATGTTTATTTATTTATGTAATTGTCTTGGTGGCCGCAACGGCTCTCCCCATTGATTTCTTGTGTTTACATGATTAACATAGGATTGTCGTCACATGATTAACAGATGATTGTCTTCACGTGATTAGCATATGATTGTCGTCACATGATTAACATATGATCGTATCAGTGTTGGCACTAGGGATACCAGCTCCAGTGAAGCTTCTTATGTTTTGTCGCCGGAAACATCTGCTAGCGCTGTGTGTATGTGTGTCTCTCATCTCATCTCATCATGTGTCTCTTGTACCTTGCGGTGTCGAGGTGAAGTATAAACAGCGGGAGAGTGCCCGCTTATGGGCTTCATGTATCGATATTCCCATGGACTCTGTTATTCCCTGCGTCCATCGTTTACGTGGTCGGCCTCTTTCTCTGTTTCCCTCTGGTCTGTACATCATTGCTTGTTGTGGTATACTGTTAGTTGGTAACCTACTTGCATGGCCAAACCATTTGACTTGCTGCTTTCTAATAAAATATAGTGCAGCTATAACCCCCACTTTAGTCCTGATTTCTTCATTTCTGATCTTATCTCTTCTTGATACATTGAGTAATCTTCTCAGGAATCTCATTTCTGTTGTTGTGATTTTCTTTTCTCTTTTTCTGTAATTGTCCAGGTTTGGCTTTGGTAACATAGAGTTGGTAGGAAGATTTGTTGTAAGGTGCTTTCTTAGTAGTTATTGATACATGTTTGTTCTTTAGTATTGGTGCCATTTGTCCAATGAGTTGGTTTGCCTTATTGCATCTATTTTCGATCTCGTCTTCTGATTTGCCATTTGATGATATTATAATTCCTAGGTACTTGAAACTCTTTACTTGTTTCAAGCGATGGTCGTTTAGGTGAATCGTTGCTGCTTTTTCTTCTTTAGTAATAGTCAATACCTCTGTTTTACTTGTGCTAATTTTCATGGTATGTTCCCTACACATTTCGTTTAGACTATTCACGTGGTCTTGTAATTCAGCTTCTGATTTTGCTATTAGTGCTTGGTCATCCGCAAACAGGAGTTCTCTAATGGTTAGATTTCCATGTGTTCTTGTGGTCACTTTTTGGCTGGTTTCTTTACATATGTTGTTTATATCTATATCTATAAAAAAAAAAGGATGTATGTTTGTATGTGTGTGTGTATGTATGTCCGTTCTTTATGCGTTCGCGAACGGTCCATCCGATTGAGATGAAATTTTCTACACGTCTTCTTTTAATTCCTGTGCAACCAACTGTCATAGTTTTTTTTTTTTTTCAGCTATTTACCTACTAAAATTTAATATTTAAATTACATGACTTAACATCAGAAAAAAAATATAAAGGGACATAACTTTTAGTAGCATTGCTATATCTTAGGTTAAGTCCCCTGGCTATAGATAGATAGATAGATAGATAGATAGATAGATAGATAGATAGATAGATAGATAGATAGATAGATAGATAGATAGATAGATAGATAGATAGATAGATAGATAGATAGATAGATAGATCTGACCCGATAGATAGAGAGGGTGGGATAGACGAAGGGAGAGACAGGCGGACGGGCAGGCAGGCAAGGCAGACAGACAGACAGACAGACAGACAGACAGCCGGGCCGGGTCGTCAGACAGACAGACAGACAGTCGGGAACGGGAACTTATATGACTACTTATATGAATTAAATGAGATGCTCCCAATCAGGGGCTCGGCGAAGCCGGGCCGGGTCAGATAGACAGACAGACAGACAGACAGACAGATAGATAGATAGATAGGTAGGTAGGTAGATAGATAGATAGATAGATAGATAGATAGATAGATAGATAGATAGATAGATAGATAGATAGATAGATAGATAGATAGATAGATAGATAGATAGATAGATAGATAGATAGTCAGTCGGGAACGAGAGCTTATATGACTACTTATATGAATTAAATGAGATGCTCCCCACCAGGGACAGGGTGGGGCCGGGTCAGACAGACAGACAGACAGACAGATAGTCGGGAACGGGAGCTTATATGACTAATTATATGAATTAAATGAGATGCTCCCCACCAGGAGTTGGGCGAAGCCGGGCC
This sequence comes from Cepaea hortensis, assembly GCA_963921405.1. Classification (NCBI taxonomy): domain Eukaryota; kingdom Metazoa; phylum Mollusca; class Gastropoda; order Stylommatophora; family Helicidae; genus Cepaea; species Cepaea hortensis. Next base: position 91,342,732 of record OY992878.1, on the reverse strand, counting down.
GGGTCAGACAGACAGACAAGCAGACAGACAGACAGACAGATGACAGACAGACAGATAGATCCCCGCCAGGGCCTGGGCGAAGCCGGGTCGGGTCAGCTAGTATGTTATAAACAAGACAGGGAACAGGACACAGCCTTGTTGTACTCCGGATCTTATGGTGAAGGGTTCTGAGTGTCCTCCAGTTGCTCTCACTATGTATTCACTGTTGTTGTATAAGCTTCTACATAGGTTTATTAGATGTGTACCCACTCCATATTGTTTAAGGATGTCCCACAGCTTGTTTCTATCTACTCTATCAAATGCCTTTTCTTGGTCGACAAAGGCTAAGTACAGTGTTTCATTGAATTCGATTGATTTTTCTATAAGTTGTCTAAGAGCAAAAATGGCATCTGTGCACTCTTTGTTTTTCCTAAATCCAAGTTGTGTTTCGCTTAGCTGGTGTTCTATAATAGTTAGTAATCTTTTCTCAAGAATTTTGCAAAATATTTTCCCAGTATGGCTCAACAGTGAAATGTTTCTGTATTGTGTGCAGTCTCTTTTGCTGCCTTTGGTTTTCCAAATTGGGATAATTATGGCGTTTCCCCAGTCTCGTGGTATCTGCTGTTCTACCCAAACATGGTTGAATAGTCTATGTAGCCATGCTGTTCCTACTTCTCTTGCTGCTTTAATGAGTTCATTTGGTATTTCATCTTGTCCCGGTGATTTGTTCAATGGGGCTAATCAGATGGCTTCTATAATTTCTTCTTTCAGTATGTCTGGTGTTAGTTCTTCGGTGGCATCTGTGTCGGTTTCTTTAATTCCTGTGACATCTGATGGGATGTGTGTTTACGTGTATTTATGTCTGTCTGTGTCACAAAATAAAACCGTGTGTTTAACCGGTTGATTATTCTAGAGGATTTTTTGATTAACCGGACTATCTGCTAAGCAACAAGTGTTTCAACTTATACAGAGAAAACATTCATAGTTGTGGCTGCACGTGTTTCCAAAACAGGTCGGGCAGAAATAACAGTTGTACGTGTACATATGGTTGACGGATTGGCCACACTCGGAAGTGCGGGAGACGAATCCCGACAATCGCCGTGACAGTTTGTCAACATTTGAATGCAGATGGAGCCCGGGGGATCATAGGGGCAATCCGATGTTAGCCATCACGTGTCGGACAAAATTAAACAGTGGCAGAGGTATAGAGGAAGTGAGTGCGCTGAATCATATATCACTTTGACAAGTCATAAACATATCAGAGGGAAAACGGAAGTACTTAGCACGGAAGTAACAGTACATACATATGTCAATTCTTAGTTTCCGGAACATCGAGAAGATTGACGGCTGGTTATTTGCGACTGTTGTTGGAACTCGACAGTAACTCTCTAGATTGTTTTGGATGTCAGAACCAGTGATGACAAATCTAACATTGAGGGAGCCAGAGGGGGGATGGATCCCTGACAGGGGATGATCTGCCAATGTGCCACCTGTGTGGGGGCATAAAGGATAACGTCACGTGGCCAACTTTGGTAGTTTGCCATATAAACCCGAGTTGGGGCCAACTAGGGGGACTTGGAAATGTGGCTCTAGTCGGAGTGCAAGGGCACTGCAGTGCTTAGTGGAAATAATATCTACCGTGTGTTAATTAGTGACTTAATTTTACACGTACCTATCATGGCAGATGTAGATATGATTGATAGGACTGCAGTAGTGCCATTTAAGGTATAACCTATTCTTATATTAGTTCTAATTACTTTAGGCAGTAGCCGTGTTAAACTATAGTGTGATGATTAGCACTGTTAGTGGAAACTAGTTAGAGTAGAATAGTGATATTGGCTCTGCTAAGGTGAATAGAATACTGAGGTTGCACTCTGTTTATTGGTCTTTTCTTATCATAGCCTGATTCGGCCCTATGTGGGTAGCTAATCTGCTCTATGACCAAGTTTAGTTAGCTAAAGATCATTAAGCAAGGCAATAGGCTTACACTCAGCCGATAGGATCAGTGACTAGTACTATCACCAGATGTGTTGTTTCTATCCTAGGTTCCCTACCAGATCCGAGGAAACTCAACAAGTTTTTAGGAAAAGTTCAAATCCAATTCGGAAGAACACCAGTGGACAGTCAATAAAGTTGCTTACAGAACGTAACTAAAGCTAGAAGGAAGATGATTCACCAAAGAGGGTGATGATTACTGATGCACCACACAGCATCAGACAGTAGTAACTAACTGAGAACATTACTGATAATAGTTGCCTAGTGTGATATAATCTCGTGTAATAGAACACAAGACATGATACTTGAGGCTAGATAGACACGAGTGAAGATCCAGTACAGTAACAATTAACATTAGTAACTGTGTACACACTACAAAGGACTTGTGCATTTTTTTTTAATGAACGATAGGAACGGACATTGTGTAGGGTGCAACCGGTCCATTATTAACTGTTTATACCACCGGTGTCTATTTCTGATGTTCATGAAATGGGATTACAAGAGGTCTACAGAGGCAAAGCAGTATCCGGCAAGATGGTTTCGGCGCTGGGTGAGAAGTACATGTTCTGACGTAACGTGCTGTGGTCTATCCTTGCTGGGATCAGCTGACTGGGTTGTAGTCTGAGAGTCCGATTCTACACACTTTATAGAACACGTCACACATTTTCTTCACATACACGTCTCATATACGTTACACTTTTCTTTTAATAAATTAATCTTTATTAATTTTTAGAAGCAAGAGTTGTTGAGTATGTTGCGTTGGGGAAGTATGAGAAGGGGGCATAGTACGACAGTGAGAGAGTGATAGGAAAAGGTGTCCATAGGCTGATGGAGTGTGTTGGACGGAAGCTGGTGGATTCTCCAGAATATTGAGAGGAAAAAAATATTATAATGTGGGTGTCGACTCTCTTCACTCCAGGGACGACACTGTAAAGGAGGACACGACATTATTGGGTCCTCGTAAACGGGATCTTTGGACAGCGGGATCTCTCGTAAACGGGATCTTTGGACAGCGGGATCTCTCGTAAACGGAATCTTTGGACAGCGGGATCTCCCGTAAACGGAATCCTTGGACAGCGAGATCTCCTGCAAGCAGGAACCTTTGACAGTGGGATCCTCTGACAACGGGGTCCCTTGACACGGGATCCTTAGTTATAAGAGTGAGATATCATTTTGGAGAATCCAGCTAGAGTGAATGTGGATAGGGGTTAGGACAAATATCTTACCTGTTCACACTTCACACGTCTGCATAGGTCTGTGGTCCTGATTCTACTCTTGTCACTGAGTGAATGTGCTGTGTGGGGTAATATCTAGATTTATATTACTTGTTCATATATCTGTATAGTAATTTGTAGTTATATTGTACTCGACCTGCTAGCTTACCTCTCTGTATAATGGCCACCCCTAAACTTAGCACAGCAGAATTAAAGGCAAAGGGGGAGGACATGGGATTGGCGGGGTCTGCTCTAACGGATTACATACAGGAAGTGGAGAGAGAGTATCGTCAAGCAGAAAGGGAAGATCGAAAGGCCGAGTTGGAATTGAGAAGGATGGAATTGGAAGCTGAGCAAGCAGCTAAGAAATTTGAAGCTGAGCAAACAGCTAGGAAACTGGAAGCTGAACAAGAAGCTCAGAAAAGGGAGCACGAGTACCGGATGAGGGAACTCGAGTTGAAGAGTCAATCTAATGGAGAAACTTAAGGAGCAGTTGGAAGTTCCTCCATCCCTGGCTCAACACCAGTAGGTGGACATGGGTACCATGCCATGAAGTTTCCTTTGGCGGTCTACGAGGAGGACAAAGAGAAGATTGACCAGTACCTTCAACGCTTCGAGGCTATGTCGGTTGCTATGGGTCTGGAGCGTAACAAATGGAATCTCAAGCTATCCCAGGGTTTACGCGGGACCGGATACGAGGTTTATTCTCGCCTGCCACCAGGACATGAGAACAATTATGACGAGTTAAAGACGGCTCTGCTGAAACGATTCGAGGTTACGTCACATACCTACCGGAAAAAATTTCGAGCAGCGAAACGAGAACCGGGGGAGTTGTTTGCCGCCTACAGTTTGCGTCTAAAATCTTATCTCCATAAGTGGATGGATTTGGCTGGGTTCGCACATGACTATGAGAGTCTGGAAGAGCTCATGGTGGTCGACTAGCTGAAGAAGCAAATGTCTAAACCTCTCAGGACGTTCCTGAGAGAACAAGGAGCGGAACGTATTGACCTCGTGACTAAATTAGCAGAACGGTTCGTCGAAGTACATGGGGAGGCAGGGGAAAACCTTTCCACCAACACCAAAAGTCAAGAGAAACATGATAAGAAGAAAGCCAAAAACTCAGGAACAAAAAAAGTGGGAACCTTATGTGCAAAAATCAGAGGATAGTTCAGAGAAGAAGAAGGAGGGAAGCAAGAGCACTTCAAGCTCTACACCAAAACGACCGTGGTCGGAGAAGTGGTGTTCAATTTGTAAGTCACCCTCTCACAATACGAGGGACTGCAAATCGAAGGCTAAGAACCCTCACTTCGCAGCATGCCAAGTGACTTCCAAGGAGGTTGTTACGGAAAAGGCCAAGGTCAACAAGGAAGCTCGCCACCAGGAGAGCTCACTCAAGTCTGGCAATAGAAAATCTAGGACAGGGAAATGGTGCAACCAATGCCAGTCGAATACGCACAATGCTATTGACTGCAGAGGAGAGTCAGGAGACACTCAATTCGTCGTGTGCCCCGGGAAACCTAAGGTGGAGCCCACCGAACAGGTCGAGGCCGAGGAAGAGACTCCAGACCAGGAAAAACCACCTGTAGTGGAATTGGTAGAGGTTAACGGTCGTCAAGTGGAGTGTTTATACGACACAGGACTGGACGGGGAGGCCGTGATTTCTGCGGATCTGGTACATCCAGAACAATTCACAGGTGAGACATTGGATATACAGCCTGCACAGAAGAGTGCTGTAGTCATGAAGTTGCCCATTGCTAATGTGGAGATTCGGTCAAGGTACGTCACCGGCACCATCAAGGCCGCTGTATTGACCGATCCCATTTTTCCAGTCATCCTAGGTTTCCGGTATGTCTTTCTGGGAATGCCCAGGGAGCCAATCCATATGGGAGCAATGCAGACTCGCTCTCAGACGAAAACGGAAGAGGCAGACGCAATTGTGACTAACCCAATGCCGGGGGAGCTACGAACTGCCCAGAGTGAGGATGATACTTTACGTCCTTGCTACAAAAAGCTGCAGAAAAGTGCTGATCCACCAGGACGGGGGCAGTACTACATGAAGAATAGGATACTCTACAGGAGAGCAGGAAGGGGAGACAACCTATACGGTCAGTTGGTCGTCCCGAAAGCTCACCGGTCCCAGATTCTTCATATGGGGCATACCATCTCCTTTAGTGGACACATGGGTATTGCCGCCACCATGCAGCGGATTTCCTGCCATTACTATTGGCCGGGAATGACAGATGATGTGCGTCGGTATGTGAAGTCATGCCCTGAGTGCCAGAGGGTGGCACCGAAACACTGGACAGCACCGGTGGTGTTGGGTGAGATGCCCATCATGAACTCTCCTTTCGAGAGGGTAGCCATCGATATCGTGGGTCCACTTCCCGGGACTAGGAAGAGGAACATGTATATACTCACAATGGTGGATTGCTGTACAATGTGGGGTGAGGCTATACCGTTGACCACGATTGACTCGAAAAGAGTGGCGGACGCACTGATGGAGGCCTTTACCAGATTAGGCTTTCCGGATCAAATTCTGACGGACAATGGATCTCAGTTTTGTGGAAAACTCATGGAGGAGGTATTTAGGGTGTTTCACTCTAACCACATACATACCAGCCCTTACCACCCTCAAGCCAATGGACAAGTGGAGCGTTTCAACGGCACGTTGATGACAATGCTCAGGAAACTAGCGCAGGAAAAACCTGATAGGTGGGATGAATATATCCCAGCAGCACTCTTTGCCTATCGGGAAGTTCCTCATGGCTCAACAGGACTACCACCCGCTACGTTGCTGTTTGGTCGTCCAATCAAAGGACCGTTGGAAGCCATGTTGAGGAGTTGGACTGAAGAGGGGACGTCAGAAGAAGTGATCTCATCCTACAAATACGTGGAGGAACTGAAAGAAAAACTCCATAAGGGATGGACTCTGGCAAATCAAAACTTGAAAAAGGCCAGGAAAAGACATGCGGCTTACTACAACCGTAGGTCTAAAGAAAGATCTCTAGAGGTGGGAGATAAAGTCTTGTTGATACTCCCAACGGGAAACAACAAACTGGAGATAGGTTGGCAAGGACCATTTCCCGTGGAAAGGGTGAAATCCAGAACCAACTATCAAATCCGGATCCGGGGAAAGTCGAAGATTTTCCATATCAATCTCTTGCGGAAATACGAAGAGAGACCCGGAGACAAGGCAGCTCACCTCATGGCAATGGCAGTTGCAGTGGAGACTGAAGTGGGAACCAGCGAGGGCAGGGAATATCCCTTAGTACATCAGGAAACCTATAGGGATGTGCAAGTGAACCCTGATCTGACCTCCCAGGAGAGGGAAAGGATAACCCAGGTTCTCAAGTCTCATAAGGAGATACTGACTGATAAACCAGGACGAACGAGGTTGGTTGAGTTCGAGATGACGTTGACCACACAGGAGCCTGTTCGCCAAAAGGTTTACCCAGTGCCATTCTCTAAAGAAAAGGCCCTGGAGGAGGAAATACAAAAACTGCTGGAGGATGACGTGATTGCATCATCCACATCCCCATACAATGCGGGGGTGGTTTTGTTACGCAAACCAAGTGGAGAACACAGGTTGTGTATAGACTACCGACTTCGGAACAGTCACACACAATTTCAGGTGGAACCTTTGCCGAATCCAACTCAGTTATTCGCTAAGGCTCGGTACTTTTCAAAGGTGGATCTGAGTCGGGGGTACTATCAGATACCAGTCAAACCGGAGATTCGACCACTGTTAGCTTTCAGTACACCCAGTGGACACTACGAATTCAAAGTCACGCCCTTTGGACTCAGCAATGCACCCAGTGTGTTTACACGCATGATGAGGACTTTACTAGATCCGTTACAGGATCCATCCATCATCTCATTCATGGATGATATTCTGATTTCCAGTGACAGCCTGGATGACCACTTATAATCCTTGGAGAGAGTGTTTAATAGGCTCAAGGAAGCAGGGCTTACTGCTCGTCCAACCAAGTGCATGATTGGTTACCAGACTCTGGAATTTCTAGGTCACACCATCACTCCAGGACACATTGTTCCAGAAGAGAAGAACCTGGAGAAAATCAGAAATGCACCAAGGCCAAAAACGAAGAAGGATGTGCGATCTTTTCTCTCGTTGTGTGGGTTCTACCACAAATTTATCCCACATTTCACGGAACTGGGAGCTCCGTTGACGGAAACCTTGAAAAAGGGATTCCCGGACCAAATCATTTGGACACCAGAATGTGAGAATGCCTATAGTCAGTTAAAGGAGGCCTTGGTCAGCAAACCTGTATTACAGCTCCCTGACCTTTCAAAACCATTTGTGTTGAGAACGGATGCGAGTGTGATTGGAATTGGAGCCGCTTTGTTACAGGAAGGAAAGGACGATGCTTCGGTTTTGAAACCTGTAGCATACGCAAGTAAGAAACTTCCACAGGCGGAGAGGAATTATTCAACCGTCGAGAGAGAGTGCTTGTCCCTCGTATGGGCAGTGCAAAAATTTCAGCCATATTTGTATGGAGTTAAGTTTCGAGTCCAGTCGGATCATCAACCCCTGTTGTTCTTGGCTACTTCTCAGAAGCTCAACGCCCGTTTGATGCGGTGGTCGTTGTTACTTCAACCTTATAATTTCACAGTAGAGTACATTCCTGGGAAGGAAAATGTTGGAGCGGATTTCTTGTCAAGACACCCAGCTACTGAAGAAGAAGAATGAATCATCTGGATTAAACTCACGGTGGAGAAGAGTGAGATGGACTACTCTCTTAGGAGGGGGCCTATGTCACAAAATAAAACCGTGTGTTTAACCGGTTGATTATTCTAGAGGATTTTTTGATTAACCGGACTATCTGCTAAGCAACAAGTGTTTCAACTTATACAGAGAAAACATTCATAGTTGTAGCTGCACGTGTTTCCAAAACAGGTCGGGCAGAAATAACAGTTGTACGTGTACATATGGTTGACGGATTGGCCACACTCGGAAGTGCGGGAGACGAATCCCGACAATCGCCGTGACAGTTTGTCAACATTTGAATGCAGATGGAGCCCGGGGGATCATAGGGGCAATCCGATGTTAGCCATCACGTGTCGGACAAAATTAAACAGTGGCAGAGGTATAGAGGAAGTGAGTGCGCTGAATCATATATCACTTTGACAAGTCATAAACATATCAGAGGGAAAACGGAAGTACTTAGCACGGAAGTAACAGTACATATGTCAATTCTTAGTTTCCGGAACATCGAGAAGATTGACGGCTGGTTATTTGCGACTGTTGTTGGAACTCGACAGTAACTCTCTAGATTGTTTTGGATGTCAGAACCAGTGATGACAAATCTAACATTGAGGGAGCCAGAGGGGGGATGGATCCCTGACAGGGGATGATCTGCCAATGTGCCACCTGTGTGGGGGCATAAAGGATAACGTCACGTGGCCAACTTTGGTAGTTTGCCATATAAACCCGAGTTGGGGCCAACTAGGGGGACTTGGAAATGTGGCTCTAGTCGGAGTGCAAGGGCACTGCAGTGCTTAGTGGAAATAATATCTACCGTGTGTTAATTAGTGACTTAATTTTACACGTGCCTATCATGGCAGATGTAGATATGATTGATAGGACTGCAGTAGTGCCATTTAAGGTATAACCTATTCTTATATTAGTTCTAATTACTTTAGGCAGTAGCCGTGTTAAACTATAGTGTGATGATTAGCACTGTTAGTGGAAACTAGTTAGAGTAGAATAGTGATATTGGCTCTGCTAAGGTGAATAGAATACTGAGGTTGCACTCTGTTTATTGGTCTTTTCTTATCATAGCCTGATTCGGCCCTATGTGGGTAGCTAATCTGCTCTATGACCAAGTTTAGTTAGCTAAAGATCATTAAGCAAGGCAATAGGCTTACACTCAGCCGATAGGATCAGTGACTAGTACTATCACCAGATGTGTTGTTTCTATCCTAGGTTCCCTACCAGATCCGAGGAAACTCAACAAGTTTTTAGGAAAAGTTCAAATCCAATTCGGAAGAACACCAGTGGACAGTCAATAAAGTTGCTTACAGAACGTAACTAAAGCTAGAAGGAAGATGATTCACCAAAGAGGGTGATGATTACTGATGCACCACACAGCATCAGACAGTAGTAACTAACTGAGAACATTACTGATAATAGTTGCCTAGTGTGATATAATCTCGTGTAATAGAACACAAGACATGATACTTGAGGCTAGATAGACACGAGTGAAGATCCAGTACAGTAACAATTAACATTAGTAACTGTGTACACACTACAAAGGACTTGTGCATTTTTTTTAATGAACGATAGGAACGGACATTGTGTAGGGTGCAACCGGTCCATGATTAACTGTTTATAACACCGGTGTCTATTTCTGATGTTCATGAAATGGGATTACCAGAGGTCTACAGAGGCAAAGCAGTATCCGGCAAGATGGTTTCGGCGCTGGGTGAGAAGTACATGTTCTGACGTAACGTGCTGTGGTCTATCCTTGCTGGGATCAGCTGACTGGGTTGTAGTCTGAGAGTCCGATTCTACACACTTTATAGAACACGTCACACATTTTCTTCACATACACGTCCCATATACGTTACACTATTCTTTTAATAAATTAATCTTTATTAATTTTTAGAAGCAAGAGTTGTTGAGTATGTTGCGTTGGGGAAGTATGAGAAGGGGGCATAGTACGACAGTGAGAGAGTGATAGGAAAAGGTGTCCATAGGCTGATGGAGTGTGTTGGACGGAAGCTGGTGGATTCTCCAGAATATTGAGAGGAAAAAAATATTATAATGTGGGTGTCGACTCTCTTCACTCCAGGGACGACACTGTAAAGGAGGACACGACAGTCTGTTTGTGTGTGCGTGTCTAGGCACCTTAAGTCATCAGCGCAAACATAGACATCCAACACTCTAAAATACGGAATCAATAACTATAGTCTGTTTACTTTTGTCTGCCCCAATATAAAATTCCATATCTCAGTAACCAACTGAGGGAAAATAATGAGATTTTTTAGCATATAACCTTATCATTATGTCCACCCACGCATATTCACACATCTAGGAATTATAGAAACGAGAATTCTCACATCTGGTGACTATGGTAACAGAAGAGAGTGGGGGATAGGCTTCAGTTTGTAGAATTAAAAAGAACAGAAGACGATCGCAAACTTAGGCATCCGTTGCAAATTACCCCACACCACCCCACTAGTGCAGCATTCATTGCAAACTGATTACAGTATATGAAAGTAAGTAATTCTGTTACTGCCATATGCTACAGAAAGCTGGAAACAGTACATGGCAGCTGTCCACATTGTCTCCCACGTACACCTTCAGACGTCAGCCTTAATATATTGAAACAAAAAAGCAGTTCACTGAGAAATATTCTGACCATATTCTTGATAAACATCGTTATTAGACAAAAGAAATAGTGAATTGCTGAGACGGAGAAATCAAGATCATTCTATATTTAGAGGACACCATTGCAACATCCATTGTATATTTAGAGGACACCATTGCAACATCCATTGTATGTTGTACATTTTCCACAGTAATCAATTTGTTGCCGCCATCATATGTATCTGACATGGTCTGTGTATTGATATGGTTTAGCATGTATATGAAATTATCTTTGTATTGGTCAGGCTTCACATGCATTTGAAATGGATGTGTATTAATCAGGTTTCACATGTATATGACATGGTCTGTGTATTGATCAGTTTTCACATGTATTTGACAAAGTTGGCATGTTCTGTGTATTGATCAGGTTTCAAATGTATTTGGCATGGTCTTGTATTGATCAGGTTTCACATGTATCTGACATTAAAGGTAAAGGCAATGTGAGGGATCTGTGGAATCGTGTGGGGAATGTATCTCAGACGGAATATTTATTATGGAAAGACTTGCTCAGAAGGGAGATTACATCCTCCGTGGAGATGACACTCTGGTATATGATCATGAAAAAAGTCTTCACCAACCTCACTCCAATAGATGCGACAAATTCACGGCTTTGACGTCAGTGCATCGGACTTCAGACTGAAACTCCGTCTTCTTCCGTCTCAGTCTTCTGAAGGACTCACAACCAACCAGCCAGCCAATCCATTCTGTCCTAGTTGCTACTTTACATGCTTGTATTCTTGTTACTTTAACTCCTTCAGTTATTTATTCTTACATCGACTTCTAGCGCCCTCTGGCCCAATGTTTAGTATTTGCAAAGAATTGCCTTAGATAGCGAGTTAAGAGAGACACGCT